>OX422207.1:692456584-693072130 GCA_949130495.1 Sambucus nigra
CGACTTTTTATAAAGAATGGATACTCTATTTTTTTCCTTTAGTAATATATGTCTTAAGTGTCACCTAAACAATTAATTACACGTTTCTCTTAAAATAAATTAGAAACTTTAATTAGAAAAAGTGAGAACTAATTTGGTACTATTTTCATGAATTTTTTAATATGAAATAATATTCAAAACCCTTAGGTGCGTAGAATAGAGTATTGGGTTTTTATTATTTACGGGTGTTGGTTCGCATGTAGAATTTTATAGAGTTTATGTAAATGAAAACGGGGCGCGTACACATTCATAAAAATTATGTAGTTAATAAAAGTTGATGATTATTGTGTGTTTCATAAGTTTGCATGTTGACTAATCTGAAATTAATAGATGGGAATAATTTTGTTATGAAAAATGACGGTGTATTAATTAAATTAAATTAAATTAAATTGTGCCATTATAAGTAAATCGTAATATTGTTCATATATGTTGTTGGATTGTGTGATTATTTCTTATTCATATTTGCCATTACGTGGAGGATAGGGTTGTTGGGTAGTATGCTCTCACCTATATTTTAGGATGCTCGCAAGGTATGGGACTAGTGGGTAGGTCTTAGTCGCGTGATGTGTCGTGTGTGGACTCTCACGACACTGTGCAGAGCTTAGAGTGAACCGAGCTGACTGGACATAGTGAGGGGAATGGGTGTAGTGTAGAACAGCGGGTATCCCACAACCAAACAAATAATATGATATAAAGATTTAAGTGGGAGTCCCAAGAATAAAATGGATTAAAACTTTAGGCAAAAGTCTTACAACTGAAATTAATGAAGAAATTAACTAATCAAATGAATTAAATTAAATTCGATGGATTTCTTTCGATAAAATGAGTAATTGGACTTAGACTTTGGGGTAGCATAGTTATATAGTTTAGCATATGTCGTTTATTTACTGACATCGTTATTAATTATCTCGTTTAAATTAAATATTTATTATGTATAATGCTACTGTCTGGGTTCACGAATCATAATTCAGTGGAGTAGTGTGTATTCTTACTCGGGACTCCGTCCCTATGCGTTGACTAATATTTTTCAGGTATTAGTACTGGAATAGTTGCATAGGAGTGTTTGGAGATACATCTTGGATGTGCAGCTAGAGTGATTTATTTTAGATGCTTAAGTAGTTAGATTTATTTCCTTTATGTTTCTTTTTATTATGAGACTCTTATTATGGATTTGGTGGGCCAATCAGTTCCACGGTTGTTTACTATTTTTTCAGATATTTGTAGTTGAATCATTTTATTCAGTTTTATATTTATTGGAGATTTCATTAAATTGGAGATTAGCATGGTGATGGATTTTTATCGCGTGAATGGTTATTGTTTATTGGATTTGATTTAATTATTATCTCGGGGAACGAATTTTTTATGTCTAGTATCTATCACATGCTAAGAATGGTATATAATTTAGTGATGCTCGACATAGTTTTGGTGGAGGTCAACGCCGAAATTACGTGGGGTGTTACAAAGAGTGTTTTCTTGTTCAAAGATGTAGGTTGAGGAGAATGGTTTCTTCTTCTAAAGACTGCTTCACCTCTGCAAGATTATGAAATTTTAGAGGACTTTTTGGAAGAAGAGGTGTGTTTTCTATTCTCCCTTTTAAGTTTCTAACTTTTCCTTTTTTTCCCTTGTAATATTGACTCTTGTTTCTCTTTTTCATATCGATGTTCGAGGTGATATGCACAATGATGTGAAAGGCAGTGGCCCATTAGAGAAGGTAGCCGAGGTTTCACCTGCTTCGAAGGAAGTTTCACCTAAGGGGATAAAGGCCCCTATAGCCTCGTAGGTAACTACAAATTTCACCCTAGGGGAAGTTATATCTCTTTGTTCTACTGAATCAAGTAGTGGTTATTCGCCTGACTTTCCATTCTTACGTGAGGAGGCTAGTCTCGAGGAAGTTTCTCCTAATGTTGTTGAGTCAGTTGGCAAATCCCCCACCATTATTGTACCGTCCGTTATGGTCAAAATTTTCTTTTCATTTTATGGGCTCCTTTTGCCTTGGTTTTTTAATGTTATCTTGTTTTCTATTGTTCTTCGTAGGTTTTGCGTCATGAACAAACTACCCCACTGTCCCTCCCCCTACAATGACCAGGTCCCTGTTACTCTCTTTGGGCCTTCAATCCTCTATAAAGAAGGGCCTGAGGTTACTGATGTGGGTTAGGAAGGAAGATAGGAGGAGCAGGTTGCTGAAGTGGGAAGTAGTGTATTTATTCCCTTAGAGCAGCGTCGCTTGGTGGCTCCTGGAGATTTGCAAAAGGAGGAAGATTTAAGACAATTGGCCACCAGGAAGTTGGCAGATGATCCACTGCCAGAGGTATGATCTTATTTTATGTAACTCCTATATTTAAATGTTGTTAGCATTGCCTAATAAATTGGACTTTGAATCTCCCATAATCGAGGGTCATACAAGGCAAATCATATTGGTCTTAAAATCTCCCATAATCGAGGGTCAGGAGCACCAAGTCATATTGGTATTAAAATATCCCATAACTGAGGGTCAGGCGGGCCAAGTTATATTGGTCTTAAAATATCCCATAACCAAGGGTCAGGCGGAACGAGTTTTATTGGACATAAAATCTCCCATAATCGAGGTTCAGGTAGGCACAATTATATTGAACTTAAAATCTTCTTGCAAGACAGCTTGTATATATTTCTGATTTAATAATTTCTTGAATTTTAGTTTAGAGTTGAGAAGTCGACTATACGCAACCTAGGATTTGAAGGTGTAGAATATGAAATTTCACAGGCGAGGTGATGGTTGGTTTGGTAGCACGAGGTGAGGCCCCTATCGTGCAAGTTCAAACAATGGGCGTTGCCCGAGATGTTTATTTCCTAAATGTAAGAAATTGATAGTGCTTCACACACGTGACTCCCTTCTATGAGAAATAGTATTTTTAGGGTACACCCTCCTAAGGAGGCCTCCAGAGTGGTTGTGAGGCAAACCGATTAGGCTCAAATTCTTTCGAATTTACCGCTTCAATTTAGAGGCTTTTATTATCTCGAATAGCTTAAAATGGGTGCAATTATCGCATTTCTTTGATACTAAATCCTTTTAAAAAGTACATCTAATTTCGTGTATTTCTCATGAGTTTTGCAGGTATTTGTAGTATTGAGAAAGAAAGAAACTAAAAGTGCAATGAATAATGTCAAAGGAGGAAAGTCAAAGGGCGATTTTGTAGATTTTCAGGCTTCGCCCAGAATTGAAACCAACTAGAAAAGTTGAAGAGAAATCAATCTAAAAAACAATGGAATAAACGAAAAGATAATCCAAGATACGGTGAACAAGTTACGAAGATTTAAAGTTGAGAAGAATCAAGAGAAAGATCCCTGCATAGAAATACAAGGCGATCCGGGCCTTTTTCCAGAAAAGGATCGGACCGTGCTCTAAACAACTTTCTGGATGGAAAAGCAAGGTGATCCGAACTACCCCTGGGCAACCGATCTAGACCACCCTGGGAAAAGATTCGCTGTAAGGAAAAGGGGAGCGATCCGAGCCTTTTTCCAGATAAGGATCCGGACCACCTCAAGCTAGGGAATGCTGGTTCAAATTAGGGACCGATCCGAACCGCCTATCCCGACTGGTCCGGACCGCATTGGATTTCTTTAAATTTTTATTTTCTTTATCAGAGTTGTAATGGAGAAAAACTCTTGTAATTTTGTGGCTATTTATTCAAATTAGTTCCCTAATATAGGGAGTTCGATTTTTAGGTTCGCTAAGTAGGAGTAGAGGGTTTTTGTAGTAAAAAACCCTAGTTTTCAATAAGAAGTATTGATTTAAGGATTCAAGCTTTTAATTTATGTAATTCAAGTAACACTTTTCCTTTTATTTTCGATTGCTTATTAGTTTTAATTGCTAGTTTTGAATTTGAAATTATATTTTCAATTAGTTGCTTTAGATTTAATATTTTCTTCTTTAAAAATCATGTCTTTCGCTAAGTTAATTATGTTTGGCTAGTTTTCTAAGGGTTGGGGTGCATGAATCCCACCCGATGTAATTCACGAGAATGGAAATTGACTTTTGAATTAAAATATTAAATGAATCATGGTGCATAACTGGTGCAACCATCATAGAACTTTTGATCTCATTTGCCCTAGGTAACCGAGATGCTTAAGAGTGCGACACGCGTATTGGTTAATGCAACATTGCTTTACTCATCCTTTTCTTACAAACTGTGTGGGCTACGATCCCTCATATATGTAATACTTAGGAGTACTAAAAATCAGGTTCATTTAAAGTTCTAATTACGAATCTAGTATCCTATGAAGTGACTTACTAGGGTGTGGGGGATTGTAACTCGACCTATTGTTCTCATCTCATAGTTAAAATTTTAAACTGTTTATCATCATCTTTTAGTTTAAATTAACATAGTTGCATTTTACTCATTCTTAATTTATTTAGTTAATCATTATCCAAAATTTTACATCTAGTTGGAGTTGCTCGTTTCCCAAAATCACCTTTTCATTCTTTCTTTTTAGAGTCAAAGTTAGGTTATTCTCGTCTTTCCAATGTTGTCATGACTTCATTCATCCTGTTTACCCGCGGATCGATACCTGACTTATCGGATTATTACTTGAGCGATAAGCTTGCACTTGAGCCTATATAGTATGCACACTAGACACATTTGTGGTCGCATCAAGTTTTTGGTGCCGTTGTCAGGAATTTTAGGTAGACTTGGGTTAGATAAAAAAAATTAAATTAAAAAATCATCTCTCAAAAGTCTTTAATACAAAATCCTAAACATACTCGAACCAGAATCCACAAAAACCCAATTGTTGAGTATAACTTTGAAAGCCCCCTCACACCTTGCGTTCCACAATTTTAGGTCCCACTTCCTACTCCTGAGCACTTTATTGGTAGTTACACACTGATTCAAACTTCAAGTCACACATCTAGGACACCGAGTGAGTACACCGAGTCATTTGAAGAGAGCACGAGCGTGATGTCTCAGGCGGTGAGTTTCGGTACTAGAGAGGGAGATTTACCCTATCGTCCCAAGAAAGATTTACTTTTTCCTGAGCGGACTGTCACCCTTGGTTGCATTTTACTCCCGTATAATGCCGGTCAGTTCCACTTTTGCAATGGGATGATCCAAATTCTCCCTAAATTTGACGACATAGATTCGGAGAAACCATACCTGCATATCCGTGAGTTCGAAGAGGCGTGTGACACATTTAGTGATCAAGCTTCCACGCAGGATACCACTCACTTAAAGTTTTTCCCTTTTTCCTTAAAGGATAAATCCAATACCTGACTTTGGTCTTTACCCCCGAACTCCGTAACGTCCTGGAGATATATGTAGTCTAAGTTTATCTCAAAATTCTATCCACAACACAAGACCAACTCTGCCAAAACCCAAATCCAAGGTTTACGACAACATGATAATGAGTCCTTTGATAGGTGTTAGTAGCATTTCTAAGATTTAGTAAGCGCATGCCTCCATCGTGGTTTTGACAAGCACCTAGCTATATCTTTCTTCTATAATGGGTTAAAAGTAGCTTCCAAACAACTTGTGCAAACAATGTGTGAAAGACCCTTTGGTGATTTAAACTCTTGTGATGCCGAGGCCCACCTTAAGTATCTTGCAGAGACTATTCAAGCATCGAACACATCTGATCCTAACCAAGCCCGACCTAGAGAAACATTTATCACTCTGACTACATCCAGTCTATACCATCTGGATAGTAATACTGTAATATACCGTGGATTTGATCAGTTTCAGAGAGATATGAAAGAGTGGTTTGATGGTCGGTTGAGAGATATCTCTGAATCTAGCTGTGGGTCGAAAGAAAAAGTGTGTGCTATCTGTGAAGCGGGTCATTCCATAAAAGTATGTCCGACGATTTCCGCCTCCAAGGCCATACACACCGTGCAGGTGGATGCTATAGGACGATTCAAGGGAATTTTTAACATCCCGCATGGGAACTCGTACAACCCCTCATAGAGAAACCATCGTGGTTTTAACTACAGATAACCCCAAGCTGCAATGAACCCACATTCACAGGTTGTCCCACCTCCACCACCTCCTCAATTTCAGCAGTCCCCACCTCCTCCAGCTCTGTACATTACTCCACCACGGAGGAATATCGAGGGTATAATAAACTAATTCATAAATTCTCAAAGTGAAAACAATTCTATATATGTACGCATGTCCGCTGACATAAATGCTAAAATCTCCAAGATGTAATCTTCGTTGAGTTTCCAAGAGAAGGACAAGTTTCCTGCCCAGGGCCAACAACCTCCCCAAGGTCAAACTAGTGTTAGATCCACATCCACCGAACATCATGAGGAGTGTCAAGCTGTAACCACTCTTCGTAGTGGGAGAGTTGTTGATTTATCACCTCCCCCACATGACACTTCAAAAGATAAGGAAAATTCACCCTCCACGAAAGAGGCCGAAGATATCTCCTTGAACGAGAGTGAACAAATATACACTAGTGATCCTGACATAATTGTAAAGCCACCCTCCACTGTTCCATTTACTCAAAGATTGGTTCCTTCCCATAAAATGACCATAAGTGATGAAGTGCTAGAAGTCCTTAAGAACGTGAAATTGAACTTACCTTTCCTCGATGTAATACGGTAAATTCCAACATATGAAAAAGTCATAAAAGACTTATTGACTGTTAATAGGAGGATGGAGGTAAATAAAAACATGTTTCTAGCATAGAACGTGAGCTCCGTTCTTCTTAACGATCTCCCACCTAAATATAAAGATCCCGGTGCACTTACTATTTCCTGCACCATTGGAGAGAATAAATTCGAAAAGGCCTTACTCGATTTGGGGGAGAGTGTCAATATCCCCCCTTATTCAATTTATAGGTAACTTGATCTGGGTGATCTTAAGCCCACAAGGATCACTTTCCAATTAGCGGATCGAACCGTGAAGATACCGAGGGGTATAGTTTAGGACGTGATAGTCCAAGTGGACACTTTCCACTTCCCAATAGATTTTGTCATTTGGGGCACAGAGCCCTTCTTCGCCTTGAAAAATCATGTTCCCATCATTATGGGATGCCCATTATTAGCTACGGCTAACGCATCGATCAATACTAGAAATGGGAAGATGAAACTCACTTTTGGGAATATGACTTTAGAAATAAACATCTTCAACATAGCCCAACAAATAGGGGAAGAATATCTTTACGTAGTGAGCTTAATTGATGAGATCGTAGAATAGCACTTTGAGGAAAATTACTGTGGAGAAGCCTTTGAAACGTGCCTAGTTTCTAGTCATGAGAGTGAGAAAGATTATACCGAGTTTGAGAGGGAGATAGAAGAGTTGAGAGGCTTAATCGATGATGGAGCATCAGACGAGGACGCGAGAGATGTTAATTGGGTTTCTCAATTCGAAGAGTTACCGCATAGAGAGACACGCATAGTGCCCTCTAGCGACACATTCCTGACTCTCGAGTTGAAGAAACTACCCTCCAATGTTAAATATGCTTTCCTAGGTGAAAGTGAGACGTTTACTATTATTGTCTCCTCTAGCTTAGATAAAATTAGGAGGGTAAACAATTAAAGATTTTGAGGAAGAACCCAAGTGCTTTTGGTTAGTGTATAGCTAATTTAAAGGAGATTAAGTCCTTTGATTTTCACCCGTAAGATTCACCGCGAGGGGATGTTAATCCCTCAAGAGAAATGCAAAGACAGCTAAACCCCACAATGAAAGATGTGGTGAGGAATGAAACTACAAAGTTGTTGGATGCCGAGATTATCTACCCAATCTTGGATAGCAAGTGGGTGAGCCCCATTCAAGTCGTCCCGAAGAATTCGGGTATGACAGTGATTGAAAATGCCAAGGTAGAGTTACTTCCCCAACGTACCACCACTGGGTGGCACATTTGCATTGATTACTGGAAACTCAATGCGGGAACTAGGAAAGACCATTTCCCCTTACCATTTATCAATCAAATGCTTGAAAGAGTAGCAGGCCACCCTTACTATTGCTTCCTAGATGGTTATTGCGGATATAACCAAATTGAGGTAGATGTACTTGATCAAGAGAATACAACCTTCACTTTCCCCTTTGGAATGTTTTCCTATAAACGTAAGCCATTTGGCTTAGGTAATGCACCAAAAACCTTTCAAAGGTGCATGTTGAGCTTATTCAGTGACATGGTTGAGAGAGGGCTAGAGGTGTTCATGGACGACTTTAGTGTTTTTGGCACCTCTTTCGGCTTATGTCTAGCCAATCTTGAGAAAGTACTAGCCTGATGTGTAGAAAAAAACTCAGCGTTGAATTGGGATAAATGCCATTTCATGGTAACTGAGGGTATAGTTATTGTCCCCATCGTGTCATCCAAAGGGATTGAGGTTGATAGAGCAAAAATATATGTCATAGATGACCTACCCCACCTAAATTGCTAAAAAGACATGGGATCTTTTTTGGGCCACGCGGGGTTTTATATAAGGTTCATTAAGGACTTTAGCATCATCGCTAGACCCTTAAGAAATCTTCTTATGAAGGACACCCCATTCGAGTGGACGGAAGCATGCCAAAGTGCTTTTGAAAAATTGAAAAACATGCTTGTGTCCACTCCCATCATGCAAGCTCCGGATTGGTCCTTACCATTCGAGCTTATGTGTGATCCAAGTGATTATGCGATATGGGCTGTTTTGGGCCAAAGAAAAGATAACAAGACTCATGTCATCTACTACTCTAGTCAGACACTTACCGAACCACAACTCAACTACTCCACCACGGAAAAGGAATTACTAGCGGTAGTTTTTACTCTTGACAATTTCGGTCCTATCTTATCGATTCCCCCATCACTTGTTTCACCGAGCACGCGGCTTTAAAATATATTCTTGAAAAAAATAACGCAAAGCCACGCCTCATAAGGTGGATCCTACTCCTAGAACAGTTTAACCTTTCCATCAAAGATAAAAAAAGGAGTAGAAAACGTCATTGCCGATCAAAAATTATCACGGTTTTAGTCTGACGTACTTAGTGATCCTACATCCATAGACAAGTATTTTTCGGATGAGCAATTATTTTCCACCTCTTCTTTGCCCTGGTTTGCGGATATAGTGAACTATCTTATCACAGGATTCGTCCCTCCTAATTGGACATCGCAAGATAAGAAAAGGTCCATCACTTGGTTACTCATGTTCTTCTATGATGATCCATTCCTTTTCAAATATTGCGCCGACCAAATCATCGAAAGATGAGTACCAGATGATGAAATTCCTAAAGTCTTCCAATTTTTTCATTCGGAAGCATGTGGAGGACACTTTTTCGTGAAAAAGACAGTCGCTAAAATTCTCCAAAGCGGTTTGTATTGGCCCACAATGTACCGAGATTTTAACAATTATTGCAAATCTTGTGACAGGTGTCAATGGATGGGGGCGATTACCCAATGAGACATGATGCCATTAACCCCGATTCTCATCATTGAGGTTTTTGATTGTTGGGGTATTGAATTCATGGGACCTTTTCCCCGATCCTTTGGCTATCTATACATCCTAGTCGCGATATACTATATTTCTAAATAGGTGTAAGCGATAGCTACTAAGACTAATGACAATAAAGTGGTGATAAAGTTCCAACATGAACACATACTTTCTCGCTTCGGTGAACCGAAAGCGATAATCAGTGATAATGGCACACACTTTTACAATAAGCCATTTGAGAAAATCATCAAAAAGTATGGTGTCGTTCACAAGGTTGGAACGGCATATCACCCACAAATGAATGGGCAAGCCGAATTGGCGAATCGTGAGATCAAAAACATCCTTGAGAAAATCGTCGATCCTAACCGGAAAGATTGGTCCCTTAGATTAAACGATTCCCTATGGGCCTACCGCACCGCATACAAGAACCCACTCAGAATATCCCCGTTCCGCTTTGTATAGGGAAAACCTTGCCATATTCCTGTTGAGTTGGAGCACAAAGCGTATTGGTCCATCAAGAGGATAAATTATGATATGGATAAAGCTGGTGAAGCTCACAAGCTTCAACTGAATGAGTTAGAGGAGATACGCAATGATGCGTATGAGAATGCCAAGATTTGAAAAGAAAGGATGAAACTCGCACATGACAAAATTATTCGACATAAAGAGTTTCAACTTGTACAAAAAGTACACCTCTATAACTCTCGGCTTCATCTATTTTTGTGTAAATTCTGGTCCCGTTGGACATGCCCATTTGCTGTTAAGACCATGTTTCCACACGGAGTTGTGGGACTGGATGATCCAAAAGGGGGGAACACATTCCAGGTCAATGGACAATGCCTAAAGCCCTATATAGAGGCATGCGTAGAGTATATTGACACCATTTAGTTATCGAACCCCGTCTATGAGGTAGAGTGAGCGGAAATTGAGAGGTCATCTCACCCCCGACGCGTATGGGGTGATTCTTGTGTACATTAGTTAGGTGTCAATTAGGATAGGATAGGTAGGTTCACTATATGGGTGTCGAGTACATTCATAAGTAGGAAGCATACACTTTGAGACCATCTCGGGATTTGAAAATGAGGATCGAAAAGATATTAGGGTCATAACTGAGTCACAAGTAGGTGGGAGAGCCTTTATTGTACAAAAGAAAGTCAATGTTGAAGTAGAAAGAAGTTTTTTCACAAAAAGGCACGCGATTCCGACCGGCCCTGGGCACCCGATCTGGACCGTCCCTGGTTTTTCTTCAACTCTTGCCTAGGTGAATCCCTCATTCCCTAATCCACTCTCTTCCCTCCAAATCGCCCCCCCCCCCCCCCCCCCCCAACCATTTCCCACCCAAAATACACCCCCATTTTCCCTCCATCTCCTTTCCCTCCAAAACCATTCCTTCCCACCTTCACACCCACCTATAAATACATGCCCTAACCCCTCCCATCACTCCCACAACCATTTTTCTCAAGCAATTTCCCCTCCTTCCTCTCTCAAATACCTCTGCCCACATACTCCCTCACTCCATGGCTGCCCAAGACCGCCCAACCAAATACAACTCCATTGACTTCATCGGTAACAACCCCTATGGCTACCGCTCCGACCAAGAAGTGCGGTGGTGCTAGGCCTTCTTTGGGCCTACACGCAACCTCCAAATAGAGCGGACAATTAATTGGGATGAGCTTCCCAATTCTGTCATCACACTCTTTACTCCTAAGGGTTGGCGTCGTCTCCTCCATGATCCCTATAATGAAGTGTGGGTAGACGAGGTCTGCGAGTTCTACGGATCACTAGTCTTCACTAGAGATCTCGTCGCCGAAGCGCGTGTGCGAGCCCAACGCATCCCCTTCTCTAAACAGACCCTTATCGAGAAGCTCGCTAAAAAATGTCCCCAATCCCACCCATTTCTTTTATCCCAATGTGTCCCCGCTACTCGAAAAAGACATCCTCATTGAACGTATTGCACACGGGGAAGTTTGGCACAGAGGTGTGTTTTGGGTCGTCCGGTTGAGCGAAAAGGCACATCTCATGTTTCAAATCGTGTGAGCTAATATTCTTCAAAATGCTATTGATTTCGGCATACGACTCCGGCAGGCCACACTTGTGTACCACCTCTTTGACCGTTCTTCCTCCATTAATCTAGCCCATATCATTTTTCGTGATGTCTCTTTTGCGGCGTTGGATGAAAAGGGCATCACTCCCATTCCTTATTCTCGGATTATTACTTCTATTCTAGACGATTACCTCATTGCGCCAAATGATGGTTATCTCCGCCTCCCTACCCCATTTGGGCAAGGTTCCCGGACCAAACAAGAGCTCCAAAGGGCCATTTTACATGCAGAGCAACTGATACGTTAGATTCGGAGGAAGAGGACGAATAGGCCGACGTGGAAATGGGAGACCAAGGGGTGGGATCTAATTCGAACGAAGAGGATTATGACTTCGAGCTACCCGAGAACGATACGGATGCGTGCCAAACAGCATTGGAGAAAAAAGTTGATGGGTTATGATATACCCATATATACCCTCAACCAGGCCGAGGGTGCCCTCTACCAAGACGAGACCAAGTTAGTCTCGAGACCTTTCAAGGGGCCGACCCTTCATCAGGCCCAGACGACCCTTCAAAGGGCTAACCCCTCATCAGGCTCAGACGACCCTTTAAGGGGACAACCCCTCATCATGGCCCAAACGACCCTTCAAGGGGTCGAACCCTCATCGGGCTTAGATGACCCTTCAAGGGGACGACCCCTCATCATGCCCCAGACGACAAGCGGTTGACCCCTCATCATGGCCCAGACGACCCTTCAAGGGGCTGACCCCTTATCAGGCCCAGATGACCCTTCAAGGGGACAACCCTTCATCAGGCATGGACGACCCTTCAAGGGGAAGACCCCTTATCAGGCTCGGACGACCCTCTGAGAGTACGACAGTACGAGGCCCAGATTAAGCCAGACTCACTGATAGAAGGAACTTTGCCCTCGGCCTCATATCATAGGTCAGGGATGACATCATCACAATGCGTGGTTTGGGAGATGCGTGGAACAGTGCGTGTGAGGCTCATATGGCACGTGGAAGACCGTTATAACAATATCACCCCCTCACGTGAGGGAATATTATGTCATCATTTGGCATCTACAGGTGTCAATAGGAGATTGGCTAGATCTTCATTTACATTCACCATGCATACTTGGGGGGTACACTACACCCCCAGGACCTATATATACTTGTCACCTACAACCCTACTGGGGGATCGATCAATAATTGTAACCCTAGTAAAAACTCTTCTTATACACACAGTAGAGAGAGAAAGTTAGCTTGTGTGCATTGTATCCAAGGCCATTAGTGCCCATACTTAGTGGATCACACACTCACAGTGGATGTAGGCCTAATTGGCTGAACCAGTATACATCATTATCTTGTTCTTCTTATACTCATCTCCTTCTACACACTTACACTCTTATACATATACATCTCTATGGCTGCCATGGTTACTACTGTTTGAGCTCATCATCACTTATCTGGTGGTGCTAGATTTCAGCATCATCAGTTTGGTGCCGTCTGTGGGAAACGAGAAGACATCTCTTCCTTTGTACAGCTTGACCTCACTGGGCACTCTGGTGGTGAGCCAGCTCTCCCCCTGTGTGAAGATGTTTCACCATTGAAAAAGACCCATTAAGGTTCTCAAGCTCACCAATCTTTTCTTCAGTTCAGCTTTTCATAGCTCAAACGCATGACACAGGAGATGCCACCACCACCACTTCCTCCACCGGATAGTGGAGTAGGACCTTATTCCAGTCAGCCACCACCTCAGTCTGTAATGGCTAATGTGGCGGCAGCCTTGAAGTCTCTGGCAGCAAGCCATCGAATCATACAGGAGCAGTTCATAGCTCTCAGCCAGAACATAATAAGACCCCCAGGGGTCTCACCTGAGATGATTACTCCAGCAGCGGCTCCAGGGCACCATGAGGCCAGGGGACCACCCTAGGCACCACGTAAAGACTTGCCACCCCCACAGCGGCAGAGGGATGTTGCTGACCCCCGGTGTCTACGCCTGGGGAGGCAAGGAAACCCTTTCCCTGAGGATAGGTATGATGATCTGGAGGGAGAAGAGGCCTCTATAGACTGCTGGAAGCCGTATGAGGTCTCCAATAATATTGTACGACCTCTCCAGGAGAGCAAAGGGAAGTATGGGAGGCAAAATCCTGACGATCACCCGAGAGGCTCTGCTTTTGTTTACTTGAGTAGGGGGTCGACCTTTGAGAGCCTTGGCTCAATAAATGACCTGCGGGAAAATTTTTCTAGATCGAGGAGTGTTGTGAGGTCCATAAGGGAGGAAGTAGATGGATGACCCCACGAGGGTCGACCCCTAGGATGGAACGATGATCAGGGGAAAGTAAATAGCCGACACAGGCATGCCGCAGCAGAACCCTCCTTCCACCTTAAAGAGGCGGCAGGGGATAACCTTGGCCAAGCCGACCCTACGAGGCCCTGGAATGACTCCATCCAGCGACTGGAGGATAGGATCGGTGATATACTGAAGCGCCGAGACCCTCTTCAGAGAGGATACTCCATAGGCTCACCCTTTGTGGCTAAGATAGTCAACTTCCGTACACCACCAAAGTTTAAGCCACCTGTGGTAACCCCAAGATATAAAGGGATTACAAACCCAATCCATCGTATTGAGATGTATCAATCTGCGGTAGACATAGACTCTATCTCAGATGAGATGAGATGTCGTGCCTTTTCTGGTACTTTCACTGGTGATGCACATGTCTGGTACATGTCTCTCCCAAAAAACTCCATTGAAAGTTTTAAGCAGTTGGCAGACCGGTTTATCCAAAACTTTTTCTTTGGGGTAAGGCCACAGAAGAAGACCACACACCTGCTCTATGTTAAGTAGGGTAAGAATGAGAGTCTAAGAGACTACATAGCCAGATTCAATAAAGAAAAGCTAGAGGTTGAAGACTATGAGGAGAGCATAGCCATGACCGCTCTCATTGGAGGACTCCAGAAGGGGAAGCTACTATGGAAGCCTGCTGAAGACCCTCCGAGGACGATGGATGAATTACTGTCGACAGCAGGAAGGGTGATAAACACCGAAGAGGCGATGGCCACAAAATATGAAGATGAAAAAGGAGGCACTAGTGGGGGTAAGTACCATAAGAAGAACAAAGAGGGGAAGAAGAGGTCTACGGATGACAAGTTCGTTGGTTACACCCCTATAACGGTCAGCTGTGAACATATTCTTAATGAGATAAAGAGTGATCGGTCCCTGAAGTGGCTTGAGAAGTTAAGGGCAGCCCCCAACAAGAGGAATAAAAACATGTGGTGTGAATTTCACCAAGACCATGGCCACGTGACAGATAAATTCTTTGCTCTGAAATATGAGATTGAAAAGATACTGAAAGAAGGGAAGATCAGGAAGTACGTTGATAAGAGTGCCTTCAAGAGGGGACGACCACAGAAAGAAGCGGGGTGATGCATTAGAGAAGGTCCTCCAAAAAGAGGGGGTGACCCTTCTGATGATGAGGATGACCTTGACCTCCCTCCAAGAGATGACCACAGCCCTGTTAAGAGACTTAATATTATCTCTATCGGTGTGGGGATGATCTCTGAGGGACTATTAGGAGGAGGGTCAGAGGTCGCAGACAGGATGTCCCATGTAGCTGAAGCCAAGACAGTGACAAAAGATGTACACTCAACCTCCCTAGAGGCAAAGTCATAAAAGAGGAAGAAGGTCAATATGGATACCCTGATAGTGGGGTTTTCAAGAATAGACTTCAAAGGCCTCTTAGCCCCACATGATGACCCTTTTATCATCACTACCAGGGTGCACGGATGGGAGGTGCCGAGGATCTTGGTAGACGGGGGTAGCTCTGCAGATGTGATGTTTTGGCCATGCTTCAAAGCCTTAGGTCTCAGCCGTGATAGACTCATCCCATACCATCACCCATTGATTGGGTTCAGTGGGGAAAAGGTTCATCCCCTTGGAGTGTATAAGGTCGATGTTAGAATGGGGGATAAGTGGCCAAGATGTCTTACCAAGAAGGTCGGCTTCTTTGTGATGGATGAACATGTCTTCTCAGCCTACAACATTATACTGGGGAAAGTAGCCCTCAAGGGGTTTGAAGTTGTGCCATCTACGGTTCATCAGATGGTTAAATTTCCAACCCCCTACGGGGTATGGGAAGTTCAGGGAGACTAGACGACAGCACGGGAATGTTATTTCAACTTCGTCGAAGAAAGAGAGGCACACAAGAAGGCAACAACCACTTACAATATTGACACCCTTGACCCCAGAGATGAGAAAAAACTTAAGAAGGGAGAAGCCACGGAAGAGGTAGAACCCATCATCCTCAATGAGGATGAGCCGAAAAAACCGTCCAAGCCGGCAAAGCTCTGAAGATAGACATAAAAGAAAACCTCATCAAGTAGTTGAGGAGAAGACATAGTGTCTTTGCATGGAGTCACGCTGATATGCCAGGGATCGACCCCGAAATTATGAGCCACAAGCTCAAAATGGTAGAGGATGAAAAGCCAGTAATGCAGAAGCTGAGAATTTACTCTCGAGAAAAATATGAGGTCATAAGGGACGAGGTCAAAAAGCTGGAAGATGCTGATTTTATCAGAGAGGTCATCTATCCCAAATGGTTATCCAATGCAGTCATTGTCCCAAAAGCCAACGGGAAATGGAGAATGTGTGTAGACTTCACCGACCTCAATAAGCATTTGTCCCAAAGATAACTTCCCTCTCCCACACATTAATCAGATGGTAGACGCTACCGCAGGCCATGAACTAATGAGTTCCATAGATGCCTACTCAGGTTATAACTAGATCTTTATGAGCATTGGGGACTCGAAGAAAACTGCTTTTATCACCGACAAGGGGACATACTATTATAGGATCATGCCCTTCGGCCTAAAGAACGGAGGGGCAACGTATTAGCGCCTTGTAAATAAAATGTTTGAAGACCAAATTGGGAAATCTATGGAAGTCTATGTAGATGACATGATGACCAAAATATTGAAGGCAGAGGATCATATGGCTGACCTTAAGAGGACCTTTAATACGATGGACAAGTACCAGATGAAGCTCAACCCGGCCAAGTGTGTCTTCGGGGTTGGAGCAGGGAAGTTCTTGGGGTTCATTGTCAACCAAAGAGGCATCGAGGCCAACCCTGAAAAGATAAAGGCCCTTATGGAGATGAAGACCCCCAAGACCATTAAAGACGTTCAGAGGCTCACAGGGCAAGTGGCTTCTTTGAATAGGTTCGTGTCCAAAGCCACAGACAGGTGTTTACCATCCTTCAAAATTCTCAGAAAGGTTTTTGAATGGAGTGAAGAGTGTAATAAGGCTTTCAAGGAGATGAAGATATACTTATGGTCTCCCTTGCTGTTGTCATGGCCAGTACAAGGTGAATGGCTATATGTGTACCTAACCATCTCAGAATCATCCATCAGCGCAACCATTATGAGAGAAGAGGATGGGGTATAAAGGCCCATATATTTCAGTAGTAAGGCACTCCAGGAGGTAGAGCAAAGATACCCAAGGATGGAGAAGTTAGCCTATGCCTTGATCCATGCATCAAGAAAGATGAAGTCGTACTTCCAGTCCCATACAATGGTCATCCTCACTGACTCTCCTCTTAGGCAGGTCTTACACAAGCCAAAAAAATTAGGTAGGTTAATGGCTGCGGCTATAGAGCTGGGGGAGTTTGACATTATGTATCAACCTAGGATGTCCATTAAGGGGTAGGCATTGGCAGATTTCGTGGCAAAATTTACTTGGGAAGACGATGAAGCTGAAGATGAGAGCTTCCGGAAGACAGATGCCCTGCAAGGCAGACTCACCGACACACCCATAGATAAGGATGAGACAAGCACCGTTAGAAGAAAAGTGGTAAAAAATGAAGAGGGAAGATATCTCTTTAGACAGGGGTACCTCACCAAGGGAAATTACTCATAAGAACAGACCGTGTGGAGCCTCTTCATCGACGGGTCCTCCTGCGATAGCGAAAGTGGGGCTGGATTAATAGTGTCAGCACCAGACGGCACAAACATCGAGTACGCCCTAAGGTTCAACTTCAAAGCCTCCAACAACGAGTCTGAATATGAGACCTTGATAGCAGGCCTCTCCTTGGTCAATTCTCTTAGTGTCGGCCATATTTTGGTCAATAGTGATTCAAGGTTAGTAGTAAATCAGATACTAGGAGCTTACGAGGCCAAGGATGAGCGGATGGCCAAGTACTTTGAAAAGGTGAGGTCACTATTGAAGATCTTCAGAGAAGTAAAATTGAAGAGGATACCTAGGCATGACAATGGCCGAGCCGATGCACTTGCCAGGATGGCCTCAGCAACTAGGACAGATATCAGGAGGACAGTCCCAGTGGAAATTTTGCTTCGACCAACTATTGAAGATGATGAAGGAACACTTAGCACTTGCCTGAAAGTTTCTAAGTAAGCTTCATGCATGGACCCTCTGATCAAATACATTGAGGAGGGGGAGATGCCGGAAGCAGGGAAAGAAAGGAAGAAGCTGAGATACAGAGTGGTGAAATTCACTGTCATCAGAGACACCTTGTACAAAATGGGATTTTCGTTCCCCTTACTTAGGTGTGTGCACCCATCTGAAGTCCCACGAATTTTGCAAGACGTGTATGAGGGGTCGTTTTCAAGCCACATTGGGGGTAGGTCTTTGGCGAAGAGGATAGTAACCCAAGGGTACTAGTGTCCAACCTTGGGGAAAGATGCCATGGCATATGTAAAAAAGTGTGACAAAGTCAAAGATTTGCCACCATCCCTCACCAACCCCATCAGCCTCTTACTTCCATTACATCCCCATAGCCATTTGCATTGTGGAGGATTGACCTAGTAGGACCCTTGCCTAGGGCCATCAATAACTATCGGTTCCTCATCGTAGCCAGTGACTATTTTTCAAAATGGGTGGAGGCGGAGCCAATGGTAATGATCGCAGAGCAGAAGACCCTCCAGTTCATCTGGAAAAAAATTATATGCAGATATGGTCTCCCTAACACCCTCATCTCGGATAACAAGACTCAGTTCAAGAATAAATCTCTAGAGAAGTACTGTGAAAGGGTGAGTATCAAACAATTCTTCTCTACCCCAGTCCGATCTCAAGCCAACGAGAAAATGGAAGTTACAAATAGGAGAATCCTAGATGGGATCAAGAAGAGACTTGAGGAGGCAAAATGAAGATGGGTTGAGGAGTTATATGATGTACTATGGGCCTACAGGACGACGACAAAGACCTCTACTGGAGAAACCGCGTTCATGCTAGCTTATGGTTCAGAAGCCGTCATCCTCACTGAGGTTGGGTTTCCTACTCACAGGGTCCAAATGTAAGACCCCTAGAAAAATATGGAAGAGAGGAGACTTGACTTAGACCTGATTGAGGAAAGGGGGGAAGACCCCAAGATAAGGCAAGCCGCCTACCGGCAGAGGACTGCGAGGTTTTTCAACCAGAGGGTGAAGCATATGCCAATTGCAGTGGGGGACTTAGTCCTCAAAAACACTTGGCAGAAGCCCAATAAGCTCCATCAAAATTGGCATCGCCCATATAAGGTCATCTATGAAGTTGTCCCTGGAACCTATAGACTAGAAAACCTAGAAGGGGAATCCTTTTTTAACCCCTGAAATGCAGATCATTTGAAGAAATACTATAAGTAGTGTTGTAATGTCCTATCGGACCACAATTATAAAGGGTGTTGCTCCAATAGAACACTTGGAATGTTAATGAGAAATATCATATTGTGTTTTCCCTCATCTTGCGTTTGTAAGTTCTAGTATGATTGGGATTGTCTTCGGGGAACCACCATCGGCTATGATGAGGGTCCATGCTGGGGACAACCCCTCGTTCACCCTTAAGAAAGACGAGGGAGGTCTTAATTTAAAACATCATTAAGTTGGTGTGAAACAACCCCTCGGCTACAATGAGGGTCAATGGCGGGGACGACCCCTCCTTTGACCTCAAGAAAGACGAGGGAAGACTTAAAAACCAGTAAGTTGGTAAAAACAACCCTCGACTATAATGAGGGTCAATGGTGGGGATGACCCCTCCTTTGCCCTCAAGAAAGATGAGGGAGGAATTTAAAAACCATTAAGTTGGCAAAAATCACCCTCGGCTATAATGATGGTCAATGGTGGGGACGACCCCTCCTTTTCCCTCAAGAAAGATGAGGGAGGACTTAAAAACCATTAAGTTTGTAAAAACAACCCTCGGCTATAATGAGGGTCAATGGCGGGGACGACCCCTCCTTTGACCTCAAGAAAGACGAGGGAGGACTTAAAAACCATTAAGCTGGTAAAAATAACCATCGGCTATAATGAAGGTCAATGGTGGGGACAACCCCTCCTTTGCCCTCAAGAAAGACAAGGGAGGAATTGAAAAACCATTAAGTTGGTAAAAACCACCCTCGGCTATAATGAGGGTCAATGATGGGGGCGACCCCTCCTTTGCCCTCAAGAAAGACGAGGGAGGACTTAAAAACCCTTAAGTTGGTAAAAACAACCCTCGGCTATAATGAGGGTCAATGGCGGGGACAACCCCTCCTTTGACCTCAAGAAAGATGAGGGAGGACTTGAAAAACCATTAAGTTGGTAAAAACCACCCTCGGCTATGATGAGGGTCAATGGTAGGGCCGACCCCTCCTTTTCCCTCAAAAAAGATGAGGATGAATTGAAAAACCATTAAGTGGGTAAAAACCACCCTCGGCTATAATGAGGGTCAATGGTGGGGACGACCCCCCATTCACCCTCAAGAAAGACGAGGGAGGACTTGATTGAAAACATCATTATATTGGTGGAAAACCACCCTCGGCTATAATGAGGGTCAATGGTGGGGATGACCCCCCATTCACCCTCAAGAAAGACGAGGGAGGACTTGATTGAAAACATCATTATATTGCTGGAAAACCACCCTCGGCTATAATGAGGGTCAATGGTGGGGACGACCCCCCATTCACCCTCAAGAAAGACGAGGGAGAGGTTAGTGATACTGTTAACTTAAAAACATCACAATGCAAATCATACAAGCGACAAATATATAAGACAGAGAGGCATTATATTACCAAATGTTGATGTTTGTCCAATAAATGAGTACAAAAATAAGGGTTACATGAAGAGGGTATGGGCTACAAACAGCCACCCTATTGAGCAACATCAGAGGGTAATGTTTCAACATTAATTATGGGGATTTCTTCTATGACCAAGAGAGGATGATCCTCAGATGTGCCGGTACCCTCGACCTGCACTTGGGACTCCACTTGGGCTAAGGCCTCAGTAATCAGGGGATCGTCTAGTTGAACTGCTTCGAGAGAAGGTCAGATAGACAACACTGCATCAGCGAACTTTAGGACAACCCACCGACAGGCCGTCCTAATTCCCCTCTCCAAATACTCAAGACCGAAGACTTAAAACTCGTCCGAAAGTTTGTAGGCCTCAACAGCATCGGCCTCTACCTTCTTCACTACCTCAGATAGCTTAGTCTTGAATTGATCCCCTGGGTTGATCAAGGCCTCATCCTTCTCTTTAATAAGAAAGTCCTTAGCCTTCAGGTCGGCATCATGCTTCCTCGTCAGCTCGTCCAGAACCCTGGCATGTTCGGTCCTAACACTCTCCAGTTCAACCCTTACAGTCTCGAGCTCTGTCTGCAGGCCATCCTCGTGCTGAATGTCCCTCTTATCTTTATAAAATTTTTGTTGGATTTCAGCCACGCACTTAGTGGCTGAGGTAAAGGCACAGAAAAAGGCACTTGTTAAGAGGCCGAGGAAACAGTTGGTGAAAAATTCAATTAAGGAGATAAAGTAAAAAAAAATACCTGAGCCAGTGTGTGCATACCATAGTCATACACCTTCGTCGGGGGCATCTTGGATAAGAATTCATAGTCAGCAGCCGAGGGGGTGGAAAACATTAAGGCCTTGGCCACCCTCAGGTTGGCAATCAGGGAAGATGGCTCGGCCTTCAAAAATTCTAAGTTTTGGGACCAGAAGGCCCCCATACTGGAAGAGGAGCTAGTACCCTCCGATGCCTCCACCCTCACCTTCGTCCTCGAATCAGGACGAAGGTCAACAAGAACTTCAGGACCTTTTCTTTTGGAACCCTCGGCGGAAGGTTCGTCAGGTGTCGGCCCCACAGCCTTCAACTTCCTTGGAGTCTGCTGAGGCTCCTTCCCCTTCTTCTTGCCTAGGCGAGATAATAAGCTTGGGGCAGTCATTTCCCAGAGAAAATCAGAGATACCTGCAGGAATACCTGAAAAGAAGATGACACATTAGAAAAATATAGAGGCAAGGATGAAACACAAAGCAAAGACAGTAAAAAATAAAAATAACTCACATAGCTCTGTCAAGGGGCCGATCCTCAGTCCAGCTTCTTTGAGAAACCGAGGGGTCATCAGATCTTCAAACTTTGCAAGTCCACCCTCTTTCCCTCATTCTCTCAGATACTCGACTATGTCCTTTTCATACAGACTAAGTCCAGGGTCTGACCTAGCCTTCATCGAGGGGTTAGACCATTTCCTTGGAACCCTCGGACCATCATCCAAAGGCTGGGCCTCAGAAGTAAATTCCCATTCTCCAGAGATGAAGAAAAATCTCTTCTTCCAGTCGTGGTTGAAGGTTTGTGCCACGTGGAGAAGTTTTTTATCATACCTCCTCGCCCCCAGGTGATAGTACCAAGGCTGTTTGGACGAGGAAGTGATATTATAACAAGCCAAAAACAAGTCAGCTGAAGGCTCGTTTGTGAAGGAATTCTTCCATAAGGAGACGTAGCCAAGGATCATCCTCCAAGAGTTGGGGGGAAGCTGAGAAGGGGCAACGCCGAGGGCTGACAATATATTGACTATGGCAGGGTGCAGAGGGAACCTAACACCAACCTTAAACATATGTTCATACACTTTTATCTCCCCCTCGTCCCCTTCAAAGACTTTCTCAGACTTAGAGGGGACCCTCGTACTAATGTTGGGAGGCATACCAAATATATGCCTCCACAACAGGAGGTCACGATCCCTAACTGAGGAAATATAGGTCGAGGCGTGGGAGGTGTCAACTGGGACTGCGTCTGAATCCTCACCATTATCCTCAGTACACTCTCTCTAGGCCTCATCACCTGTCAGAGGTCCATGAAGAAAGACCATCTGGAAGGCATGAGGGGATAAAGTTGTTACAGGGATAGCCTCAGAATGGACCACCCCCTCGGTCCCTTGGCTTGGGCTTAGATCATATGTCTCTCTCCTACCAGAAGGCCCAGCGCCAGTTGGTGACGACACTCTCTCATCCATCTCTCCTGAATGACTCTCGACTGGACGACGGGATGACCCACAAGACTCAGATGGTTTTATTGTGGCTAGAGGAATGGGAAAAATGGGTCGTACCCAATTAGGGTCGACCCCTCGTCTTCTTTCCTCCTCTTCCTCTACTTTTCTAATCTCTACAAAGAACTTATCTCTCAGGGAGGGGAACTCTTAAACTAAATTGTAAAGACTCCTAAGCATTAAGGGGGAGATCCTACACTTAGAATAATTTGGATAACATAACTACAAACAAGTTGGCAATTGACCAAGTTGGGACTTTGGATTGAAACTAACGAAAGTAAAAGTTTTAATCAAGAACACTCAAGAACAAGCCACCGGAGAAGAACGCCGAAAAGTATGAAATAGCCAAAGAAAAATCTGGACCTACAGACCTAAAGTAGTCGAAGTGTTAAAAAATAATGGAATGTAAAGAGGGCACTGGCTCAGAAGGATTACCTGAGAAAGGATGACGAGGATTGATGCAGAAGTCGTAGAAATGGCTATGGCTATGGAGTAGTGGAAAATTTAGAGAGAGAGAGAGATCTTGGGCGCGAAGAAGAAGAAGAAGGAAATGACTTCAAAAAATTTGCATAAATACCTAGTTGTTGAGTGGTCCCATTAACCAAGGCAGAGCACAGCGCACGAGGTGGGCATCATTAGGGCAAAAAGTCCCAAGCAGTGTGCAGCAACCACGCCTAGGAAACTGAAACAACAATGGATACCTGCCCAAGTGTCACATCAGTTCGACAGGTGTCATTCATCTAACTGTCCATACACTCATCTCAAAATCAACATTATCCCTCAGCCGTCTCAACAACATCGATGGCTAAGGGCTGGGGGGTGATTGATATACCCATATATACCCTCGGCCAGGCCGAGAATACCCTCCACCAAGATGAGCCCAAGATGGTCTCGCGACCCTTCAAGGGGCCGACCCTTCATCAGGCCCAGATGACCCCTCATCAGGCTCAGATGTCCTTTTAAGGGGTCGACCCCTAAACAGGATCAGAGGACCCTTCAAGGGGCCGACCCCTCATCATGGCCCAGATGACCCTTCAAGGGGCTGACCCCTCATCAGGATCAAACGACCCTTTAAGGGGCTGACCCCTCATCATGGCCCAGACGACCCTTGAAGGGGTCGACCCCTTATTATGGACCAGACGACCCTTCAAGGGGACGTCCCCTCATTAGGCTCGGACGACCCTTTAAGGGGCCGACCGTTCATCAGGCCCGGATGACCCTTCAAGGGGCTTACCCCTCATCAGGCTCGGACGACCCTCTGAGGGTACGATAGTACGAGGCCCAGATTAGGCCAGACTCACTAATATAAGGAACTTTGACCTTGGCCTCATATCATAGGCCGAGGGTGACATCATCATAGCACGTGGAACAGTGCGCGTGAGGCTCATATGGCACGTGGAAGACCGTTATAACAATATCACCCCCTCACGTGAGGGAATATTATGTCATCATTTGGCATCTATAAGTGTCAACAAGAGATTGGTTAGATCTTCATTTACATTCACCATGCATACTTAGGGGGGTACACTACACCCCCGGGACCTATATATACTTATCACCTACAAACCTATTGGGGGATCGATCAGTAATTGTAACCCTAGAAAAAACTCTTCTTATACACACAGTAGAGAAAGAAAGTGAGCTTATGTGCATTATATCCAAGGCCATTAGTGCCCATACTTAGTGGATCACACACTCACAATGGATGTAGGCCTAATTGGCTGAACCATTATACATCATTATCTTGTTCTTCTTATACTCATCTCCTTCTACACACATACACACTTATGCATATACAAATTTATGGATGCCATGGTTACTACTATTTAAGCTCATCATCACTTATCTAGTGGTGCTAGATTTCAGCATCATCAGGTTCATCTCGTAATGCCAAAGGAATACGAGCATGATGCATAGGCTTCAAGCTCACATGTACAAACTCAATTTTGGTGGGCCGCCTCCTAGATACTTTTATAATCCGTATGACCCAAGCGCACCCAGAGGCTCCAATCCCCCGCCCAAGTGAATCATGTGTGTGGTGTTTGTGTCGGTGTAATTTGGTTGGGTTGTTTTTAATGCTTGTAGGCTTTCTTTCTTTTTCATGTACCACAGTCATTATCAATGAAAATATGCATTTTCTTTATTTGTTTATTTTATTTTTCGCACTCTTATTTTGCCTTATTTAGCTTTTAGTCCTTTTGATTGAGGATAATGAAAAAGTCTAAGTTAGGGGAGGGGGGATGAGTGTGTATTTCTAAAACTTCACAAATTTTCAAAATGCCAAAAAAAATTGAAAAACTTAGAAAAACCAAAAATATTTTTCTTTAAAATAAATAAAAACCAGAACTCAAATTTTTCAAAAATATCACTAAAGTTCGGTTTAAAGTCTCAAATTCTAAAAACATAGTACTCAAAGCTGAAATTGACCAAAGATGAAAGTTGAGCGAACATAGACGACTTAACGAATATATGTGGAGATTAACCAACTCGGTGAGATTCGAGCCTTTCATTTTTTTGAGTTTATAAATAAATCCGAGTTAAATGGTTAACTCAAAGTTCTAATTCAGCGTCTAATAAGTCTTCGCGATATCAAATACCCTTATTTTGATCGGTTATGGGAATAGTGTGTAATGTTGTCCTAAAAAATGTGCTGAATAGATCTCTAAATTAATCTCGAGACGTATATGGTAACGGAATAAGTTTTCAAGACAATGAAGTAGGCTCTCGTTTGTTACCCAAAAAGATTAGCCAGAAAAAGTCGTGTAAAATTAACCTTTTTGCAACCCAATTTTAGCCGAATAAGTTTTTCCTTTCGTTTGACAACCCAAAAACACCAAATTGGCTCGAAATCATGAAAGTTGACAATCCCATAAATTAAGTTTGGAAAGTGCATAAAAAGGGGCAAAAGAAAAAAAAATAGCAATGCTCAACAAAAATAGCAAGTAAAAGAAAAGGCGAAAAAAAATATAAAAAGAAGAGAAAATGAGCAAAAGCCCGAAAAAGCACTTATGGACATCATAAGAAAATTTTCCAATTCCGAACTCCCTAACCATTCCCGTTTTACCCAATACACCTTATGACCCAACAAAGTCCTAACCGAGTCCAAATTGCAAAATTGATTACCGCGTGGACAGATAAAACACAAAAAGATAAGAAAAGATTAAAAGTGAGAATTAGAGCTGATGTTCCCGTTTCTCTATAACCGTAATCCAATGATGAGATCCATTTACCATAGAATTCCATCTTTCTATTTGTGTGCGTGAACTTGGATCGAATACGTTTGCTCTTTATATCACGCACACCGAGAGAAATAGCCACACTTCCGAGATATTTGTTTGTGAGAGCATCTCATGAGATTTTGAAATCAAAATGGATTTTCGGATAAGTAACGTAATGGTCAACTGGTGGAAATTCGAGGTTAAATTTCTGGCTTCACACACACGCACTATGATTTTGAGACTCTTGAACATGAATTTATGATGACTATTTTCTAGAGAAGTTTGAATTATACAATGCAACCGCTTGCCCTCTAAAGTGGTATTCTATCCATATAAAATGAAAATTTCCAAGAGTTGACCCATAGTTACATTCTTTTACATTGCTCGGGATGTGCAACGTTCTAAGTTAGGGGGGTTTTATTAGGCTCAAATTCTTCCAAATTTACCCCTTCAATTTAAAGGCTTTTATTCTCTCGAATAGCGTAAAATGAGTTCACTTATCGCATTTCTTTGATATTAACTCCTTCTAACAAGTACATTCAGTTTCATGTGTTTTCATGAGTTTTTACAGATATTTGTAGTATTGAGAAAGGAAGAAACTTAAAGAGCAATAAGTAAATTCTAAGGAGGAAAGTCAAAGGGAAATTTTGTAAACTTGTAGCCTTCGCCCGGAATTGAAGCCAACTAGAAAGTTGAAGAGAAATAAATCTCAAAATTAATGGAAGAAACGTCAAGATAGTCTGAGATATGGTGAACAAGTTATGAGGATTTGAAGTTGAGAAGAATCAAGACAAAGATTCCTACATAGAAATACAAGGCGATCCGGACCTTTTTCTAGAAAAGGATCCGGACCGGGCTCTAAATAACTCTCTGGATGGAAAAACAAGGTGATACGTACCGCCCTTGGGTGATCGATCCAGACCTCCCTAGTCAAAGATTCACTGTGAGGAAAAGGGGTGTGATTCGGACCTTCTCCAGAAAAGGATCTGGACGGCCTCAAGCTAAGGAATGCTGGTTCAAATTAGGGAGCGATCCGGACCGCCTATCTTGACCGGTCCGGAACACATTGGATTTCTTTAAATTTTATGTTCTTTCTCAGAGTTGTAATAGAGAAAACTCTTGTAATTTTCATGGCTATTTATTCAGATTAGTTCCCTAATATAGGGAGTTTGATTTTTAGGTTAGCTAAGTTGGAGTAGAGGGTTTTTGTATTCTAAAACGCTAGTTTTCAATAAGAAGTATTGCTGTAAGGATTCAAGCTTTTAATTTCTACAATTTATGTAACAGTTTTCCTTTTATTTTCGATTGCTTATTAGTTTCAATTATTGGTTTTGAATTTGAGAATCTCTTTTCAACTAGTTACTTTAGATTTAATGTTTTCTTCTTTAAAAATCATGTCTTTCTCTAAGTTAATTATGTCTGGCTAGTTTTCTAAGGGTTGGGGTGCATGACCCCCCCCCCCCCCCGATGTAATTCACGAGAATGGAAATAGACTTTTGAATTAAAATATTAAATGAATCATGGTGCATAACTGGTGCAACCATCATAGAACTTTTGATCTCATTTTCCCTAGGTAACCGGGATGCTTAAGAGTGCGACGTGCGTTTTGGTTAATGCAACACTGCTTTACTCATCCTTTGCTTACAGACTGTGCGGTCTATGATCCCTGATATATGTAATACATAGGAGTACTAAAGATCGGGTTCATTTAAAGTTCTAATTCTGAATCTAGTATCCTACGAAGTGACTTAATAGGGTGTGGGGAATTGTAACCCGACCTATTGTTCTCATCTCATAATTAAACTTTTAAATCGTTTATCATCAGCTTTTGGTTTAAATTAACATAGTTGCATTTTACTCACTCTTAGTTTCTTCAGGTAACCATTCTCCAAAATTTTGCATCTAGTTGTAGTTGTTCGTTTCCAAAAATCACCTTTTCATTGTTTCTTTTTAGAGTCAAAGTTAGGTTATTCTCGTCTTTCCAACGTCGTCACGACTTCGTTCGTCCTATTTCCTTGAGGATCGATACCCGACTTATTGGATTATTACTTGAGCGACAAGATTGCACTTGAGCCTATATAGTACGTACACTAGGTACCTTTGTGGTTGCGTTACAGACCATGCTCGATTTACCCCACATCTTGATTGATGGTCCTCGCACATTGATTGAGAATTTGTTGTCCCAATTTCCTTTGACATTTTCCCTTAGTAGCATCCAATCCATACCCACGATGATGGCCTATAAACTGCTTGTCCTGGCCACCATTTTGGACGAAATTCTCAACACTCCTCCAGAGTCTCTAAGACTTAATTTAATCAAGATTTTGTTGGGGAAGGTGAACGTACTTATCAATTACGGGTTTCATTGTCTTAGTTAGTGAAGATAGTACACGACTTCAAGAAAGCTGACTTGTCACCCTTTACATCGATTTCAAAGTTCCCATCGCCCGCAGGTAGTCATCTCGAAGGAATTAATAAACTTAGAGACCAAGTTAGATATATCTGAACAAAAGGTGGAGAATGTGCAAAGTTACTCAAGTGCCAAGAGGATCTGGATAATGTACAATAGAGAAGGGAGTGCTGCCAGCAAGACTTATGTGATCTAATATCTGACAAAAGAAACATTGAGAAAATACTTCCTTAGCATCATCACCGGATTCTTAGCTCGGCTAATCTACATTTTATAATGGATGCACCCTAAAAGCTTTTGTTTAGGTTTCCTTTTCGTTTGTGTCTCTCTTTTTTCAGGTCTGGAATCTATGTGGCATGTAATCATAGTATATCATTATATGAATCAAATTCTTAGCATTTGGTTCTCTTCCTTTTCTACCCTGTTTAAATATTGGCTGGGCTAATATATCAAACTGACTTAAATAGATAACTCAACATTTTTAGAACAAATAAACTTTATACTATGATAAATAGATAATTTTACATTTATAGGGAACATTCTCCCAAATAAGTATTTAACTAAACATAAAGGAAAAGATTGGTCTAAATCGAGTACATTCATACATAGTAGTTTTTGAGATACT
The DNA here is from genome assembly GCA_949130495.1 of Sambucus nigra. Taxonomy (NCBI): domain Eukaryota; kingdom Viridiplantae; phylum Streptophyta; class Magnoliopsida; order Dipsacales; family Adoxaceae; genus Sambucus; species Sambucus nigra. The sequence continues at coordinate 692,485,583 of OX422207.1, forward strand.
TCTTGTTTAATTTGAATGTAACATCATCTTCCACTTTGGATATCTCGCAATAGCTCGAATCATTAGCTACTTAAATAATGTATGGTCCTTCCCAGTTGGCTTCAAACTTAGGCAATTAGAAACCCCTCACGTGCCTCGTGCAAGGCTTCAAGATCAGGTATCCTTCTTTGAACTTCCTTGGCTTGAACATTTGATTATAGGATCTAGACAACTATTTCCTATACATCTCTATGTGCCTCGTAGCATTGTCTCTATGTTCCTCTAGTGCTTTGAGTTGTACATGTCGACTATAAGGAAGAATGGCACTTCGTAAGCTATATCGAGCAGAAGGTACCTCGAGTTCTACTAGAAAAATAGCTTCTGCTTCAAAGACTAAGGAGAATGGGGTATAGCTGATTCGCTTCCTTTTTGTCGTTCGATAAGCCAATAGAACCTCAGGTATCTTATCATCCCATATGCTTGGGAAATCTTCCAGAATTTTGACCAAGATGTTTACCAAAGTCTTGTTAGTAGCTTCTTCCTTCCCATTGCACTTCGGGTATGCCATAGTTAACTTGTGGTAGATAATAGAGTACTTGTCCGTCAGCAAACTTACTTCACTATTCACAAAAGGAGTTTCATTGTCTGATAAGAAGACTTTCGGGATGCCAAAATGGCAAATGATATATGCCTTTATAAATCAAGAGACCACCCCCGTGGTAGCCCTTTTCAGCGGTATGGCTTCTTCCCACTTAGTAAAACACTCAGTGGCCACAAGTATCCAAATCTTTCATCTCGAGGAGGGATTTATTTCCCCTGCTAGATCGAACACCAAAGTGTGAAATGGGAAAGGCGTGGAGAGGAAATACAAGTCCACTGAAGGAGCGTGGATCATATTCCCATGCAGTTGACAGGCCTTGCAGTTACGAAAAAATTTCACTGAGTCTTTCTCCATCGTAGGCCTGTAATATCCCAATGTCATAAGTTGATCATTGGCTCGTGGGCTCGTTTCAGTACTTCATAGCTTCTCCCCCCTGATACACCTCAGAGGCCTATCATGATAGCCTTATCAATATAAATGCCCCTCTTGGATATAATATCTAGGTGATAGTCTCTTTAGCTTTGTGGCATCATCTTTATCAACTGACATCACTCCATCTACCAATACATCCATATATGGTTGCCTCCAGTCTTGAGGTAGATCGATGAAGTTACATTCTACTGCCTGATAAAATAATCAACGTTTCCCACAATCTCTCTATACTACTACAACATCTTACCTCATCAAAGTAAAAAAAAAAACTTTCTTTGGACTCTTCTGTATAGGGTAACTTCAATGGTGTCACAACTATCTTCATGTACTTCGATCAATCTCCTCTTGGCTTCCTCAGGGTCTATACATCTGGACATCCAGCCTCCTCTTGGCTTCCATGTATAATCCTACTTAAGTAATTAACAGGTTTCTCTACACCGTCCATCTTTTGGGCCAGTAATGCCCCAATAGACCGTTCAGTAGATGTGAGATATTGACGTAAAGGTATACCTGCCTTTGATGGAATCATCATCTGAGGGGATGTGAGGAGCACTTTCTGCTTTTCCATGGCGTCCTGGTGCATCTATTCCCATACAAACTTGGATCCTTTTCTCAGAAACTCCAATAGTGGATATGTCTCTTCAGCCAGCCCTGGTACAAACCTCCTAAAATAGGATACCTTCACCAAGAAGATTTTTAACTCCCTCATTGATTTTGTCCTTGGCATATCAAGGATTGCCTATTGTTTATCTAGGTCCATCCGAACGCCTTTTCGATTCACCAAAAACTTGAGGAACTTTCCACTTGTCACCCCGAACACACATTTTAGAGGGTTCATCTTCAACTTGTACTTTCTGCATCGGGTGAACACCTTACTCAAATCATTGAAATGAGAAGTCTCCTTTTTGTACTTGATTACCAAGTCATCGACGTAAAATTCTATAATCTTATGAAAAAGGCCAAGGAAGATAGCAACCATGGTCCTATGGTAGGTTGCTCTTGCATTCTTCAAATCCAAAGGCATAAATGTATATGTGAAGTTTCCAAGAGGTGTTCGAAAAGTGGTCTTCTCGACATTAACTGGATGCATCTTGATCTGGTTATACCCCTTATAACCATTCATAAAGTTGTACATTTTGTGTCCTTCTATTGCATCGATTAGGATATCGATGGAAGGCAATGGGAACTCATCTTTTGGGCACGCTCGATTCAGATCCCTGAAATCCCAGGAGATCTTAATCTAGTTCTTATCTTTCTTTTCCACGAGCACGATGCTAGACAGCCAAATCGGGTGCTAGATGGTGACAATGAATCCAGTTGTAAGAACTTTTGAACTTTTTCTTTTATCTTCAAATCTAATTCTCCCTTGTACGTTTAAGTGACCTGTTTCACTGGAATGGTCGACAGTAAAAAATTATACTTGTGGTATCTCATTTCTTTATCTACCCTAGGCATCTCAATATATTTCCATGCTAAAACATCTTTGAACTCTTGGATCATCTTGATCAGATCCTCTCAAGTCATCCTTTCAAGTTCTTCTAGATAAAGATGGGGCTAGGGTTATCAGCCTCCATAGCCAAGTATATCTTCTTTAATTCTTGAATTTGTGACTTGGGTCTGTTGTTCATGTACTTAGGCTCTTCTTCTACCTCTTCTACAAATTCTAAGATATTGGAGTTGTCAATAACCAAGCATTGCCCCGGGTTTTCTACCAAAACGCATTCATAAATCGGGTCAGACTCATCGTTTAGGCCTCAGCTGCCTACTCACACCTTCATAACTTATAAATGATTCTGCCGTTAAGTAACACCACTTTCTTGAACTACCCAGAGCTTTCCTCCCTATGAGGCCTCTTTCAATGGTTCTCTTTTAACTCTCTTACGGGGCACCTACTGAGAACACTCTAGGTCTAGACTTGGTGTTCAATTTGATTAATGTGTGGCGTAATTTGATCGTGCGACTGCCCCGACAAACGTATGGGCCCCACCGGCTTCAGATCACGTTCTTCTTCATAAGTCACCATTAGTCGAGCTGGTACCCGCACCCTCTCTTAATTTCTTGGAATATTTATTCCTCCAGTATACTTAATTACCACCGTGGCCTCCTCGGACAACTCAATGTAAAAGGTAGCATCCACCAAGTGTGTCTGTTCCTATGCGAAGGGCTTCTTAGATGCTCAAATCACCACCCATTCGCCCTCTATGTGCGCCTTGGCACATTGGTGGTAAGTGGAGGGAACCAACCCATGGTTGTGCATCCATACCCTTCCTACTAGTATCTAGTATAATGGCTCGCAATACATGATGTGGAATTTAATGTGGGAAGTAATTTTCCCCATTGTGATACCTACGATGACATATCCCTCAGATTTACATGACTAGTTGTCGTACCCCAAAATCACCAATGGGTAGGGTACTATTCTTATTTCAGACAAACCAATAGAATAGAAACACCCAATGGGAATTATGTTAATGGATGCTCCCCCCATTCAATAACACACGCGAATATACATAATCATTCATAGATGTTGTAACATAAAAAGGTCTATTATGAGGGTACTTGACTAATCTATCCGCCTTCGAGAACGTTACTTTAGATAGATACCTCCTCACCAGCTTGGCCACGGGTATTTTCCATTTCAGTTGTGGTATCATGTTCTTCTTAGCAACTTTTAGGATGGCTCGAATGACCTCCACTCTTGAGTGCTGGGTCAACCCAACCTGATTGAAGAACCAACTAAACTTCTGCGAGCACGTAACTGCTGCGCATTCAACCCAAGGATCTATTTATTCTTCTTTAGTTCATAAACTTCTTCTACGTCTCTACAAGTAGCCTCATTATAGGTTATCACTGCATTTGCTGTCTCTAGAGAACAGGCCCCCATTTATCTGCTAAGACTCTCAATGGGGTCATTGTTAACTTCATCGCCTCCGTCTGGATTATCTTCTAGCTCCAACTGAGCCATCTTGAAGGTGAATTCTTCCAAAGACTCCTCAAATTCTTTATTGAGGATCCACTACTCCTCCAAAGGTCGCTCAGCCTCTTCATCAAAATCACTCTCCATATGGGCCCCGTGAGCCGGAAAAGGACTGTCGTTCACATTGCCTTAGGGTAGTTAAATGTCTTCCTTCTTCACATGGTGATCAATCAATCACCTCGGCGAAAAACATACCTTGGTCAGGTGATTTACCTTACTGTTAAGTATAAAATAGTTCAAATTCTCCCCGTCCTCTCAAGAAAGTTGCATTGTACTGACATTGACTGTTCAGGGGTGATCCTCCTCGCCTTCAAAGCTTCTCTTATTACATCGGCCTCTTCTTCCTTGATCGCCACTGCCTTCCCCTCTACCTTCATCATCTGCATAATTAACCCTCAAGGGTATTCCCATTCCCAAGGTAGCTAATTGCCTTAGCAGTAAGCTTAACAAGGCAGGGGGTGGTGTGGGTTTTACCACCAAGGTAATATTCCTTACTGCTTTCAGAAATATCACGAAAGTACCCTCTCCCGTTTCATTGATCAAATGGTAGATGCATTCTGGTAATAACCCTTATGCACATACTTGCAAGAGCTTATCCTCACGCGTTTCTTCCCTTACATACATGGAGCGCTGTCAAAATCTTTTGATGTAGGAAACAACATCATCCCATATCTTTTTCTTCTCGTGTGCCAGTTTTGTAAGTGTAAACTCATCCTCAACCAAAATAACTTTTGTACGAATAAAACATGCAACTCTTCCCAAGTATCCACGCTACCTGTAGCCAAATGGGAATACCACGTGTGGGCTTTCTCCGTTAGGTATTTTGAAAATTCCCCTAGCCTCAATTTTTTATCATAACAATGGGCCCCTAAGGCTTTCAATGAACCTTTTCACATGATCATTAGGGTTTGCCCCTTTTCTAGTGTACTTTTCAAATATTGGTGGAATATACCCTACTGGGTAGGGTTCGTTTTTATATTCCTCTGGGTATGGAGTGAGAAAGTCTTTGTTCACCGAGGAACTATCTCCAGTTTTAGACACTGCTATAAATTTTATCATCTCTTTCTTCATCAATTCCATGCTAGATCGTAAAGAGCTAGTCGGTGGCATTGTCACGATAGCTAGCATAGGTGACGCAGCTGGTGTGCTCTTCCCTACACCTCTAGCTATTGTATGTTCCATTGAAGCTATTCCCTGTCCTTGATTTGTCATTCCTACTATTACAGGTGGAATAGATGGAGGTGGATCGGTGGGAGCTATGTTACCAAAAGTAGGTGGAACAGCAGGAGGAACACTATTAAAAGAAGAAATGGATACTCCACCCGTAACAGAGGGCGATGGAATCCCTGTCGGCAGTGTTGTGAATGAGTTCTCTCCTCCGGTGATTCCTAGCATCTCCTAGGACATTGGGGTTTTAATTAATTCTGTAAACAACCCCATGAGCCCCACCATTTGTGTTGAGTCGATTCCTTCCTGTGCAATTGTCGTCTTTATCACACCACTAGTAAATGTGCCAGGCTCTGTTCACATCATTCTCACTCCTTCAGGCAACGTAGTGAGATCTTCCTCTTCCTCATGCTGTATGGTATCAAAATAAATGATCCTAGAAGTATTATCCTCTGACATGTTTTCAAAAGAGAATACCTCCCCAACGAAGTCGCCAAATGTAAGATGTGGGTTCTTGGAATACAGTTAGTATCAAACGAGGCGTAAACCTTTATCAAGTCCAGGATTAATGCATAGGACAATATTTAATATTGATGGTAAATATATGTGAGAGAGGGAGACAACAACATTCAACACTTAAGCTAGTAGTAAATAAGATCTTTACAACGTAAATGCACTATAACCGAGTAAATGAATGGGACCAGAAAGTAACTTGGTCTGAGGGAGAAAGAGCAAGCACTCCCCGAACAACAAAGGCATGGAAAGAACCTTAAGCTCAATTAATGCTCAATGATATGGGTATTAATGGGTGAAAGGAAAATGTTTAGAGAATAAATGTTCTCTCACAAAAAATCTTGTGTATGAGATAAATCCAACAACAATTTGGTATCAATATTGTTGTGCAAATAAACTATTTGGTTGAACTATTTAAATGAAGGCAAGGTTACTCGAGTAACCTTACTGGTATTGAATGTGATTGACTGGAATTAAATGCTAACGTACCATCTCATTAATATCCAAGATATTTCATTAAATGCATGGGATATTATATTTTAGGGAGAAACCACCTAACCTATTAGGAGCATGGTGGCATTAATAAGGGACGTGATGTGACTGCTAGAACGACTATGAAATTAGGTTTTGTGGCCTAGGTCTTCCATCCTAAGGATAATCTCAACTGAGTGTTATGATTTTGAGTTCTCCAATGTCAAACGATACCACGTCATAAAGTGGATGAACAGTGGCCTCACTAGATGTGTGGTCACTTCAATCGAATGGTTAATGTATAGATTGAGGTGGCTCGAGGAATTTTATATGTTGTTTGTTAGCTAAGAACTGTTTTTAGGACAGTGATACAAAATTAGGGTTCCTCGAGGAGGTTCCCCGGAATAGGTTTGAATCACGGTAGCTCGGTTATAAGTGGCTCGAGCAACCATTTGTATTGGATGAAGTTTTTCCTAAGTATTCCAATACAGTTGGTTATTGCATTCACAACGTTTTCTTTCCCTCAATCCTCAAAACCATGTCCCTAAAAGGTTATCGAGGGGAGGTCGTTCGATAGAGAATTAAATCTCTCCTATGTACTGCCAGGCATAGTCCCTCGAGGGTACCGAACAACCTCGCCCATATTACAAAGAAAGCTTGTTAATAAATGAAGCATATAATAAAATACATGTTGCTCTATATTAGAAGATATCTTTATTTGAAACTTTGGCCTTCGAGGGGAGTCCTTCGAGGAATGTCTGTGGAAGGTCTTCGTGGGAGATCCCTCGAGTGATCCTTATCTTCCTTCTTTATTTGCCAACTATATGATCAATTTGTCTAATCAATCTTTGGTGGGGACACCCATTATGCTATCTAACTTCTCTGATCTAGCCTCTAAAAGCCTCTAAATCAAGCTTCACTTTACTCGAGACTTTCAATCTCTCTTCTAACTCACTAATCATAGAATCAAGCAAACACCTAGACTCCTCAAACTCTAAAATCTCCTTCTCCAAAGCCTCCATCAAACCACAAAGACTATCTCTTTTTTTCTCCACATATTCTAGTTTATCCCTAAGAGTCTTCTACTGTGCCCTAAGATCCTCAATCAAAACATCATTACTTTTTATGACAGGCTCATTCAATTTAGCTTGCAATTTTAAGTTGCCCTTTTTCACTTTTACCGCTTCGACATAAAACTCACTAAAGGAAACTTGCAACTCTCTTACATCAATATCCTTATCCTCACTAGCTTCACTCGCATTCACTTGGGATTCATACTCAACGACCTCAGAAGTGTCATGTATATGATAATCTTCATGGGAAGATTTATTGTCGTCGCTCACATGGCATGCCATGAACACTATAAAGTTACACTCAATGTGGGAACTCTCTCCCTATTTCGATTCACTATAACTTAAGGTGGAGTTATATGCTATCGGTTTCTTTCCCTCCTTCTTAAGTCTAGTGGGACACTCGATAACTTTGTGACCATAACCTTCACACCCAAAATACCTATCTGACTCAAACCTATTGACTTTCTCACTCTTATCCTTTTGGGGGGATCAACCTTGTTGTTCTTGAATTTCTTAAGTCTTTTGGCATCTTTCGATTGCTTTTGGAACTTAAGAAAGTTTTTGAACTTCTTTTCCAATAAGGCTACATCCTCAAAATCAGAATCATAATCATCATCCAAAACTTTAGTTTCCTCCTTTCGGGCTTTCAAAGCAGTGCCCTTTTCTTTCTTTGGTACTTGCTTGGAGGTAAACATATCGAGTTCATAGGTTTGTAGGTAACCTACAATATCTTCAAGTTTCTTCGATTCAAACATACCCAAGGAGTTAAAAACGATCACTTTTGCATCAAATCTACTCGGCATCGACCTTAATATTGCTTTATGACTAGATTGTTCGGTATTTCTCTCCTAAGTTAAACGACGAGTTGATAATATTTGATAATCTAGCGTAAAACTCATCAAATGACTCACTCTCTAACATCTTAATCATATCAAACGGTGTAGTGAGGTTTTGAAGTTTAGACGCCCTAATCATGCTAGTGCACTCGTGAGTAACTGCAAGTATATCCCAAGCTTCTTTTGAAGTTTCACACGTCAGGATTTTATTATACTCTTCCGGTGTTACATGTGAGGAAATAACGTGAAGACCTTTGAAGTTGTAAGGTGCAAGTCTATGTTCGGCTTTGGTCCATTATTTAACGGATTTTAAAGTAGTAGCCTCACCCTCTCATGTAATCGGTGGAGTCCATCCCTTGTCGACCGTTAACCACACATGTTCATCAATTGATTTCAAATCATTTCTCATTCAAATTTTCCAATAACCATAGTTAGTGCCATAAAAATAGGATATCTAAAACTTTCATAGTTTCCAAAATTCATCCTTAAAAACACAATGGATCAACATAATAAAAAAATGTTTCTAGCTCTGATACAAATTTGTAGCAACCTTTATTTTCGAATGTGTTTTAAGGATGCCAAAATAAACTTTCTTTTTGAAAAACCTTTTTCCAAATTTTATACGCACCAAGTGTGTGAACCAATTTTAGTTAAGTCTAATTTTAACTTGTTTAATATTAAACATGCATCTAGGTGATTAAAGCAAGTAAAATAAATAACTTCATAAAGGCGACGCCGGATGTAAGAGGAAACCACTAAGGTAAAAAAACCTCGGATGACCCAACCAAGACAATCACTATGATGTGGGATTACGAAGTACAGACGATAGATTTACTCAACGACTCGATCCCCCACAAGTCTTGATGCTCCTATGATCCTTCAACCACTCCTCCACAGTGACCACGCAGAAGTCCTTCTATGAAACCTGGCCACAACACACACACCTATGAATGCCTCGGTGTTCACCAATACAGCTTGGCAATGTCTATGATGTTGAACACGAACTCCTTCGCTTATTCACCGCAAAACTCAACATTTAAAGTGATGAAAAACTCCAATAGTGCAAACCAATATCTCTATAGCATATGAGAATGAAAGATCGGATATTGAAACTCTAAGGATGTTTATAGTCTTTGAAAAACTTAGAAAACTTGTGCAGAAAACACGTTGTCTATAAACTAGTTTTCTGGTTTTGTAACTTTCAAATTTCTGAGTGAAACACACCTTAAATAGAAGTTAAGTTGGCACATCATTTGAACGAGATCAGCATGTTACTCGAACAAAATGGCCATATCGCTCGAACGACATGTCCATCTCTCTTGAACGACCTTACAATGTCCCTCGAACGACTGTAAGTGTCATTTGATCCTTCTAAACACAAAGGGAGGTTCAATATGACTCTAAACAACCCTTATCTCAGAATAAGCAAACTTTCAACTCTTTAAAAACATTTTTAATAAAAATAACATCCTAAAAATATATTTCGAGTCCTATAAACATTACGCATTCAAACTGGAGAGATCGGAATGCAATGAAGACGTGAAACGTGGAGCAAAATAATCTCGGCATGATAAATCTTTGAATATTGGCTGCAACAACTTCAATAAACTTTGTGTTATAAAATGTGTGAGATTGTGACAAAAAAAATCTATTTATGACTCAAAAACAATGTTTTGTTCCGAAAATAAGTCAAATACTAACAATGGACTCAATTAGAAATTTTGTCCTTACAAAGATGACATATGGCATTGATCATTATCCAAAAATGGAGAATTCTGTCTAGCCAATGCAATTGAAATCCTGAGAAAATATTCTCCATCCGGCACAATATTTAAACATATTTGGGACCAAAAACTTCCCCAAAAATGGTCTATCCTCATTTAGAGGGTGTTAAAAAACAACATACCAGTAGACAAAAATATCCAAAAGTGTAATATAAAACTAGCATCGAGATGTGCCATATTTCTTAGGGACATTGAAACAACTAACTATCTATTTTCTAAATTACCCCATATCAACATGCCTATGGAAATATTTATTTGATTTAATGGGCCTCAAGCTCAATTTTCATTCTTTTTCTTCTCTACTTATGGCTTGGTGGTTTCACGGTAGGGGTAAATATTACACGATTCTTTACTATAATTTGGTTCCTTTAGTGGCCTTTTTGTGCATATGGAAATTTCCAAATAAGTTGATCTTCAATGGGGGGAAAAGCTTATGCTTTTGCTCTTATTGAAAATTGTTGCCATTAGATTGGTCCTATAACGCCATCCTTATCTTTCTCATCAAAGATACATGATTTTGATGACAGTTGGTGTAAAGTATTTAATATTAAAAGATCCACTTTAAATCTTGACCCTAATTGTCGAGCCAAACTAGGCAGTAATATGTAGATATATTTTTTCATCCTGTATTGGGGTACTATCTTAGTCCCCAAATTTTTGTACTAACGTAAGTTGGAAAATGATTATATTTTCCACTTTTCTGATGCTTTGGGTGATTGTCTCCCCCAAATTTGTTTTGCATAAAGTCATCTACAGGCCACCGTGAAGAGGCCTTTTCTTCACACAAATTAATAAACATCTAGACTACCATCTCCTTTCTCTAAAAAAATGAAAAAGAAATAAGGAAGAGAGGAGAATAATGGGGGAAATAATAAGGAAATAAACTTTTGAGGGTAAAAGTAGAATAAAGGAAAATTTTTGGCTAATTGAACAGTGGACGCGTGAGTCAGACTACGCGTGGGTCGCGTCTGATTGAAGGGTTAGTAGGTCGCATCATGACACGCTCGGATGGCGACATGTGGTGCCCAATTTTTAATCACAAAAATCATGAATTTCCTCTTCCTGTGCACGATTCGAACCTCAGACCTTCTGGGTACAAAACACAAATTTAACCACTAAGCCACACATGTGGATCAACAATTATATGTCGTGAAAAATTCCTAAGCCTTAATTACTTCCTAATTTTCCTTAATTCCAAATAAACACATAACTCCCAAATTGTTATAACTTCTTCATACGATCTCCAAATGATAAACCGCAAAAACCAATGTGACCCTAGTTTTAATGCTGATAATATTTTAATGGTGCTCGAGTCACGGGGTTTGACTTCGAGAATGACCAATGGCTTTAACTTTCTTTTGGTTTCGAACTTTTCACTCTCATGACATCTTTATTTGAAATCCAATTGACACATCGTTTGAACCCAAGCATCCCTTGATTCAAGGCCAACAACTTTCGTGATTTGTTCGAGTTCGAAATTAATCATCTGAAAACCATTTTTCCCCTGAAACTGCATGTACAACCATTTCCTGCACAAATTTCCTTGAATTAGGGCATTTGAATCTGCAAGTATGTTTTTATCGATAAGATAAACAAAATACCCACATAAAACTTATTTTACCGAGAACTAACAATTAAAATGTGTCTATTTGATGTATAAATATATCACTTTTGGGTGCTTATTAATAGTTACATGGATCAGATCAGATCACAAATGGACCAAATAAACCTAAAACCATATCCAATTTGTTTAAATATCGGATTATCAAGTTATCAGATTTTTTAGTAGAATTTAAAAATTAAATCAATGTCCGATTAAAAGGATCGGATTCAGATTCGAATCCGGATAAAATCCAATCCATTGACATGTTTATGTAATTTATGTGAAAATTTCATTTTTTTTAAGTTTTCTATTATTTCAATCGGTAGATAGTTGCACGCCTCAGGGAACATTTATTTCAATTCAAATTTAATTCAACTTAAATTGATTATTGATTTTCTTTACATTTTATTAGATTATCATAAAGCAATAAAATTTACCAAAAAGTAGAAAAGATTTCTAGGTGATAACTTGATAGTTTCACACCTTCATGTTTTGATTCATTAACACAAAATGGTTTAGTTGCCTACAGATAAAGAAAAAACCTATGAGGAATCCCTAGAAAAAAAATAAACCTGACCAAGTTGGTCCGTTGAAACCCTTAGTGGGGGTAACCTTAGAATAGTTGTATTCTCACATATTGTTGAGATGCCTAAGGATGTATTTGATGACACCACCTAAATAGTAATCGCAGTATATAACTATACGTACAAGGATAATGAGATGTTCATACTAAAATGCTCTAGTAAAGAAATTTAATATTTTCATTCCAATACGAGAATAAGGTACACGAGTTTCTTTACAAAATAATTTCAAAGGAATGCAATATATGAAACTCATATTCATAATGATAGGATCCCGTTGTCTTGAGGAAGGTCCAAGTTGTAGTCTTTTTATTGAAGGGCCAAGGTCTTACTGGCATTGGCAAGAGGCGATATCTAGTCGGTTATAAGAAAAATTATCAACATCGTCATTAATTTCATATCCATAATTGATCAAATGTATGAGGATTTCATTCATCAGTGAATAAGAGTCTTAGTCTCCAAAAGGAAATTGTCAATATAAGGGGCTATCCACGACATACCAATATGGAAGTAAAAGTCTTTATATAGGTTTATAATACAAAGGGCATTCAACCACCCATGATTGTAACATTGAGATCTAAATCTCCAATATGGTGGGGTATATTGATAATACTCTCATCATACATATTCACCCAAACATCGCAAGTACCCTAATAGGATCGCTACTTCATCCTTTGGATCTTTTCATTTAAGAAATTTTTTATATGACAGAAGTTGATTTAGTCATCTAGAAACTTCTCCATTTCTTCTTGAAGAGTGGAATTTTTTGTCTCCAACAAAGAACCCACACCAAGTGCCCCATTGAGTTTGGAGAGGAACTCATAAATTACTTTTGACATGTTCAACATTGACTAAGAAGATTTGATAAAAATCTTAGCAAACATTAAGGTAAGATAACCTGATATGACCAAATGCCCCATCCGCAATAATAAATTCCAATTCATTCTTTATTTCCTCAAACAATTCAAGCAACTAGGGGCTTTCTTGATTATGGAATTTAAAAGAAAACGAATAATTTAATGATAATGCTAAGGCAACCAATTATAGAAATATGTATGCAAAAATGAAGTTCAAACAACAACAGTAGAAAAAATGAAATGTACATCATTAATGTCATTCAAAAGGAGCATTAAGTCCTCTAAGTACATTGAATATGAAAAAAATACAAAAAAAATGGGGTCCCTAATATTTAATTAATAATGGATCCCTGTTAGAATTGGGGAGGTTATTAATTAAGTCTCATTACTCATTCCTCGACTTCAAATAATACACACTATCAGTTGGTGAGACCCATTAATAGTAGTGTCTAATATAGTTTATACCTAGGATGATGTTGCACAAATAATTCAAGAGATGGACTTTATTAACAATACTACAAACATTGGGACACATTAGCTAGGAATGACCCTAAAGAACTCATAAAAGTGTAGGAAAGGGTGGTTTGAAAGAAACTAATCATGGCCTCAACAATTATCTATGCAAACAACCAGTAACCAATATCGGGATGATATTGATCAATCCCAACTATTATCAACTCAATGGTAACCCACTCGGTGATATAACGTCTATTAAAGATATTAGTGGTTGATTCTTTGATTATATACACCATATTTGTGATATAATGAAAGAAGAGAATAAGAGAAAATTATGGAAGACAGGATTTTATATTAAAGTGTTATGTGAGCTCGAAAAGGCATAGGACCCATGCCACTCATTAATGCATACGACATCAAATTAACTCAACAAATGTTCAAGATATCCATGAACAAATGATGATATATTTGGATACATTTATCATGCAGATAAGTGAGAAAGGAGAGTCCATGTTGTTGGGGTATTTTAATTTTAAAGTCTCCAACCTCTATAAAATTCTACTCGAAAGATACTAAATAACAACCCCCTTGCCACGATGATGTAGGCAATTTGTCAAACTAGGTACATCACACTTTCCATTAAATTCGTTTAGTTATATTTAGTTTCGTCTTATTAATTGTTTTCTTCTGTAACACATGTGAGTTTTATTCAATTAAATTAGCTTCTTGTTATGTTCATCCTAGAACTACCAACCAAACTCATTTTCAACATATGCAATTAAGTTCAACTGGAAAGTCATAGATTCATTATTATCTAAAGAGGGCATCAAAATAGTTCTATGAAAAAACTACAAGAATTGTTTCAATCAAAAAAATATCAAAGATTCACTTCTCTAGTATTTAAATATCGAGCGACAGTATAATACAACCACGCGGCGTTTCTTTTTCTTTTGTCCACTATCATCCCAATTTCTAACAAACATAGCATCTTTCAAATCCTAACATACTTCACTTTTATAAATACAACCTGTTTAAGAACTACCACAAAAATGGGGAAACTAAAATTAACACGATGCATGAAGATACATACCTTCGAACTATAAAGGCAAATACAAATACAACTTGTGAATTTTTCACCCTTGTGTATTTTAACCACTTCTTCATCACTTCATTAAAGTATTATAAAGTATACAAATTATTATTTTGGCTAACTAGGATTTTCTTATATCGAAAGGATCCCTATTAAGACAAACCACGTAGGTTTTAATTCCTTTGTTACGAATATGTGGGCCATATTATACCAGATCTCTCATAGCTGACATTAACTTACCGCACAACTATTATTTGAGTGCATATAGTCATGCACGCTAAATAATTCACCTCACACATCATTCTTAACTATGCATGATTAGAAAACTTATTTAGGATACATGTAGAAACATTTATCTTCATAAATATAGGGGAAGAGGTTGTCTAATACCCTGTTGACCTTTATCCCAGTCCCTTGACTTCAGATTTTGTTGCACAGAAAAACTAGTATGCTTCACCTTTTGGATTCCAAGGGGGAAGAAACCTATAAATATTGCTTGTTTTAAGTAAACTAAGTTGTTAGATCTGAAAATTATCATTTACAGCCCACTAACATGTGCGTTGTGGATACGTTTGTTAACTCCTATTTTTGGGTTTTTTCCTTTATTTATATGATATTTTCTCCTTCTTGAACTTCACAATTCTTGCTTTAGTAAAAACTCAAACTCATTACACAACATATTATTAACTCATGATTACAACCCACTCTAATGAAATATTTTATGTTTTTATGTGCCATTTAATAAGACTCAAGCCATAAAAAAAAGGCAGAATCATATCAAAGTTTAAGGAGTTTGCAATTTCGGACACTAGTCTTGTAGGCTACGAACTTCAAGTTTACTGCTATAAATGAATCATGAAAAATTTTTGGAGGACTTTATAATGGTAACATTAGAATAAAAATACTTTTGTAAGTATGAGAAATGTTGTGAGCAGTCGAGGTAAGGTGGACTTGAAAGACGACGAAGTTATCAGTACCTATTGAAATATCGCCTCACTGCACACGATCCAGAATAACCAAAGAAGAAAAAATGGTCGAAGTTGATTGACAGCAACCTGAGCCGTAGACTGTATGTGGGAGAGCGCAATAAAGATGGATGTATTACTAAGGTCCAGCTGTGGCATCAAGTGTCAAAGTTGGAACAACGTAGGACAGTCACAGTATATATATGTATTACAGTCAACCAACTCACAAAGAGAGCACAGAGGAGTCGTTAATTTATGGTAGTGAAAAAGTAAGTCCGCAGTTGGTAAATCCCTATGAATGAGAAATCACAAGAAAAACTGGAGCTTAGGGGATAAGCTACTTTTCCATAAATATTTCCAAGGAAGCGTGGGAATGTACTGGGCATATAGGTGAATGTGAAGCCAATGATATACCGATTTAAGAGTAAAAGTATCAGTAGAACTAGGCCACCAAAATGAAACATCCGACGATTCTTGAGAGGGAACATACAGGGCACGAATTCGGTGAATATCATCCAATGGTAACCACATAGCTAAAACTGGTATGTCCCACTGGCCATTAGAAATGAACGTGTATAGGGGAGCAGCTAGAATGTGAGGAGTAATATGTGGGTAAAGATGATTGAAAGAATCCTTTCGGAGCTAAATATGATTTCCAAATGAGATAGACCCGAAACCAAGTGGCCATTTTATACTAGTGGTGAAGGAAGGGAATAAAACAGAAAATTTTCTCCAAAACCACGAGTCTATAGCCTTACTATGATACGTCAATAAATTGGTGTGAAGGAAATATTTATGTTTCATGGTTTGAGTTCAAAGGTTGTGTGGCTCGATAAAAAGTTTCCAAAGTAGTTTAATAAAATGGTGCCCGAGAACACTATTGGCTTTCCAGGTGAACATAGGCCCAGTAACACCTAGATCTTGGATATTGCATGAATGCATAAAATTCTTAAGATGGCATGCACGCGTAGATTGAAACGGACCCCCCCTATCATGTTGGTCCAAAATAGCATTACAATCTCCTAAAAGAAGCTAAGGATGTTGGACATAAGTGTGGAGGTGGTGAAGGGAGTTCCATACCTGGGTTTGTTCAGCTAGCTAGGTGGCATGTAGACAGCAGTAAATTTTGTAGGAGCCGCCGCAGGGTCATATTGAATGAGAATTTGAATGAAGCGATTGGAAATGACGATTTCATGAGAAACTATTATACCTTCAGCCCAGAGAATCCAAATACCACCTGATTGACCTAGAGACGGAGAGATGACATGATTTTTGTAATGTAATCGATGAATCTCACGCGTTGATCTTTAAGCATCCATTTGAGTGTCCAAGATAACCAATATGTGGGGCTGATGTGAGCGGACAAATGTCATGAGTTCTGTATAAAAATGTGGCCTACCATCCCCTCTAGCATTCCAAAGTAGAATCTTCATGAGGTGTGTTAATGGTTTAGCACGCCTGAAGTTTATCCCCCGGCCGCTGTTTACAAATTCGTTTATGCAATTGGGGTTGGTTGTACAATACTCATCGTTTGGGGTGGGGTGATTGTGTAGCATGTAAATCAATGCGAATATTGTGATCAACCGGTCCTTGACCTGATCTACTACGAAAGGTACGTGTGTTCTTTATAGCTCGGTGTTTGAGCCATTTAGTGTCTTGAGGAGAGGGTGGAGGAGACAGTCTCGTAGCCCTTGTAGAGTAAGCTTGTCTCTTTCGAGTGGGAACTGCTGATTTTATTGTGGAGTTTGACCTTTGTCTATTAGGGCAACTCAGAAGCGGGTGAGTAGGGGAAGTGAGAGATTATGGGGCTAAAAATTCGAATCCTGGTGGTAAGAATGGTTGTGGAGTTGAGGGGGCAGGTTCATGGTGTGGGGTGTGGGGTATGACTTGCTCATGGTAAGGAAGTACTCCGTAGTGGTGGTCTGTTGGAGGGAGGTTCATTAGTTCACAAGTTGGATCAGAGACTACATTACTGGCAGGAGGAGAGGAAAGAGGGATTATTGTAGTCTAAAGAGAAGTAGGTACTATAGTAGGGGATAAAATAGAAACATGAGGAGAAGCTGGAAAATTAGGGTAATCGAGTCCTTCACACATAGTTGGGCAGGTGTCCTTAATAGGAAATAGTGTGGTGGAGACTTCAATCACTTGGGATGTAGTGATCAAGGAGTAGACCATGGGTTGCGCGATACGGTCAGATAGTCCTGTGCCATTGGAGTGGGTATGAATCGGAGCGGTTGATGGGTTCCTCTCCTCATGGTGTGGACTGTACTCATTATTTTGGCGCTGAGAAGTTGGGCACATATCATATTTTGGTTTCCAACTACGTCGCTTGGTGGTAGGCGTCTCAAACAGAGCATTTTCAGGTACTTTGGTATT
Source organism: Sambucus nigra (assembly GCA_949130495.1). Classification (NCBI taxonomy): domain Eukaryota; kingdom Viridiplantae; phylum Streptophyta; class Magnoliopsida; order Dipsacales; family Adoxaceae; genus Sambucus; species Sambucus nigra. The sequence continues at coordinate 692,503,344 of OX422207.1, forward strand.
TGGTTATAACTGAGTAGGATAATGATTAGAATTATTTATAGTGTTGATCCTTGATGCACGAGATTGACGATGGGGATGACGTCGGGTAACAATAAACCATTGTTGCTCTAGATGAGGTAGGTTAGAAGTAGGGGTAGCGGTAGATGTCTTGCAAGGAAAGTTATGAATATTATGGCTGAACGTTCCACATGAGAAACAAATCTCAATTTTTAATTCATATACCAAGGAACGGAGGATGCGACCAATCTTGATCTTCTGCGGCAGCGGTTTTTTAATGTTAAAATCTAAACAGATTCGAGCATACCTAGCTCGTCCCACTGACTTGGTATGAATGTCAATCTTGAGTGGTGTCCCCAAGGATGCTGCTATACGATGTAAAATATTCATATTATAGTATTTCACTGCTAATTCGTGAATTTGAAGCCATAAACTCATATGTTTAATAGTGGTCGTAGACGGTCAAAAATTCTTTTACCATCGTTGCATTGACAGATAATGATCCTCTAGAAACCATGGACCTCCTGAATAACGAATGTGTAATCTTCTTAGGAAGAAAATTTAACAAGAAAAAAATTATTTCCTATGTTCGTAATAAAAAATCCATTTTGTAATTTCCACAAGCGTGATAGGCGAAGCGCAAGCCTTTGTAAGGATAAAAACTTACCCATTTTTGTCTAAGGATTTAAAGCTCCTGATTCAAAATTGGCACAGTAGGAATGCTATCTAGAGTCGTGTCCTCTTGCAAAGCTTCGTCATCGAAATCGTAGTTGATAATACGCAAATATTGCATATTTCATCCGTTGAACCTACGCATTTTAGCCCCCTAGGGTGTCTTAATCTCTATATTTAAGCCCGTTAACCAGAAAATCTCAGTTTATATTGTTAACATGCTATATGGGGTATAATTGGGCTTTTGTAGGTATTTAGGTACCAAGTATGGGATTCGGATTCATTTCGGGGAAGTTTCGTACGCAATCACACATTCAAGGGCATTTTAATCTTTTCACAGCTTGGTCACCTGGACCAACCTCTACACATAAGTTGTAGCCCTACTCTCTAGCTTTGTGTGGCCATGAACGGTGCACGAATTCGATTCATAACGAAGAACTTACGACGATTTCAGCGGAGGGAAAAATAAGGAAAGCCAAAGAGGAGGAGAAGAGAAGAAAAGGCAATTGCAGGTTGCCGCCTTGGCTCACCCCTGCTTGAGCGATTGATCGATCAAAAGGATCGATTGATCGATCCTTCAATAATTTTCCACGATTTCAATGGTCAATCAATCGACCAAAGGGGTCGAACTATCGATCCCCTATTTTAGCAGATATTTTTGCCTTCTTTTCTTTCTTCCTTTCTTTTATTTCCAACTTACAATATAACCCAATTTTGTGTAATATTCAGATATAGAGTTTATACTTAGTTTTAGAATACACTTTAGGTTATGGTTTGGTTTTGAGAGCTCATATTCTTCTCTTCTTGGATTGACAACCATTTGGTTTTGTAAGATTGAACTATTCACTTCCATCTCCATTAATATAACTTTGTTCTTCATTTTTCCTTGCTTTGTAGATTAATTTCCATGCTTTCTTAATTAGTTTAATTTCTTTTTTTCTTTCTTTCCTAGTTTAACTAGTATAAATTAGTTTAGTTCATTATGTGCCCTTAGATAAATAGGGTTGGGATGTCGTTTCGCCATTAATGGGACCTGGTCTCTAAAAATCAGGTTTTGTGTAAAATTGCATTTAATTGAACCCGCGTGAATTAAAGTCAGATTATTATGCATTTAACTTTCTATGTCATGCATCGTTAGTGTTTATAGCGATAATAAGAGTTTAATCCACGTGCGTCCATTTTTGGATTAAATGTTTAATCTCGCAACTTTGGATGTAATTCCTTATTGTGTGATGTTTATGATTAATTGATAATGCTCGATTAAATTGCTCTCAAGCCGGAATTCTGATTATTAGTTGTTTCGAGCCATATGGTTGGATGATATCCCGATCCTCACTTTACTTTTATTTAGACTTAACTTATTCTTTTCTTTTATTTCCTAGCACACATCACCTTTTTACACTTTTATTCCTGGATTAATAATCTGTTACGATCTATCAAACATTCTCTTTGGATTCGATACCCGACATATCGCTATACTCACCAGTTGAGTGTAGTCGTAATTTAGGTTTTTTGTATTAAAGCGGTGAATAGAAAACAACGATCGACATTTTGACGCAACGCCACTTTTTACACCTAATCAAAATGACGTCGTTGCCGGGGAGTGTTTTGTTATAAATTGTAATTGTTGTATTAGTTTTTAGTATTCTTTCTTTGCATTTGTATTCTTTATTTTAATCCTTTTTGCAGGACTTCTACATTTGAGAGCCTAGAAACGCTTGAATTTTCCCGCGCGCGAATCTTGTTTGTGTAATTCGCCTTCTCGAGCCTTTGTTGGGGTAAGCATGTCTTATTCTAACTTTTCTGGTAATCCTAATAATAATTCTCAAAATTTCGGTAAACCTATGACTTTTGGTCAATACTTGCAATCCCAAAAAGTTGCAACATCTAAAATGACATTGGGTGAGTATTACAAAAGTCAAAGTTTGGATTACAGTAATTTTGTGCGTGATCATTCTGATTCTGGGTTGCAAGATCCTTATGATAAGAATTTCGAAACAAATTGTAATGATTTTCAAAATTCTTATGTTAATGATTTTGAGTGTAGTCCCGAGAACAATTTCCAAACTTCCCATTTCCAAGAATCCGCTCCTTGCCCTATGACTTTCAGTGAGGGATTACGCATGCTTGAAAGTGAGAGGATTGTAAAACGTTATCGAAAAGAAAATCGTTGTTGGGAACATGAGTTGGATTTACTATTTGAATTCGACGACGACTTTTCTTTGAAGATTGCCGAAGTCGAGGACCATTTTGAAATAAATGAGGACTTCGTTCCTACTTTGGAACAAATCATCCTTGACTTGACCCATGGTATCGTAAAGAATGAAAATGAGGATGAAAAGGGCATAGTATCCATTTGCAATGAATTCGTTTCTTCTTTGATTTTCAAAGAAGAAAGTTTCATTATAAACGATCCTATTTCATCTGAAATTCAATTTTCAGGCGATGATTACTCATCACCTGACATTGAATTTCTCTCATCCCCATCTTTATTCTATACTGTCACACCAATTCTAGTACCCGATGAATCGGTTCAAAACTTCATAGTTCCAAGCTGTTTACGAGGAGTACTCGCTCGAGCAGCCTTCCATGACGGCATCTTTTCCCTCATGTGCATCGCCTCCCATTCCAACTTTAAAATACTTGGTAGTTGATTCATTTTTTCTCGGCCCACACATGTATTTGTCTCCCCTCCTATCCAAATCCCCCATCCTCCCTCCCAAAGTTTCGATTGGGGATAGTTCACTTCTATCGCCTTACACATGCCTTCCGTCGTTTGAACGGAATTCCTATTTTTTGGGAGGCATGCATGTTCGGGAGGGTCCTCCATCGATCCGCCAAATTCAAATTGTGTTTTGGTTGGACCCTAAAAAATTTCAACTTTTACTAAATAGCTAATTATCATTCCTATGTGTAGGTTGTATATACTAACTTCTTCATTTTTATTTTTTCTTAATTTAACCTTGTGTAATTAGTTAATCTTTTTTTATTTCTTTTTGTATGGTTGGTTCTAACTCTTTTGTACGTTCAACGCACTTGCATTTGCGAAGACTAGGCGCCCCGGAACACATTTGTTAAGAAAACAATGAAAACAGTCACAAAAACATTTTTTCTTTTTTTTCAAACACTCATCCTCACGCATTTGCATTTCTTTTTCTTTTTTATTTATTTCATTTTTCATTTGGTTGTGAGCATGCGTGTGTGTCAATCGTGTACATATTTTTCTATTTCTGGTTACATTTGTCTATATATGTGCATACTTAGTCTAATTCTTTGATTATTTTATTATTATTTTTATTTTTTTAGTTTATTTTTTAAATAATTATACTTATTTATACTATATATACTTATATATTTTTATTTTTGCATATTCCCCCCCACCTATACGCCCAGAATTGCATCCCCCCCCCCCCCCCCATTTAAAAACAGCATGCATTGTGCCTTTTGCTGCTTGATCGATCGATAGATGCCCCTGGCTCGATCGATCGATCGATCAATTAAAGGCCGTGACTCTTCTATTTTCCCCTTTCTCTTATTTTCTTATTGCTCTCTTCTCCTAAATTTCGTGACCTAACTATTTCCCCTACCACATTTCCTTAATTTCAACCCATCCTTGCAAGGTATCATCCTTCCTATTTTATTGTGTATTTGTAGATTTTGGTTCTTTTTTGTCATGTTTACACCGTTTTATCCATTGTTGACATATTTTGAATGTGTGTGGATTTCTCCCTGATTCGTGCTGTTTCAACCGATTTTTCTTGTCATTATTGATGTATTTTCGCTCGTGAACACTTGTATATTGGTGCATTTTCATGAGTGGGGCTCTTTGGTTGGTTCAAAATGGTATTTTTTTCACCCTCGAAGCACATTGTGCATGCCAAGTATTCGCTAAAATGACACAAATACTTTTCAATCCATTTTTTAGCGCACACTTGGGTTATTTTCACTCCTTGTCGCATTCCGACAACTTTTATCGCAATGTTGATTTCTTCCCTCGGTTTTGCGCATGTGCACCCACCATTTCAACTTGTACACTAACTAACCATCAATTGTGCTTACAATTTTTTTTGTATTGCTTAGTTTTTATTTTGTAGGTTGAAATGCCACAATTGAAGAAATACAAGTACACTAGGTGTTTGCTGAATGGGGGCGTCGAGGGGTTTCGTTGCGAACAGGAGCGAGATTGGTACCAGGCCTATTTCCAGACATCCGAGCGATCGCTTGGTTACCATTTTTCCTGGACCATTGATCACATACCGTGGGAGGTGTGAACTTTGTTGCGCCCTCAGGGACGGGAGCCCTTTATCGCTACCAACAGGCGCATTAATGAAGAGTTGGTCCGTATGTTTTATGCGACGTTGGTATAGGTGAGGGGGAATGGGCTGTAATACCTCATATTTTTATGACTTTTAATTTTGGGGATTTATTAAATTTAATTAGAGATATTAAATTAATATTAATCCGGAAAAATCATTTAGATTCTTACTAGCGTGACGAGAGTTAGTAATTATTTTGTTGTAAGTTACTTTATGGGTAAAGTAAGTGGTGTAATTATGATTAGTAAAATTATCACGAGAATCCAATTTGGTAATTTTGGAAATTTATCGGGACGTGCTTGTGTCATGTCGGGATTAAATTTGGACTATTAAAAGTAAATAAATTATAAGTCACCCATATGGTCATTTTCAGTGCATCAATGTGTCCGGAAGGGCCGAGATAGTTAAAATAATGTACCCATGGGTTTAGTTTGGGTCTCGGGGAGTTTTTAGGCCTAATTAACATCTCGGGAGGGCGTTTTGGACATTTTATATTTTTGGGGATGAAAAGCCACGAAATTTCTAAGGGTATATCAGATGGTAGGAGTCACCTTCTAGGGTTAGAATCACCATAAACCAAAGACGTCCATCAGAGAGGAAGAGGAGAAGCTTTCCAAGGAGTTCTAGGCCAAGAACTCCACCGTTTGCACCGCCGTCGCCGCCGAACGTTAGATCGCGCAACGAGGATCACAACCACACCAATCCCTCCACAAATCTGAACCAAGAGTTCTCAGTCAAGTATCTATCTTGCTCTATTTCAGTTAATGCTCTAATAATATTAGCCTAGGATTGATTAGGACTAGTTTTTGTGAAAGAAAAACCTATTTTGGAGATTTGAATTTGCATAATGTATGAGTAATAGATGTATTCTGGAAACCCAATTCACATGTAGAGATTGGACCACGAAATCACAGTAAATTAAGAGTTTGAAATCTGGTAAAAGAATGGGAAGAAACTAAACAAAGAAAATATTACGGTTCTTGATTTTTTTATGGATTATGCCCCATTTAATTCGTTATTCATAATGAAAATCCGCATGCCTGACGTAGATTACCACTTATTTGAGGAAATAACACTTGTAGTATAAATTATTAGGAGTTTGGTAATCAAATATATTGGTTTGGACGATTTTGGAAGAAGAAACCCGTAACTGGAAATTCTACAGATTTTCCATACCTGCTTGATCGATCGAATGAACCAAGATCATCGATCGATCGATGGATCGATCGATCGAAACCCTGCCATAGATCGATCGACCCCTCCTGACAGACTTATATTTTCCTTTTTGAATGATTAATTTCAATTTAAGTGAATATTAATATTTGGTCATTTCTAATAAAACATTTTGGGATATAAAGAAGACCAGTAGGACTTTAGAATTATATGGAACCATTAATGTAAGATGAGATTAACATTTCACGTGGGTATTTTACATATAAGGGACAATGGGAACATGTGTTAAAGGGTGAGACTCGTAAGGAAGTTACGTTGTAAAATAAATGAGAACCTACTGAAATTACACTTGGGGAGATAGGAATCCACAAGTGTTACGTAGTAAGTTGGAATAATCCCATAAATAAGAATAAGAGACAAACCGTTATACGTGATAACCTTGTAATGTGTAATAAAAATAAATATCATAATTATGGCTCGTGAGAGTGTACCTAAATTTGATATGGGAATAGTAGTATACATATATGACTGTGTTTATGCATATATTATATATGTGTGAAAATCATGCCCGCGCTACTTGTTATCCCTGAGGTTACCGCGCTGGGACAGTCTTATCTCGATGGGACCTCTATGGGGGATATTTACTCGTACCCTAGAACATAGGAATCCTTGGTACAGGCTATCGAATTGATAGTCAGACGGTCCTAAGAGACGTGAGGGTATGTGCTGACCTATTAGTGACTTGAAACTATGCTTCGCCTTAATTTTTATGTGTTTTGTGTTAATACAATTCGAGAGTGATTTCGAACTTGTATTTCCTGTAGTAAGTGATACGGGGACTGGATAGCAGAGTATGCCTGCACCATAAATTTTCTGTGGGGTGTCGTTAGAATATATATATTATATGAGTATTTAATATATATATTTAAACCTGGAATTTGGGAACTACCTACTGTGACTATGGTAAGTAAGAAATGAATAATTATTTCAACTTGGGAATAAGTGTTTGAAAAGTATGATGCGTTACTGAGAAACTTTATAATCAAATGAGGCTTATGTGAGAACTTTATTGTTAAATAAAATTAACTTCCTTAACATTTTAAATTGTCGACATGAAATCTTATGAGTAACTTAAGATAAGATAAGTTAAACGGTTGGGAGTATTAGTGCGATAGGTGTGCACATTAGTAGAGAGGTGAGAATTTCTCAAGGGAGTGCCGCACTAATATGATTGTTGCATTAGCCGATAAGCATTTTAAATACTTGCTAAACTAATTTTAAACTGTTTTACAATCAAGCTCTGACCCGTTCCTATTTTCTCTTCTCTCTTGTATATATATATATATATATATATATATTACAGGTGCCCAACCACAGGGGCGTCTTGCATAGGATCCTTTGGAAGAAACGCGCTGCAGCTTAGGTGGGAGTTGCAGGCCTCTTGCTTAGACGATCTCATTATTAATTCCACTTCTAGCTCTATTTTATCCACTTGGGCATGTGTCGCCCTTTCCCATTATTCGGTTATTTTTATCAGAGATTGTGATTCATTTATTTCCAGTATTTACATTTTGGAATGGTTATTGTTAGGATGTTTCTTTTTTCTTTAAGTTTTAAAGTTGGAATTAATTAGTTAGATGTTTAATTGTTTGGATTATATGTTCCAGTACAGTTGTTGTGTGATTCTTAAACTATGAATTATGTAAAGTTTTAAATGTTGGGTTTTTAAATGAAACTTGAAAATTGATGTCTCAAAATGGTTTTGTCACTTAGCTTAATTATTTACGGTGTTTAATTGGAAAAGTTATTTTTGCGACAGTGATGCTAAGAATGAACCAACCGCTCACCTTGATTATAATTTAATAAAGGACTGATCACCCGATATTTAATTAGGCGGGGTGTCACACGGGCCGACTACATATGAGGCTATGGTTCGTGGGGTGCGGATACCTTTTTGCCTTTCTGACTTGGCAGACTACATGGGTGTGCCACTCCCTGCGGATCCGATCAGTTTTCTGGATGGGAATATCTTGGGGTGTGGGACGTTGATAGAGGCCCTCACTATAAAAAAATAGCTTTTGAGACGGTGGCCTAACAGTCCTAAAAGATCATTTATCCGTCTCAAATACTTTTTGTGACGCTATTTGGGACGGCTAGGGGGGGTCTTTTTGATAGGGGGTTATAAATACTTTTTGTGAACACATAGCCATCTCAAAAGAGTTTTTTGAAACAGGAACAGATCCGTCTCAAAAGGTCCTCATTTTATATGACCCTTTTGAGACGGCACAAGAGCTGTCACACAAGATTGTTTTTGAAACAAAAATTAATCTGTATCAAAAGATTACTATTTTAAAAAACCTTTTTGAGACGACAACATAGCCGTCTTTAATATATTTTTGGGACAGTTTTATCCATCCCAAAACAGGTGAAGGGATCTTAAAATTTTTGCACCAATATTTTGTGGAGAATAAAATCTACCGCTAAAGTTTAATATAGAATTTAATTACATTTGAAACAACACAAACAACAAATAATCATAAAATGTAATACATAAGACGATTTTCAACCAACAGAACGAATCATTTTCATTCAACAATAAATAGAGTTCTTACAACCATCTCCAAATATTCATCAATATAAGAATTATAACACTAAGTTCAAATATTTGACTTGACAACAAAAATACATTAATTTATTAATACTCCAAACACGAAATGCTTTTATGAAACTAATTCCGCAACACTGAAGCGTACGACCTCCAAAACCACTAATTAACATTTGCATGTTCTACAAATATTGTCACCTGAACAAAAAAAATATAGTTTTGATTATGTCAGAATTAATACCCCTCGTCAACAATACAATGTGCAAAATGAATCAATATAGTATATTTTCATCATTAACAATATAAATATCCAAGTATTGTTTTATTTTTTTAAATTCGGCAGAGTCTCCTTTATTTATTCATTAAAACACAGGTAGCCAACCTGTTTTAAACATCAAAATTGATTCTAAGAATGATATACACCAACAGCAGAAAATTTTAACCACCACCATAATAAATTCTCACCACCATAACAAATTTTCCCCACCACCATTGAAAATTTAACTTTAAACAAGATAATTTTTCATTATATATATATAACTAATTATATGTATGAATTATATTATATTACCTAGTCGGACTGAATCGTCGAGGTAGTGGAAGCTTGCTGAAGGGTAAAATTTTGGAATAAACTTTGCATTTCACTTCGCATTTCACTTCGCATATCATTATTCATCTGTAATAAAGCTTGTTGGTTGCGAATCTCTAACTCTTCAAGCTCCTGTAGATGTCGAGTCTCTCGATCTTCAGCTTCTTTCTTTAACTGGTTAATTTCTTCCAATAATAACTGAGATGAACAGGCTTTTGTCGACGTTGGCCTAATACCTGCTCCCTTTAGTAAAGCATACCCATGCCCTCCATATCCTACTACATCAGTAAACATCTTGTTCCGCACTTCTGGGTCATTTTGTTGCTCTTCTGGTAGCTCATTTAGTCGTCTTTCAAGTATTTTCTACCAATTGAATTAATATTATTATTAATGAACATAAAATAATTTTCAAGAACACAGTTTATAACAAATATTAAATAAATCTTTCAATCGTCTCTTACGAATTAATATTTATACATACCGCTCTATCAAATGATCCATCTTCAACACTAAAAGGTTTATTATTTGGAGCTCGAGTGGCTTTCCACATGCTAATATTGTCGACGGGCTCCCCCAGTTCTATCCTCTGAAAAAAAACAATGTATATTAATATTCTTATATTAAAATCAGAAATATTTATAATAATAAAAATTCCAACCTCCTTGGCTATTTTAGCATGTGGCTTTCGTCCTGTCCTTGAGTAAGCACATTCAACTTCATGGTTCTTAGTGTTTTGATCGGCAATATCCTAAATATTTGACTAAATAAAAATAAAAATTATGATACTAGTGAAGAAGAATGTATGTATAAAATTCTTAATAAATGTGATATTTATACCTTAATCTTCTTTAGACCCCAGTATTTCACCAATTCAGGCCATTGATCTTTTTCGACTCGTTCAGGCATATAACTCAACCGCTCTTCATCTGTTTGAAAATTTTTATAGTGATTCGCCTTCACTCGATGCTTCCATTGCTTCCACGCAAGTCCCATCCTCGCAAAGTAGATATGTTTAAAACCTTCCGGTGCATTTGTGTTATTCTAAGAACAAAAAGAATAAATTAGTTAAAACTTGACAAGCTAATGTACAACAGAACAAATAAATAAATCAAACTAATAAGTTACCTTCACTTCCTTCCAAAGATTATCAAGTTCTTCCTCGTCCGCCTCTCTCCAATCCAAAATTGTCAATGGAAATAAATTTCCACACCTTGCGTAATAACCTAAATGTGACATCAATTTACTTTCAAGTTTACAAATTGGCTGACAAAGTTCATTCCATTCCAATATCTTCTTTTTATTATCATTCCATTCGAGCCAAGGCCTTGCCCTCTTTCTAACCCTTTTTTTACTAGTAAGGGTAGCCATTGTACCTGGAAAAAAGTTGATAAATAATGTTTATACATCTTATTCAATATGAATATAAACATAATAGTAATACAAATGGAGATATACAAACACTTTGTAACACAGCATACCTGTGAGATCCTCACCATCTAAAGCGGATGGAGGATTGGCTTTCCCAACTGAATTATCAATATGCTCAATATTTGGGGAAAGTTGACTTGTAGTTTTTTGAAATAAAGACACTTGAGCTCTTGAGTTGCGGTGTGTATTATGGTATGTTAATTCAATATTTGGGGAAAGTTGTGGTTGCATCTCTCTATTTCCATGGTCCCTTAAGTTGTTTTGCACGAAAGTAATTTGAGATGTCCTCTCTAAATCATTTCTCACTGGAGTTGTGAGTGGTTGCTTCTCGAGTAGTCTTTCCTCGCCTATGAGGTCGGACATAGTCAACCGACGACGACGCCTCAATGTCATGGATCTGTATATTTGCATTTATCATAGCAAGAAGTTACATTTCAGTTATATATCACATTTCAACATCGGTTATAAAACTAATCAAACATGAAACAAAATATAAAATGATCGATCATTACATTAAAATGATCATGTTCATTTTAAAATCATTTCCAAGAATAAGAGGAGCAACTTAAACCCATTACTGATAAATACTTATTAATTTGAGTCATAGAGATCTTGATTTCATCCATCTCTGTGTAAAACAAACAGTTATATCGAAGACAAGAAAGTAATAACTAAATTGCGCACACTTCAGTAAAAAAAGAAGGGGCTGCACTCAAGGGTGCCTATTTATTTAAGGTGTTGAATTTCAAATATCCTAGAAGTCTCAGTATTTAAAAACTCATGAAATGTTTTTTATAAAATTGAGACATTCAAGTCTCAATATGCATATCTTTAATGGAAGAAAATATAGCTGATGAACATAAAGACTTTGTAGAATTAATAAAACCTGTCATAGATGTGCTGCCAGATTGAATGAAATTCAATGATAATGATTGATCAGTTTGGGAACCAGTGGATGAAATTGAAATTTGCAAATTTAGAAGTTGCAAAAGTTGTTGGCATTGGGATGATGTCAAGCATATTTGAGATGTAGTCTCATTTGAAACTAATCAAAGATCATAAGTTCCCTTTCTTATCCTTACTTAAGCTCAAAATATCTACTGATAAATTTAATAAAAAATTTGGAATGTTATACACACAGTGAACACATGTACAATTTTGGAATCAAAAGATGTTATTTCGAAATAATTTTCTGATATAATTGGCGATATCACATGAGGATTAAAATCTACCTAAATTATCTAAGTCTCTTAATGATCGTTTCATTCAAGATTTTTTGCATTCTTGACATTCTAGATTGGTAAATTTATAAATAAATTTTGAGCAATAGAAAATGAATCTTGTTTTTTTTAAGTTTTGAGATGGTTATGACACTTCATAGATTCCCAGAAATCACAAAAACTCAAGCAAACGAAGACTAACTGTATAGATAGTATTTATCTTGCAGAGACCTATGATCATTGGAACTATTATTTTTCACTCTATCTATCTATATATACAGAAAATAAACGGTTATTAACATGATATCAAAGTGCCATATGACCTGAAATTATCCCGTTACAGTCCGCTTTTAAGCATAATGACCACAATCCACTAGACCTTTTCATTATCTCCTGGTATCACCTGCTTCCTTTTACCACAGTGTCAATCTTCCTTTTTTCTTATTCAAAATGGCATACTCCCATGTTCACAATGTCTCCTACTACTAATACATCCTCTAGTCCTGCTACTTCCACAACTCTTGCAACCATTCCACCCTTCTCCATAGCTAACATCTGGAATTATGCCTATTTTACTACAGATTCTTCAGAAACCATTTCCAATTGAGCCTAAGATTTTAGTTCAAGCTAATCTAGACAGGCGCAAATCAATACTCGTTGTCATGGATGTCTACATAAGTTTTTGACAATCTCGTCAGAATTCAAGTCCTTTACCTTCTGACCCACAGAATCTCCCTCCACGGGTTCCACCTGCCCTTAGTGTCACACACTCGGTTGATATATGTCTCACTCTACTTGATATCTGTTGCTAATTTTACCTGCGATAATTCAGTAACATATACTTTTTATCCACGGGGTTTCTCTTTCAATGACTTGCACTCTGGTCCTACACTTTTCATGGTCAATGTTTAAAGTACTTGAGTCATGATGTTTCAAGTAAATGCTTTGGGAATATCCGTGGGATTTCCTTCTTTATGTATAAACGTTCCACTATCCCCTTTGCCATTTTAACGTTTGGAAGTCTACTATGGCTTCTGTTACTAGTTTTAGCTATCATGTTTATTTGAATGATTTTTGCATTTTATTTTCATGGATATAATCCATGCGCAACATATCCAATGCGATACATTCTCAGCAATAATTACTAATAAATTTTATTCCACCCTAAATTAGGAATGCACCACTGCCTACGATTCCCTCACACCACTACTCAAAATGGGGGTTGCCTAGAGGAATCATCGTCATATTGGGGATACGACATGATCCCTTTGCTCACAATTCTCATGCCTCTACCCTTTTGAGTTGTGGCTGCTCTCATAGTTGTGTTTCTTTTAAATTAATCACTTCCTTACTCATGTCCCTGGTTTGCACTCATCATTTGAGACCATATATGGGTCTTCACCAGCCTACTCATATTTGCATGCATTTGTGTGTTCCTGTTATCCTCATCTCAGTGATTGTGTATCTGACATGCTTCTTGCCATGTCCCTTGAATGTTTTAAACATGGAGCCAGATTTTGAGGTTTTGAAATCTATGTTTGGGTGAATCTTAATTTCTTACCATGGTGTTTATTCAGCTTTGATCCCCATTACCCTATCCCCTTCCCTGTCCCCCTCTCAATTTTTGACACATGTCAATGATTAACCAACTCAGCAAACAACTCTTTAACCTTCCATTAACCCTATTAACCTATTAACTCTAACCCAAAACTCAACCTTAACTCAATCACTTCTGATTACGAACCATCCCTATCATATGTAGGGTCTCCAATCAGTAGCTCGAAATCCATCATCAATAACACCAGTAAGTATTGAAGTTTTCTTCTTTCATTCAGTTTCATTTAGTTCTTCTTTATTTCTTTGATATTCATATACATACGTATATAATTAATCATTTTAAACTTATATCCAGTACTGTATTAATATCTCCAGTAGTGTTCTTTTTTTTTTCATTAAGTTTCATTTAGATCTCCAGTAGTGTTCAATTTTTGTTCAATTTTTTTAGGACATGGAAGTTACAGATAATAGTGGAGATGAAACGAGACTTAAAAAACCTCCACTCTCAATTCATTCCAGAATGCATCAAGAACTAAATCCGATAATTGGTATTGAATTTGATACATAAGATGATGCAGTTTTTTACAATCGGTATGTATATAGTTTTGGTTTTAGTACTCGATTAAATAGGTTCACAGATATAAAAATGGCACTGTGAGGGACATAACTTTTGTTTGCTCTGCTAAAGCCAAATGTGGACAAGACAAGAGATATGCATATATCAGATCACATCATGCCAAAACAAGATTTGAGTGCCTAGCAAGGATGAAAATTTGCCATCAGTTATCAGTTTGGAAGTATAGTGTTGTGGAATTTTTTACCGAACATACACACTTGACTACGACTCTTAGAAAGACCCATGTTTTTAGGTCTCACTGAAAAATTTCTCTTGCACATTGTGAACAAGCTGATATGGCAGCTTACGATTCTGGAATTGCTCCAAAAGAAACTCTTGAGCTTATGAGTAGTCAAGCCGACGGACGTGAAAATCTTGGATTCATTACAGAAGATTATAGAAATTATTTGCGTTCAAAGAGAACAAGATAAATAAAGTCAGGGGATATAGGTGGTGTTCTAGAATATTTACAAAGAAAGAAATTAACTCATCAACCCATATCATAACTAATAGTTGAATTATGATATAGAGAATTCAGTAATCACAAATCAAATTCAGCGAACTAGCTAATTCAGAAAACAAACAAAATATATGTTCAGATATACAGCAAACTATCTGTTCAGCTATGCATTTGTTATAAGAAACACTACTCAGTTATGCATCAGTACAAAACCAAACTACAAATGCTCCAGTTAAAAAATAAAAATAACTAGTTTATGACTATATCTCCCTCAAGCATTGTCCCTCTAAATTTCATATCCATCTTCGTCTTCATCTTCATTTGCATCTTCGTGATCATTATCTTGAACAACACTAGTGTCAACTATTAATCCATCTTCATCCCTCACCCACCGTAAGTTGTGATCTTCATTAAAATTGTGCATGACAAACGGCTCATCTCCATTAAGCAACAATTATGTATCGATATAAGTGTTGAATTCACCAGCGTATCAATTAAGAACTATCGTGTACCTATCAAATTGGTCTCTTGGTGTCATGGGAACAACAACATGCCGATATATATCGATAGGGTCCTGCACGTAAAATACTTGTTCTGCTTGGGATGCTAGTATGAAAGGTTCGTTACTCTCTCGATCATCTTTGTATTTCAAATGCTTGAAATTCACCAGCGTATAGTTAAACTCGTCAACTTTTGTACCCATGCAATTTTCAACCCAATCACACTTGAATAATGCAAACTTTATGCCATTAACACACTGAACTTCAATAATATTCGTTAGTTCCCCATAATATGTAATATCACCCACAAGGGGGTTTTTATCCTTCCGGCTAGAATAACTCATTTGTTCGTCTTTTATAAAAACTCCTCTATTTTGATTTTTCTTTCCCTTATCAACTCTCTTTGTTCGATATCTAAAACTGCTAACAATATAAGTGTTGAATCGGACCGCAAGAGGACCTAAAGACAAGCATTTGATTTCTTCGGATACTTTCACACCGTCACGTCCCAATTTATTAACCTATAGTATATTAAAGTAAATGTTAATATAAAAGTATAGTATTTATTCATAATTCAACTATTAGTTATGATATTTTCGCTTACATAATCCTTAAACCATTTGTGGAACTCATCGTTGTGAAGACGATTAACACGATGCTTTTGTGAATCTTGAGGATACTTTGATAAAAGTTCTGCAAGATGCTTTCTATAAGTAAACAAATAGCCATATGTCAATTCCACAAAAAATATAAAAATGGTTTACAAAAACAATAATTACTTATAATAAAACTTACTCAATAAATGGCGCCACTGCCTCAGTGTTGGTAAGAACGTGCCGATGAGCTTGCATATACATTACATAATCAAGTTCAAATTGAAATTTTTCCCCAATTGCACGACCATTTATATGCCCCCAGTCATCATTTCTGGCCGGTCGGTTAGACTTAGTTTCCACATCCACATACTGGGAACAAAAAGTCATGCATTCCTGAAGAATAACAAAGTTTGCAATCGAGGCCTCGGGATGAGCCCGATTACCAACGTAGCCTTTTAAAGTGTGGATGTACCTTTCAATCGGATACATCCAACGGTAAAGGACACAGCCAGCAATTAAGAGTTCGTCCGGCAAATGTATAGGCAAATGTTCCATCACATCAAAGAAACTCGGAGGGAATATCTTCTCAAGGCTACAAAGTGTAAGGGCCATCCGATCTTCAAACCTTTCCAAATCAATCAATTCAATCAAGACTTTGACAATATGAGTGGGCAATACCCTTCTCGCGGCTATTGGAAGTAATTGTTGCATTAAAATATGATTATCATAGATCTTTAATCCCGAAATATTTCTTTCTTGCATGTTCACGCACCGTGAAATGTTCGAAGAGTAGCCATCAAGAACTTTAACATTCTGCAACACTTTAAAAAAAATATCCTTCTCTTTGTTACTCATCGTGTACTCTGCTGGGGGGAGGAACTCTAGATTTGACCCTCGTGGTTGAGGATGTAGCTCTGATCTAATACCCAATTTTTTTAGATCTTTTCGAGCCTGTAAATTGTCTTTTGTCTTTCCTTTAGTACCCAACAATGTAAATAGGACATTATCGCAGAATATGCATGACATCAAGATTATGGCGAATAAGATTATCCTTCCAATATGGCAATTCAAAAAATATGCTCTTTTTTTTCCAACCAAATCTACATTTTCGAACTACCTGTTTACTTTTTTCTAACGCCTCTCTTTCCCTCCTTCTAAAGACATCTTCCATCTTATATTCACATTCAACGTCAAGATCATTCAATTTTTTCAATACTTGTAAGCCCAAAAGTTTAAGTGGGGCTAGACGTAATTCTACCCTCCCATTAAATGGTGCCTTCTGCCTACGAAGCCTATGGTGCGAGTCTAAGAATCGACGATGACCCCAATAACATAACTTCTTACCCTTATCTAATCGCATTGACTAGTGGTCTTCGTTACAACAAGGGCAAGAAAATGTACCTTTTGTGCTCCATCCCGATAACATCGCATAAGCGGGGAAATCGTTAATGGTCCACAGCAACGATGCATGCAACTGAAAGAACTCCTTACTTGACGCATCGTAAGTGCGTACACCATCAACCCATAGCTCAATCAACTCATCAATCAATGGCTGTAAAAATACATCAATCTTATCTTCGGGTCCTTTTGGTCCATCTATAAGAATAGACAAAATCAAGTTAGGTTGATTCATGCACAACCACGGAGGTAAGTTGTAAATAATGAGGATAACTGGCCATGTGTTGTGCTTAATGCTCATATTACCAAACGGATTAAATCCATCAGCATCTAACCCAAGTCTAACATTGCGAATCTCCCTCGCAAAAGAAGGCTTTTTCTCATTAAACGTTTTCCAAGCAAGAGAGTCAGCGGGATGTCTCATTACACCATCGTCGATCCTTTCTTCAGCATGCCATTTCATTAAAGGAGCTGAATACGATGACCAAAATAATTTCTGCAATCTCGGTTTCAAAGGGAAGTATATCATTTTCTTTACGGATGCCTTCGGACCATGGACACCATCAATACTTGAGTCCTCATCTTTATATCGAGAAGATCCGCATATGCCACACTTTTCAAGACCCTCGGTTTCATTATGAAACAACATACAGTTATTTGGGCATGCGTCCCATTTCTCGTACTTGAATCCCAAGTCTTTTTTTAGCTTGTTGGCTTGGTAGTAAGACTTGGTAATTCTAGCATGCGGAAACATCCTCCCCAAAAATTTCAATAAAGTCATGAGAGAACAATTTGTCCAACCATGAAGTTACTTCATTTGTAAGAGTTCAACAACAAATGATAATTCGGTAATCCCAGGCGGGCAATTTTCATAAAAGTCGCATTGAGCCTTTTTCATAAGAGTATAGTACTCTGGAACATCTCCGTCGGATTCAAAGACATCTTCGGTGTTATATTCCTCCTCACACATATTGTCATGCGTGTGGGAAATACCTATTACCTCTTGAACCATTGTAACCATGTTATCTCGAGCACTCAGTTCAACAGGTATATGTATATCATCAACTAACATATCATCCCCCGGAGTATTTATATTGCTGCTTACACCACCAAAAGTTTCTCCGTGAAAAATCCAAACCTTACATGTCTTGTCGAAACCATGCATCTCAAAGTGATCTCTCACAGTTTGTCGGGCGTGGTACACTCGATTTTCACATCTCTTACAGGGGAAATAGATTTTCGTTGTCTCAATGTTTTTACTAGCATATGCATAGTTAAGAAACCCTTCAATCTCATTAATGTATTCCTTTGAACAGCGATTGCGAAAATTAATCCAACTCTTATCCATGGTTCCCATCTATGAATCTAAAAAAAATGTCAGTAAATTTATATTTCATAATATAAAGATAAAGAGATTAATAATGTTTTCTTAAGATGATGAAAAGCTAAAAAGATTAATAATGGAAAACATGAATTCCTAAAAAGATTAGCACATAAAAGGAGAACAAACTATAAAATAAGAACATAATTCATCACATCAATTTAAGTATTATTATGGCTAACTAAACCGAGCAATTCAAATTTGAAATATTTAAGTATTAATGCACGCATGATAATGGAAAGTATCAAACAAAAATTCACACAATCAACTAATTAACATCTATGTCACTAAACATTTACACATTAAAAAACTCACAAGGCACATACCCATTTTCATCCTCGTTTGAATCCGTATGCTCATTTTCTTCTTCACGTGGCACAAACTCGTCATCATCACCAATGATTTTTTTTTTTACTCTTTGAAACACTTTTTTTATTTTTATCTTTGTTTTGAATCTCCGAATACAATTCTTGTATTCCCAATTCCTTCAATTTTTCTCTATTCTCTTCCTCTTTTCTTTCTCGTACTCCTTCATTGTCACAAACTTTTTCTGAGAAAAGATATGTAATTAAAGAAGGAATGAGACTCATACTACTTCTTTAACATGTTAATTTCATTATATACTTGCTCCCAAAGTAGTTGTAGAACTTTAATGACTCATTTGGTTCGAGGATTGGAAAAGGAATTTAGAATTTCCCTCATCTAGAATTACAATGTTTGGTTGGAAATTTAGGAGGAACTTAGAATTACTGGAATTTATAATTCCAACAAAATTGGAATTCTCATTTCCCCTCTGAAATGGGGGAATCCTATATTCCCGGGCATTCTAGTTTACTTTTTTGGTGAGACAAAAATATCACCTCACTTAAACTCACACATACATTATCTCTCTCTTACACACACACACACACACACACTCTCTCTCTCTTTCACACACACACACATATACACTCTCTCTCTCTCTCTCTCTCTCACACACACACACACACACACACACACACTCTCTCTCTTTCTCTCTCATACACATATACACACTCTCTCTCTCTCTCACAACACACAGACATAATCTCTTTCTCTATCACACACACACGCTCTCTCATATATACACACGCTCTCTCTCACACACACACACACTCTCTCTCTTTCTCTCACACTATCTCTCTCTCTCACACACACACACATATACTCTCACACACACACACACACACTCACCACACATTCGCGCACACACACTCAAAATCAAGTAGAAGGGTATTTTAATTAAATGATATTTATTCCTAATATGGGAAAATAATTTAGATACCGAAAAAAAAAAGAATTCCCGTTCGAACCAAACAATGGAAAGGAATTCAAGATTCCAGGAACTTAGAAATCCTGGAATCAAGAATTCCCATCCCTTTTCTAAACCTCTAACCAAACGATCCCTAAATCATTTTTATCCTTGCCTTTAGCTTTGTAGTAATAAGACCCAATATCATTTAACTTCATTCTTAGAAATACATAAAAAAAAAGATCTACCAATCATAACTTTACATCAAAAACCTAATCAATCGTTCTACAAACCTCAAATACATAAAAAAAAGAACATTAATGGTTTGAAGAAGAATAATTTTAGGATCTTTGAATAATTGGTTCATACATTTAAGAATTTCTTTAAAAATTAAATAAAAAATTATTATAGAATCATTGAGCCAACATGAACCATAATGCTATATAACATCAAACAAAATAAATATCCTATTATAGATCTTCTTATTAGGTCACATTGAAAGCTACAAAAAAAATGAAAATCAACAAATAAGCATCCACTCTTTATTTACATTTTATTTAAGTATTATACATATGGTTATTTATTTACAGTTTTATGTATATGGCATCATTAATTATGTCTAAAGAATAATTTTTGATCACCCATTGTTAGCATTGTGCAACAGACTATTTACAGTAGCATATTTTGAAGAAGAAAAATAATAAATAAATTAATAACAATAATTTCTATGCTGTTTTCCTAAAAAAAAAGTAAAGATGAAAACTTACCATGGAAAGAAAATAACGGGAGAGATAACGCAGCTGGGGGAGGGAGAGAATGCAGCTGTGGTGGGTGGGGTGGGGGACGGAGTGCTCCGCTGTGGGCTGGAGAAGAAACGGCCGTGGGTGGGTGGGGGTGGGGGAGGGGGCGGTTTGGGTTTGTTGGATTTTGTTGGAGACGAGATTTGGGTTTTTTATTTTTTTTGAGGTGGGAAGTTAGGTTAAAGTGTTAGAGCGGGAGATGAAAACAATTAGTGGTGGGAATCAATTTTTTTACCCATATTATTTGCTTTATCTTTTGATACATTAACTATTTACCGTCTCATTTGCTTTACTTTATAAGACGGATATAATTAATCGTATCAAAAAGTGACCTTTTTTTAGACGGGTAAAATTAACCGTGTCAAAAAATGCCCTTTTTTAGACGGATATAATTAGCAGTCCCAAAAAATAATAGTTTTTTAGACGGCTCATTATATCCGTATCAAAAAGTAGGTTTTAAAGACTATATTTTGTCTGTCTCAAAAAATAGGGTCTTAAAAACAACTTTTTTTGTAGTGCCTTGCGCCAGGGGAGGCATGGAAAAAGGGTGTTTTTTGTTCGGCAGCAATGGAGGATTTATTGAGACTACTTCGCTATATCAATGTCCACTCATTTATGGTGACAAACAATCGGTCAGAGGTGCGTCACAAGCACGCAGCATTCATCTACACCTTCCTGAACAATTTGGGCAATATCAGTTTGCCCCAAATATTTTTAGAGATGATGTTGTCTACAACAAAGGAGATAGCTTGGAGGTATTCCCTTCCTTTTTTTACCCTCATTACGAGGATTTGTTCTTCTCACGGTTTCCCAGAATTTGACGCTGACCGCAAGCATGAGCCACTCGGACTTCTCTCAAAGGACAATATCTCGAAGATGCTGAAACATGAGTGCGGGCAATCGGGAACAAAAGGCAAAGGGAAGAGGTAGCTGATGAGCCCGATGATGAGGAGGTCGATATTAGAGAGATAGAGCAGGGTGAGGGTTCTCATGTGCCACACAAAGATTACGATGCCCTCTTTGAGGCATTTCATGTCGTGCAGGACCAGCGCTGGGAGGAGACCCAACTCAGGTAGGCTACATAGGAGTCTTGACTGGACTAGCAGTAGGCCGAGCAGCGACAGTATCAGGTCGAGCAGTGGCAGGAGTGGGCCGAGCAGAGGCAGGCTAGAGCGCAGCGTAGGCATGAGTACCGGATGATGCAGCGGATGATAAGATATCTTTATTTGCAGCGGCATGATTCCCACACAACACTACCTCCTCATTTTCAGGATCCTTCTGATCCTAGTGGTTCCGGCCACTAGGCTACTGTTGTACTGGTCATATTTTTGTATTCTGGGACGGATATTATGTTTTATTTATTTTATTTTATTTATTTTTTTTTTAATAGTTATAATGTATTAAGTTGTTTTGTATTGAACTTATGGAATGAGAAATGAAAATGTAGTTTGTGGTTGTTTATTGGATTTTGATGTGTGTGACCTTCCCTTTTATAAAATCAAAAAGTTCACCATCAATTTATCTAGTAATTGCACTTCAGCCCCTGTATATTGTTGTGACTTGTGATATAGATTCTTTTAACTTAATACATCGGTATATATTCTTCCTATTCTTCGTACTAACTTGTTTTGCAGATTCATTTGGACTTGTACTTATGGAGATAGCTCCAAATATGGGTAATATCATTCTTTTCTTATCTTTGTGTTGTGTTCTTTAGTGGACCAATTGGGGACAATGCAACATTTAAGTTGGGGGTGTGGGATATTCTATCCATTTCATGATTAGTCCTTGAATTTGACTACAATTTAGTTACAAAGCATGTTTTTGTTAAAAATTTGAAAATTTTGAAAAATATTTTCTTTCTTTTTTCTCCTTTGTTGGGCATTTTGCCCCTGTTTTCGATGATAAATTTTAATAATTGCCCGATACAATAGACAACCCAATGATGCATGTTCTCTATTTTAGAAGTTATTTGACTTTATTCTCAATCATTAATATTATGAATAACTTCATGAATTAAACTTTAATCCCATGAGCATATGCACTTTCCTTGTTACATTGAGTTGGTTTAAGATTTTTATAACTCGATTATCTTTTGTTGCATTGTATATACTTACACCGAGTGAGAGTAGAGACTTATCTTTATTTGTGAGTGTATACACTATTCTTTCCTCTTTGAAAATGTTACATTCATTGGTAATATCTTTATTATTTCATTGGTCGTTCATTAATTGAGTTCATATCTTGAAATGTGTTACTTGATCATGATTTTCATATATTGTTTTGACTCGAGAATTGCATAAAATTTTGAAAATGATCATAAGCCATCTTTGTATATCACCCATATGGCCTTGACCTCACCCTTTTATATGTTCCCTACTCAAACCACTTGAGCCTAAATACTAGCCTTTCGTTTCATTATCCAAAATCCCATAACCAACTCCAAATTGGAGTTATATACCACATATATTACCTTACATACCTTGTTTGAATTGTTTACTTGGGATTGAATGATATTTTTGTTTTGTGGTTGCAATTTGAGCATGAAAAGAGTGAGAAAAGAAGAAAGTGTAGTGAAAAAGAGAAGAAAAAGAGAAGGTTAAAAACAAAAGAAAACAAAAAAAAAGTGAGAAAAAGAAGAAAAAAAAAAGAAAGAGAAATTTGTATATATTATCTGTAGTGTTTCAATAAGATTTGATTACTCTCTCGATAGTTATATCTAATGCTTATTTGGAAATCTTTGTCCAATTTTGAAATTGCCCAACTTTTCCCATTATTTTGAGTTTCATCCCCAAACATTTTGAATTCGTATATACATCCCTTTCATTTCGTACATTAACCTAGCCTACATTACAACCCTATTAAAGTCCTCTGTGATCTTAAGTAGATATAATTCAAAGGTTTAAATCATTTTGATAATCTGTGAAAATGCATTTCTCCTCTTTTATACGTGTAGTATCCTTTCACTGAGATTACAGTTTTTATATCCTGTATAGAGTTCTTCAATTGTGACATGTGCGCGGCCTAGTTTCCCTTTACATTTACTCCTTATGCCCGCATGTCCCGTGTGTTACCTCCCTATTTCAAATAAATTCATTTGATGAGTGTAATACCCATGAGGATTGACTTTTATGCATGCTTTGATATTTAGTATCCGAGTTATTTAAGTTTTTTGCCAAATAATACTTTGCATGTTCTCGCTCCCCTCCCACATTTTAAGGTTTCAATTCTATGAGGTGCATTCTATAATGTTAATGATTCAGAATTTTGTTTGAATCCGTTCAATGTGCTAATAATGCGTATGAAATATTTTTCGCCATTGTTGGGCTTGTCGCATGTTGGTTTGGGCATATTTTGAGGAAACCAATTGATGTTTGTGGGTACCATCCCTGAAAACCCTCACGAGACGACATTCGTCCACTAGGATAACCTAGGGGTTTAACGGCTTATTACATGTGCTAAATGTAATCGTTCGCCCGCGAAAGTGGCCTTATCTTTTTATTGATTTTATACCATACTTTTGTACTTTCTCCTATTTTGGTTTACTTGCTCTTCTTGCTGCATCCTATTTCATTTCTAGGGATTAGCAATGTGTAAGTCAGGGGGTGTGATAATACGCAAATATTGCGTATTTCACTCATCGAACCTATGCATTTTGGCCCCCTCCGGTGCCTTAATCTCTATGTTTAAGCCCGTTAACCAGACAACCTCGGTTTATATTGTTAACATGCTATATGAGGTAATATTGGGCTTTTTTACGTATTTAGGTACCAAGTATGGGATTCAGATGCATTCCGGTGAAGTTCCGTACACAATCGCACATTCAAGGGCATTTTAGTCTTTTCACAGCTTGGGCACCTGGCCCAACCTTTACACGGAAGTTGTATCCCTACTCTCTAGCTTCGCGTGTCCATGAACGGTGTGAGAATCTAATTCATAACGAAGAAGTTACGATGATTTTAGCGGGGGGAAAAATAAGAAAAGAAAAAGAGGAGGAGAAGAGAAGAAAAGGAAATTGCAGCCTGCTGCCTTGGCTCACCCCTGCTTGATCGATCGATCGATCCTTCATTAATTTACTATGATTTCAATGGTCAATTAATCGACCAAAGGGGTCGATCGATCGATCGATCCCCTGTTTCAACAGATATTTTTGCCTTCTTTTCTTTCTTCTTTTCTTTTATTTCCAACTTACTATATAACCCAATTTTGTGTAATATTCAGATATAGAGTTTATACTTAGTTTTAGAATACATTTTAGATTAGGGTTTGGTTTTGAGATCTCATCTTCTTCTCTTCTTGGATTTACAACCATTTGGTTTTGTAAGATTGAACTATTCACTTCCATCTCCATTAATATAGCTTTGTTCTTCATTTTTCCTTGCTTTGTAGATTAATTTCCATGATTTCTTAATAAGTTTAATTTCTTTATTTCTTTCTTTCCTAGTTATATTAGTATAAATTAGCTTAGTTCATTATGTGCCCTTAGATAAATAGGTTCGGGATGTCGTTCCTCCATTAACGGGCCCTGAGCTTTGAAAATTAGGTTTTGTGTAAAATTGCGTTTAATTGAACCCGCGTGAATTAAAGTCAAATTATTATGCGTTTAACTTTCTATGTCATGCATCGTTAGTGTTTATAGAGATAATTCGAGTTTAATCCGCGTGCGTCCATTTTTGGATTAAATGTTTAATCTCGTAACTTTGGATGTAATTCCTTATTATGTGATGTTTATGATTAATTGATAATGCTCGATTAAATTGCTCTCGAGCCAAAATTCTGATTATTAGTTGTTTCGATCCGTATGGTTGGACGATATCCCAATCCTCGCTTTACTTTTATTTATACTTAACTTATTCTTCTCTTTTATGTCCTAGCATACATCACCTTTTTACACTTTTATTCCTGGATTAATAATCTATTACGATATATCAAACATTCTCTATGGATTCAATACCCGACTTACCGTTATACTCAACAGTTGAGTGTAGTCGTAATTTAGGTTTTTTGTATTAAGGCGGTGAACGGAAAACAACGATCGGCATTTTGACGCAACGCCACTTTTCACACTTAATCAGTAGTCATCCGCGGTTGAATCTATATCCCAAGAAGGGAAAAGAACATGGGATTGTGTGTGTGGGTGCGAACTTCTTATTTTTTACAAATCAATATAAACATGATGTTATCAACTTTAATAGGTTTTATATTTCCTACCATTACTCCCCTCACATACTAAACATCTTGATATATAAATACAATTATGCCTTCATATTAAAATGATGCAACACATCATTTGATTATCCAAATTTTATTCAATTCATTCAATTAAGTACCAAGCTATGAAGAGTGAATCTTAAATCGTGATTTTCTATCACATGAATACAGCTAACATCGTAATTACTAATAATATACATTAGTATATTGCATAAAATCTTTTTGTCTCACAACCACCCGCACGTTTTAATTTGTGTGGGAAGATAGGTTTGACCCCTCTCTGTAACATAAATTAACATGATTGTTTGTGGGACTTGGTGATTTTATATCATTTAAAAAAAACAAGACTTAGGAATATGCCCATAGTCCTGATCGGTTTTCAGTGCAATCATGTGGCTAGTTATGTAGTGGTATGCTCTTACATTATTGTTGTCTTGATGGAGATGGCCTCCCGTACTAGGACATCCCTAATAACCTATTTAGTTGGATGTCTCTTACTTTCGGGGTTTTTACGTATATAATGGCATAGTTGTTCTTTATAATTAATATAGGCATTGTCTAATTATGTTAGATTGCTTTGTTATTGGACATAGCCATGTGACATTAATAAAATTGGTAAGGTGGCATCGTTGAACACACACACAAACACACACACACACACACACACACACACACACACACACACACACATATATATATCAAATTACTTTCGGGGTTTGCGCATGCTTGAAATTGAGAAAATTGAAAATGATTATCGGGAAGAAAATCGTTAATGGGAGTATGCGTGAGATTTATTATTTGAATCCGATGATGATATTTCTTCCTAGACTTTTGAAGTCGAGGAATGGTTTGAACCAAATGAGAACTTTGTGCCTACTTTGGAACAAACCATTCTTCCCTTGGCCCATGACTTAATTGAGAGTTAAAGTGATGATGAAATGGACGTAGTATCCATTTACAATGAAATAATTTCTTCTTTGCCCCCATAGAAGAATGTTTTATTGAAAATGATCTTATTTCCTTCGAAAATCAATCTTCCAGCGATGATGACTCATCTCTTGAGTTTGATTTTCTTTCCTCCCCATTTTCACTCTCCATTAACGAACTGATGCTAGTACCCAATGAATTGATTTCAAACTTTGAAGTGTTAACCTTTTCACAAATGAGTAGTACTTGCTCAATTCTCCTTCCATGATCGCATCTTTTCCTCCATATGTGCCCCCTCCCATTCCAAATGAAAATATTTGGGAGATAATTCAATTTTTTTGGCCCCCTTGTGTATTTTTCACCCGTTTTATCCAAATCCCCCATCCTCCCTTCAAAAAATTTAATTGGGGATGGTTCCTTTCTTCCACCTTATACATATCTTCCATTATTTCAATGGAATTTTTATTTTCCCAGAGGCATGCATGAGAGCGAGGGTACACCAGGTATCCTCCAAAGTCAAATCGTGTTTTGGGTGGACCCTCAAAAAGAAAAGCATGCTTGGAAATAACATGTAATCAAATCAAAGAAACAACCAATGAATGGATTGAATATACCACACCCCCGACTTAAAACTTGACATTGTCGTTAATGTGAATTAATAACCAAGTTAAAGAGAGAAGAAGAGTGATATTACCCAAAAAGAGCGATATCGTGAAAGTACAAGTCCAATGATTCTACAAAACATGTTAGTACCAAAGCATAACAACCAGAGGAATAAAACTTTATCTAACTACACTACACTATAAGTAAGAAAAATAAAACTAACTATTTACAACCTACAATTTTAACTTCCAACTAACTATACACTAGAAGTTGAAATGTAAAAATTGAAATTTTCAAAAGGATTTTCTTTCTTTTTTCTCCTTTTTTGGGGCATTTTGCCTTTGTTTTCGATGATAAATTTTAATAATTGCCCGATCCAATAGACAATTCAATGATGCATGTTCTCAATTTTAGAAGTTATTAGACTTTAGTCCTCAAATTATTGATATGATGAATAACTTCATGAATTAAACTTTAATCCCATGAGCATATGTGCTTTTCTTACTTTATTGATTTGGTTTAAGATTTTTATCACTTGATAATCTTTAGTTGCATTGTATATACTTACACCGAGTGAGATTTGTGCTTTTCTTCGTTTGTGATTGTTATACACTTCTCTTCCCTCTTTGAAAACATTACATTCATCGATAATCTCTCTATTTTTTCATTGATCGTTCATTAATTGAGTTTATATCTTGAAATGTGTTACTTGATCATGATTTTCATATATTGTTTTGACTCGATAATTGCGTAAAATTTATGAAATGATCATAGGCCATCTTTGTTATATTACCCATATTATCCTTAACCTCACCTTATATGTTTTTCCTAGTCAACCCCATTGAGCCTAAATATTGCCTTTCATTTCATAATCCAAAACCCCATAACCTACTCCACATTGAAGTTATAAACCATACATATTACTTTCCATACATTTGTTTGAAATGTTACTTGGGATTGAATGATGTTGTGTATTGTGGTTGCAATTTAAGCATATGAAAAGAGTGAGAAAAGTGAATAAGAAAGTGTAGTGACAAAGAAAAGAGAAAAAGAGAAGTGAAAGACAAAAAAAAAAGAAAAAAAAGAAAAAAAAAGAAAAAAAAAGAAAAAAAGGTGAGAAAAAGAAGAAAGAGAAAGAGAAAGTTGTATATGTTGTATACAGTTGTTCAATAATCTTTCATTACTCTCCAAATTTCATATTTAATGCTTGTTAGGAAACTTGTTTTCCAATTTTGGAATTGCTCGTATTTTCCCATTATCCCGATTTTTCATCCATGACACTTTGAATCCGTACATATTTCCTTCATTTCATCACCCGAGCCTAGCCTACATTACAACCCTATAAAGTTCTATGTGATCCTAGGGTGAGTTCAATTTAAAAGTTTAAATAGTTTTGATAATCTATGAAAATACATTTCGCCTCCTTTAATGAGTTGTATCTTTCATTAAGATTACATGTTTTTATTTCCTATATAGCGTTCTTCATTTGTGACATGTTCAGGGCCTAGTTTCTATTTACATTTACTCTTTATAACCGCATGTCCCGTATATTACCTCCCTTTTTCGAGTGATTTTTTGATGAGCGTAATGCTCGTGAGGATTGACTATGCATGCTTTAATGCTTATTCGGACATACTTTGCATATGCTCGCTCCCCCCCCCCCCCCCCCCCCATTTTAAGGTTTCAATTCAATGAGGTTCATTCTATAATGTTTAATGAATTGGACTTTCATTTGAATTCATTCATTATGTAACAATGTATATGAAATCCTTTTCGATATTGTTAGGCTTGCCTCATGTTGGGTTGGGAATATTTTGAGGAAACTATTTGATGTTTGTGTCCCTGAAAACCCTCACGAGACGACACTCGACCACTAGGGTAACCTAGGGGTTTAACGGCTTATTACATATAATAAATGCAATTGTTGGCGTTTATCCCTTTTTTACATATCTCTTTTTTGTGGTTTGCATGTTCTTCTTCTTGCAATGTACTTCATTGATAGGGACTAGCAATGTGTAAGTTAGGGGGTGTGATCGTATCGAATATTGCATTTAATTACTCTTGAACTTATGCATTTTAGCCCCCTCGAGTACCTTAATTCCTATATATATGCTCGTTAACCAAAAAACCTCTGTTTTGTATGTTAACATGATATATGAGGTATAATTTGGCTTTTGTAGGTATTTAGGTGCTTGGCGTGAAGTTTGGTCATTTTTCAAAAAATTCTGTTGATTATTACAGCTTCGGGGGTATTTTAGTAATTTCAGCATTTGGGTTTTAATCCCAAAACCTTAAAGTAAGTCGAAGCCATTTGATTTCTATTCGTGTGTCCACCGACGGTGCATGATTCCGATGTATATTAAAGGAGTTATGGAATTTTTAGGATTTTTTTTACTTCAAATTCACACTCAAGAGCACAATTAAAGGAATTTTAGTCATTTCATATTTTTGTTTTTTCACCTAATGTCTTCTCGGATGTTGTATCCCTCTGAATTATCTTCGCTAAGCTCTGACCGTACCTAATTCCGAGTTATAACAAAGAAGTTACGGCATTTTTCGTAAAGTTGGACAAAGCTGCAGAATTGCAGACCTATAGGGGCGAATCGATTCACCCAGGGGCAAATTGATTCACCTTGCGCAAAAAGTCCACAAATTTGTAATTTTATGTTGGTTTTTGGTGGGGTATTTATTTTTAAACATTCTTTTAAGTTAGGGGATCATTTTTAGACTTGGGGGATTCATTTTAGGTTAGAGAGGAGGGCATTTATGGGTTTAGCCTATCTCTCCTAGGGTTTGCCCCATTTGGGTTGTGTAAGTTACAATTCATCTTCCCCTCCATTTATATTATTTTCATTTCTTTGTTTAAGCTTTGTTTTGTGTTTTTATTGCTTTGTAGTATAGATTTCCTTTCTTTCATTTATTGCTTTCTTTAAATACATGTCATTTACCATGCTTTCTAGCTAGTATAATCTAGGTTGTGATGGATTGAACTCACTTAGGGTTGAATGGTTTGTTTGCTTTGGTGATGGAGTTTTACGTGTTAATTTCGATTGGGTTGTCCTAGTTATTACGTCTAGGATATTTAATGGGATATATCATGTATGCCCCATATTTACGACCTTGCATGCATAATTTTTGGGGTATTTGTTGATGCCAAAATCTTAGTAGGCTTTTATGCGAATTTAGGGGTGTGATAACCCTTGATTTAATTAACTTTCAAAACGAGACGCAATCTTAGTAACTCGTGAGCCCGTGTAACCATTTATACCAATTAACTCGAGTTGAGGGATGTCCGACGTAACCTATAGTTTTTATTCTCTTTTTTAACTAGTTTAATTTACCCACGCCTAGAATAACCTTTTCTTTTTGTTACCTTTTCTTTTTAGTTAGCAAAATTATCTTTTACACTTTTATTGAGAAGTAATAAACTAATTAAATTCTAGCACTCGTCTCTGTGGATTCAATACCCGAACTTGGCCGCTATACTCACCTGTTGAGTGTAGTCATAAGTTTAGGTTTTTGTATAGAGTTGGTGAGCCAAAAATAACACAACCGACGTATAGGTGACTCTCACGCCGCGACAAAATCTAGTTTATCAGTTCCCCGTAATATCATCTTAGCTTGTGGCTAGTTAATACCAAGGTGACATCTACCATTTGAAGGCAACTATTAGATGATAAAAGGAACTGAGATAAGTAACATATGATTTGGCTCATCAACTCACGAGATTGAACGTTCTATTATCCCTAAATACTTGCACCTCATATTAAGGATATATATATGAGTGATAGACATGTGGTTTTGTTATGGCCCCACTCCCTAGTACCAGTACACATGCCTTTTCAAAAGTTATGGCACAACTAGATCTATCATCTTTGAGTACAAGGTAGGCCCAGTACATTTGCATTAGTGTACATGCAAAAACTTTGTGGGACTTGTTAGAGAAGGTAGGGTAAGGTTTATAAATTACTAGAGTTATAATAGGCAATGAACTATAATGGTCAAATGTTTAGGGATATCCCTCATTCACCACCCCCAACATTTGTATTAGGGACTAACGGAAGAACAATTTCTTACGATCATGATATTATACTCGAGTAATGGAAATATGTGTTACCAGCTCAAACGTCTGTGGGTGACATGTACCTGTTATTCTTATTATATATTGAGGGTCGATTATCATATTGCATTTTAGATTTGTAGGCATTACTTATGGTATGTACATTATTTATACATTATTTAATTTCAGGTTTCTTCATTATATTTTGGAAGTAATGAAATTTAATTTGGATGTGCACTAGGATAGGTAGTAGACATGCTTGGCTAATAATGTCTATCTCAACCACAAAATGAAATAGGCTATGAACCTTTAGAACTAGGACTATAATCACTATTTAAATCATGAGAGGGATAATATATGACACACATTTTATCACTCTCATACCATTACAGATGGGTGAAACACACTCGTGGGCAATTTCTTGAGGGAGTTAACGATTATAGGGAGAATGTATCAAGACTATAGAAGAGTTATCATGGGAACTGTCATACTAGTTAGGGGTGTGGTCATTAGTTTTACTTAATATATCTATATATATATATATATATATATATATATATATATATATATATATATATCAAATTGCATCGAATTTAAATTTAATTGCATAATATTTTTTCAATTACATCTTACTTGATTTCACTATAATATAATTAATTTTATTTAATGTTAACTTCTCAAGAGTATTCATCGTATTATTGTTATTGTAATTCATTGTTTTAACCTAAATATAGGGTGATTAATGGACCAACCAGAAGGTGCCACGTAATTTTGTTATTACGCAAGCTAGTGACCTCTCATACTGAAGGGGAAGAGAAGACTCAAATAATCGACTTGTATTATGATCGGCTTAGCTATGGAAAAAAACCATCTCTGACTCCGTTAGTTGACACTTTAAAGTAATCATACACCTCGTGACTGGATGAAGTCGGCATCTTGATACACATGTAATTGGAAGAGATACACAAATATTCTCCCCCATGTGCTAATAAATAACTAGTGATTATTCTCCCACTTAGTTTTTTAAACATGTTCTCACCTCAATTATATAGGTGAGACACGTGTCCCCCTCTTTTCTCTCTCCCTTACCATCCTATAAATAATACACATGAACCTAGTGTAAGTCAAGTTACTTTATTTAAATGGTATGTTGCTCAAATCTAGAGATAATTTGCATGCTTATAAATAGTACTCTTCAATGGCATTTGCCCAGTAATACATAGTCAAAACAACAATTGTGGACATAATCACCAATTTGGGTCGAATGACAAAATTTGATTCCTCCTAACCCTCTTTATTTACTCTACGAGTGTATTATGTCTTTGTATTTCAATAATCATGTCTCTTATCTGGTGTATCTTCTAGTAAATTGTGTATTTAGCTAAAATCGAATCCAAACAAATTATTCATTATAAAAGATTAGCGTCGTCTGTGAAAAATGGATAACCATGTTATTTCCCCAATTTCTGATTACAAGGGATAAAGGATACTCATTTTTAATTAGACGGTGAATTGAAAGTCTATTCATCCTCATCTCGAAGAGTTAAAACTATTTTCAAATTAATTTTAGTTTGATTCTTAGAAATCTCTTAGATCTCCACTTAGGTCTCTGTTTCACATTATTTATTTACGTTTGTTGCAAACCATTTTGTTATGTATTTCGAAACCCCAATTTTATGTTGTTATTCTTCTTGAAATGTCGGGTAATCTTGAGATTGGTCATGCGATAGAGGAAATTATACCCTCCCCAAGTTGGAATAGGCGATTTAAAGAGCATCCCGTAAAGCTTGACTAAAAGCCAAGATGTTATGCAGCAGAACATGAAGATTTCTACCTAAAATCTCATAACTGGGCAAAACAAGCTAGGCCAGGCTCAACTAGAATTAAATTGCATCATGCTAGTTATTGTGGAGAAATCAGAAAAAGGAAGGATACGACACTGCCAACCACATACACAGATAGGAGGCAGTTACACAGAGAACGAGTTTTGGAGAACCTAAGGCACTTCTATATGGGTTTAGTAAGTGAGAGGAGCAGGTTGAGCAGGAGAATTGACTTTGATCAAGATGACGGGTCCTACAAACCAGGCAGAACCTTAATTGTCATAACAACCTCCTAGAAAATTTAACACGAAAAACATCTTCGAACATCCGGGGTCTAATCCACGGATATCCAGGAGACACTCAGGTAGAGAACATAGGAAAGAATCCTGGTGATTGGATTCTAGGGTAGCCAGTTGTTCGACTAAATCCAAACATCGTGAAATGTCCTCGTCTAGGTCCAATCACACCTCCATCTAAGAAGAGATTTTATTAGAAAGTTAATGATGAGTCGAACAGTCTGTAATAGTCGAGAACACAGAGAAGAACCAACCATGTAATGGTTCTATCCATTGATTATAAGATCGATTGGGAGATTTTATCAAAACCAAAACCCTTTGCAGAGGTTAATGTGGAAGGATATCCCTTTGACATGCCCATATTAAGTTATCCAGGCCTATTAAAGTGAAAGACATATGTGATCACACCAAGATACGATGGGAAGACCGGTCCCATGCACCACATCAAGCATTACTAAATTGCTTTAGATATCTACTTTGTCCTCGATAAAATGAGATGCAGGGCATTCTCCAGTACTCTAATCGGGTTGCCCATGTGTGGTATATGGGGATATCAAGGGGGAAGATATCCAATTTTAGGGATTTAGGGAATCAATTTATTTTAACTTCTTTATGAAACCTGATAAAGAGTTGATCATATTCTCAGTGCCAAGCATAAAGAATATGAGACTACGAGGGACTACATAACCAATTTCAATGACGAAAAATTTGAAGTATTGGACTATGATGACAAAATAGTGATCACTTCTATTGTAAGTGGCCTTCTACCAGTGAAGTTATACTAGATTCTTGCAAAGGATCATCCTTCTAGAATGGTCGAACACTTGGATAAAGTCGGGAAGATCATTAATGTCGAATAGTGTAAGGACAAACTTATGAATTGAGTCAATTTGTAAGTATTTGTTTCATTCCATGTTTGGACAAAACTTGTTTGAGTCATAGGTTAGGACTTGAGTTGCATGTTCTTAAATCCTATGATGTGTGATTGAAGATAATTTGATAAAGCTAAAGATTCATCAAGTATACATTCGGTTACGTGTTGAGTTTGGTCTTCATCATCTGAGGGATTTCAATGATGGCATGAATACATGTTTGTGTTTGATCCGTGGATTTAGTTTGGGTGTTGTTTTTTAAAATATGTTTGAGACATTTTCGTAAAATGGATTTTGAAAGAAAAATAATTATTTGTTTTGGTTCCTTCGAATGAGTCTATATATTTATTCGAATGAGATGTGAATGTCGTTAGAACAACCTTTAAATGAACATCAAATGAAGTATTTATGTTGATTTTAGATATATCGTTCGAATATCATTCAAAGATGGTTCGGAAGAGATTAGCATGTTTGTTCAAATGAGGTTTTAGTCGGTCCAAACGAGATAGCATTTTCATTCGAATGAACTATATGTTTTCGTTCAAATGAATTATATGTTTTCGTTTGAACGAGTTCCTTCGAAAAACATGTCACGTAAAAATTCATATTTTTTTATAAATACTGAGGTTTGGCATCATTTTTTAAAGAGGTTTTTGGCAAAAATGTTTTTCCAAGATCTATCTTGTGCCTCATAAACCCTATTTTACACCCAAGTTTGACATATAAGAATCCCACATACATACGGTGTACGGTTTATTAAAATTGTGAAAATTAAAATTTGGTGGCATTTTCCATATGAACCTTACGGCACATTAGCTTTCCAATATTTGTATGAAAGAGGGTTACACTAGCTTTCCCATATTTGTATCAAAGAGGGTTACACTAGCTTACTGTGTTAGATCCCTATTTTGTGCTTGTTTAGGGTTTAGATGGATTTTAACCGAGAGGGTAGTTTCGTTGGTCGATGTCTATTATTTGATGAGTCAAAATATTCCCATTGGAAGGCTCGGATGTGATTTTTTAAATCGATGGATGAGAATGTTTGGAACTCGGTTGTATATGGATGGACTCCTCCTACTAATAGTGGTGCTCCTAAAGTGTATGCCCCCTGAAAACGACTGAAAAGAATGCCCTGGATTCTAATACCCCGAGTGTGAATGCTATTTTTTGCATTGTGATGCCAGAAGAGTTTATACGTATTATGACTTGTGAGAGCGCAAAGTATTCTTAGGATATTTTATGATCCACACACGAGGGAACATGTCCTCTTTCAGTTTCCAAATTATAAAATTTGACGACTAAGTTTTAGACAATTAAGATGGCTTATAATGAATCTTTTGATGAGTTATATGTCAAGTTATCGATTATTATCAACTCCTCATTTGACTTAGATGAGTCGATCCACAAACTTAGATTTATGAAAAAAAATATTAGGGTCATTTCCTGAAAGATTTAAAGCCAAAGTCACGGTCCAAAATTCCCCAGGTGGTGTCGACGGTATGAGAGTCCGAGAACTTGGAGTTGATCTTCAAACCTATGAAATGAATATGTGTCCTATAAAAAAGTTTTAAAAAAAAGGGAATTTCTTTGAAAGCCTAAAAATAGGATTTGTCAGATTCTGATAATGATGGTGAGCTTGATGCTAAAGAGATATATAGGTTTGTTAGGAATTTCAAGAAGTTTCTTAATCTTAGAGATGAAAAGATCTTGAAGAATAGTTTTTAAAATAAATCTAAAACCTTTTTCGACCCTGATAGGAAGGATGGGGATGGTTCTAAGAAGGTGGATAACTGAGACAAGTGTTTTGAATGCTAAGGTTTTGGGCATTATTCTCGTGAGTGTCCCACTAGAGTAAGGAAAGAGGGTAAGAAACCAAAGTATACAATACCACCCTTAGTGATAGTGAGTGAAAGAGGAAGTTAATTCCACCACTGATCGGAACTACACTGCACTCATGGCCAGTCATGTGGTCTCAAAATAAGTGACTTCCCCCATTGAAGATGATCATATACATGATAATTTCGAGGTCCGATCCTTAGGTTTGATGGAAGCTTTGTAAAAGGAGCTTCTTGAGTTTGAAGAGTTTAGGGATTTTCTCGAGTCAAGGATTGTGGAGTTAAAAGAGAAGTTTAGAGACTCGACTAATGTCAAATTTTATTTGGAATCTAGGTCGAAGAGTTTATATAAAATGCTAGGCACCGTCTGAATCAAAGATGAAAAGTGTGGGATTGGCTTCGATGATATAGATACTACGATTTCTAAATCTAAGACCATGCTTTTGAGAGAGCCAAACAAAGCTAGGGAAGTTAGCAAAGGTCAACCTAAAGTAATATTCCTCGTGTCTTCACTTGCACATACTATGGTAGGAAAAGTCATGTTAGGCATTTACGTTATGATCTTAGAAAAACTCCTAAGAAGAATAAGGCTAGTGTCATTAAGGTTCCCCAAGCCCAAGATCGTCACGTTACACCTATGTGAGGTAGGAAATCTTATCTGGAGATGCTAAATGTTAGGTTATTGACTCTCATTTACTTTCACATGATTCATCCCATGTTATATCCTATGATTGATTGTGATTCCATGTTTGTTATCCACTAGTGTTATCATGTGTTTATCTTTTGTATTTTATTCCATTTTTTATGGTATTAATGAGAAAAATACAAAAATATTTTATTTGTCTTTTGAATTTGTTTTTTTTTAATTGGAATCATTTTGAAAAATGTTTAAAATTTTAAAAAGATTTTTTTTATTTTGTTTTTACCCATATTATGTGGTATATCAGTGTGTTTGAGTTATATTCATTCCATGTGTCCATGTGACTAGTACATTTGATTTTGATTAGCTATGCTTAATTTGTTCTTAATCATGTTTACATGAAGTAGTTTATAATTGATTTTCATGATAGATTCACTTTGAATATGCTTTTGCACACACTATGCATGACCTCATTTGGATTTTAACTTCATATGTCACATGAGTTAAGTGAGGTGCCCTCCTAACAAGCTTGTCATATACATAAATGTTTTGACTAAGGTGGATTTGTGCATCTAAAAACCATTGCTCGTGAGTTTATTTGATATTTTTGAAAAATATGAATAGGCACGAGAAAGGGTACGAAAGGAAAAATCTCCTTTGTGTGAAAGGCCACTGTTAGTAAGAGCCAAAAAAGATCTAGAGGTACTAAAAACAGAAAAATTGCCACGGCTAAATTTTTACATTGATGATTGAAAAAATTAGATTTCTTTAAAAGGAAAAAAAGAGTTACAAATGATATATATTTTTTAGGGTGTTTAGCTGAAGATTAATGGTTCTACATAACGAGTCCTAATTGAGCTTAATTGTTTTGACGCTATTGATTCGAGAATCATCAAAAAATTTAAGCAAGTGTCTATTGTGTTTTTTGTCCTTTTGAATTATTTATTTGACATGTGAGTCTAAATCGAATGTTAATAAACTATTGTGATCAACTAGATCTACTTGGACATGTCTGAGTGATTAGATCATTTTCTTGTATTTCTAGTTCATGCTCCTTCACATCGTACCACCATGTTTAAACACATTGACACTATGAGAGTGTTTAAAGCTTATGTATTTTTGTCTTTTGTTGCATTTATACCTCTATATAGTTGTGCTTCATTGGTATATGTATGGTTATATATATGGTATATTTTGGGTTTTGAGTCTTTACATTTTCATTTAATCCATGTGTGTTGTATGCTTAGTCTTTGATATATATTGGCACGTGTTATGATCATCTTGGTATCATATACTTAAATGCTTTCATCATAGTTGATATCATTTGTTTGTAGTTTGTATTATTTATACTTATGTTACCGAAGTGTTTGTCGTTGTATATTTGCTTCAGACCATTGCAGGATACATTTATTTTTCCTTCTTGACTACTCATACTTCACTAAGAGGGAGATTATGATTTATTAGGGAGAAATGTTTTATTATTATGAACCTTATTATTTCTCTATTCTTGAACAAAAAGGAGGAGAAATGGTATCTAACTGTTTTCATATAAGGGAAGATATTTAACTTTTGGGGAGACGTCCTTTCTTAGGTAGAGATATTTAGACAAAGGGGGAGGGTTTTTCATATGCAATTATATATATATATATATATATATATATATATATATATATATATATATATATATATATATATATATATATATTATATTCTCTTTTCATTTGAAGGTGTATTTACGTGTGTAGGTTAGCAGCGATGAACAAAGTCTTAAACAAGATCAAAGCTACTCATGTTTGTCTCGGTTAAGCGCCTGTAATTTTTTTCCTTTTAGGATTGAGAATTGAGTCTTAGTGAGCTTGACCGTCCAGTAGTTTTTCATTTTGAGTTTTGTCCTACAATAACCAAAGAGGGACATTCGTAAGGACAAATTTCCAAATTGAGTCAATTTGTAAGTACTATTTTTATCCC
Source organism: Sambucus nigra (assembly GCA_949130495.1). NCBI lineage: Eukaryota > Viridiplantae > Streptophyta > Magnoliopsida > Dipsacales > Adoxaceae > Sambucus > Sambucus nigra. The sequence goes on from OX422207.1 coordinate 692,542,157, forward strand.
GTGTTTGGACAAAAGTTATTTGAGGCATAGGCTAGGATTCGAGTTTTGTGTCCTTCAAGCCTATGATGTATTATTGAAGACCATGCGTCTAAGATAATGTGTCATCGAGGATACATTAGGTTATGCGTCGAGTTTCGTCTTCATCATTTGAGGGGTCTCAATGAAGGTATGAATACATGTTTATCTTTTATCCCTGGATTTAGTTTGGGTGTTGTTTTATAAAATATGTTTGTAGCCTTTTTATAAAAATAATTTTGAAAGATTTTTTTTATTTTAGTTTGTTCGAACCAGTTTAGTTGTGCATTCGAAAAAGATGTGCATATCGTTATAAGGACCTTTAAACGAACGTCAAACGAGATATTTCTATTGATCAACGATATATCATTCGAACCTCGCTTGAAGCTGGTTCAAATGACTTAAGCATGTTCGTTAGAACTAGATTTTAGTTGGCTCAAATGAGATAGGTTTTTCGTTCGAACAAACTATATGTTTTTGTTCAAATGAGTTACCTCTAAAAATGTGTTGCCTTGAAATTCATGTTTTCTATAAATACTTAGACTCGGCATTATTTTCAAAGAGGGTTTTTGCAAAAACATTTTTCCCAAGGTTTATCTTGTGATGACCAAACCCCCCAAGTTTGATATCTAAGAATCCAACACACGTACATTTGTTTGAGATCTATTTTGTGTTGCATAATATCAGTTAACTCTTCCTACTGTGAGCGTTTGGAGCAGTGGAGACCGTCTTTGTGTTGAGTGATGGCTAGACTGGTAACAAGACAATTAAGATTGGTGGGATACCAAGACATGGGAACATGCATGTATTTTGTGGCTATTGAAAGGTGTCCAACATTGGCTGCAAAGAAGGTTACAAGGAACGAGGAAGCTCAACAAATCTTGAAGGCATCGAGTCTACGAGTAAGTTTAAGTTGATCTTGTAAATTGACCTATATCGTAGTGCACTTATGTGGCTAAGACATCAGAGGTTTTTCCCATTATGGGTTTTCCTCGTACATCGTCGTGTTATGGTTAGCTATTTATTTTAATCTTGCTTATAATCACCTAGATGCATGTTTAGGACAAGACTAAAACTGGCAAATTGTTTCATACAACACTTTGGTTTTTATACTGTGAAAGTGGATATTAAAATTTGATGGTATTTTCCATATGAACCCTAGGGTTCACTAGATTTAACAAATAGGCTGTGGTATCCAAAGAATTGAGTTAAACCAAGTCTAATGCGGAGGAAACTCGGATATTAGGAATGAATTCGAAAATTGAAAAAGGAAAAGCTTTATAAGTTTTATGAATGCACACCCCTTACTATAGGGGTACTTCACAACCTAGACGAGATCCGAGAAAGTGAAAATTTAAGGTGGGGAGAGAAACTTAAATTCCCCCTGGTAAATGAGATAAAAGTAATTGGTGTGACTTCCATAAAGACCACGGACACACGACCGATAAATGTTTGTATTTAAAAGGACAAGATTGAAGTTCTAATCATAGATGATTGAAATCACAGGCATGATGCAGACAATTTCGATGAAGGCACCATGGATGATCTTCTAAAAAATCCTAAGGAAGCGAAGGAAACAATCAGTATGATCTCTTTCAGTATGATACTTATTATCGGCGGCGAATCAAGGATGAAGATTGCCCTATAGAGAGCAATTCATATTTAAATAAATCAAAAGCTTGTGCAGGTTGTCCCTGATATGAGGTTAATCTGGCTTAAGAATTTGGCATCCCACCCTATACGGTAAACATATATCATTCGATAGTGGTTATATCCCCACGATAATTCGTTGGTAGTAGGACTCGTGGTACATGAACATATTATTCAGAGAATATTCATTGCTAATGGAAGTTCAGTTAGCATACTAATTATGACTATTTGAAGAGGTTTTAATTGTCTTAAATAAACTTGCAAGCCTATCTTCGGTCACTTATTGGGTTCTCAAAAGAGAAAGAGTACCCCCTAGGAAACATTGAATTGAATGTTACAACAAGGACATGGACGACCTGCAGTACGCAAATAATGAAGTTCTTCATCAGGAACGTGGCTTCATCCTATAACGTCACTTTGGGCAGGGTAGGCTTGAAGAAGTTAAAAATACTTACCTCCATGTTACATAAACTACTGAAGTTCCCTGTAAACTTCGAATAAAATCAAGTGAAAGGTAGTCAAATGGTGGCATGAGAATATTGTTTCACATCAGTTGAGGAGCACGAAAGGCTACCAAATAGAGACTCTAGATTCTCAAGATAAAGAAAATATGGTTATGGGTGAGGAAACTAAGGATATGTATCCCATAATATTAGATAATGAATGTCTAGACCCCGTTGTCCAGATCGTCTCATCCTTAGACTCTAAGCTAAATAAAGATCTCATAAACTTCCTGAGGTAGAGTCGAATTTTTTTGCATAGAGCCACGAAGATGTGCCATGTATTGATCCAAAAGTTCTTTATCATGAGCCTAGTATAGTGAAAGATGCCAAACTAATTAAATATAAATGAAGGTTGTTTGATGAAGAGAGGAATATAACCATTGAGGTTGAGGTTGACAAACTCAAGAAGGAAAAATTCATTGAAGATGTGAAATACCCGAGATGGTATAAAATGTAATGATGGTGAAGAATAATAATGGGAAGTGTTCAAATAATAGGAACTGTCATATGTCTGTAGACTTCACAGACTTGAATAAGGCATGTCCTAATGAATATTATTCCCTACCCCAGATTGAGTTGTTACTCTATGCCACTACTAGGCACAAGAAGCTAAGTTTTATGGAAGCTTATTTAGGGTATAATCAAATTTCCATGAAACTGGAGGACAGGGAGAAGACCCCTTTCATAACTAGCTGAGGTACATACTTCTATAACATTATGCCCTTAGGGCTAAAGAATATTGGGGCAACTTACCAAAGGTTTGTTAACCGATTCTTAAAGGATATTATAAAAAAACATGGAGGTCTACGTCAACAATATCTTGACCAGAAGAAGAAAGTGTAAAACCACATACACGGCCTTTTTTAACATTCTACGTAATGGAAAAATATGAAATGAAGTTGAACCCTGCTAAATGACTGTTCGGCATCTGAGTAGGAAAGTTTATTGGGTTCATCATTAATCAATGGGGTATTAAAGCTAACCCTGTCATAATTAAGGACCACATTAACATGCAGTCACCAAGAAAAAATAAGGAAATTCAGGGGTTAATAAGTTAGATTCCAGCACTGAATAGATATATATAGCGGGCAATAAACCAATGTATACATTTCTTCAATATTTAAAATAAAGCCTTTGAATGGAACGAGGAATGAGATAAATCATTTTAGGAATTGAAAAGGTACCTAGGATTCCCTCATTTGATCTCTAGTCCAATCCACGATGAGAAGTTTTACTTGTACTTGAAGGTTTTTGAATCAGCGGTGATCTCGACCCCTATATGGTGTGAAGACTGGGTGCAAAAACTAGTCTACTATACAAGAAAGGCATATATGTATAAGATAAAATTCGATACTCAAGATTGGATAAGATGGATTTAGCATTTATTGAGGCTTCCAGAAGAATGAATCCCTATTTATAGGCTCATATGATCGTTGTGTCTATCAACAAACTCCTCAAACATCCATCCATATCCCCGAAAAGTTTAGCATATTAATGGTTTGGGCAGTGGAAGTGGGGTGTTCGATATTGTGTACAAGTCGAGGATGGTTATAAAGTGGAAGGACATGGATAATTTCATAATTGAATTCACTTATTAAGAGGAGATAGAGGAAAGAGAAAAAGAAGATGAAGCTACCCAAGCTGCATCCACTAACAAATCAGAATCCTCTACGAGACTAGTAGAGCAAGCACACGGATTTGAAAAATAAAGAATACATTCAAGAATGGTTTATTAGTCGAGGGAGGTTTTGATGAAGGAGGACGGTCTTGGAAACCTTTTGTGGATGGCTCCTCATGTGCAAATGGCAGTGGTGCAAGCCTTGTAGTCACTACACTAGAAGGAGCTGATGGGGAATATGCTCGGAGGATTAACTTTGAAGCCTATAACAATAAGGACGAGTATGAGGAACTTTTGGTAGGAATATGGTCAACAATTTCACTGGGAGTTCAGTAACTATTAGCCAAAAATGACTTGCAACTGGTGGTCGACTAGGTCTTAGTGTGTATAAGGAAAGAGAAAAGACTGTGTCAAAATACCTAGTAAAGGTAAAGATTTTATTGCCTAAATTCATGATGGAATAGATGATAATGATACCTAAAATAGAAAATTCATGAGCTGATGCTATGGATCATATAGCTTTAGTAAATAGAGTTGAGCTGAGGAGGATTATTCTAGAAAAAATCCTATTACATCACAGTATTCAAGAGAAAAGTGTTTAGGTAATGGAACTAGACCTTGGACCATCTTAGATAGAGATGATTAGATCGTACTTAATGGCTTGTCAGGTTTTGATCTACCCAAAAGAGGCTCAAAGGCTACGTTACAAAGTAACAAGGTATGTGCCGGAAGATGGAGTATTATTTTAGAGGCGATTTATCCTACCCTTTCTTCGTTGTGTTTACTAAAAGAGGTGTAAAATTTTATCAAGGATGTTCATAAAGGGTCTAATGGTGCACATGTTTCTATAAGATCATTAGTTAAGCGAATAGCAACATGGCTACTATTGGCCCACCATAAAGGAGGATTAAGCAGTCTATGGCAAAAACTGCAATAAGTGACTATGGTTTGCTATGATCCATCGAAGACCTTTGGTAGCAATCACACCCATCACTTCCCCTTATACCTTTGCAATATGGGGTATAGACCTAGTAGGGACATTACCAAAGACTAAGGGCAGGTTCAGATATCTCGTAGTAGCAGTTGACTATATCAACAAGTGGGTAGAAGTCAAGATGATGATCTAGATCACTCAACCCAAGACTTTCTAGTTTTTTTAGAAGAACATAATTTGTTGTTACAGAACGCCATATGCTTTCATCATTAACCACGGTATCCATTTTAACAACACCTTGTTTGGCACCTATTGCACCAGATCCAAGATTTAGAAGCTTCATTCCTCTCTAGGTCAACCACACTACAATGGCCAAACAAAGATCATTAACAAGACTCTCTTAGAGGGGATGAAGAAACACTTAGAATATCCAAAGGTGAACTAGATAAACGAGCTCAATAAATTCTTGTGGACTTACAGGATGACCCCAAAGACTGCCTCAGGGAAACTCCGTTCATGTTAGCTTTTGAAACTGAAGTTATTGTGCTAATAGAACTCGATTTGCAAAACCATAATGTCAATTCACTAGTTAGTGACTTCATGCATCGGCTCGACTTGGACCTGGCGGAAGAATTAAGGGAACAAACTTTATTGAGGATTGTAATGTATTAATAGAGAACGGACAAATTACTCAATAAGATAGTCAAGTCGATCATATTAAAGTAAGGTGACCTAGTATTGAAGAAAGTAATTTAAAAACGCAACAAATTAAAAGAAAATTGGAATGGCCCATATGGGATCAGTTCAATAGTATGACCTATGCGTATAGAATAGAGACATTGGAAGGGGAGCCTTTCAAGAATTCATGGAATACAAAACACCTTAGGAAGTACTATCATTGAACCGAAGAAAGTTAGGAAATGTGGAAGAAAAATAAAAATATAATGAGAATACACTATGTAAGACTTCTGATATCATTAATGAAAAATCGAGTCTCTTTCTACAAATTGTTACTATTCAATTACTATGTTTTCTATTATAGACTACAAATATTATTTGTCCTAAGAGATTGGAAAAAATCCTCGCCCGAAGAAATTTCAAGGAAGTTTAGAGCAATTAGACAACTACAACCACGCCATATTTCATAAGGATCCTAGCCCTTTTGATAGGCTATAAATAAAAAATTGGTTAATCTAAGGACAATCAGTATTGTCACCAGATTAAGTTAGGCTATGGGTCAGCCTAGCAGACCAATAAGTTGACCAAAATAGTGACAAGCCTAGAATGACATGCATGTCATCGGCCATGACCAAAGATTATAAACAAAGAAATAATAGGGGAATGATAAGTCAACTCTTTACTTAGAAAAACCTTATCTAGACAACACTTGTTCATCCACGGTTAGCTACTTTTTAGGTCAGGTCAGCCAGAAGCCGACCACAAGACTAAGAAATAGTTTGAATACTAAAAATCTTAAATAGAAATCTCAAAACACTGTTCCTAAAATAAGTGTCAAATTAATTCTGTTAAAAAAGTTTCACATGCTAAATAAACCCCCAAAACATAAAATATATGTGGGGTCTAACTATTTGGTTAAGTAAAATGTTAGGCAGAAAACTACAAACATGCATTCAAATCACAGGTTTGAAAATAAAAGAAATGTATTCATTCAACCATTACCGAAAATAAAATACAAGCATTAAGAACTGATACTGGAAAGTAGTGTTCGGAGAGTCCAAAAAGAGAAAATAAAAATATTCACAATGATTAAAAGATAGGAAGGTTTTATGGAAGATCAACAATAGGAGGATCAGCCACCGCAGGATCTTTAGCATTCTCCTGAGTTACTACTTCAGGGAAAAACGGAGGGGTCAGCTCTTTCGACATTATATTAACTAGGGCAGTAGTGTTGATCTCTTGGATTAGCACATCCACATCAATTTCATCACCATTAGCTAAGGCCATAGCTTTATCACCATTTCTCTCCTAATAACTTACCACCTCTGTTGTATCGAGATAGTTTTTCATGACCCTCTTCCTGAGTTCGCCATATCCTTTCAAAAAATAAGACATCTTCTTGAGAACACATTCTTGATAAGCTTTATATTTAGCAATATCAGACCCACAACCCTTGGACACATCTTCTCTTAGGCTCTGAATGGTGACCGCATTTAATCCATCCATCTCACTACATCAAAAATAGCATTTTGGCACACCCTCATATTTAAAATCAGTCACAATTTAAAATTGTGCCAAATTTTAGCACGGTTTAATGACAATCTGGCACACTTTAAAACAGTGTCAAAATTTGGCACTGTTTTAAAGTGTGCCAAAATTGAGTAAACTTGACTAAAATGTAAAACACCCTATAAAAATTCACTATACTCACACTTTGGTATCATGCTCTCTCTCTCCCCTCACCCCCACTCATCCCTGTCTTCTTTTTGTGTACCTTCATCATCCAAATACACACTACCTAGCTCCTCGATCATCGCTGCCTCATCCACGAACCACCACCATCTGCTCCAGCTTCGAAATCAAATAAAATAGGTTGTGAGGAGTGATCTTGAATTGGGATTTGTTTGATTTGAAGTGGGTTCTCGAAGGTATGGATTTTCTCTATGTTATCTTTATAGGTGCATGATTTACTATTCATGTGATGTTAAAACCGGTGATGAGTAGTGATCTTAAATGGGGTTTTTTTTTATTTGAAGTGGGTTCTTGAAGGTATGGATTTTCTTTACGTTATCTTTATAGATGTGTGATTTATTATTCGTGTGATATTAAGACTCAAGTCACTGGTATATTTTCCACCAGAATTTAGTTGAGCTTAGTTATTCAAATACAGAATTTACATAAGATTGAACTTTAAGATGTTAACTATGAAATTTGCAGGGGTTGCAACTAATAAGTGATAGTGTATATTCATTTAGTTTTATTAGCTTAGTGTTATTATAATAAAGGAATACCCATTAGGAATATTATAGTAGTGAATATTGGTGCATTTACCATTTATAACACTCCAAATGTTACAACAGATGGCTTTGCCAACACAATGTAGGGGACATTAATCTAAGCCTTAAGACCCGATTTTACCATAATTCCTTCGTGATGTGGTCATGTTCCAACATGGGTGCAAAATGCAGAGTCCATTTTCTACTCTCATTGTTGGGGTTTAGGTTTTTAATGAGATAGCCAGTTAGAATTGATTGTATAAATGTATTAAACACACCTCTTTATACACTATAAAGCCACTAAATGTGAGGAATAGACAACGTAAACAAGATACGAACTCGACTTCTGATGAACCTAGCATACTCATACGATAAAACCCATAACGAGTGAATGAGAAATTGGATACAAAATGACTCACATTATTTCTTTATCCAAAGTGACTCGTATGTAGACATTATTAGTTGTTAAGCATATATAGGGTTTGCTCTATGACGCCACCTCAAATTAATTTTATGAAAACTTTATTTTGATTAGAGATTCTCAATCAAGACACAATTCCAACAAAACCAAAATTCTAACCCTAACCTCTCTCTCTCTATCTATCTATCTATCTATCTATCTATTTATTTATATCTCTCTCTCTATCTATATAGCTATTTATCTACCTTTCTCTCTCTCTCTCTCTCTCTCTCTCTCTCTCTCTCTCTCTCATATTTGATGAGACAAAGGTGATACCCTCAAATTTATCTACCTTTGTCAAATATGAGATAAAGTTATTTGATGAGACAAAGGTGATACCCTCATATTTGACAAAGGTAGATAAATATGAGGATATCTATTTATCAAACAAGGTGATACCCTCATATTTGTCTCATCACTCTTATTTTTTTATTATTTAGAATTGCATCTCAAAGATTAATATTGAAAATATATTTTTCTTATAAATTCTTGATGTCGATTGTGAATTATCTCTTAGTGAAGCACTTATAAGGTTTAGATACGGTAGGGAATTTTTGTAAATCATAAACTAGATTTGTAAATACATTTACAAAAATAGTTACTAACTTTTTATCACTCCTTGTGTTTTTTTACCTTGGGAACCTCGAATTTTGAAAAATTCAAGTGTTTTAGCTCTCTACACATATTTAGAAAGAATAATGTTCCTCCTCATTGTATTTTCTAGTGAGGATTTTTTAAAATTTCTCTAATTTTCTAAGCTTTGTTTTCTTTTCATATTTCTGAAACTCTGACGCAATAATCCATAATCAAATGTCTAAATCCACCAACTGAAATAAAAGAAGTGCAATGTCTCTGAAATAACTACTAACAGGAGAGGGGTGACATGGCCAACTTAGATCAAATAAGGATGCATCGAATATGAAACGAATGGATGTGTCTACCAAGTAAATCCAGGAATTGACGACAGTAACTGTAGTGACGACAAATGACAATGAACTCCTAAGTTGGGCCTCCCTGGGCCTAGGCACCTTTTTTACAAAAAAAATAGATTTTGGAGAAACGCATTAGATCCCGAGTAAAACATTTAAATATCCCTCAAGTATTTAAAATGCATAACTTAGCAGATATTCTATGCATGTTAGGTTCACGGTTCTCACTTGAGGTCCTCACCCCCTCAACTAGTATGCACGCCTAACGTATACTCCTACCCCGTCCTAGTTATGCTACCATGCCTAACTAGTTAGAATTAAGTATTTTACTTCGCTTACTAATTTTCTGTGCTCACATGTGTTATCCATACAATAATTTATTTTCTATGTTTATTAGACATTTATAATTTCTCATATAATATTAATTTCTCATCAACTTAACTATATATAGATATCACTATCTCTCTTCTACTAATCACAAACAGTAGGATTAAATCAAAAGTTTGTGTGTGCATGTGTGTGTGTGTGTATATATATTGCCACTCTAATTATATATATTTATACTACTATATTACACCTAGGTTGAGACCTACGTTGTATGCATACTATGTTATCATGTATTGGTACATCACGCACTGCATAAAGGACTGTTGGTTCGATATCTCTCTGGAACCATAAATACAAATCACATATATTGGAGGAGAATATAGTTCCAAACCTATGGGTTATGCATATACCTACACACCCATATGATCCCCAACTTATCGTTCTCACAGATAGGCCTTTCCTAGGTTCTTATATTCTGAGGTACATGTCGAATATCCCCACAAAGGCTCATTAGTATATGACTGTCCTGACGCAGATATAAGAAATCATGCAATATGTATACACACAGCCTATATATTTTTTATCATCGGTATAGGTATACTCCTGACCTATATTATATATCCCATAAATAATATATATATCTCTCTCTTGAACATCTCACGTATGATTAAATATCAATTTTACTTATCATCATATGTTCCCGAGTATCTCTCACCACTCAAAGTGTATCCTTTATTCTACAAAATATCAGTAGGTGACTCACTCATATCCTACTGGTCTAAATCATCGTTTTCCTCGAAATCCTGTGGCTCAAATTATCCTTTAATTTAAGTCTTTCGTCTTGATTTAAGCCTAATTAATTTAGCCCTTAAACTCCCCTTATAGGGCCAAGACTAACACCCTACCTAGGCCGACTGGTTTATCAATATAATTCCCATTATAATTAAATTTTAATTCAACAAGTGAATCCCAAATATTTCCCAAAGATTCTAAACAAAAAGAGAAAATTTCCCCAAATCTGGACAGCCGAATAGATTTGGCCGTGATCCGAATCGATTTGCCTTGTCGAATCGATTCGGCCAGGAAACGAATCGATTCTCCTATATAGGTCTCGTTTTCTGCATTCATTTTCAATGGGTTTCCTCCATTGATACACCTCTAAACCTTCATTAAAGCTCTCCAAACTCACAACCAAAGGTCTATATCATTATATTAACATGGGTGATTTCTAACGTTCCAGAACCATCGACTCATAATTTAACGTCAATAAATTTCAAAATCCCAAATTTATTTCCTTAAAAACCTAGTTTATCACTTTTGATTCAAGAACACCATAAAACTCATATTTCTTCACCAATATTCATTATAATTTTGTGGTTTTCATACTACATGCATGAGGGAACCTATATTATATAAATTTTAATCCAAATTCATGGTATATCTCTTCCAAATTTCTCGAGAACACATAAATTTCATGGATAATCTAACCTATTCCAACATGAATATCATATATGCTTATAATTTTTCAAGCTTAAGCACTTACCTTAAACAGTAGGTCTGATTCATTAAAGATTATGGGTATGGAGGTATTCCTCTTCTCCGATCTACGGAACGGTGGTGTAAGGGGTGCAACTATGGTGGTTCTAGCCTTCAAACTCCTATCCTCTTCCTCATATGGCCTCTTTGTGGTGTCTCTTTGTTTATCACGTTTCTAACGCTAACTCCCTTCTCTTATCAGATATATTACAATTAGAAAATCCATGGGTATTATTACTCCAAAAATACAAATGACCAAAGTGCCCTCTCATGATGTCGGCTTGGTCAAAAATTGACTCGGAATCCAAATTAACCCCCGGGTAGACTTTTCTAACTATCTCGTCCCTTACGGACACTTTGACGCACTATAAATGACCATTGGATGACTTAAAAATAAATTACTTTATATCTCATTAAATTTAGTCCCCACACGACTGACACACGTGTCTCGACATATTTATTGCAACTGTCATATTTTTCACTCGCAATAATTTTAATAAATTTATAATCACATATTACTTTACTCACTAAATAATATTCAATATAATTAATAAATTCATAATCACATATTACCTTACTCACTAAGTAATATTCAATATAATTCACATCAAGAAATACTAACCCTTGTCTTGCTAGTTAATATTTATTTTAATCCGAATTAATTTTCAATTAATTTCCCATATTAAATTTAATTAATCCCTCATTTAAATTTATAAAAAAAATACAGGGTGTTACATACTTCCCACGAAAAATAAAAGTATACCTGGTAAGAAAAGCACTGGATATTTTTTGCTCATCTCATCCTCGAGCACCCAAGTAGACTAATCGACATTATGATGCCCCCACTGAACATGTACAAGAGGCACTACCTTCGACCTCAATATCCTCTCACTATGGTCTAAGATAGAAAATGGTCTCTCCTTGTACAAAATATCAGGTTGTAAGTCTATCTTCTCTTGTGCAATATGGGTGTAGGCCAACTCATCCCGTAGGTATCGCCGTACCGAGGAAATATGGAACACATCATGAATACAGTGTAAGTGCTCCAATAACCCGAGTCTATACGCTAGTGGCCCAATTATCATGATAATAGGAAATGGCCCAACGTACCCTAGATCCAATTTACCCTTCTTCCTAAATCTCATTATCCCATTCATAGGAGACACACACAGTAGCACCTGATTCCCCACATCATACTCCAGAAAGGATCGCTTAGCATCGGCATAACTTTTCTATCTGTCCTGAGCTATCCATATACGACTCTGAATCATCTCTATCTTGTCTAAAGTATCTTAAATCAACTCTGGCCTAAGTAACTTGTTATCTCCCACCTCCAACCAATAAGCTGGTGAACGACACGATCTACCGTACACTGCCTCGAATGAGGCCATGCCAATAGTAAACTGGTTGAAGTTTTTATAGGCGAACTCCACTAGTGGAAGATACTTATCCCAACCTCCCCCTAAGTCAAGGATACACATCCGTAGCATATATTCCAACATATAATTAGTTCTCTCCGTCTGACCATCTGTCTGAGGGTGATAAGTTTTAATCAATCTCAGCTCGGTACCCATAGCCTCCTGAAAACTCTCCCAAAATCGAGATATGAAAATCTTATCGATGTAGAACACAATGTCTAACAGTACCCCCATGCAACCTCACTACCTCAGCAATAAAGATCTAGGCATACTGTCCCGTAGTGTAATCAGTTCGAACTGGTAGGAAGTGAGATACCTTAGTCAAACGATCTATGACCACCCATATGGAATCACGACCCCTCTGTGAAGTAGGTAACCTAGTTATAATATCCATGGAAATGCTCTCCTATTTCCACATAGGATGATGGTCTTTGGTGGTCCACCTTTACTAGCTGTCAGGTGGTAAACCTTGAGACGAACTCAGTGATGTCTCTTTTCATCCCGCTCCAGCAGTATTTCCATCACATATCCGAATATAATTTATCCCCTCCAGGATGTACCACAAATTGGGACATGTGTGCCTCTGCCATCACAACGTGTCATAAGTCCTCCCCCTCAGGAACTATCAACCTCCCTCCATAATAATGGAGTACGACTTGGCTCCCCAGCTAATAGTTGCCTAATTCGCTCCTGACAGAATGGATCTATTGCCTGTGCTTGCACCAACCTCATGATAATCTGGGAAGTAACATTTATAACGAACATGAATGATCTGGCAACTGCATCTTGATGACCCAGCTCCTTCCATTTTAATTCCATATCTCGGTCACTTCACCTACTGGCCTACGTCTCAATGCATTAGCTACTACGTTAGCCTTCCATGGGTGATACTGGATCTCAAACTGATAGTCTTTCACAAATTCAAGCCACCTGCGCTGACGCATTTTCAACTCCCTCTGAGTGAACAAATACTATAGTGACTTGTGATATGTGAATAGACAAAATTTCTCCCCTAACAGGTAATGTCTCTAAATCCGAAGGGTATATATGACTGCTGCTAGCTCCAAGTCAGGTGTGGGGTAATTCCTCTCGTGAGGCTTAAGCTTGCGAGAGGCAAAAGCTATATCCTGATCCTCCTCCTTTAAGTACTCCCCCAAGCCCCCGTAGGGATGCATCAGTGTATACCAGGTATTCTACTCCTGGCCTGGGCAGAGCGAGAACTAGTTCTGAAGTCAACTTTTCCTTCAACTCATCGAAAGTCGACTGACAAACATCATCCCAAATGAACGACACTCCTTTGCAAGTCATGTTAGTCATAGGACCCGCAATCTTTGAAAACCCTTGGATAAACCTCCTATAATATCCCTCTAATCCCAATAAACTATGCACCTCCATCGGTGTCGTGGGCTATCCCCACTCCCTCACCATTGACACTTTACTTGGGTCCACTGCTAGACCATTCTTCGAAATAATATTCCCTAAAAACTGCACCTCATGTAAATAGAACCCTCCTTTTTCAAGCATCCCATACAATTGATGCTCACGTAGTGTCTACAGTACCTGATATAAATTCGCAGCATGCTCCTCCTCGATTCGAGAATGAATCAGAATGTCATCAATGAAGATGATAACAAACTGATCTAAGAACTCACCCTGTTCATTAAGTCCATAAATACGGTCGGTGCATTGGTTAGCCCAAATGGCATAACCCTGAACTCGTAAGACTCGTACTTCATCAAGAAGGCAGTCTTAGGCACGTCCTGCTCCCTGATATGTAACTGATGGTACCCGAATCTCAAGTCTATCTTCAAGAAGTAGGCATATCATCTCAACTAATGAAATAAGTCATCGATTCTGGACAATGGATAATTATCCCGTATTGTGACTTTATTCAGTTTCCGATAGTCAACACACAGTCGCAACAATCCATCTCTCTTATTTACAAACAATACAGGGGCTCACCACGACGACGTACTACGACGTATGAACCCATATCGCAATAACTTATTGATCTGGTCCCGTAACTCCCTTATCTCCATCGGGGCCATACGGTAAGGTGCACGTGCTATTGGCCGAGTGTACGATGCTAAGTCTATCACAAACTCTATCTCCCTAATGGATGGCAATCTCAATATCTCTTGGAACACATTGGCAAACTCTTGAATAACAGGGATTAAATCCAGTGAAATCACTACCTCTCGAGAGGTCTCCTCCTCAATATAGTATAGATGGGTGGATGATCCTCCCTCGGGGCAAGGCATCGCCACCAAAAATATCTCATGACCTGGTATACTGAACACAATACTCCTACTATAATAGTCAATCATATCCCTATAAGAGACTAGCCGATCCATGCCTATAATGGCATCGTACTCGGTCATGTTTACCATAAGCATATCGAAGGGGAAAAGTAATCTGACAATCTCTATACCCACACCCGGACAGATAAAGAAAATCCACGTCCCATTACACAAGGGCGAGTCTACACAATTAACTGTACTATCGGACGTAAATAACAACCATGTAGCCTGTGTCAAATAAAATGCAGCCAGAAATGCCATGGATGAGAAATATACCCTCAACAACGGGTGGATCATGTGGTGCTGCAGGCTAATGGATATGATACACGCTCACATACTATAACTTCCCCTGTTGAGGTGGGGCTACTGGAACGACTGCAATGGCAGGTAATTTTGGCATCAGTACTGGTGCCGGAAGGGAGGATGGGAAGATAGGCCTCTGCGGCTCTTGGCTAGCACCCTGTTGCTGCTGTGGGGCCTTGCCCCTCTCAGGGAACTCTTGACGTTTATGGCCAATATTTACACAAGTAAAAAACTTGCCCTCAAAGTTTCCCCCACCCTAATTCAGCTGTCCTCGGCCCTGCTGGTCGTTACCACCCCTCCATTAGCCCTTCTGACCCTATTGTCCTCGTTGCTGGCCCTGCTAGCCTGACTGAATCTGCTGGCCCAGATGGCCTTACCTAAAATCTCCATGTCCTTGACTAGAGTCACTGAATCTGAATCTCTTAGATCGGTCCCCCTGATGGGAACTCTTCTCACCCTATCAAGGTTGACTCTGAGCTGATGGTGTCCCATTGGCACTGCCACCCCCTATCCTACATTGATGACTAGACTCTCCTCCTTGCTTTATCCCTTTGAGATGGAAGCGGTGGTCTTGGCAATGCAATAAGGACGAATTTAACACCTCGGTGTACATCCTTAAAGAAAGATTACCCAATAGGTACTGTCGAATCCTCCAAGTCAAGACATCCATAAACATATGAATCTTATTCACTTCAGTAGGTACCTCCCCTGGCACTAGATTTTTCAACCTCGTAAATTCCTCCCCGTACTCTCTATTGTCTTCCCCTCCTGGGTGAGATCCAATAATTTCTGCCTCATCTTAGTCTGGACGACGGGTGAAAAATATTTGTGGACAAATCGCAACCAGAACTCCTGTATCACCATGCTATCTCTCTTTTATGCTGTGGTAGTGGACTCCCACCACTGCAATGCCGCCTCGACTAGCTTAAAAGTAGCTAGGATCTACCTCTGAACATCGGTACACTCGTACATCCTCAGGTGCCTCTGGATGTCTTTCTTCCATTGGATTGATACCACTACATCTAAAATCCTTGAGAACTCAGGGGAATGTTCCTTCTGGAAGGCATCCCTGAATCACTCCCAAGGAGAAGGGACCGCCTGCATCTGAACGGGTACCACCACTTGTGCCTGGGGTGGGGCTGGTTGTGAAATGGTGGCAATGCTGCATTAATTGCATGAGCGACTATGGCTGCAACCTCTACGGCGTTCATAGAACCCTAATCTGGGGATAGTTGAGGCTCTGGTTGTGCCTCTGGGGTGGCTCGTGTAGCGCATCGAGGATGCATCTGAAAGGAGAAAGAATTTTCTATTAGTCCATAATCCAATATGACTTAAATAGCTGAAGATGTAAATGTGCAAATAAAAATACAACAGTCCTAAACATATGGATCTACATCACGAACTCTAGGATGGAAATATATTAAGCCTCATAGACCCCAAATACTCTAAAATCTGATGCTCTGATACCATCTGTGACACCCCGCTTAATTAAATACTGAGTGATCAGAACTTTATTAAATTTAAATAGAATATCCAGATTGGTTCATTCTTGGCATCACAATCGAAAACTTTTTGATATTTACTAACCACTTAGTATTTGAAAAGCTGGTGTCAAATTTTTATCTTTTAAATAACATGCAAAGATTTAAGACAATTAAACAATTGAAAATCACCTTCACCATACTAAATTAATCAACACCACAATTAATGAAGTACGAAATCAAATAAAATATGACGAGAGAAAACACACCAGTCTGAAACTCACATAATAATCCATAGTCAAACGTCAAAATCCAACAACTAAAATAAAAGAAGTACAATGTCTCTGGAATAACTGCTAACAGAAGAGGGGCGACATTCTCCATTGAGATAAAATAAGGATGCATCAAATCTGAAACAAATGGACGCATCTATCAAGTAAATCCTGCAATCGACAACAGCAACTACAACAATGATAAATGACGATGAACTCCTAAGCTGGACATCCCTGTGATTGAGCACCTAAAAATGGTTTTTACAAAAAAAAATAGATTTGGGTGAAACGGGTTAGAGCGGGAGTAAAATATTTAAAAATCCAGCAAGGATTTAAAATTCATAACTTAGTAGATATTATATGCATGTTAGGTTCACGGCTCTCACTTGAGGTCCTCACCCCTCAACTAATGTGCACGCCTAATGTATACTCCTAACCCGTCCTAGTTATGCATCCCGCCTAACTAGTTCGAATTAAGTATTTTACTTCGTTTACTAAATTTATGTGCTGAAATGAGTTACCCATACAATAATTTATTTTCTCTATTTATTAGAAATCTATACTTTCTCATATAATATTAATTCCTCATCAACTTAACTACATATAGATATCATTATCACTCTCTTCTACTAAGCACAAATAGTAGGATTAAATCGTAAGTGTAATATATATATATATATATATATATATATATATATATATATATATATATATATATATATATATATTCATGTGACACCCCGCCTAATTAAATACCGGGCGATCACTCCTTTATTAAATTAAATCAAGGTAAACAGTTGGTTCATTCTCAGCATCACTGTCGATAAAAATAATTTTTCCAAATTAACACCCTAAATAATTAAGCTAAGTGTCAAAAACATTTTTCATACGAACTTCCAAATTTTAATTAAAGAAAATATTTTTATTAATTCGAAACAACATTTCTACAATAGAGAATCACACCACGAAATTTAAATAAAACCATACATTCACCAAACGAATGACAATAATATAAAACTAAAATCATAAACCATCCTGAAACAAATCCCATAAACAATACCGGAATAACTGAAATATAAAAATCCCCAACAATAAATGAAATGATGAAAAGGGCGACACGTGCCCCATAAATGAGAGTAATAAGAGTGGAATCAATGTCGGAAGCCGTCTACTCAAGGGACCTGCAACTCCCACCTAAGCTGCAGCTCGTTCTTCTCAAAGAATCCTAAGCAAGACGCCCCTGTGGCTGGGCACCTGAAAATATACATATATATACACAAGAGAGAGAGAGAGAGAAAAGGAAACGGGTCAGGGCCCGAAAGTGTGTTTGATTTTAAAATACGTTAAGCAAGTATTTAAATTGATACAAGCCAATGCAACATCATATTAGTTCGTCTCTCTCTTGAGAAATACTCACCTCTCTTCTAATGTGCACTCCTATCGTACTAACCTTCCCAATGTTTCGTTTATCTTAACTTATTCATACGTATACAAAACCGGACGATGACAATGTTTTATAAAAAAATATAACTTTCAATCTGAAGTACTCCTCTCGTTTTAGCTTCATTAAATTATAAGGTTTCTCAGTGTCTTCTCATATTTTCACAAAATAAATATTTATAATTGCGTCAACAACTAAGTCCCACTTAACACATTATAGTAGGCATATTAAAGTTTATCACCATATATATATATATTAACTACTCGAATAATATATATACAACAGCACCCCAACTAATTTATGGTGCGGGCATACTCTGCTATCCAGTCCCTGTATCGTTCACACAAAGGGAATACAAGTTCGGAATCGCTCTCGAACTGTATTAACATAAACAAAACAACGTTGAGGCGAAGCATAGATTCCAAGTCCAAGAGGTCAGTACATACCCACACGTCTCTTAGGACCGTCCGACTATCAATTTAATAGCCCGTACCTAGGATCTCTAACTTCTAGGGTACGATTCAATATCCCCATAAAGCAACACAGGATACGATCGTCCCAGCGCGGTAACCTCAGGGATAGCAAGTAGCGCGGGTACGTTTTTCACATGTATATAATATATGTACACACATTCATATAAATATACCAATTCCATTATATTAATATAGGTTTCTCTCGTAACCCATAGTCATAACATTTATCTTTAATTTCCCATCATTATGATTACGTATAAGGTTTCGCCTCTAACCTTAATTCGAAGGGGTTTTCTCACTAGTTATGGGGCACTCGTGGGTTCTATCCATCCAAGTAATATATTCAGTAGGTAGACGTATATTCACTAACGTAGGTATTCGTTGAATTCTCTCATGTGAAATACGTAGTTCGTCGTTCCTTAATTAACTATTCCTTAAACCCAATTATCATTTCATAATAAAGTTCACAACACTTAATCATATGTCCTACTGGTCTCTCTTATATCCCAAAACATTTTATTTGAAATACCCAAGAATTCTTTCATGATAAATTAATTCAACTAATTAAACAAGGGAAATAATAGGCTGCCAAAAAGGGTACCTTCGATCGATCGATGCTATAGGGTCGATCGATCGATCAAACAGGTGTTTCGATTTCTGCAGAAGTGCAGTTACGGGTTTAACTAATATTCTTCATTAAAATCCATGATTTCCAACACTAATCGTCCCAAAACTTATACTACAATCATAGTAATATATTTCCAGATGTTTCTAACGTTAAGCATGCATATAACCATCATTAAACATGATTAAACAACCTAAAATCTCATCTAATCATCAAGAACCCTAAGTTTTCTTAATCTTTTGTTCTAATCAGTTTTCTCCAGAATTTTCTTCTACAATAACATCAAAAATTCGTAGGTTTATCATCTACATTACATAAGACTTCCAGAATATAATTTTAATCTTGTCTACATGCAAATTCCTATCACAAAGTGGGGTTTTCTTCCATAAATTATACTCCTAATCATTCCTACACTAACATGATTATTGCACCAACGAAAATACGCAAGTTAAACACTTGCCTGGGATTTCAGAGGTCTGGTTTCCTGCTGATATTGGTGTGGCTGCGTTCTCCTCCTCGCGATCTACGCGTTGGTGGTGACGGTGGTGCAAAAGGTGGTGTTTTTGGCCTTGAATCACCTAGCAAGGTCTCTCCTCTCTTCTCCACTAGCCGTCTTAGGGTTATGAATGATCTAACCCTAAAAGGATGACTTAAATGGCTGCTAAGGATGGCTGAAATTCGTGGGTTTAATTACCCTAATATGTAAAATGACCAAAACGCCCTCCCGGGTCACTAATTAAGCCTAAAAACATCCCGAGACCCAAACTAAACCCCCGGGTACACTTTTCTGACTATCTCGACCCTTTCGGACGCGTTGACGCACTCAAAACGACCATACGGACAACTCATAAAATATTTACTTTTATATCTCAATAATTAGTCCCGACGCGACACGGGCGCGTCCCGACTAAAATTACCAAAATTGTCATTATCATTCACTCGTGACATTTACCATATATTACTATGCTCCTAAGTAATATTCAACAATTTCATATTATTACTAACTCACGTCACGTTAATAATTATAACATAATTAATTTCCTAATTTTTATTAAATAAATCCCCAAATTAATTATAGCATAAAAATACGGGGTATTACATACTTCCCCCCTAATAACGGAATTTCGTCCCGAAATTCGGAAAATAAGGCATACCTGGTAAAAACAACTCTGGATATCTCTCACGCATATCTGCCTCACGATCCCAAGTGGATTCCTCCACATTATGATGTTCCCACTGGACCCGCACGAGTGGAACTATCTTCGACCTCAATCTCCTCTCACTGTAGTCTAGAATAGCCACCGGTCTCTCCTCGTAAGAGCTATCCGACTGCAAGTCAATTTCATCTATCGCAATGTGAGTATGGGCCATATCATCCCGAAGGTATCGTCTCAACGACGAGATGTGGAATACATCGTGGATGCGATGTAAATGTTCTGGCAAACCCAACCTGTATGCTACTGGCCCAATTCTCTCGATGATGGGAAATGGTCCTACGTACCTCGGAGCCAACTTTCCCTTCTTCCCGAACCTCATCACTCCTTTCATAGGAGATACACGTAAAAACACTTGGTCTTCCACATTAAACTCCCGGAAGAATCGTTTCGCATCGGCGTAGCTCTTCTGTCTGTCTTGGGCTACCCGAATACGACTCCTGATCATCTCAATCCTTGTGGAGGTCTCCTGGATCACTTCTGGTCCTAATAACTTGTTGTCCCCCACCTCGAGCCAACAGGTTGGAGAGCGATAAGGCCTGCCGTACAAAGCCTCAAATGGAGCCATGCCAATCGTAAACTGATAGGAGTTATTATAAGCAAACTCGACCAGTGGAAGATGTGGCTCCCAACCTCCCCCGAAATCGAGGATACACATGCGTAGCATATCTTCCAACATCTGATTAGTACGCTCTGTCTGTCCATCTGTCTGTGGGTGGTAAGCTGAACTCAGTCTCAACTCTGTACCCATAGCCTCCTGAAAGCTTTCCCAGAAACGCGACACAAAAATCTTGTCTCTATCTGACACAATATTCAGGGGCACCCCATGTAATCTGACAATCTCAGCGATGAACAACTGGGCATACTGACCCGTGGTATAATCTATCCTTACTGGCAGAAAATGAGCCACCTTGGTCAGACGGTCTACAATCACCCAGATAGAATCGTGGCCTCGCTGTGATGTAGGCAACCCTGTAATGAAGTCCATGGAAATACTTTCCCACTTCCACGCAGGTACTTCCAACAGCTGAAGTAATCCCGACGGTTTCTGGTGGTCCACCTTCACCAGCTGGCAAGTAGAACATTTGGACACAAATTCAGCGATGTCCTTCTTCATCCCACTCCACCAGTACTGACGTCTCATATCCTGGTACATCTTATCGCCTCCCGGATGTACTGCAAATCGGGACCCATGAGAATGAGTCATTACCTCATGACGTAGCTCTGCTCCTTCTGGAACCACTAGTCTCCCATTAAACCGCAACCCTCCATCCGAACTAACAGAATAGGACTCAGCACCCTCGGCTAGAAGTCGTACAATCTGCTCTTGACAAAACGGATCTGTGGCCTGTGCCTGTATCACCCTCGTAACAATCTCAGGTGTGACTGTCATCACGGATATGAGAGAACGTGCTACCGCGTCCTGGTGACCCAACTCCTTCCATTTTGCTTTCCAGATGTCCGCTACATCGTCAACCGGTCTACGACTCAACGCATCAGCAACTACGTTGGCTTTCCCCGGATGATACTGTATATCAAACTGGTAATCTTTCACAAACTCTAACCATCTGTGCTGACGCATATTTAGCTCTCGCTGAGTGAACAGGTACTGCAGTGACTTATGGTCTGTGAACAAACGAAATTTCTCGCCCAATAAATAGTGCCTCCAAATTCTCAATGCAAAGACGACCGAAGCTAACTCCAGGTCGTGGGTGGGGTAATTCTTCTCATGCGGCTTAAGCTTGCGGGAAGCAAAAGCTATAGCCTTCTCTTCCTGCTGAAGTACTCCCTCAAGTCCTCGTAAGGACGCATCTGTGTAAACCAGGTACTCTACACCCGGCTTCGGTAAAGCAAAGACTGGTGCCGAAGTAAGCTTGTCCTTCAGCTCGTCGAAAGCCAACTGACAAGCGTCATCCCAAACATATGGTACCCCCTTGCGAGTCAGATTCGTCAATGGACCCTCTATTTTGGAGAATCCCCGAATGAACCTCCTGTAGTATCCGGCTAACCCCAAGAAACTACGTACTTCCGTCGGTGTCGTGGGCTGCCCCCACTCCCTCACCGCTGACACCTTGCTCGGGTCAACTGCTATCCCCTGCTCAGAAACAACATGGACCAAGAATTGTACCTCTCGCAACCAGAATCCACACTTCTCGTACTTAGCATACAACTGATGCTCTCGTAGAGTCTGAAGAACCTGCCTCAAGTGTTCGGCATGCTCCTCCTCGGAGTGTGAATATATCAAGATATCATCTATGAAGACGATGACGAACTGATCCAAGAACTCTCTGAATACTCGGTTCATCAAGTCCATGAAAACGGCTGGGGCATTTGTGAGTCCGAACGGCATCACCCTGAACTCATAGGACCCATATCTCGACAATAAGGCAGTCTTCGAAACATCCTGCTCTCTAATCCGTAACTGATGGTACCCCGACCTCAGATCTATCTTCGAAAAGAAAGTTGCTCCCCTTAACTGGTCGAACAGATCATTGATTCGAGGCAACGGATACTTATTCTGTATCGTGACCTTGTTCAACTCCCGGTAGTCCACACACAATCTCAGTGAGCCATCTCTCTTCTTTACAAATAAGACTGGATCGCCCCACGGTGAGGTACTCCTATGAATGAAACCCTGACCTAATAGCTGCTCAATCTGATCTCGTAGCTCTCGCATTTCTGCCGGAGCCATACGGTACGGTGCGCGTGCTATAGGTCTCGTATCCGGTAATAAATCTATAACGAAGTCTATCTCACGACTGGGCGGTAGGCCTGGTATCTCCTGAAACACATCGGAATACTCCCTAACAACTGGGATCGAATCCAAAGGAATCACAACCTCCTTAGAGGTATCCTCCTCAATGTAATATAAATGAGCGGTCGAACCTCCCTCTGGGCGAGGCATCGCTACTACAAACATCTCTTGCTCCGGAATGGCAAAAACAATGCTCCCACCGAAGCAATCAATCATGGCTCTATAAGATGCGAGCCAATCCATACCAATAATCACGTCATGCTCGTGCATGTCTAAGACTAGCATGTCCGCAGGCAGTACCAAGCTACCAATCTCTATCCCTACTCCTCGGCATATAAAGAATATAAGCGACCCACTCCCCAAAGGTGAGTCGACACACGTCACGGTGCTCTCTTCTGTGGCTAATAATCCTAAGGACTTCGCAAAATGCGTAGCTATAAAACAGTGCGTTGCCCCCGTATCAAACAAAACTTTACCCATAGTACCATGGATAGGAAACATACCCTCAATCGCGGGTGGTGCCTGTGGAGCTGTTGCCTGGTGGACGTTATAGACACGTCCATACTGTAATTGCCCCTGCTGCACTGGAGCTGCTGGAATGGCTGGTAGGGCTGGCACCTGGGCTGGGACTGGAAGGGCAGGTGGAAAGAGTGGTCTCTGTGGCTCATTACGGGCTCCCTGCTGCTGTGGGGCCCTATCGCCCTCTGGGCAATCCTGACGCTTATGGCCGTGCTTGCCACACACAAAACACCGGCCTCTGAAATTACCTCCCCTCTGTCCCTGCTGACCACGGCCCTGCTGGCCGTTACCTCCACGCCATTGGCCCTGTTGGCCCTGATGTGCACGCTGTTGGCCTTGCTGGCCCTGCTGTTGACCCTGCGGTCGGTGTTGGCCCTACTGGCCCTGCTGATTTGGCTGACCCTGATGGCCCTGCCTGAATCCCCCGAATCCCTGCCTAGAATCACCTAGACGAAATCGCTTAGCAGGGTCCCCCTGATGGGAACTCTGCTCGTGCTGACGAGTCTGTCCCTGAGTTGGTGCCCCACTGGCACTATTACCCCCGGTCCTGCCCTGCTGGCTGGACTCTCCTGCTCTCTTGCTTCCCTGAAGATGGAAGCGGTGATCCTGGCAATGTAGTAGCGCTGCATTGAGTACGTCAGTGAAAGTACTCAGGGATAGATTCCCAATAAGGTGCTGACGGATCCTCCAAGCTAACCCGTCGACGAACAGCAAAATTTTCTTGCTCTCAGTGGGTGCCTCATCCGGCACAATAGTGAGAAGTCTCGTGAACTCCTCCTCATACTCGGCTACAGTAAGGTTCTCCTGCTTCAGATTTAGCAATTTCCGCCTCATCTCAGTCTGCACTGCGGGTGGAAAGTACTTGCGGTCAAACCCCTCCCAGAACATCTGAATAGGGATCGTGTCCCTCTCCTCCAAAGTAGTAGTGGACTCCCACCACTGTAATGCGGCTCCCACCAGTTTAAAAGAGGCCAATAGCTGCTTCTGCACTTCGGTGCACTCATACATACGGAGGTGCTGCTGGATGTCCTTCTTCCATTGGCTGACAGTAATAATATCGGAGCTACCAGAAAACTCAGGGGGATGTGCTTTCTGAAAAGCATCCCGAACCCTCTCCCATGCAGATGGAAGCTGTCCTGGTACTGGCGCCACTGCCTGGACCTGTGGTGGAGCCTGCTGAATCACCGCTATCGCGGCATTTACCGCCTGAGCAACGATGGCGGCTACCTCATTCGCATTCATAGTGCCTGGTGCCGGAGCTGCTGGCTGGTCGACTTGGGCACGCCTATCTTTCGGAGCACGTCTCGGAGGCATCTGAAACGTGAACAAGTTTATCAGTCTACAGTTATCAAAAAATCTCGAATAGCTGAAGACTTAAACGTAAAAGCAAGAATACAACAGTCCTAACAATAGGGCTCTATAGCAATAACGTTAAGCTGAAAGCGAAAATAAGCCGTACAGATCCTATGGACACTAGAACCTGATGCTCTGATACCACCTGTGACACCCCGCCTAATTAAATACCGGGCGATCACTCCTTTATTAAATTAAATCAAGGTAAATAGTTGGTTCATTCTCAGCATCACTGTCGATAAAAATAATTTTTCCAATTTAACACCCTAAATAATTAAGCTAAGTGTCAAAAACATTTTTCATACGAACTTCCAAATTTTAATTAAAGAAAAGATTTTTATTAATTCGAAACAACATTTCTACAATAGAGAATCACACCACGAAATTTAAATAAAACCATACATTCACCAAACGAATGACAATAATATAAAACTAAAATCATAAACCATCCTGAAACAAATCCCATAAACAATACCGGAATAACTGAAATATAAAAATCCCCAACAATAAATGAAATGATGAAAAGGGCGACACGTGCCCCATAAATGAGAGTAATAAGAGTGGAGTCAATGTCGGAAGCCGTCTACTCAAGGGACCTGCAACTCCCACCTAAGCTGCAGCTCGTTCTTCTCAAAGAATCCTAAGCAAGACGCCCATGTGGCTGGGCACCTGAAAATATACATATATATATACACAAGAGAGAGAGAGAGAAAAGGAAACGGGTCAGGGACCGAAAGTGTGTTTGATTTTAAAATACGTTAAGCAAGTATTTAAATTGATACAGGTCAATGCAACATCATATTAGTTCGTCTCTCTCTTCTAATGTGCACTCCTATCGTACTAACCTTCCCAATGTTTCGTTTATCTTAACTTATTCATACGTATACAAAACCGGACGATGACAATGTTTTATAAAAAAATATAACTTTCAATCTGAAGTACTCCTCTCGTTTTAGCTTCATTAAATTATAAGGTTTCTCAGTGTCTTCTCATATTTTCACAAAATAAATATTTATAATTGCGTTAACAACTAAGTCCCACTTAACACATTATAGTAGGCATATTAAAGTTTATCACCATATATATATATTAACTACTCGAATAATATATATACAACAGCACCCCAACTAATTTATGGTGCGGGCATACTCTGTTATCCAGTCCCTGTATCGTTCACACAAAGGGAATACAAGTTCGGAATCGCTCTCGAACTGTATTAACATAAACAAAACAACGTTGAGGCGAAGCATAGATTCCAAGTCCAAGAGGTCAGTACATACCCACACGTCTCTTAGGACCGTCCGACTATCAATTTAATAGCCCGTACCTAGGATCTCTAACTTCTAGGGTACGATTCAATATCCTTATAAAGCAACACAGGATACGATCGTCCCAGCGCGGTAACCTCAGGGATAGCAAGTAGCGCGGGTACGTTTTTCACATGTATATAATATATGTACACACATTCATATAAATATACCAATTCCATTATATTAATATAGGTTTCTCTCGTAACCCATAGTCATAACATTTATCTTTAATTTCCCATCATTATGATTACGTATAAGGTTTCGCCTCTAACCTTAATTCGAAGGGGTTTTCTCACTAGTTATGGGGCACTCGTGGGTTCTATCCATCCAAGTAATATATTCAGTAGGTAGACGTCTATTCACTAACGTAGGTATTCGTTGAATTCTCTCATGTGAAATACGTAGTTCGTCGTTCCTTAATTAACTATTCCTTAAACCCAATTATCATTTCATAATAAAGTTCTCAACACTTAATCATATGTCCTACTGGTCTCTCTTATATCCCAAAACATTTTATTTGAAATACCCAAGAATTCTTTCATGATAAATTAATTCAACTAATTAAAAAAGGGAAATAATAGGCTGCCAGGAAGGGTCGATCGATCGACGTCTGGGGGTCGACCGATCGAACCTTCGATCGATCGATGCTATAGGGTCGATCGATCGATCAAATAGGTGTTTCGATTTCTGCAGAAGTGTAGTTACGGGTTTAACTAATATTCTTCATTAAAATCCATGATTTCCAACACTAATCGTCCCAAAACTTATACTACAATCATAGTAATATATTTCCAGATGTTTCTAACGTTAAGCATGCATATAACCATCATTAAACATGATTAAACAACCTAAAATCTCATCTAATCATCAAGAACCCTAAGTTTTCTTAATCTTTTGTTCTAATCAGTTTTCTCCAAAATTTTCTTCTACAATAACATCAAAAATTCATAGGTTTATCATCTACATTACATAAGACTTCCAGAATATAATTTTAATCTTGTCTACATGCAAATTCCTATCACAAAGTGGGGTTTTCTTCCATAAATTATACTCCTAATCATTCCTACACTAACATGATTATTGCACCAACGAAAATACGCAAGTTAAACACTTGCCTGGGATTTCAGAGGTCTGGTTTCCTGCTGATATTGGTGTGGCTGCGTTCTCCTCCTCGCAATCTACGCGTTGGTGGTGACGGTGGTGCAAAAGGTGGTGTTTTTGGCCTTGAATCACCTAGCAAGGTCTCTCCTCTCTTCTCCACTAGCCGTCTTAGGGTTATGAATGATCTAACCCTAAAAGGCTGACTTAAATGGCTGCTAAGGATGGCTAAAATTCGTGGGTTTAATTACCCTAATATGTAAAATGACCAAAACGCCCTCCCGGGTCACTAATTAAGCCTAAAAACATCCCGAGACCCAAACTAAACCCCCGGGTACACTTTTCTGACTATCTCGACCCTTCCGGATGCGTTGGCGCACTCAAAATGACCATACGGACAACTCATAAAATATTTACTTTTATATCTCAATAATTAGTCCCGACGCGACACGGGCGCGTCCCGACTAAAATTACCAAAATTGTCATTATCATTCACTCGTGACATTTACCATATATTACTATGCTCCTAAGTAATATTCAACAATTTCATATTATTACTAACTCACGTCACGTTAATAATTATAACATAATTAATTTCCGAATTTTTATTAAATAAATCCCCAAATTAATTATAGCATAAAAATACGGGATATTACAATTCACTCTAATTATATATTTACTACAATAACACTCCTATCATGTCCTAGTACTTCACGCACTGTATAAAGGACTGTTGGTTCGGTATCTCTCTCGAACCATAAATACAAATCACATATATTATAGGCAAATATAGTTCCAAGCCTATGGGTTACGCACATGCCTATGCACCCATATGACAACCAACTTCTCATTCTCCTAGATAGTCCTTTCCTAGGTTATATATTCATAGGTACAGGTCAAATATCCCCCCAAAGGCTCATTAGGATATGATTGTCCTAACGCGAAAACCTCCAGTGATAGCAAGTAGCGTAAGTATGTCATACACATAAGAAATCATGGAATAGGTATAAACACAACCTATATATTTTTATCATCGGTATAGGTATACTCCCGACATATATTATGCATCCCATAAGTAGTATATATCTCTTTCCTGAACATATCACGTATGATTAATTATCAATTATACTTATAATCGTATGTTCCTGAGTATATCTCACCACTCAAAGTGTGTCCTTTATTCCACACAATATAAGTAGGTAACTCACTCATATCCTACTGGTCTAAATCATCATTTTCCTTGAATTCACGTGGCACGAATTATACTTTAATTTCGATCTTTCCTCTCAATTTAAGCCTAATTAATTTAGCCCTTAAATTCCCCTCATAGGGCCAAGCCTAACACCCTACCAAGGCCTACTGGTATAACAATATAATTCCCATTATATTTAAATTTTAATTCAAAAAGTGAATCAAAATCATGTCCCAAAGATTCTAAACAAAAATAGAAAAGTGGCCAAAATCTAGGCAGCCGAATCGATTCGGCCCTGATCCAACAAACTCAATGGCTATATAACCAACCCAATCCTCTTGATTGATCAACAATTGAACCAAAATAACAACAATAATTATAACTACTTAAAGCTTTCAACATAGAATAGAGAATAATGCTGGAAAACCCTAGAAACTAAAGAAGAATGGCAAGGAGTACTTAGTTTCGCTGGAAATAGGAGATGAATGAAAGAAATGTGGACACAAACCCAAGCAATTGGAAAATAAGGAGAAATCCATCGAAAGTAGTGAAGAATGACGGATGTTTTTTCAAAAAATGGAGGAAGTCGGAAGGGACGATTCTCCCTCTATCTCACTCTTTGGTCGCGTGGATGGAGTTTAGAACTTTGGAAAATTTGAAATGATGAAGGTATCCAACATAAATACCCTATAATAAGTAATGATTGCCTTTTTTTAAAAAGGCATGACGTAAGTTACTGAGGGAGAAGTTACAATTCAAAAATGCATGCGCGTGACCTACCACTCGAGCCAACGATCGACACTTGGGAGGCCCACAATCAGGAAAAAAAATTCAAACCACACAAGTCAAAGTGGTTGGTAAGTGATGAGCCGATGTATATCCAAGCTGACAACATTCTACAGATAAAAACTTCACTCACTCAAGTCGTTAAGCACCTACCCGGAAGGTATTACTCTTCAAGGAATCTGCTACCGGCTAATATTATGGGCAAAGTCTTAGAGTCTATTGTTGTACCCTAAATATAGTGTGATTCGTGGACCAACTAGAAGGTACCACCTGGCTTCGCTAATATACAAGCTAGTGACCTCTCATACTGAAGGGACCTGTAACACCCCGCCTAATTAACAACCGGGCGATCACTCCTTTATTAAATTAAAATCAAGGTGAACAGTTTTTATTCATTCTTAGAATCATTGTCAAAAAATACATTTCCAATTTAAGCACCCTAAATAATTAAGCTAAGTGTCAAAACCATTTTTAGACTTTAATTTACAAATTTTATTTTTATATAGACCAACATACAAAACTTTGCATAATACGCAATTTAATAGTTACACCACAACTATCCTGGAACATACAATCCAAATAATCAAACATTCAACTAATTATATCCCAACATTTAAAACTTAAAGTAAAACATCCAGATAGTAATAAATCCCAAAGTGATAATACTAGAAATAAATGAATCACAAGGTCCAATAAGATAACTGGATAATGGAAACGGGCGACACATGCCCGACTGAATAAATATGCTAGGAGTGGAATCAATTAAATGAAGTCGTCTAAGAAAGAGGCCTGCAAATCCCACCTAAGCTACAGCGCGTTCCTTCCAAAGGATCCTATGCAAGACGCCCCTGAGGCTGGGCACCTGTAATATATATATATATATATATATATACAAGAGAGAAAGGAAAATAGAAATGGGTCAGAGCCCGATAGTGTAAATGATTTAAAATTTGTTTAGCAAGTATTTAAAATGTTTACAGGCCAATGCAACAACATATTAGTGTGACACTCTCTTGAGAAATTCTCACATCTCTTCTAATGTGCACGCCTATCGCACTAATCTTCCCAACGGTTTATCTTATCTTAGGTTACTCATAAGATTTAAACTGAACAATTTAATTGTTTAAGTAATAATTTCATTTGGTCACAAAGTTCTCATTTAAACCTTATTTGCTAATAAAGTTTCCCAGTGTCATGTTACACTTTTCAAAATAAGTATATCAAAATTGAAATCATTATACATTCCTTACTTACCATAAACATAGTATAAAATTCCAAATTTCAGAATTCAGAATTTAATATATATATATATATATATATATATATATATATATTAAATACTCGTAAAATATATATATTCTAACAGTACCCCACATAAAAATTATGGTGCGGGCATACTCTGCAATCCAATCCCCGTCTCACTCGTACTAAGGGAAATACAAGTTCGGAATCACTCTCGAACTATATTAACACATACACAAACATTATTGAGGCGAAGCATAGATTCCAAGTCTCTAAGAGGATAGCACATACCCTCACATCTCTTAGGACCGTCTGACCATCGATCAGATAGCCTGTACCAAGGATATCTATCTTCTAGGGTACGAGTCAATATCCCCCATAAAGGCACATCGAGATAAGACTGTCCCAGCGCGGTAACCTCGGGGATAGCAAGTAGCGCGGGCATTATTTTCACACATATATAATATATGCATAAACACAGTCATATAAATATACTACTTTCACCATATCAAATTTAGGTTCATCTCATAACCCATAATTATAACATTTATCCTTATTTCTCATTATTTAGTCATCACTTATAATGGATCGTCTCTTACTTTAATTTGAGGGATTAATCCAACTCACTACGTAACACTCCTGGACTCTATCCTCCCAAGTGTAGAATTCAGTAGGTACTCATCTATTTTTCCAACGTAACTATTATACGCATCTCTCCCTTTAATTCATAATTTCATCGTCCCTTATATGTAAATATCCCAAAAATGTACATCTCGTCTTTCATTAAAGGTCTCATAATTATTAATAAGTCCTACTAGTCTCCTTTACCTTCCAAATTATTTTAATAAGTATGCCGAAATATTTATACTCATTTAATTTGAATTTAACTATTTTCAAAGGGAAAATGAGAGTCTGCCAAAAAGGGTCGATCGATCGAGGGCAAGGGCTCGATCGATCGATGGGTCGATCGATCGACACTCCTAGTTCGATCGATCGATCAAACATGTATGCAAATTCTACAGATTAACTGTTACGGGTTTCATAATCTAACCTCAATCAAATCCAGATTTTTCATACCCAAACTCCCTAAAATTCGTACTACAAGCAGTATAAATACATATTATACATCTTCAACGTAAAGCATGCGATTTTCCATCAATCACCATAGATTAATAGGCCAAAACTCATATAAATCTCAAGAACCCTAGAATTTCTTTAACATGGTTCTAATCAGTCTTTTTCCAAAAAAATTTACTCCTAATTCATCATAAATTCGTGGTTAAGCCTCTACATGTGAAGGGGTTTCCAGATTTTCATTCAAATCATTACTACATGCTATTTTCATATCTCCAACATGGATTTTCTTCTACCAAACTCATCCTAATCACCCTAGACTAACATGAACGATGCATTAACGAAAATAAGCAAGATAAATACTTGGCTGGAAATTTGAAAGTTCTGATTTGTGGACGAATTTGGTGTTGTCGTGTTCCCCGTCGCGCGATCTACGCGTTGGTGGTGGTGGCGGTGCAACCAGATGGATTTTTGGGCTTTGGATTGCTTGGAACGCTTTATCCTTCCCTCTCCTATGGCCGTTCTAATGTTTTGATCCTGCTAACCCTAAAGGACTATTCCAAATGGATGATATAGCCTAATAATTTTCGTGGGTTTAATTACCCAAAAATGCAAAATGTCCATAATGCGCTCCCGAGGTACTAATTAAGCCTAAAAACGCCCCGAGATCCAAACTAAACCCCCGGGTACACTTTTCTGACTATCTCGACCCTTCCGGACACTTTGGCGCACTCAAAACAACCATAAGAGCAACTTATAATTTATTCACTTTTATTAATCAATATTTAGTCCTGACGCGACACGGCGCGCCCCGACTCCAATTTCCAAAATTGTCATTTTATTCACTCTTGACATTTAATAGAACCAATATTATATTACTTTACTCATTAGTAATATTCAACAACAAGTTTCCCATAATTACTAACTCACATCACGTTAATAATTATAAAGTGATTAATTTTCGGATTTATATTAAATTAATAACTCACATTAAATTTAATAAATCCCCAAATTAATATAGCATAAAAATATGGGGTATTACATACTTCCCCCCTAATAACGGAATTTCATCCCGAAATTCATAAAATTAGGCATACCTGGTAAGAATAAATCTGTGTATCTCTCGCGCATATCTGCCTCACGCTCCCAAGTGGATTCCTCCACATTATGATGATCCCACTGGACCCATACAAGTGGAACTACCTTTGACCTCAATCTCCTCTCGCTATGGTCTAGGATAGCCACCGGTCTCTCCTTGTAAGAGCTATCAGGCTGTAAGTCTATCTCATCGATCGTGATGTGAGTATGGGCCATATCGTCCCGAATATATCGTCTCAACGACGAGATGTGGAATACAGCGTGAATGTGATGTAAATGTTCTCGCAGTCCCAATTTGTATGTTACCGGCCCAATCCTCTCGATAATGGGAAATGGTCCCACGTATCTCGGGGCTAATTTCCCTTTCTTCTCGAACCTCATCACTCCTTTCATAGGAGATACACGTAGTAACACTTGGTCCCCCACATTAAACTCCCGGAAGAATCGTTTTGCATCGGCATAGCTTTTCTGCCTGTCCTGGGCTACTCGAATGCGACTCCTGATCATCTAAATCCTCGCGGAGGTTTCTTGAATTACCTCTGGTCCGAGCAACTTGTTATCCACCACCTCTAGCCAACAAGTTGGGGAACGACAAGGCCTGCCATACAAAGCCTCGAATGGATCCATGTCAATCGTGAACTGATAAGAGTTATTATAAGCGAACTCTACCAGTGCAAGATGTGGCTCCCAACCTCCTCCAAAATCAAGGACAGACATGCGTAGCATATCCTCCAGCATCTGATTAGTACTCTCTGTTTTCCCATCTGTCTGAGGGTGATAAGCTAAACTCAACCTCAACTCTGTACTCATAGCCTCCTGAAAGCTCTCCTAGAAACGCGACACGAAAATCTTGTCTCTATCTGACACAATATTCAGGGGCACCCCATGTAATCTGACAATCTCAGCAATGAACAACTGAGCATACTGACCCGTGATATAATCTGTTCGCACTGGCAGAAAAAAGAGCCACCTTGGTCAAACGGTCTACAATCACCCAGATAGAGTCGTGGCCCCGCTGTGATGTAGGCAACCCTGTAATAAAATCCATGGAAATACTCTCCCACTTCCACGCGGGTATTTCCAATGGCTGAAGCAACCTTGACGGTTTCTGATGGTCCACCTTTACCAGCTGGCAGGTAAAACACTTGGACACGAACTCAGCAGTGTCCTTTTTCATCCCACTCCACGAGTATTATCGCCTCATATCCTGGTACATCTTATCTCCTCCAGGATGTATCGCAAATTGGGACCCGTGAGACTGGGTCATCACTGCATGATGTAATTCTTATCCTTCTAGGACCACTAATCTCCCATTAAACCTCAAACCTCCATCAGAACTAACAGAATAGGACTCAGCACCTTCGTCTAAAAGTCGTACAATCTACTCCTAGCAAAATTGGTTCTGCGGTCTGTGCCTGTATCACCCTCGTAACAATCTCGGGTGTCACTGTCATAACAGATATGAAGGAACGGGCTACTGCATCCTGGTGACCTAACTCCCTCCACTTTGCTTTCCAGACGTCCGCTACATCATCTACCGGTCTACGCCTCAATGCATCAGCAACTACGTTGGCCTTCCCCGGATGGTACTGTATGTCGAACTGATAGTCCCTCACAAACTCTAACCATCTGCGATGTCGCATATTCAGCTCTCGCTTAGTGAACAGTTACTACAATGTCTTGTGGTCTGTGAACAAGCGGAATTTCTCCCCCAATAAATAGTGCCTCCATATCCTCAATGCAAAAGCGACCGCTACTAACTCCAGGTCGTGGGTGGGGTAATTATTCTCATGCGGCTTAATCTTGTGGGAGGCAAAAGCTATAGCATTCTCCTCCTGCTGAAGTACTCCCCCAAGTCCCCGTAAATAGGCATCGGTGTAAAACAGGTACTCCACACCCGACTTCGATAAAGTAAGGACCGGTGCTGAAGTAAGCTTGTCTTTCAGCTCGTGGAAAGCCAATTGGCAAGAATCATCCCAAACATATGGAACCCCTTTGCGAGTCAGGTTCGTCAATGGACCCTCTATTTTGGAGAATCCCCGAATAAATCTCCTGTAGTATCCGGCTAACCCCAAGAAACTACGCACTTCCGTCAGTGTCGTGGGTTGTCCCCACTCTCTCACCGCTGACACTTTGCTCGGGTCAACTGCTATCCCCTTGCTCAGAAATAACATGCCCCAAGAACTGTACTTCTCGCAACCAGAATTCGCACTTCTCGTACTTAGCATACAACTGATGCTCTCGTAGAGTCTGAAGATTCCGCCTCAAGTGCTCAGCATGCTCCTCCTCAGAGTGTGAATATATCAAAATGTCATCTATGAAGACGATGACAAACTGATCCAATAACTCTCTGAACACTCGGTTCATCAAGTTCATGAACATGGCTGGAGAATTTGTGAGGCCAAATGGCATCACTCTGAACTCATAGGACCCGTATCTCGTCAAGAAAGCGGTCTTTGAAACATCCTGCTCCCTAATACGTAGCTGATGGTACCCCGACCTCAGATCTATCTTCGAAAAGAATGTTTCTCCCCTCAGCTGGTTAAACAAATCGTCGATTCGAGGCAACGGATACTTATTCCGTATCGTGACCTTGTTCAACTCTCGGTAGTCCACACATAGCCTCAGTGAACCATCTCTCTTCTTCACAAACAAGACTGGAGCACCCCAAGGTGAGGTACCCCTGCGAATGAAGCCCTGACCTAATAGCTGCTCTATCTGATCTCGTAACTCTCGCATCTCCGCCGGAGCCATACGATATGGAGCACATGCTATAGGTCTAGTATCCGATAATAAATCTATGACAAAGTCTATCTCTCGACTGGGGGGTAGGCCTGGTATCTCCTGAAATACACCGGAATACTCACGAACAACTGGGATCAAGTCTAAGGGAATCACAACCTCCCTAGAGGTATCATCCTCTATGTAATACAAATGAGCGGTCGATCCTACCTCTGGGCGAGGCATCGCCACTACAAACATCTCTTACCCCGGAATGGCAAAAATAATACCCCCACCAAAACAGTTTATCATGGCCCTGTAAGCAGCGAGCCAATCCATACCGATAATAACGTCTTGCTCATGCATATCTAAGACTAACATGTCTGCAGATAATACCAAACTACCAATGTCTACCCCCACACCCTGGCATATAAAGAAAATAAGCGAACCATTTACCAGTGGTGAGTCTACACACGTCACAGTGCTCTCTGCTGTGGCTAATAACCCTAAGGCCTTCGCAAAATGAGTAGCTATAAAATAATGCGTCGCCCCAGTATCAAATAAAACTCGACCCATAGTACCATGGATAGGAAACATACCCTCAATCGCGGGTGGTGCCTGCGAAGCTTCTGCCTGGTGGACGTTATGAACACGTCCATACTGTAATTTCCCCTGCTGCACTGGAGCTGCTGGAATGGCTGGTAGGGCTGGTACCGGGGCTGGTGCTGGGAGGGCGGCTGGAAAAAGTGGCCTCTGTGGCTCATTACTGGCACCCTGCTGCTGTGGGGCCCTATCACCCTCTGGGCAATCCTGGCGCTTATGGCCATTTTTTTCGCACCCGAAACATCGGCCTTTGAAATTACCTTCCCTCTGACCCTACTGACCACGACCCTGTTGGCCCTGCTGCTGTCGGTGTTGCCCTTGCTAGCCCTACTGATTAGGCTGGCCCTGCTGACCTTGCCTATAACCCCCAAATCCCTACCTAGAATCACCTGATCGAAAGTGCTTGGCAGGGTCCCCCTGATGGGAACTCTGCTCATGCTGATGAGTTTGTCCCTAGGATGTTGGTGTTCCACTAGTGCCACTACCCCCTGTCCTGCCCTGCTGGCCGAACTCTCCTGCTCGCTTGCTTCCCTGCAGATGGAAACGGTGATCCTAGCAATGTAGTAAGGCAGCATTGAGTACATCTGTAAAGGTATTCAGAGACAAATTCCCTATAAGATGCTGACGGATCCTCCAAGCTAACCCTTCCACAAACAACATTATCTTCTTACCCTCAGTAGGTGCCTCATCTGGAACTATGGTGAGAAGTCTCGTGAACTCCTCCTCATACTCAGCAACGGTAGAATTTTCCTGCTTCAAGTTCAGTAATTTCCGCTTCATCTCAGTTTTCACGG
This sequence comes from Sambucus nigra, assembly GCA_949130495.1. Taxonomy (NCBI): domain Eukaryota; kingdom Viridiplantae; phylum Streptophyta; class Magnoliopsida; order Dipsacales; family Adoxaceae; genus Sambucus; species Sambucus nigra. Next base: position 692,579,155 of record OX422207.1, read on the forward strand.
CGGGTGGAAAATACTTGCGGTCAAACCACTCCCAGAACGACTGAATCGGGATCGTATCCCTCTCCTCCAACGTGGTGGTGGATTCCCACCACTGCAAAGCGGCCTCCACTAACTTGAAGGAAGCCAACAACTATTTATGTACGTCTGTGAACTCATACATACAAAGATTCCGCTGGATATCTTTCTTCCATTGGCTGACGATGACAATATCTGAACTACCCGAGAACTCAGGGGGATGCGCTTTCTGAAGGGCATCCCTAACCCGCTCCCATGCAGATGGAAGCTGTGCAGATACTAGCGCCACTGCCTGAATCTAGGGTGGAACCTGTTCTACTATCGCTAACGCAGCATTCACCGCCTGAGCAACAATAGCAGCTACCTCATTAGCATTCATCGTACCCTAAGTCGGAGCTGCTGGCTGCTCGACTTGGGCACGCCTATCATTTGGTGCACGTCTCGGAGGCATCTGAGACGTGAAGAAATTTTTAAGTCTACAGTTATTATCAAATCTTAAATAGCTGGAGACGTAAACGTAAAAGCAAGAATACAACAATCCTAAAATAGGGCTCTATAGCAAAAATGCTAAGCTTAAAGAGAAATAAGTCGTACAGATCCTAAGGACACTAAAACCTGATGCTCTGATACCACCTGTGACACCCCGCCTAATTAAATACCGGGAAATCACTCCTTTATTAAATTAAAATCAAGGTGAATCTTAGGATCACTGTCGAAAAATACTTTTCCAATTTAAACACCCTAAATAATTAAGCTAAGTGTCAAAACCATTTTTAGACTTTACTTTCCAAATTTTATTTTTATATAAACCAACATTTAAAACTTTGCATAATACGCAATTTAATAGTTACACCACAACTATCCTGGAACATACAATCCAAATAATCAAACATTCAACTAATTATATCCCAACATTTAAAACTTAAAGTAAAACATCTAGATAGTAATAAATCCCAAAGTGACAATACTAGAAATAAATGAATCACAAGGTCCAATAAAATAACTGGATAATGGAAACGGGCGACACATGCCCGACTGAATAAATATGCAGGAGTGGAATCAATTAAATGAAGTCGTCTAAGCAAGAGCCCTGCAACTCCCACCTAAGCTGCAGCGCGTTCCTTCCAAAGTATCCTATGCAAGACGCCCCTGTGGCTGGGCACCTGTAATATATATATATATACAAGAGAGAAAGGAAAATAGAAACAGGTCAGAGCCCGATAGTGTAAATGATTTAAAATTTGTTTATCAAGTATTTAAAATGTTTACAGGCCAATGCAACAACATATTAGTGCGACACTCTTTTGAGAAATTCTCACCTCTCTTCTAATGTGCACGTCTATCGCACTAATCTTCCCAACAATTTATCTTATCTTAGGTTACTCCTAAGATATAAACTAAACAATTTAATTGTTTAAGAGGATAATTTCATTTGATCACAAAGTTCTCATTTAAACCTTATTTGCTAATAAAGTTTCCCAGTGTCATGTTATGCTTTTCAAAACAAGTATATCCAAATTGAAATCATTATACATTCGTTACTTACCATAAACACAGTATGAAATTCCAAATTTCAGAATTTAATATATATATATATATATATATATATATATATATATATATATATATATATATATATATATTCTAACAGCACCCCACATAAAAATTATGGTGCGAGCATACTCTGCTATCCAATCCCCGTCTCACTCGTACTAAGGGAAATACAAGTTCGGAATCACTCTCGAACTGTATTAACACATACACAAACATTATTGAGGAAAAGCATAGATTCCAAGTCTCTAAGAGGATAACACATACCCTCACGTCTCTTAGGACCGTCTGACCATCGATCAGATAGCCTATACCAAGGATATCTATCTTTTAGGGTACGAGTCAATATCCCCCATAAAGGCACATCGAGATAAGATTGTCCCAGCGCGGTAACCTCAGGGATAGCAAGTAGCGCGGGCATGATTTTCACACATATATAATATATGCATAAACACAGTCATATAAATATACTACTTTCACCATATCAAATTTAGGTTCATCTCATAACCTATAATTATAACATTTATCCTTATTTATCATTATTTATTCATCACTTATAATGGTTCGTCTCTTACTTTAATTTGAGGGATTAATCCAACACACTACGTAACACTCCCGGACTCTATCCTCCGAAGTGTAGAATTCAGTAGGTACTCATCGATTTTTCCAACGTAACTATTGTACACGTCTCTCCCTTTAATGCATAATTTCATTGTCCCTTATATGTAAATATCCCAAAAATGTACATCTCGTCTTACATTAAAGGTCTCATAATTATTAATAAGTCCTACTGGTCTCCTTTGCCTTCCAAATTATTTTAATAAGAATGCCCAAATATTTCTACTCATTTAATTTAAATTTAACTATTTTCAAAGGGGAAATGAGAGTCTGCCAGAAGGGGTCGATCGATCGAGGGCATGGGCTCGATCGATCGATGGGTCGATCGATCGACACTCCTGGTTCGATCGATCGATCAAACAGGTATGCGAATTCTACAGATTAACGGTTACGGGTTTCATAATCTAACCTCAATCAAATCCAGATTTTTCATACCCAAATTCCCTAAAATTCGTACTACAAACAGTATAAACCCATATTATACATCTTCAACGTAAAGCATGCGATTTTCCATCAATCACCATAGATTAATAGGCCAAAACTTATATAAATCTCAAGAACCCTAGAATTTCTTTAACATGGTTCTAATCAGTCTTTTTCCAGAAATTTCTACTCCTAATTCATCATAAATTCTTGGTTAAGCCTCTACATGTGAAGGGGTTTCCAGATTATCTTTCAAATCATTACTACATGCGATTTTCCTATCTCCAACATGGATTTTCTTCTACCAAACTCATCCTAATCACCCTAGACTAACATGAACGATGCATTAACGAAAATAAGCAAGATAAATACTTGGCTGGAAATTTCAAAGTTCTGATTTGTGGACGAATTTGGTGTTGTCGTGTTTCCCGTCGCGCGATCTACGCGTTGGTGGTGGTGGCGGTGCAACCGGATGGATTTTGGGCTTTGGATTGCTTGGAAAGTTTTCTCCTTCCCTCTCCTATGGCCATTCTAATGTTTTGAGCCTGCTAACCCTACAGGACTATTCCAAATGGATGATATAGCCTAATAATTTTCGTGGGTTTAATTACCCAAAAATGCAAAATGCCCATAATGCGCTTCCGGGGTACTAATTAAGCCAAAAAACGCCTCGAGACCCAAACTAAACCCCCGGGTACACTTTTCTGACTATCTCGACCCTTCCGGACACTTTGGCGCACTCAAAACGACCATACGAGCAACTTATAATTTATTCACTTTTAGTAATCAATATTTAGTCCCGACGCGACACGGGCGCGCCCCGACTCCAATTTCCAAAATTGTCATTTTATTCACTCTTGACATTTAATAGAATCAATATTATATTACTTTACTCATTAGTAATATTCAACAACAAGTTTCCCATAATTACTAACTCACATCACGTTAATAATTATAAAGTGATTAATTTTCGGATTTATATTAAATTAATAACTCACGTTAAATTTAATAAATCCCCAAATTAATATAGCATAACAATACGGGGTATTACAGGACCGAGGAGACCCAAATAGTCAACTCATATTATTCTCGACTCGGGAAAATAGAAATAACTCTGGCTCTAATAATTGACACTATTAGAGTAAACATGCACCTCGTGTCTGGATGATGTCCGTAGCTTGATGCACATGTAGTTGAAAGAGATACACAAATATTCTCCCTCATGTGGTAATAACTAAAGAGTGATTATTCTCTCACTCAGTTTGAAAAACGTGTTCTCACCTCACCTATAAAGGTGAGACACGTGTCCCCCTCTTCTCTCCCTCTCTCTTAACAGCCTATAAATAGCACACACAAACCTATGTGAGGCGGGATACTTCCCAAATCTAAAGAAAATTTTAGAGCTTATAAATCATACTCTTCAATGGCGTTTGCCCAATAATCAATAGTCAAGACAACACATGTGGACGTAGGCATCAATTTGAGTTGAACCATGTAATTCGGTTATCTCTCTCTCTCTCTCTCCCTCCTCTCTAAGTCTTTTTTGTGTTTGTATTAAAATAATATGTCTCTTATTTGGTTTATCTACTAGTAATTAGTGTATTTAGCTAAGATCGACTCCATACCAATTTCTAGCAATAACAATCGCTAAAGCATAATCTAATACATAATTTATTATAGGGGGTTTTGGAAAAAGGTCTTCATAATTCTCGAAGTGTATAAAAATCGGATACTCCAAATAATTGTACAAATTTAGTCCTTGTACTAAAAAGATCATGAGAAATGGTGCCACTGGCGCGGACCAAAAAAGTGAACTCCTAACTCTAAAGGGACCACACAAATAAATACTATTGTGCCACAGGGACTAGATTTATAAACTTGAAAAGCATTGTCCTAAAAATCTAAATATAGGAAGGAACATGACCTTTATCTTAATTATCTATTTATTATAATTGTAAAATGGCACTAAATTTATCATTTTGTATCGACATAATTATGGGTCGCTCAACAATTGTTTTTTTTTCGGCTGAATTTTGGCATCACTAAGTTGCGCCACTTTAACTGTGGGGCCATTCATATATTTTCGACCAAACAATTTCAATATCAGCTCAAATGAAAATTTAGTAGCATCTAATGTTTTTCTCAAGTAGTTGTAAAGAAATTTAAGATTCTAACTCATCTTTTGCGACACACTGATTAAGTATATAATATGTCATTGTCTTACAAAACGATATGAAATATTTAGTCACTTTAGAATTACTCTATTTGTGTATTTAACAACTCTTCACAGTGTGCTAACACAACATTATACCATCTTACCTAATTTGAATTTATTCAAAGTTAGTCTGATTAATGAGTTTGACACTTTTGTATACGAATTTGAATTGCACGGCTCATTTTTACCTCTTTCAATTCAACCGAAAACAAACCTGATGTAAACATTTTGGGGCCTTACAAAATGTCCTTAGGGAATAACGTTTTGTACAGACTAAATTTTTTCCCTTCTAAAAATAATGATTAAAAATCCTATAAAACAAAAACATGTCCACCGAAGTTCCGTATGATGCAGCACTGAGTGGTGAACAGCCTATCCAAAGCTACCACCATCTCATGACTGTGACAACCTCCCTCATTGTGGACCACTTTGGACAATCAACCTTTTTTTTTTAACCTTATCTACTTGTTACTGTAGGCCATACATGCTTCTATCTACACCCTCCGATATACCCTTTGCATCCTCCCCTCCTCGAAATTACCCAAACTAACAGATATGTATACAATTCAATGAAACAGTATATAATAAAATAATATATATATAAATAAAACAAAACAAAACACATTAACGCCATGACTAAACTAATTCCACCGTTTAAAAACCTCAGTCGTTATACGAGTACATCAACACAATCAATTATGAAATCCCTTGGGATCTCATAAGTTTAGAACTACAAACGTAAACTAACTAACCAGAATTATTACATAATATCATCGTCTGAGGTTTCGGGGCTGGGGTACTCATTCAAGTCTGGCTTTTCTTTGGAATTGGAAACGTGGGGAGAGTTTTGATTTTGAATAGCGTCGACCCTAGCTCCGACTTCGGTGGCCTTTTTTCGGATAGAAGCGGCTGATAAATCTGGCAAGTCCACGTCGTGTTCGGATATGGATCCGGGGAAATTGAGCGTGGCTGATGGGCCTCTCAGATAATAAACAGCGGTGTCGTAGGCACGAGCGGCGGCTACTGGGGACGAGTAAGAGCCCAGCCAAATACGGGAGCGTTTGTTGGGTTCTCTAATCTCAGCAACCCACTTCCCCCACTTTCTCATCCTTATCCCTCTGTAGGGTTTGTTGTTGTTTTTGTGGTTTTGTCTTGGTTTTCTTTTCTGATCTGTGTTTGTGTTTGGTGATGCACAGCACTCTCCTTCCATTTGTATGATGTGGAGGGGGTGACAGGAAAGAGGAGAGACAACTTTATTTGTATGGTAAGGAAGAGTTCGTTGTAACCCTAAGAGAGAAACAAACAAAAACTAGGGGAGATTCCATTAACCGTCTCAGAAAACAGCTGTTCTATTTATACGCTAGTGCGTATCACAAGCGGTGGAACGACTTAAAACTAAGGATAATGATTGGGTATACGCAACGCATATGTATTTGTGTTAACAGAGTGTAGTGTACACATGTATTTGTCAAAAGTTGAACTAATATTACGCTTCCCTAGCGTTATTTTAAAACTCTAGTATTTTTAGACTTACTTTCCTATTCAAAGTTTAACATTTGTTTTATATTTTTGAATGGGCGCTGTCCACGCCTCTTTCATCTTCTTCCATATTTTTATATTTTTTTATATGATATAAATGTTTATTTTTTTACTTTCAATTAAAATAAATATATTTAATAATAGTAAAAAAATAGTTTTTAAATAAAAAAATAGTTTTTATTTGAAAAAAATTGCTTAAAAAACATAAATCTTATATATTTTTTTATTAGTAAAAATATGTTTATAAAACGTAAATTTGTTTTCTTAAAAAACTATTTTCTCATAAAAGTATTTTTTGTTTCTTTACAATTTCTTTTTTTTGTTACAAACTATTTTTTTTGCCCGATTTCAAAATAATCTTGACTATTTAAAAAAAATATGCTCCGCAGCAGCGTTATGTATAGGGGGTCAGACCACCTATACATATCGTTGGCGCGGACCATTTTTTTTAATATATTGATCTGCGCCAGCTGTATTTGTAGGTGGTCAGACTGCCTATACATACAGTTGGCGGGGACCATTTTTTTAAATTGCAAAAATATTATGTTTAAAATAATTTATATATAAAAGACTATTTTAACAATTAAAACTATTTATTTTTGCAATAAAATTGTCTTTTAAATTATATAAACATTATTTTAGTTTTTATAAACAATTTTTAAAAATAGTTAATTTTTTTAAGACAGCGAAAATTATTTTCTTATTTTTTAAAACAGTTATAAAAAAGAATTTTTTGAATAAACAATTAATTTATACAATTTAAAAAAGATAGTTTTCTTTAATAAACAGTTTTTATAACTGTTTATTAAAGAAAACTGTTTTTTTTTAAATTGTATAAATTAAATGTTTATTAAAACAGTTTTTCTTTTAATCAAAACAGTTTTTAAACTGTCTATTTTAAAGATCATTTTAAAAAAAATTAGTTTTTAATCAAAAATAAAATTTGTAAAAAAAGTACTTTTTTAAGAAAAACAAATTTTACGTTTATAAACAATTTTTTAATAAAAAAAATAGATAAGATTTTACGTTTAACAATTTTTCTTTTTATTAAAAAATGATTTTTTTATTGAAAATATAATTGTTTGTTTTTATTAAATGTATTTGTTTTAATTGAAAGTGATAAAATATAACATTTAAATTATATAAACATAAGGGCAAAAATGTCATTTATCACTCAAAGGGTGTAGGGGAACATGGGAAGGATAAACATAAGGGCACAAATGTCATTTGTCACCCAAAGAATGTGGGGGAAGATGGGAGGGGTGTGGGGATAGTCCATCCCCGTTAAATTATATCACGTTATATAATTATTAAAAATTATTTTATAATCACCTCTTGTCACTTCCTTTTCTTTTTGTAAAGAATAACATTTGTCTCATACTTGTTACAACATGATCAACAACTAGAAAAATAAAAATATACGAGTGAGTACAATTGAATATTTAAAAGTAAGACTAAATACCTCTAATCCCAATAAAATTAATACAATCATGATCCCAATTTTACGATTTTTTTTTTTAAAATAGATTAATGATATACTGAATCAGATGTTACAAACAATACATGTTCATTATCGTGAAATTTGTAAGAGTTGCGCGTGCGTTCAAATTTAAAAAATTATATAATTAAACACAGTTTAACCCAATTAAATCCTAAACATGCATCTAGGTGTGATTACATTAAGATGTAATGAAAGCAAGAGCATTCAAACACACACAAATGAGAAAAAATCTCCCAAAGGGGTAAAACCATTTATTTCACTATAATTTTGTAAAATACAATTTCACGGATTACAATGAAATACAAGAGTGACACAGAATTACCCTCAGGTGTCGGTTTTGTAGTCAGCGACTGGAAGTTTCCCTTTCCAGGAGGGCTGCAATGAAGAAGAAGGTCGGTCTTCTTCATAAGGGTATGAACAGCAAAAGAATTTGTGTTCTAAGGTTTCAAAACGATTTACAAATGATTTGGAAATTTGTGTGAATCAAAACATGAGTTTGATAACTCACACAGATGAAGACTTTTAGTTTATGGCCTCTGAAAATCATGTATTGAAGTCTTATGAAACCACTTCCTGTAGTGGGTTTATAAAGGAGTAACTTGGCCTAAAAAATCTCTGCACGATCTGTTTGAAATTATCCCAGGCGGACCGGTCCGGGTCTGAGGCGGATCGGTCCGAGGAGGCGTACCGATTCTTTTAAATTTTGGCATTATCGGTTCGCTTGCGGTCCGGGGTGTACTGGATTTTCAACAAGCGAATCGGTCCAGGGTCGGATCGGTTCGTTTTCTCTGGGCGGACCGGTCCGGTCTGTCAGGTTTTTTATTCTTCCTTTTCTTTGATATTCGAATCCGTTGATGACGATATGACTCTTGAATTTCTTCAACGGTGTAACGGCATATGACATAACAATGGACAAAAATGTCTTTACAAATCTCCCCCTATGTCTATGCCGGTACATACATAAAAACAAACATCCGAATTATCAACGGACAAAAATGCCTATACAAATCTACCCTTCCATGAACCCAAAACTGGAAAGATACAATTGAATAAGACTTCATCGTTTGCTCTTCAAATCTTCAGGAATCTCAACGCTTTTCTCATCAGGGTGTGCAATCAAATGATAATCCATGTAGTACCTACACACATGAGAAAAAAAATACCAAGTGACGTATCGAGTTTGAAATGAGATAAACATAGATACCAATTGATGATTTACGATAAACACGCAAAACTGCTCAAAACTCCAAAACTCTAAAACTAAGATAATTCTTTCTCCCCCTTTTTATGATGTCCCCAAATAGACAAATGAGAAGAATAAATCAAACAATCAAAGCAAGGGTGTCACATGGAACAGATTACTTTTTTTAATTTTTCAATTTTTTTTTTAAACAAACAAGAAACACATCATGAACAAACACAGAACAACCAAGTTGATGATGGCGTAAATGAATGGGTGTGATAAAATTCGATAGGAAAATCAATGCATACAAACATGACATATGCGCACGATGAATATCGGATACTCTTAACGAATGTACTCAAAGTCTTCCTTTGGTGTAAAAAGGTGGAAATATAGGACATTGACTCAATCAAATCATCAAATCAAAGCTCAAAGTGATTTCCACACCAATAACGTCCAAAACTATTTCATGCTTTTTCAAGACTTTCAAGGAAGTGCAAACCCGTTTATATGCTCCAACCAAACTCCCTCAGATTTAATTTTGAATAGAGGCTTTCTAAATTCTCAAACTTTGGAGAATTGAAGGTGAAACCTAAGTGACCCATATTTGGCATGAATTTCTTTTTATTGCCTTTTATTATTTTTTTTCGGGCTCTTTTAAACCTCTTTGGACCTCGGATAATAAAAATTCCTCCATTTTTAGGTCCAATTTAACGGTAACTTAGTATTCGCAAAGGCAAAATGAACCTTTCGCATCCCTTCCCCGTTTTCAAACAAAGCACACAATCTCACAAAACGGTTTTTATATGAACAATTCCCTTATAAAAATTATTGTGCATGGCTCGTTTTAAGGACAGAATTGAAGTGAAAACACCCAACCAACATGTGATAAAACAAGCACAATAATCAAACAAATTCGTGCATGTGTGCAATAAAGGAAACATGAGTCAAACATGTAGGAAGTAACACTTAATTACATCTTAATGACTCCAAACATTATAACGCACAAGGATGAATTGACCTGTTGTCTCAAAACACTATCAAATAGTCACATGAAAATAATGGAATGAAGTTATGACTCGGTCATCCTAAGTGTTTATCCATAAACGATGCAAACAAAATACAAAAAAAAAAATTGGATTTTCCAATTTGACTAAAACAAATATGAATGGACACTCAAAAAAATAGAAAATCTTTTTGCATTTTTCAAAAATTTTCAAAAAAACAAAAATTTATACAAAAAGTACATGTCACAACGCTAGCAAAAATATATCAAAAAGCATAACTAGCGTATGACAAACACGCAAACACAATCATCTATATGATATGACAAGAGAAGAATCATGTGAAAGCAAATGAGAATCAACTATTCTAAAATCAAGTGCCTCTAAAAGTGATTTTCTAACCCAAATAGATGTGAAATGTCGTGTGGGGGATTTAGGAACCAAGGTAACACTAGACATAAACTTCCTAGGACATTTTCTAAGATCAAAACAGAATCGCCTAAGGTGACCTTTCCTACCACAATGTGAACATGTGTAAACGGGTAGAACGACACCTATGGGTTGACCTTTTCTAACATTCTTGAAATTGGTTGACCCTCTAAAACAAATAATGGTTTTGGATTTAGCACTAGAAGCATGAGAACAAGATGAGTAATTACCATCACTATCAATCCTACTTGAGTCTGTCAAATCATTTTTTAACTTCGATTTTTTTTACTCAAGCAAAGAATTAGACTCTTCCAATCTGAGGGATTTCCTTTTCAAATTATCAATTGAACTTAACAGTTTATCGCGCTCACCCTCAATTAAAACAAACTTATCCCTAAGAATCTTTTCACGTGCCGTAAAATCATCGATTAATTTTTTATCCTCGATGGCACAAACGGGAACCCTAGAATTTTTTAAGTCCTCTAATTCCTTTTCTAAAATATGGACTTTCGCATCACTCTTCTTTTTGGCAATTTTCAAAGAATCAAAATCAATACACAAATTACCAAAGTGCTCACGATAAATATCACTTTGAGTTCTAAACGCTTGAAAATATTCAATCTTACTTTTAAAGAGAGAATTTTCTTTTTCCAAAACTTTATTTCTTTTGCAAAGTTTCAAATTCAAACCTTTTAATTTTTCAGCACGGTCGTGAACTTTTTCAAAACAAGGCTCCTCATTAAATGGGCATTCCATTGAAAAATTGCGATTTTTCACAAAACTGATTTTTCAAAAAAAAAATCAATATCACACAATTTTTTGCGGAAAATAGGAATACGCAATAAATTAGCGTAACCCGTCTGATACCAATTTGTAAGAGTTGCGCGTGCATTCAAATTTAAGAAATTATATAATTAAACACAGTTTAACCCAATTAAATCCTAAACATGCATCTAGGTGTGATTACATTAAGATGTAACGCAAGCAAGAGCATTCAAACACACACAAATGAGGAAAAATCCCCCAAAGGGGCAAAATAATTTATTTCACTATAATTTTGTAAAATAAAATTTACACGGATTATAATGAAATACAAGAGTGACACAAAATTACCCTCAGGCGTCGGTTATATAGTCAACGGCTGGAAGTTTCCCTTTCCAGGATGGCTGCAATGAAGAAGAAGGTCGGTCTTCTTCACAAGGGTATGAACAGCAAAAGAATTTGTGTTCTAGGGTTTCAGAACGATTCACAAATGATTTGGAAATTTGTGTGAATCAAAACATGAGTTTGTTAACTCACAAAGATGAAGACTTTTAGTTTATGGACTCTGAAAATCATGTATCGAAGTCTTATGAAACCACTTCCTGTAGTGGGTTTATAAAGGAGTAACTTGGCCTAAAAACTCTCTACACGATCTGTTCGAAATTATCCCAGGCGGACCGGTCCGGGTCTGAGGCAGATCGTCCCGAGGAGGCAGACCGGTTATTTTAAATTTTGGCATTATTGGTTCGCTTGCGGTCCGAGGTGTACTGTGTTTTCAACAAGCGGACCGGTCCAATAAAGGGGCGGATCGTTCCGGGATCGGATCGGTTCATTTTCTCTGGGCGAACCGGTCCGGCCTGTCAGGTTTTTTATTCCTCCTTTTCTTTGATATTTGGATCCGTTGATGATGATATGACTCTTGAATTTCTTCAACGGTGTAACGGCGTATGACATAACAATGGACAACAATGTCCTTACAAAATTCATTTTATTAATTATATGAAAAAAAAGTTAAATGAACTATTAGTTTTGCATTTACACGAAGAGAAAAAGAAGACTTTTAATTCAAAACTAGTCGAGTACTTTATGTATTTATAAAACATTTAAGGAATCAAAATTCAAGATAATGAAAAAGTCTTCATTTTTACTAGTTTTTTTTTAGCTTAATCCTCATTTTTTAATGTGTTATTTCATATAACCCCCATCTTACTAATCTCTTAGACATAACTCCCAAAATTTTAACTCCGTGTAATATCCCGTAATTTTATTGATTTTATTTAATAGGACTAATTAAATTAAATGAGAATTAATTAGAAATTAGATGGGATATTAATACTAGCGAGACGTGAGTCGGTATTTGGTTGTGATAATAAATGATGAATATTACCGGATATATGTGGTAACGTGTGATTGTTAAATTTATTAAAATTGTCGCGAGCCATAAATACGACAATTCGAGAAATTTAGTTGGGATGCGTGTGTCAGTCGCGTCAGAAATTAATTTAATGACATTTAAAAGTAAATTATAATTCTATCACATGTATGGTTATTTTGAGTGCGCTAACGTGTCTGGAGAGGTCGAAATAGTCAGAAAATACTAGTCCGTAGTTTAGTTTGTGTCCCGAGGCATTTCTAGGCCAAACCGGCAACCCAGAAGAGTATTTTAGTCAATTTAAATTTTAAGGAATTTAGACCCACGAATTTTAGGATTTATTTAAAAGTTATTATGAGGGCCATTAGGGCCATTTTCAGCCAAAAAGCAAGAGTGAGCAACGTGAGTTAGAGGAGAGGTTACAAAAGGGTTTCCAAAGCCATAACCACCATCCACCACCAAAATCCACCAGATTTGTCACCGGAGAGAGAGGGAGAACCAGCCATTTTTGCCACCAGCAGATCAGAACACCATTTATAAGGCAAGTGATTTGATTTCAATTAATTTCAGTGAATATATCATCCATGCTAGTGTAGGATTATAGGATAACCTTGAAAAATGATGAATACTCATGGAAATTGAAGAATAAACCTAAATCTTGGATAGCACTAGCATTTAGATTAGTTCTGGAAATTATTCAATAGCAAAACCGTAACCATAGATAAATTAAAAATGAATTTGGAAGAGAAACATGATGATTCTTGATGAAATATATTAAAATAGGGTTTTGAGGATAATATGAAGATTTAATCCAATAAAGGTTAATTGTTGATGTTTTAAAGGTTTTGGAACGTTAGAAATCATGTAATTAGGTTGTATAATGATCTCTTATACTTACATTAGAATTTCTGATCATGTAATGGCGTTTTGGGATAAATTTGGGACTGAAAAATAAAGAAACCCATAACCTGTAACTACTTGATCGATCGATCGACATTCATAGTCGATCGATCGACAGTATTGATCGATCGACATTCATGATCGATCGATCGACCTCCCAAGAAATTCTGATATTTTTCCTTTTTTTTTAATTCATCCAATTCCAACCCTTGTAAATTATTGATAAGGACCTTGTGAACACATTTAAGTTTAAGGAGGACCAGTAGGGGTGAATATAGGACCCAGATTATATCAGAATTGAATTGGGACTTTATGTTACACTTAATAGGGTTAAACGAGTGAAATGCTATGGGAGATGTCTGAAAAAGGAATTAAATCTATATAGTTGATAATTTAAGGTTAGAGACAGAAATATGGACCTTAAGATTAATGAATTAAAATTTGGGAATAATAAGAGACTTAGTAACCTTCTTAGTTAGGTTTTAAGTACTTAAACTATACGACGCGAGACGTATCGGCAAGATATATGCTATACCATCTGAAAATATGAAAGTGTACAAAATTGAATAATGCTATAGGGTTAAGAACGTACCTTTAATAATATTATAAGTCATCTAAGTTGTGTGAATGCATAGTGTATTATTTATTATGTGTATAACATACCTACCATACTTGCTATCACGGGAGGTCGGCTTTCGGAACAGGGTCATCTAATCTTTGTGTGCCTAGGGGGGGGGGGGGGGTTTAGATTGGTACCTTAAGTACATAAGACTGTGAATGGCTTATTTGTGAGTTAATAAGCCAGTTGACCATGGGAGCGTAGATATGTGCGTGACCCATGGGTATGTGAACTATGTTCGCCTCCATTATGTGTGATTTTTCTTATTGAAACGATTCCTGAGAGATTCGGAATACGTAGTCCTTATGTACGTGATGTACCGGGATTCGATAGCAGAGTATGTGTGCACCACTGCTTAGCCTAGGGGTGCCCTGTTTTGTATATTTGTACTGAGAATAATATACTTGTGATTTTACTGAACTCATATGTTAAAATGTGGATACAAATTATTGGGACACTTTTTAATGGAATTTAATACGGAGAACTTCTTATCGTAACTGTTACACATTCAAATGATTAATGAAAGAGTGAGGTATACGTAGGTTATATTAGAATGTTATAAATAAAATCCCTTATTAATGTGAGGATAAAACGATAGACAGACTAGTTATTTAGTGGCATAACTAGGACGGGTAAAGGATATACATTAGACGTGCACAATAGTTGAGGGATGAGGAACTCATGTGAGGGCACGCAACTAACATGTATTTAATATTTACTGTTTAATGAAATTAAACAATTGCTATATTTTTAAACTGTTTTCACCTCGGGATCTGACCCGTTTTCTTTCAAAACTATTTTCTTGTAAAAACCATTTAGATGTCCATCCACAGGATCGCCAAGCTTAGGAGTTTCATTCCTTTTACGTGTTGTAGCTGCTGTGGAAGTAATAGGACCTCGATAGTAGACGCCTCCACATTCTACATTAATTCTATTTTAAATTTATTCATCAGTTAGGGCATGTCGCCCCTTTTCTTTAGAGACAAATTTATTGTACTTTCAGTTTCCATTTCAGTTTTGGAGTTAATTAATTAATTTTTCAGACTTTGTATTTGCTTTTATTTAGTATTTGGATTATTCAGAGGAGTGTTACTCCAGACAGAGTTATTATTCCATTTATATTCTGTTATGACTGTGATGTGATTATGGCATCATTATTTAGTAATTTAATTGGTTGCATGTTAATCTCATTTAAATAAAATTTGACAACTCACTTTTTAAATATTAGGTGGCGAGTAATTGTTTAAAAATGTTTTCGACAGTGATGCTATGAACTGAACCAACTTGACATTTTGTATTAATTTGAATAAAGGAGTATCTACTCGGTATTTAATTAGTTGGGGCATCACAGGTGGTATCAGAGCATCAGGTTCTAGTGTCCTTAGGATTTGTACGGCTTGTTATGTTTCCGAATAGCATCCTTTGATATAGAACCCTATATTTTAGGATTGTTGTACTCTTTTGTTTATCTTACGCTCTTCAGCTATTTTGAGATATTAACTATGGACTTAGAAGACTTCTCTCTCATTTCAGGGTTCTATGAACGTTGCAGAGGTTGCCGCCATTGTAGCCCAGGCAGTAAATGTCGCTCTAGCAGTTGTACGGCAGGCGCCACCTCAGGCACCTGTGGTAGCCCTAGTCTAGGCTCATGCATTCCCGTATGCTTGGGAATGAGTTCGTGATGCCTTTCAGAAGGCACACCCTCCGGAGTTTGTAGGTAGCTCCGACGTCGTTGTGTCCAGTCAGTGGAAGAAGGACATCCAAAGACACTTGAGGATGTACGAGTGTACGAATGTACAGAGGCAGATACTGGCTACTTTTAAGATGGTAGGAGCAGCGTTGCAGTGGTGGGAATCTATTACCACCACGGAGGAGAGAGATGTTCTTACTATTTAAGAGTTCTGGGTGCGGTTTGATCGCAAGTATTTTCCCTCAGCAGTTTATACCGAGATGAGGAGGAAACTGATAAACCTTAAGTAGGAGGGGAAACAGTGGCTGAGTATGAGGCCGAGTTCACAAATCTTCTGAACATCGTTCCCGATGAGATTCTGACTGAAGAGAAGAAGATCCAGAAGTTCATGGATGGGTTGACATGCAGGATTCGTCAGCACTTGCTAGGTAATCTCTCGTTGGACACTTATTTTGATGTGGTTAACGCATCATTGCTTCACTGCCAAGACCACCATTTCCACTTGTCAGAGGGTAAGCGAGCAGGAGAGTCCAGCTATCTGGGCAGGACAGGGGGGAATGGTGCCAGGAGGGCACAATCAGCTCATGGTCAACACATATAGGGTGATCAGAGTTCCCAGCAGGAGGATTCTAAAAGATTTAGATCTGAAGGCTTCAAAAATGGTCAGGGAGGTTTTTGACATGGCCAGCAGGGTCAGTACAGCCATCAGGGCCAGCACATCCAGGAGCAGCAGTTTCACCATGGCCAACATGGTCAGGGTGGGAATGGTAACGGCCATCAGGGTCATGGCAGCCGGGATAGAGAGGGGAAACATTACAGGGAAATGTTTTATTTGTGGAAAGATTGGCCACAAACGCTAGGAGTGTCCTGAAAGGGTAGGGCCCCATAACAGAAGCAGTAAGGTGCTCGACATGAGCCTCAGAGACTTATGTTTTCTACCTCCATCCCAGCACCACCGCAGATGCCAGCTTTACCACCCATCCCGATAGTCTCAGTCCAATAGAGACAGCTTCAGTACGGGCGAGTTTATCAGCTCTAGCAGGCCGTAGTCCCACAGGATCCACCCGCTATTGAGGGTATGTTTTCTATTCAGGGGACTATGGGGCATATTTTATTTGACACGGGGGCCACACACTGTTTCATTGCATTGATATTTGCACGCACTATGGGGTTGTTAGACACCGCGGAGAGCACTGTTACTTGCATAGATTCACCGTTGAGTAGGGTTTATGTGATTTCCCTTATATGTAGAGGTGTGGGTGTAGAGATCGAGAGGTTTACTTTACCTGCTGATATGTTAGTGTTAGATATGACTGTGTACAATGCGATTATTGGTATGGATTGGCTAGTTGCGTATCGAGCCATGATTGATTATTTCAGTAGGAGTATAATTTTTTCCATACTCGGGCAGGAGATGTTTCTAGTGGCGATGCCTCATCCTGAGGGAGGATCATCAACTCACTTGTACTATATAGAGGAGGATACCTATAGGAAAGTGGTGATACCACCTTATTCGATTCCAGTTGTGAGGGAGTTCGCTGATGTATTCCAGGATATTCTGAGATTACCTCTTACCATAGAGATAAACTTTGTTATCGATTTGATGTCGAGCACTCGGCCGATAGCCCATGCACCTTACTGTTGTAATACCCCGTATTTTTATGCTATATTTAATTTGGGGATTTATTTAATAAAAATCCGGAAATTAATGATGTTATAATTATTAACGTGACTAGAGTTAGTAATTATGGGAAACTTGTTGAATATTACTAATGAGCATAGTAATATGTTATATTGGTTATATTGAATGTTATAAGTGAATTAAATGACAATTTTGGAAATTTTAGTCGGGACGCGCCCGTGTCGCGTCGGGACTAATTATTGAGATATAAAAGTGAATATTTTATAAGTTGTCCGTATGGTCATTTTGAGTGCGTCAACGCGTCCGGAAGGGTCGAGATAGTCAGAAAAGTGTACCCGGGGGTTTAGTTTGGGTCTCAGGATGTTTTTAGGCTTAATTAGTGACCCGGGAGGGCATTTTGGTCATTTTTGAGTGCGCCAACGCGTCCGGAAGGGTCGAGATAGTCAGAAAAGTGTACCCGGGGGTTTAGTTTGGGTCTCGGGATGTTTTTAGGCTTAATTAGTGACCCGGGAGGGCATTTTGGTCATTTTACAAAATAGGGTAATTAAACCCACGAATTTCAGCCATCCTTAGCAGCCATTTAAGTCAGCCTTTTAGGGTTAGAGCATTCAAAACCATAAGACGGCTATTGGAGAAGAGAGGAGAGACCTTGCAAGGAGGTTCAAGGGCCAAAACACCACCATTTACACCGTCGTCGCCACCAACGCGTAGATCGCGAGGAGGAGAACGCAACCACACCATTATCAGCAGGAAACCAGACCTCTGAAATCCCAGGCAAGTGTTTAACTTGCGTATTTTCGTTGATGCAATACTCATATCAGTTAGGAATGATTAGGAGTATAATCTATGGAAGAAAACCCCAGTTTTTGTTAGGAATTTGCATGTAGAAGTCATTAAAACCATATGCTGGAAACCTTATGTGATGTAGATGATTAACCAACGGATTTTTGATGATTATGTAGAAGGAAATTCTAGAGAAAACTGATTAGAACAAAAGTTAAGAAAACTTAGGGTTCTTGATAATTAGATGAAATTTTGGGTTGTTTAATCATGTTTAATGATGGATATACGCATGCTTAACGTTAGAAACATCTGGTAATATGTTATAATGTTTGTAGTAGAAGTTTTGGGACGATTAGAGTTGGAAAACATGTATTTGGATGAAGAGTTTTGGTAAAACCCGTAACTGCACTTCTGCAGAATTTTCGCAGACCTGCTTGATCGATCGATCGACCCTAGAGCGTCGATCGAACCCCAGTAGTCGATCGATCGACCCTTCCTGGCAGCCCCTTATTTTCCCTTGTTTAATTAGTTGAATTAATTTATCGTGGAATAATTTTTGGGGATTATGAATAAAGTGTTTTGGGATATAGGGGAGACCAGTAGGACATATGAACAAGTGTTGAGGACTTTATTATGAGACGATAAATGTGTTTTAGGGATAATTAACTAAGGAATGACAAACTCCGTATTTCAAGTGAGGGGTTACGAAGAATACCTACGGTAGTGAATAGAAGAGTACTTACTGAATTTGTTACTTGGAAGAGACGAAGCCTTATACGAAATCGTAATAATGTGAAATTAAGGTTAAATGTGGTAATTATGGGTAATGAGAGGGACCTATATTAATATGATGAAAGTGGTATATTTATATGATGTGTGTACATATCTTATATGCATGTGAAAAATATACCGCGCTACTTGCTATCCTTGAGGTTACCGCATTGGGGCAAGTCTTATCTCGATGGGACCTTTATGGGGGATATTGACTTGTACCCTAGAAGATAGATATCCTTGGTTCAGGCTATTGGATGAATAGTTCAGACGGTCCTAAGAGACGCGAGTATGTGCCATCCTCTTAGAGACTTGGAATCTATGCTTCGCCTCACTTGTTTGTGTATGTGTTAATACGATTCGAGAGTGATTCCGAATTCGTATTCCCCTTGATATGAGTGGTATGGGGTTTGGATAGTGGAAGTATGCACGCACCATAGTTTTAGTTGGGGTGCCGTTATATATATATATATTATACGAGTAGTTAATATATATACGAGATTATGGAATTTAAACTGCCTACTGCGATTTGTTAAGTAGGACATGGTTGATGACTCCTATAAATAATTGTTTTGTGAGTATAATATGACACCGAAAAACTTTACAAATTAATGATGTTAAAATGAGAGTTATACTACAAATTGGCAGTAACCCTTTTTAAACAATGACATTGTTCGGTTTTGAAAACTTATGATTAAGTTAAGTTAAACTAAATTATTTGGGAAGGTTAGTATAACATATATGTTAAGATAAACCATCTGGGAAGGTTAGTACGATAGGAGTGCACATTAGAAGAGAGGTGAGAATTTCTCAAGAGAGTGACGAACTAATATGTTGTTGCATTGGCCTGTATCAATTTAAATACTTGCTAAACTAATTTTAAATCATACACACTTTCGGGCTCTGACCCGTTTTATCTCTCCCTCTCCCCCTTGTATATATATATGTATGTATTTCAGGTGCCCAGCCACAAGGGCGTCTTACTTAGGATCTTTTGGAAGGAACGCGCTGCTGCTTAGGTGGGAGTTGCAGGTCTTTTGATTAGACGACTTCGTTCATTCAGATCCACTTCTAGCATTTTCATTCAGATGGGCATGTGTAGCCCTTTCCATTATTTATTTATGTTGGGACATTATTATTTCAGTTATTTCCTAGTTCGTTATTTTGGGATTTTGTTCAGGACGGATGTATTACTTTATTTTCTCGCATGTTGACATTCGTTGATGAATGTTTTATATATTGGATTCTTTCGTTCCAGTTTATTGTGGTGTGAATCTTATTCTTTGAGCCTTGTTAATAAATTAAATAAATCTTTTCTTTAATTAAAATTTGGATGTACGTATGAAAAATGTTTTGACACTTAGCTTAATTATTTAGGGTGTTAAATTGGAAAAATTATTTTTATCGACAGTGATGCTGAGAATGAACCAACTGTTCACCTTGATATAATTTAATAAAGGAGTGATCGCCCGGTATTTAATTAGGCAGGGTGTCACAACTGTATGGCTCTAGCGGAGATGAGGGAGCTACGTGATCAGATAGAGCAGCTATTGGATTAGGGGTTTATCCGTAGGAGTACTTCGTCGTGGGGTGCTCCTCTGTTGTTCCTTAAGAAGAGGGATGGATCTTTGAGGTTGTGTGTAGGTTATCGGGAGTTGAATAAAGTCACGATACGGAATAAGTATCCGCTGCCCTGAATCGATGACTTATTCGACCAGTTAAGAGGATCTTCCTTCTTCTCAAAAATTAACTTGAGATCGGGATACCATCAGTTGCGAATTAGGGAGCAGGATGTCTCGAAGACTGCCTTCTTAACGAGATATGGTTCCTACGAGTTCAGGGTTATGCCTTTTAGCCTAACCAACGACCCAGCTGTGTTTATGGACTTGATGAATAGGGTGTTCAAAGAGTTCCTAGACAAGTTCATCATTGTCTTCATTGATGACATTCAGAATTGAATTGGGACTTTATGTTACACTTAATAGGGTCAAACGAGTGAAATGCTATGGGAGATGTCGGGAAAAGGAATTAAATCTATATAGTTGATAATTTAAGGTTAGAGACAGAAATATGGACCTTAAGATTAATGAATTAAAATTTGGGAATAATAAGAGACTTAGTAACCTTCTTGGTTTGGTTTTAAGTACTTAAACTATACGACGCGAGACGTATCGGTAATATATTTGATATACCATCTGAAAATATGAAAGCGTACGAAATTGAATAATGATATAGGGTTGAGAACATACCTTTAATAATATTATAAGTTATCTAAGTTGTGTGAATGCTTAGTGTATTAATTATTATATGTATAACATACCTACCATACTTGCTATCACGGGAGGTCGGCTTTCGAAACACGTCCATCTAATCTTTGTGTGCCTACGGGGGGGGGGGGGGGGTTAGATTTGTGCCTTAAGTACATAGGACTGTGCATGGATTATTTCTGAGTTAATAATCCAGCTGACCATGGGAGCGTAGGTATGTACGTGACCCACGGGTATGTGAACTATGTTCGCCTCTATTATGTGCGATTTTACTTATTTAAACGTTTCTGGAGAGATTCGGAGTACGTAGTTCTTATGTACGTGATGTACCGGGATTCGATAGCAGAGTATGTGTGCATCGCAGATTAGCCTAGGGGTCCCCTATTTTGTATATTTGTGCTGACAATAATATACTTTTTATTTTAGTGAACTCATATGTTAAAGTGTGGATACAAATTATGGGGACATTTTGGAATGGAATTTAATACAGAGAACTTCCTATCATAACTGCTACATATTCAAATGATTAATGAAAGAGTGAGGTATACGTAGGTTATATTAGAATGTTATAACTAAAATCCCTTATTAATGTGAGGATAAAACGATAGATAGACTAGTTATTTAATGGCATAACTAGGACGGGTGAAGGATACACGTTAGGCATGCACAATAGTTGAGGGGTGAGGAACTCATGTGAGGGAACGCAACTAACATGTATTTAATATTTACTGTTTAATGCAATTAAACACTTGCTATATTTTTAAACTGTTTTCACCTCGGGCTCTGACCCGTTTTCTTTCAAAACTATTTTCTTGTAAAAACCTTTTAGGTTCCCAGCCATAGGGACACCAAGCTTAGGAGTTCCATTCTTTTGACGTGCTGTAGCTGCTGTGGAAGTTACAGGACCTTGATAGTAGACGCCTCCACATTCTACAATGATTCTTTTTTAGATTTATTCATCAGTTAGGGCATGTTGCCCCTTTTCTTTAGGGACAACTTTATTGTACTTTCAGATTCCATTTTAGTTTTGGAGTTAATTAATTAATTTTTTAGACTTTGTATTTGGTTTTATTCAGTATTTGGATTATTCAGAGGAGAGTTACTCCAGACTCAGTTATTGTTCCTTTTATATTCTGTTGTGACTATGATGTAATTGTGGTATCATTCGTTAATAATTTAATTGGTTGCATGTTAATATCATTTAAATAAAATTTGACAACTCACTTTTTAAATATTAGGTGGCTAGTAATTGTTTAAAAATGTTTTCGACTGTGTTGTTATGAACTGAACCAACTTGACATTTTGTATTAATTTGAATAAAGGAGTAGCTACTCGGTATTTAATTAGTCGATGTGTCACACTCCGTTAGAGACCTGCTAAAAAATCTTAATTTATTAGACTTAACCCTTAAAATATTTTTTTAATCAAAATAGCCTTCTCTAAAAAATACCTCATCCCACTTTATCTTCTTTTCTGAATCAAAACTCTAATTTTTCATGAAACCCTAAATTCTAAAGCCAAATCTAAATAGCAAAATTAAGGAAAATAAAATATTACTTGAGCTTGTATAGTTGATATCACAAATCAATCACAACTTTCAAGAAAAATTCAAAAAATTTGACCCTGTGATGGGGTGGTCCTTGGTGGAGGGGCTCGACAACAACATCGCTTTAAATCCTTCTTATCCTTTCTTTCTCTCTGAAAATAATTATCATTTTTCTCCACCAGAATGTTTGCAGTATACCTTTAGTAAATCTTGCCCATTGGCTCTTTTGATGATTAGTCCCTCTAAGACCTTGTCCAATATGGTTTCAGACCCTTTTTCCTTAGAGCTCCCAGCCTATCTGCAACCATTGCTAAATGCAATTGCAAACTTTTTATGTAAATTGGACCCCCAAGTGTTGTGAAAAATAATCACAGATTCAATGCCTAATGAGTGTGCGTTGTTTAATGGTGTTGCGATTGTACAACCATATGATGCTGAAAAATAATATGTTGAAGGTAGTGACTTTAATTCTTTTATTGATTCAGTTGTTTTCCTTAATTTTGTTAGTTTGATTTGATATTAGAATTTAGATTGATGAAAAACTAGAGTTTTGATTTGGATAAGAAAATGAAGTGAGATGAAGTATAGTTTAAAAGAATGTTATTTTTGGTAAAAATATATTTGGGGGGTAAAGTCTGATTAGCAAATTCAGAGATCTCAAACAGAGTTAAAACTTTGAGGGTTATGTTAGAGAGATTAGTAAACTAGGGGTTAAGTAAAAATAAAACTTTTGACTATTGGTTAAGTACCATTTAAAACTTGTTTTTAAAAAGGTTTTATCAATTTGGGACGAAACTACTACATTTAAGAGATTTTTTAAATTTAGTATTCGAAAGTTATCAAGAATTTGAAATTAATGCACTATCATTATTATATTTTAGCATTGACACTTAATTTTAACAATATTTATACAATAACTAATTGATTATTTGGTCAACACATGATACTTCAAAAAACTTAAAGCATCCTTTTTATCACTCCCTAGCTATTGAAAATTATCCCATCTCCATTCAATGCAATGAATTAAACAACATATAAAAAGGGATGCTTAAAATAACAAATTTATTGATTTTTTTTTTTGCATGGGGGGCAAAAATATGAAATAATATATTTTTTTAACAAAATCAAAAATAAAATAAATAAATAAACATACTTCTTATTCATTCTAATTTTTTTTCATTTTTCTAAGAAAATTATGAAAATTTTTAGGAAATAAAACATTCAAAAATTATATATACATAAATTGTCACTAACACCAGAATGGAAAAAACTACTTATTAGAGAGAGAGAGATCAAGTGTGAAAGTAGTGGGTGTCATCGAGTGCATAAGGAGATTAATGTGAAGATTAAGTTCGTAAGGAGATTGATGTGAACAAGCGCTTACCGTTGTACCAAAAGCTATAGTTGATTGTAATAGCACAACTTAATTCACATATACAAAGGGTGAGCCTTTCTCATGAGTCCAAGCCTGAAGAGCCTTGGCCAGCCTTGGCCCATTTTATAGGGGGGCATGTTAGGTTGGCCCAAGAGCCTACATCCATCTAGATGCACCTGCATCATATTTCCCCCCATGGGTGGCCACTGGTTGTCACTCTTTGTGACTCGAGCCCCTAACGTCACTCTGATACCAAATGATGTGAACAAGTGCTTACCCACTACACCAAAATCGTCGACTTGTCATGGTCAATAACCGTAACAAGTCCAACTTGTTAAGGTCAATGACCGTGAAAAGTCTATGGCTGACAACTCCATTTGTCACGGATAAGTTTATTAGACTTGTCATGGTCTTTGACCCTCATAAGTTTTGTCAGGGTCAAATACCGTGACAAAATAAAAAAAATTATTACGGTCAAAGACCGTGACAAGTTTCTTTGGTACGGACTTATCATGGTCCTTGACCGTGACAATTCTAGGTAGAATTAAAAAAAACTATTTGCCGATATGGACACTGCCACTGCCCAGCAGTATATTTGTACCTGTTATAGCAAAATTGTACCTGTCCAAACAACATATATCTAAATAAAATACAAATAATATACGAAATCATGTCATATATAATCCATATCCAAACCAACATGGACCAAAATAAAAAAATAAAAATACAAGCCAATATCCAAATAAAAAATATAGACATAATGTCAATCTTCAGCAGGTCGGAGGAGGAAAGAAGGCCACATGATATATGAATTGAGACACCCTGCAATATGTTGAATGTTTCATTGTTCGCGCAACCACACGTGTGAGTTCTCATTTCACTCCACCACATGCGTGACGCGCACACTTTCCTCAATGTCTTGGAGGGGACGTCCATGAACCGGCGTACCCGAGAGGAAGCTCGGATCCCTCAACCCCCTCCCTATCGGTAGCTCACAATATATATTGAGAATATGAATGCTCGACCAACCGAGTGTTGACATATAAAGTTGTTTAACCTTTCTCACAACCAGAGCATAATGGCTAACTAGCTTTAAATTTTAAATTTTGGTAGTCATCGTCAAGGTTTATACCAATATCTTAATGAGCGCATGAACCTTGTACATCGTCAGTGACCTCATTCTCTTATACTTCATGAAATCCATACACGTCATCAACCAAATCCTCTAGCTTATTATGATCTACATTGTCATCCTTCCCTTGTACATCAATCCTACTTGTTGAAGGTTGTTGTGAAGGTTTCTCGGGGGTAAAAAGAACTTTCGGTTCCCATTGAAAAACCCAACTTCGATAACTATCTTGCATACCCCATATTAACAAATGTAGTTTAATTATTTTCCACTCAAACACCTTACCAATCTTACACCTAGAACACGGATACGAAAACTCTTCATTATGATCACATCTCTTTGCGTATTTCACAAATTCATTATCACCTCCGTGAAACACATCCTCTAATATATTTGTCTCACCCATCCACTCTTTGTATTTAAGATATCCCATCACAACTACTACAAACAATCACCTATTATGGGTAAAATAACATAAACAAAAGTGTGAATATTTAGTTCCCATTAGTATAAACAATAACCTATTGAATGAGAACGCATAACAACTCGAACGCTAGGTTCGATCGGTAAATTTATTCGTGCATTCAAATTCACATTCAAATTAAATTTTAATTTTAATTTGAAATTGAAATTAAAACTCAATTTATAATATTAATTCCTATTTCCTCCATGTCTTCTAAGGGTGAGTGGTTTTATCCCATTCAAGACCACATATTTATGTGATATACTTAACAAATCATGTACATTGTTCAAATTTGAGGAAAATTAGGTAGTATATCCCCATAGTTCTTCAAGTACACGATATAGATTCATAAGTACGAGTGTTATTTAAATTTATCAATTGAAATAGCACTTAACATCGCATCATCTAGTATGTACCTAGAGAACATTAAGATATGACTACATGACATCCCCCAAAAGTAACAAGTTTAAGCCACTAGGAATATTATTATACAAAAAATATACAATCACAAACTGTCCAAACGGGACAATTCGAGAGATCTCATTATAGGGGTAATGACTCTCGAACGGGTCTAAGGGCTATTGAATGCGTACGCATAAGAACTAGAAGGCTAGTATCTATGTGCACTATAAGTAATTAAATGTATGTTTCATTTAACTATGTCTTATCACAATTCGAGAGACTTCATTTAATTATGTAAATTAAAGTATATTTCATTTAATTTAAAGTATGCATATGAACTAAAACTTATACCTAAACCACGAATTATTATTATTATTATTATTATTATGAATTTGTGAGATATATGATAAAATTCCAGACAATCCAATTCACTTTTCAGCACATCTATTATTATTATTTAGGGTTAGACTACAACAACTCCAAATATCTACATCATAATCTGAACACTTCTCATAAAATAAACCATACAATTGTGCATAATTCATAATGAATATTTATTACTCTAATGCATGGATTCTAATCATAAAGCAACGTAGTATAAAATGAGTATAATTTACTATCTTGATTTCTAACATAAATATTTCATACAATTGAGGATTTAACACAAAATCTCATTGTAAGAATGTAGGAGATAATTAGCCGAGTACTCAATTAATAATATTCAAGCATGAATCATATTGTCGTAAATTCTATAAATCATAAGCGATGAGGTCTTTCATACATATACAATTTTTTGAATTTTAATGATATCCCAAATTGTAAAATATACATATAACAAGATCTAACTATTAATTTTGTGCCAATTTATTCTAGATTACTCATTTTAGAGTTCAGCAATGTAAATTACAAATTTCTTCACCACCACTTCCCTCCCCCCACCCACTACCCCACCACTGCCCCCCCAACACACGCACACACACCAGTACACACGCATGCCCACATGCACACACTGCCCACCGATATGTACACACACACCCACCCACCCACATGCATGCACACACACACACACACACACACACACACACATCAGCAGTTCTACACACACATATACACATACAATGGAAATATAGAGGGAGAGAAAAACTTACCTTAGAGAGAGAGAGAGAGAGAGAGAGAGAGAGAGAGCATCCGCGCGAGAGAGAGGGGAAAAAGGGTGGGGAAAAAAAGAGGGGGTAGGGTTTTTTACTGACAAAGTTGACACGGACCTATCAAGGTATCTGACCATGCCAACTTTCTAAAATTTTCACGGTCAATTACCTTGACAATAAGTTGTCACAACCTTGTCACGATCATTTACCGTGATAAGGCTGGCCGACTAAAAGTTGACAATTTGGCCTTTTTTGGTGTAGTAATCGTTATACCAAAAGTTATAGCTGATAGTAATGGCGCAACTTAATTCACATATACAAAGGGTGATTTGCCCCATGAGTCAAAGCTTGAAGAACCTCGGCCCAATTTATATAGGGGAGTATGCTAGGTTGGCCTAAGAGCCTACATTCATTTAGATGTACCTGCATCAGAGATCGGTAAAGAAAGGGAAGAAGCGAGGGAATATGGAGATTTAGGGTTGGGTTTTTTCTCTCTAACGGTAGAGAAATATAAAAGAGACAGTTAAATAAAAAAGATGGAGGGAGATCAGTGGATGGAACATAAAATGAGATCCAAGTTGAGAGGAAAAAGATATGGGAGATCAGAGTTGAGAGGGAGAGAGATACAGGTATTGATATATATTTAAAATCCAAAATCTCCCTATCTCTCTCTAGAGTTTGGATTTTAAATATTGAAAAAAAAATTTGGGGATGGTTAGATTTTTCTTTCTTTTCCCTTTATTTGTAATTAACGATATTTTTGTAATTTAAAGTCAGTAAGTGATGGTATATTTGTAACTTAACACTAAAATAAATTGTCAATTTAATTAATAAAAATTATTTAATTTAATTTAATGTCCATACTCGAATATAATATCATTATGTATTATTGTTCAAACCATAATTACTTTTGTATGCTAAAGTCTTAAAACCATATATCCATAACTTTAGTATGTAAATAAATGGATGTTGTGATTAAGTATGGTAGAAATTATTATCCCTGTAGAGATCATATTTATAAAATTTGTAAAAGAAACAAACGTTAACCATTTAATTCGTGAGATACAAATTTTTGAAAATAAATGTGCATTTTTGCTTGTTTGAACTTTTGATCATCGTCTCCCTCACTTAATAGATTTAAAGCATTATCAAATTTTGTTTAGATGATCTTATCATCATAAAAATTAAATCTATTATTTTTTTTATAAATGAACCCTTGTAGCTTAATAAATAAAGAAGTGTTCGTTAGTGTTCTGGAGAGGCTAGCTAATTGTGAATTTATTTCTGTCTGCACGTGCACTTATATATATATATATAAAAGGTTGCGATACCCTACCCCTTCAGCATCTTATGAGGCCACAACCATGCCACTAACAAGCTATGGCCTCCTACCTCATCAGTAGTTCATCCCTGTTGCAGACATTGCCACATCAGCATAGCATTTTCCAACTGTCCACCTTCTAGAAAGATTCCACCTCAATAACACTTATCCATATATCACATGCCTTATGCAAGTTACCCTCCCCAAATTTTTATAAATAGAAGATCTCACCTCCTCATTTAATATGAAATATTTGGCAGTGAAGCTCTGCCAAATTCTCCACTCACACTCTCTCTCAACACCTGAGGGCATACTCAGGTCTACTCTAATCACCTGAGCAACATACCTCCGTGACCCCTCTACAACCTAAGATATCAGGCTATATCCCTCTCGACACAGAACACATATATTCATGTATAAACTTTACGTCTCTCTTGTTCACTTCTAAAGGCCACCAAATCTTTTACTATTACATATAAATAATGAGAATAAGGCATTAAAAGTGGACGTAGGCTCCTGAACCACTCTATAGCGTGTATTTTATCTCTCTATATCGACTTTATTATGCTCTCTTTACTTTATGATTGTTTGGTATAGCGTTGATGGGATGTTTCACTCTTATTGACCTAATTTTTGACATCATCATTTTGGAGTCGTGTGTCGGAACGAGGTGTTATACCAAGTTCCTCTTAAATTGGGTTCATTATACTTTAATTCATCTATGGGGATCCTTGGGTCATTATACCATGGCTGAAACTTCGGTTATTAAACTCACATTTGCATTGAAACCTTCTATGGGGATTTTTCTTTCTAGATCTATCTGTCAAGCCTATTTTATGGTTTTTAGGGCACACCCACTTACCCCGATGATGTTTGAAAATCGCTTACCAATTTGTTGACACAAGTTAATGATTAGGTAAGCATTGAATAAACCCTTTTAAGAAACTCCTTTTGAATAAGAAACACAGGATGTATAAAAAATTTCATAGAATCAAACATAAGTTGCTTGGTTACTAGGTTTTTAAATTAAAACCTTATTAAGTCTTTAAGTGTCAACCAGGTATGTAAGAAATATGAACATAAATCAATAAATGACACATAAGATTTTTAACGTGGTAAAACCTCAAGTCTGAGGAAAAATCAACGACTCCCTCTATGGAGTAAAACAAAAACCTACTATAAAAAATCAAGAATTACATGCACTAATCATAAGTACAAAAAATCCTAAACTATTAAAAAATATACTTACTGAGATTTTCGATCTCCTATGGTACTATCTCTTCTTGCTTTGAATTTCCTGATATGCATTCTCGAACTTAATCCTTTTTACTCCAGTAGACTTAGTCAAACAAATTCTCTCCTAAAACAACACACTTTTATGTTCGTGTATGAGAGTGTAGTGACTGTGATGTGTCTAAATGTTTTATGTAGTCTCACCCACTCATATATATACAGGAAATTCCTATAAATTACAATTCCTCTATATAATGATGAGATGTCTCAAAAACAAAGAAAATCAGACTTCTGTTTTGAAAAAGAATTTTTCAAATCTTAAGGTGGCAGATCTTAAAATACTCAGACATAACAAAAACTTATTTATTAAAAAAAATTACAAAATTTAAAACTTATACAAAATCTCAGTTCTAAAAATCTACATATTACGAAGTCTCTTTTTCAAGATTTTAGAAAACAAAAAGTATGGATCTGAAAGATAATACAACACAAAACAAGATTGAACTTAGAGAAACTAATTTTTATGAAAGAAATTAAACTACAACCTAAGAATACTATGTGAAGATATATCTCACGGTTGCAATCACAATTTCTAGAGAGAAATATGACACAAATCCAAGATAGGTTGTTGTAAGAGAGAATAAGTTTTCAGAGTGTATTGAAAACAAGTTTTCAAACTGTAGATACCACATCCTAGGACCCTTTAACTCTCGCCTTAGGTCATCTCACTATAAACCCTAGGTCGCACTCCGAGTATTGATCTAGAGCCCACCGGGGACTCTCGAGCCTCGTTTAACACCGGTCGACTCTATCGTCAGAGAAAAATCTCCTTGAATCTTTGAAGGGCTTTGAATACCCTTTCCAAAGGTGCATCCCATTCGTGAATCGATATAACGGTTCAGACGAATGGACCATTTTACTACCGAATATCGAATCAGAGGCCACCGAGCACTCCCGAGCCCCGAATCTACCCTAATCAACTTCACTGTCAGAGTGAAAGATCTTTGAATCTTCGAAAGGAACTGAAACCCCTTTAAAACGGTCCACCCCGTGCATGAAATGGCATAATCACTCGGACGAATGATCAGTTTTCCCCTAAAAATTAATCTAGAGGCCACCGGCGCTCCCAGGCTCCTTTTGACCAAACTCAACTCTTCATCTCGAATAAGACTGAATGAATATCCTAAGGGAACTGAATACTCTTTGTAAAGGTCCACCCCATGTGCAATTCTGATGTACGGTACAGACGAACGATCTGTTTTACTCTGAGAGGTCCCCGTGTAATTTCGAGCCCCGGTTGACCAAGGTCAACCTGCCGAACCGAGAAAAGTCTTTGGAATATCGAAGTACATCTCCTAACCTTTCCAACGGTCCGCACCGTGCATGATTCTGGCTTACCATGCGGATGAACGATCTATTTCTGTCTGACGATCTCCCATTCAAAAGATCGATGTGCGCTTCCGAGCCACATTTGACCCAATATCAACTCACGGACCCATGAGTGGTCTAATGTACTCTTGAAGGTCTTTAAAATACCTTTATAATAGTATGCTCCATAAGTAATTCAGATTAGTGGTTTGTGTTCTACGACCAGTTTTTCAGGAAAATCTGCCCCAGACTGCCAATTGGTAGGTCTAGATCCCTATCTATCGGCACAACGTCTGGATCACATGCCAACAGGCACCCCATGGACCTATAAATAGAGGCCATGACCTCACTCCAAGACAGAGACAACAAATCTATCAGCATCAATAATCTCAACAACATTCCCTCGAAATCAACGAAGCCCCTCTTATGAAGTTCCATCCAAGCTTACATTCCCATCCTTTTCATAACCAATTTGGAAAATATCCTTCTCTCTCATCGACATTCATCAACACTCAAGGCATTTCATCCAAGATCAAATATCAAGCTTCAAAGAAGGTCCATTTCCTTTCCTCTCTCTTTAAATTTCTTATTTTTGCATAATAAACATTAGATTCATAATGTAGTTCTTACTTTAGTCCATACACATTAATATCTAAACTTTTGTTAGTATATTTCACATACCTTATTTTCTACAAAAATCCCAAAAATAAATAAAAGAGGGTTACACCCGTAAATTTCAAACGGAATTATCCATTGCACCTTTTTCCAAAAGCAAGAAACACATTTTCTACACATCAAATATAATAAAATTCCATTCGAATCTATGGGATAAACACCACCCCTATGCTACATTCGAACTACGTAGAATTTGATGTCTTTACAGGCTACGTAGGTGTCTCGGATTAAAATCCAAGACTCGAGTCCAATTTTTCAATTTTTCAATTTTCTCAATTTCTCAAAAATTTCTTAAATCTCCCATATATATATATATATATATATATATATATATATATATATATATATATATATATATATATATATATATATCATTCTTGTTTGCGTTTCATCCAAACACATATTATTGTTTCCTAATAATGATCAATATCGTGATAAACGCACAAATCATACTTTCTACAAATATTATTTTGGGAACATTCCTATGGATGACCTCACTCTACCTTGTCCATGGTATGAGTTGAATGATTTCGATCTCCAATATATAAAAATGCTCACACACTTCATGGGAATATAAAGGAAAATAATAACACTAGCCCATGATAGACCGAAAGGGAAGGATGGGCGCCTAACACCTTCCCATTCCGTAACTTAGCCTCCGAACTTTCGAACTATTGGTTTCGTATGCATCAGTTTGTCCTTGATGCCTCTCTCTCAAAGTGGAAATATGTTCTTTTGCCTGTTTTGTGCAAAATAGGCTGGCGACTCCATCTCTTAACATTTGCCCCCACACCGACAATGGTCGAAGCACATTTCAAAGAGGGGTGCAAGACCACAACACAGCCTTACCGAGGGGATTTCTCTCCCCCCTGTGCCGCTCGAGTTGGCCACAATGGCGACTCCACTGGGGACGATTTTTAAGAGGGCTAGACTTTATTTGCATGGGTGTTTTATTTTCTTGTATATCCTCCCCATTTTTCATGTTCCCTTATTATGTCTTGTACATATGTACCTCATACTTATTCCACTGTTCACATACTTGTATAATTCTCCATGTACACTTCACACCACATGCACCTAGGATCATGTATATCCACATGTTGCACACACCACCCACTCCCACTTGTTATACATGCTCTTCTGTTTATACATGTACCTTATTCTCGACTGAGCATGATTAAGAAAGATACTCTCTACATAAGATACTACTCAAAGAATCATGAATGATACAAACAACATCACCAAAGAGCACTGGTATTGACCAAATTTTGTCGCATAATTGGGGAGTCACTTCATGATGGGCGCTGGTCCGGCAGGTCGCAGTTAGCCAAAGTGATATGACTCTCACCTTCCATTGGCCAAGTACCTTCGACGTATATTGAACGATTCCCCCGCATCGTACCACTTGGCCTAAGTCATGATGGGAGTTATATCGTAGGGAACTCATTCACGTACGTCGAGTATATCGAATTCTCTCTCAAACGAACCGTCTCCACGAGGTATATAGTGAGGCAATTCACGTATACTCAGGTATATCAAATGGCATGTCTACACGCACCGATTGCCCTCAAAAGCTGGACGTATATCGTAAAAGTCATGCCAAAGGGGGGAACACCTTCCAATTAACCCAACAACTGCATATCCTCATATAGGTGTCAAGCCTAGGACACACATGTTAGATTACCGATTTCGACCTGAAACTCTACCAAAATTTTGGGTCGGCCTATCGCCCAAATATGTGCATAATTTTTAAAAGGGTACCCTGCCCGTGAGCCTGGTAACAAGTCCAACCCTAGTTTTTACATATGTTGCAAACCCAATTTTTCCAGTCTCGGGTCCTGTCCGTCATTTATTTTTTGCATCTAGCCAAACTTAATACAAGTGAGAACCTAATAAACATAATAATCATGCTGAGACCCATCTCTTGTCTTTTCCTCTCTCTTTCCAAAAGTGTCCAAAAATATTTTTCCTCCTTTATCAAAAATACCAAAAACATTTTATTTTCCTCCAAAACAAAAAAAAAAACATTTGTATCCTCATATTTTCCTAAAATGACAAAAACATTTCCCTCCTTTTCTTTTCCAAAAATAAATCCCAATTTTTCTCCTTATTAGGTCGATCACATACCCTTCGACTGACTCCTTATTGGCTTCAGTCTTCAGTCGAACCGCCCTAAATCTCTGCCAGTCCCCTTACTTCTTCTAAGTCCGAGATTAACCCGCCTTCCATGGATAATATGGATCAGTTCTAGCTCATCTCACTGCGAAAATTGACAACCTTCAAATCGAGGTTCATGAGATGCAAGGAAATCGGGTCCCTATCCCCGAAGATCCCGAAGTCCTCTTCTCTCGCGTTATGGTTCCGCCTGTACCCGAGCCTATTTAGGTTCCCAAAGAATACCAGCATGTTCCCCATCCTCCTCCTATTAATGGGACGCCGCCAACCCAGCTTCCTATGCCAAACCTTGCTCATCTAGGGGCTAACTGACCCATAACTGTTGACCCGAAAGAGGAAGAATTGAATAAGGTCAAGGAAGAAATCAAGATGTTGACCAAGAAATTTGATTAAGTCATACACTCTGGGAACAATATGGACTACACCCACATGTCTCCCTATCCTAAAGCCAGGTTATCAAAAAAATTCAAGATGCCCAATATCAAAAAGTTCAGAGGCAATGTACCCCCGATCATTCATCTCCATACCTATCACCAAGACATGACTATCCTAGGGTCTTGTGAAAAAATAATGGCCCGGATGTTACAGCAGACTTTGAAAGATAGCACTCTCTATTAGCTCTTATCCCTCGAGGAATCCAGAATTCGTAGTTAGGAATATGTTGCCCGCGAGTTCAGGTCACATTACAAGTACAATGAAGAGTTAGAGGTTACCCGCCGCGACTTAGAGCTACTTAAGTAGAACCTTGGGGAATAATTCAGTAGCTTCATAGCAAGGTGGACAAAAAAAGTAGCTACCATGACCATTCGGCCTTTCGAAGAAGAATAAGTCAGCAACGTAAAGAAGAACTTCCTACCCTATGTCCGAGCAAGAATGGGAGGACAGTATTACCCTCACTTTCGAGTCTTTCGAGAAGCGGGAGTGGAGATTAAAGAAAGTCTTACCAAGGCAGAAGTTGAATCAAGCAAGACCTCTGGACAGTTTACTCCTAAAAAGTGTAAAAACCTGCTAGTATCACTGTTTCTACCATCAAAAACATCTTTCAGCTTGCGCTTCAAGGGAACCAAAAAGTCGCCCAAACCCAGTCCGAAAGGAATACACTGAGCTTCACGCTCCTCTCTCCAAAGGTTACCAAGCCCTCTTGAGCCTAAATATGATCAAACCATCGTAACCCCGTCCATTACGAAGCCCACTTTTGAAAACTTTTAAACCTAATGTCCATTGTGACTTTTAGCAAACTACTGGCCATACCATCGAATAATGTTTCCATCTCCAAAATGTAATCTAGGGCCTAATTGATCGGGGTGTCATCTCCCCACTAGCTAATACCAAACCAAACACTACCCATAATCAACTCTCGAATCATGCAAATTCCATCTTCTTAGAAGAAGACTCACAATTTGACCCATCCACCCAAATTATGCAGAGTAAATCACCAGCCATACCCATATATTCTCTAAAACCTCTCCAAACATGACCATATTTCCTTTTACACCCTATCATCTTTGTCGATCAAGCCTTGACCCTCCTCTCCAGAGCATGTATCGCTGTCCACACACGTTTTGGAGGTAAAGATATGGAACTGTCAAAAGTGTTTAACCAACTCTTAGAGTACAGGTTGATATTTCCCTCCCAAATGACCATCGACTGTTAGAGATTCAGTGGGTGCTTCTTAGAAGCTCGAAAATGGGCTCGAGAGTCAGACAAATGGGAGGTGCTAATCGACGAAGTCAGTCTAGATGATATGGTCCAAATAATGAGAAAAAAAATTCGACAGACTGGTGATATTTTTAGTGTATCCAAGCTACTCGATGCTTTGAAATTATAAGGGTGCTTGGTCCCTTATGTTCTGCATTTCCCTACCGAATGGGAGGAATTATACGAAGAGGCCATAGAAGTTGTGGAGTGCATTGACTTTTCATGGAAATAAAATATTATTGCCACCGGATGGGGGGACGATTTTAAAGATTCAAATGAAGAGAAAGATTCAGAAAAGACTAGTTTGATAACCGACATATCTGGGAGAATTTCATTCGAGGACCTACTAGGAGAAATCAATAAGGTGGTTGAATAACCCGATATCAATGTGGAAATATGATTTCTATTTTTCCATTCTTCTGTAAACCACATGACCAGGTCAAGAAAACATTACCAAATCCTAAGTCTACAACCATCAGCGAATGATAAAGGAAAGGGTCCCGATAATCTCCCTATGCCATAAATGACCCATGAGGAAAGAAAGATCCTTGATCAACTGAAGAAAACCCAAGCCAACATCACTTTATAGGGGATTTTTATGTTTTCCCAACCTCACCTAAATGCCCCAATCAAGCTACTCACAAGACCCACATTTCTTCCCTCTACCACGCCAGAAGAAGGGGTGAACCTAGTCGAATCCTTGACCTCTACTCAAATGCTCTTCTTTTCTGAAAAAGAAATCCCCAAGATCGGTCCTAACCATAA
The DNA here is from genome assembly GCA_949130495.1 of Sambucus nigra. Classification (NCBI taxonomy): domain Eukaryota; kingdom Viridiplantae; phylum Streptophyta; class Magnoliopsida; order Dipsacales; family Adoxaceae; genus Sambucus; species Sambucus nigra. The sequence goes on from OX422207.1 coordinate 692,615,737, forward strand.
TCATGCCCTTAATATCTCTGTAGAAGTTATGGGGAAAACTGTCCCACTCTCTCTTGTCGACAACGAATCAGCTATGAACTTTTTCCTATTGAGGACCCTTTGGAAATAAAAATTAGCAACCTTGCTCCAACCTCTGCCTCCGTATGTTTCTATGATAACACACTTCAAGAGGTAATGGTATCTATCAAACTTGCAATAGGGGCTAGACCTATAAATCCTATTGTTGAATTCCAAGTCATCGATATCCTAGCCTGTTTCAATATGTTGCTCGGATGACCATGGCTCCATAGCATAAAAGGGGAATCTTCTTCACTTCATTAGAAATTGAAGTTCTTCACTAATAGAGAAGTTATCACTATGTTGGGAGACTATGACAACATTGAGAATACCAGCACCAGTAATTCAGTACTTGAAATACAACACGGGGTGAATGATATGCTTCTATCAGGATTCCAAGTTGAACCACTCCTAGTAGGGGATGACATTAAAATAGGTTTTTTTCCGAAATATGACCCTCATGGAAACTTCAATGTAATCCAGATGTTCAAGAACATGCACTTTATGCTCGGACTGGGGTTGGGAAAAGACAACAAGGCATAATTGAACCTATTATGTCGAAGGAGGCCTTCCTCCCCATGGCTTGTGATATCAATCATCAGAAGAAGAATTCAGATTGATCCGCCAACCTCGACTGAAGACGAGGTTAGAATGTGCTAGAACTGTCTCGAGATATTTTTGAAATGGAAGATTCATCAGAGAGGGTGAATATTTCCCCTTCTATGGCTTCCCTGAACCTTGGTATGACCATATATATAGGAGGATGAATACAGGAATGGAGATCTTCTTTCAAGATAGCTACCCATGGTTCGAGAGTTCCTAACACTGTATACAACCACTCATTGAAGAGACCATATCTGATACCAGGGATTCTGAGGGTAGCGACTCCAAGGATTGTTTTAATTTACAGACACTGGGGCTGACACTCTGCATGATCCACTTAGGGGCTACATCATCGAATCCATCCTACCTCATCAAAGAAGTTGATGCACCTCTTCTCAACTAGCATGCTGCACTTGTGCCACCTGCTAATGTTTAACCTAACCCTAATGTTTACCCCCTTCCCCTTTAGTTGTTTACCCTCACTCTTATGTAATGCATACCTTATTTGATGAGGTTCTCAATGTTGTTTTTCCTATCAATGAAATAAATGAAGATTTTGAGTATCTTATTGTACCTTACATTAATTGTCTTGATTGTAATCAAACTCTTGATGATGATGATTTTACTAATGAATAATTCTTAACTGATCTAAATGAGGTTAATAACAAATAACATAACCTCGTTCAAGTTATTTAAAAATAAATCTATTATTATTAATATCGGTTCCAGTAGCCAAATGCATGAGATTAGGATAGGGGCCACCTTCAATGAGCATGAGAGCGCGGAACTCGAAAAAAACTGAAGGAATTCGTGGATGTCTATGCATGGACCAATAATGATATTCCCGGTATTGACCTTGAGATAGCCCACCATAAGATTCCAACTCTCCCGAACTATAAACTGGTCAAACAGAAAGTGCAAAAGTTCTGCACTGAATGATCACTCAAAGTTAAAGAATAAGTAGTCAAATAACTGAACGTGGGCTTCATTACATGGCGAGCTAATATCGTACCCGTGCCGAAATCAGTAGGGAAGGTTCGCATGTGTGTTGACTACCGAGACTTGAGCAAGGCCTCTCAGAAGGATGATTACCCACTACCCAATATTCACACGATTATGGAAAATACGGCTAGTCAAGCTCTCAAGTCATTCGTTGAAAGGTTTACTGGATATAATCAGATGGTGATGCATCAAGATCACCAAAGGAAAATCGCATTCATCACCCCTTGGGGAACCTTTTGCTACACTGTCATGCCATTTGGTCTAAAAAATGCAGGGGCTACCTACCAGAGGACAGCCATAACCATTCTGCCTGATATGATAGATAAGGAAGTCGAGGTCTATGTAAATGACATGATTATCAAGTACAAGACTAGGGAAGCCCATGTTCCCACTCTCTGAAAGTTCTTCGAGTGATTGCGTGTAACACCCCGCCCGCCCGGGGAGAGCAAACGGAGAGCTAATGCGATAAAATAAATCCAAATCCACAAGTGACAAGGTATAAAGCATCTAAATAAACCCACAATAATATAAATCCACTAATCTAAATCTCTTCAGTTACAACAAGTCTCTCGAATTAAAATTACAACTATCTAACTCGAATACAAATCTCCAAAGCCCTATACAACAAAATAAATAATACAAATCTTTCCCAAACAATCCTCGCTAAAATCAATCTCCATAGCGCCCCAAAATCCGCGCTAACCTGCCACTAAAAGAAAATATGGGGAAGTACACAATACGACAGGAAAGATGCTCAACAAATATGGATTAGCAATGAATAAAGCGTAACAACACGAGTACGAATATTCAAATCAAATGCAAATCTCATAGCATTTATCAATATAATTTCTCAACAACACATCAATGGGTAACCAGGCCTCACCCCTTTTCGCATATGCTTTATCAAGCCATAGCCGGGAATAAGTATTTTGGCGGTTACTCAACATCCGTGCCATATTAAAATCTCTTGACAACGTGCTCATCAACAACAATATAATTCCACATGAATAAAAATAATTTCAACAATTATTTTTCCAGATTTCCAATGAATTTATCAATTCAAATATGAGTTCAATTAAACAAGAATTGAAAGAGAATGACACTCGCGAGATTTAAGGAGCATATTGTGTAAAAATCCATACCTCAAACCATGATGAGAAACCAATGATCACATCCTCAAGATCAACACAAAAGATCTACAAAAATTCCTCCAAGAACCTTTAACAAAATAGCCCCAAGAACACCTCTAATCTAAGGTTGGAACTCACAAATCTCAAGGGACAATGTGTATATAAAAAGAAGAGGAATATAAAATATATTTGCTACCAAAAGTTGGGCCAAAAGTATGTTAAAAGGTTTGCCCACGAATTCCTTTTATAATGCAAAGAAATGAAGAGTTGGAATCCAAAAGACTCCTTTAAATAAGGCAAAGAAATGAAAAGTTGGAAGTTAAAACAACTCCAAGAGTTAAAAAACATTTAAAAATCATTTTAAAATCCGTTTTAACTCCGTTTTCGAAACCGTTTGAAAGTCTCACCTTTAAAAATAATATCCAACATATTTGAGCAATAAAAATAATTTTATCAAAAAACTTTATTTTCCTCCATTTTCCAAAAATTAATTAAAATAGCCCAAAAATACGCGGATTATTACACTGCGACAGTACCAGATGCGGCTTAACCCATAAAAATGTGTCTTTGGCATTACTAAAGGAAAACTCTTAGGATTCATGGTTAGTGAGAAAGGTCTATAAGGAGATTCTTCTAAGATGAAAGCCATACTCGAAATGCCACTACCCCAAACGAAGAAGGAAATCTGGGGATTCCTTGAGAAATTACAATACATCAACTCGTTCGTCAGCCAATTGACTTCCATCTATTAACCCATCTTCAAACTCCTCTAAAAAGATTCAACCAAAATATGGAATGAAGCTTACCAAGAAGCCTTCGACCAAATCAAGCAATACCTAACCTAACCTCCGATGCACATGCCACCACAGCCTAATCTTCCGTTACTCTTATACCTAACCCTAACTGATACTGTCGTTGGGGCTTTGCTAGCCCAATACCTCGAAGAAACCCCCAAAAAATAAAGCCATCTACTATGCCAGTCAAAAGTTATCTAATTACGAAGTTAACTACACTGCCTTGGAAAAACATGTGTCGCTCTTGTCTGAGTTACCCAAAAGTTATGGCACTACATGCTAGCCTTCCCCATTAAGCTGATATCCTGAATGGATCTCATCAATTACCTACTCGATAAGCCCTCCCTATCCAGATGAATGGATCGTTGCTTAATGATTTTAGAAGAATTTGATATTACCTATGTCACACAAAAATGCATGAAAGAAAGAGGCATCTCTAACTACATTGATAACTACCCTATGGAAGAGGCCGATGTCTGGATCTATGAGTTCCCAGATGAGAATATCCTATCTACCTCCCAAGAAGATCTTTGATGGCGCTGCCAATTGGAAAGGGTATGGCATTGGGATACTCCTAAATTGCCCCTAATGACTCTCATACCCCCATTGCCATCAAGATGGGTTTTCCCTACACTAATAACATGACTGAATACGAGGCGTGCATGATAGGCCTTAAAGTTTCCCTCAAGAAAGGAATTCGATACCTCGATGTCTATGGGTATTCAACCCTCATCATCAATCAACTAATTAGAATATGGAAAACCAAGTACAAGAAACTCTTACCCTTCCATGCCCACCAAGAATATCTGGCTTCCCAATTCCAAGAAATCACCTTCCACTCCCTGCCCCGAGCAAAGAATAACCTAGCCGACGCCCTTGCTACCTTAGCCTCCATGATTGACATGCCTGAGGGAATAACTATGGCCCCTTTCCTTGTCCGAAAATAAGACAAACCAACCCATTACTACCACATTGAGCTTGGCATGGAGGGAGATCCCAAGATAGCTGACTGATGGTACTATGATATTTGGTGCCTCCTCAAATATGGTAGGTATCCCCAAAGATCTGACAAAAAAGACCGAGCAACTCTCCGTAGACTGGCTGCCCAGTACATTGTCTACGACAAAGCATTATTTAAGAGAAACTTTGATGGAACCCATTTGCACTACATCGGAGGGTATGACATTGAAGAAATGATACAGAAAATCCACAGCGGGGAATGTGGACCCCACATGAACGGCCATCTGCTCGCTAAAAAGGTCATCCGACAGGGTTAATACTGGACTACCGTGGTTTAAGATTGCACGGCCTACGTTCAAAGATGCCTCAAATATCAACAGTTTTCCAATCTATAACACTTACCTCTGTGGGAATTGTTCAATATGACTTCTCCCTAGCTGTTATCCACATAGGGCATTGACATCATAGGGAAAGTTACACCGAAAGAATCCAACGGGCATGAGTTCATCCTAGTCACCATTGATTACTTCACCAAATGGGTCAAAGATGAGTCATACGTAGTTCGGAACGACAAGAAAGTGGCCAAGTTCATTAAAAAAATCATCTGCCAATATGGGGTCCCGCACGAGTTGGTATCAGACATTGGGTTACACTAAGAGGGAGAAGTTACAGAAGTGGTCGATGAGTATGGAATTCAGAGATAAAAATCTTCTCTATACCGGTCTCAGACCAACTGAGAAGTCAAAGAAGCCAATAAGAACCTCAAAGCCATTATCAGTAAGATGATTGAGAGTTGTCGAGATTGGGCCGACAGGATCCCTTACACCCTCTGGGCCTACCAGACTTAGTTCGAACCTCTACTGGGGCTACATTCCTACCTGTGAAGCTAAAAAACACTTCGCTATGCATCATGCTTGGAATCAAAGTCAGAGAAGAAGACTGGCACCAAATCCTTCTCGGTGATATGTCCTTCTTGGACGAAAGAAGGCTGAAAGATCTATATCATGTACAAGGGTACCATCATCGTATAACGCGATCATTCAATAACAGAGTAAAGTACCATGGTGTCCGTGAAGGGGACTTAGCCCTCAAAGAAATAGTAGAGCCCCTATGGGACCCCAGAAGGAAATTCAATCCCAATTAGTGCGGCCCATACATAGTGAAGAGGATCTGGTCGGGTGGCACTACTATGCTCACCGACCTGAATGGAGAAGAAATGGTGTGTCCAGTCAACCTGGACCATCTCAAGAAATTCTAACCCTAGTTTAATACCTCGACGTGCTTCAACTCTTCTCATCTCCCTTATATTCTTAAGAAAGAAAAACTCTTCATTTCACCCTACCAGAACTACGTGGGGCCTGATCCTCTAAAATCCTTTTTACTTGCATAAAATGAATTTCAAAAAAATTTCAAAACTCTCAGAGGTATGTAGGTAGCTCATTCGCTTTACATGAGCACGACCCATTCTTTTTCACATAATGCCATTCTTTTCTTAGCCCCGAGAACGACAGTTCATTTTAACATATATATGGAAAAAAGGATTATGTATGCCTTAGGGATCGGTATAGATAATTCCAAATGGAAAACTGATCAAGAGGCACAACTAGATAATTAAAAACTTATTTATTTCATTATTTAAAATTTTAGTACGATTACATAGGCATAAGGAGTCAAACGACTTCCCTTGTTAAGACTACTCCTACCTTCCGAAAACAAAAATAAAAAACAAGCCCCACTACTCCAATTATTCCCACATTATAACCACAAACAGAATTATGACCATTACAAAAGCTTCTCAAAATCCTACCCACAGCGGCCAGAGGAACCATCCCCATCATCACCCTCATCCTAGGCTTCCCAAACCTCCCCTGCCTGAATGGAGTATCGCAGACGCTCCATAGAGAGATAATCCTGGACTATCTTGGGGAAAACCACAACGCCTCCCTCCATGGTGTCAGATATGGCAAACCACCTTTGCCCAGTCTCCACAACCAGCATATTCATGTAGTCCCCGGAGACATGCTAGACTCTCCCAGTAGACTGAGAATGATGGGTCGACGGATGGCGATTCTCCCATAGAGATCCAAGTCGCATGTGTATATGCTTTGTCAGGTCCTCCACAGGAAAGGAGTTCAATGTCTGCGGTGGCACAATTTGTTCCCAACTAAATTAGCGCAGCAACCACCAGGGAAAGTAGGAAGAGGTCTTCCTGAGGCCCACCAACCGAACATATTGGTAATCCCTAAGTTTTATAATGGGAATCATCTCCCCCCACCAAGTCACTGACCAGCACAAGCCTCGAGCCCTGTACTTTACAATCCAGTTCCTCCAACTCTCAATGTCTAGGCCTACCCTAATGAAATAGCGCGAGAAGAATTTTGGCACCGCCGACAAAGGATACTCAGGTGGGACCTCCATACGGAACCTCTCTGATATCCACATGAATATCATTACAGGGCTACCCCTCATAAAGTCGGAACGACCTTCTCACTAGGCATCTAGACCATTCAAAGTCTCTGCCAGTATCACCGCCGCAGGATTGCGATGGTACGACATCCAAGAAATAATAACCATAATTTGGGGGTCCACTAGGGCTTCACCAGTCAACAAAAACACTTTCTAAACCAGGCCCAGAATAATAGCACTAGTATAGCCGGCATCGTCCACATCTTATGAATGCACAGATCGCAGCAGCGCCAGAAGGGAAATTATTCCTCCCATAATCAATGGCCTAGCCGTCAAAGGTGAGATATGGGGAAGTCCATCCAATAATTCCCTAGGAGAACGATAAAACTCAGGCAAAGCTGCGACAACACTAGGATTTATCCCTAGCATGGCAGAAATTTCCTCGTAGGTAGGAAAATTTTCATCCAACCCAAAGCTACAGATATGATCCTCAGGATCCCAGAACTCAACTACCGACATCAGTATATTCCACTCAATGGGCTGATTATGCCACAAAGAGACTCGGCGCATGTGGAAATCATCATAATCAACATTGTAAGAACAAATCGCCTCCAAGGCTTCAAGGTAGTTGGAGAACTCAATGTTACCACAGAGAGAAATCTTTCAAAACAAGAAGATAATGATCAAATAATAATTTAAAGGGGAAGGAAAATGAAAATGTGAGGAAAAATCCCCATTCACACCAATATTTTAACTTCAAAACTCTCAAGCAAAAACAAGAAACCCTGATAAAATCGGAGTTAAACTTACCACACCAGGTACCAAGCAATTGAAGAAAGTGCAAATTAAAGGCTTAGGTTGACTGGACGGGACTAATATGCCGATAGGCTGGACAGGGGTCATGCTGATCAGCAACCCCCTATTTTGGGAAAATTCCCTTTTTCCTCTTTTATCAAAATCAAAAAATGCAATAAAAATAATTTTTATCTTATGAGAATCGCGAATTTCCTTATGCTTTTACTTATCCAATTTTAAAAATAAAATCCCTCTCAAATCAATTTTCAAATTCTTTTTACGGTGTCAACAGCAAAGTAAAAAGAGAATGCACATTAATCACTTAACCAGAAATTAATAAAAACTTCTTTTTTTTTGCACATATTTTTCTGTGTTACATCGATATCTTGCAGGAAAAAAAAACGGCATGCAGTATGAACCTAATTTTCTTTCTATCTCTCATCTACACCCACATTCTCTCTCTCTCTCTCTCTCTATATATATATATATATATATATATATATATATATATATATATATATACCTATAAACTCTCTATTCTCTCTTCTCTCTCTCTCTTTTCTTTATCTCTCTTTAAAATCCTCTATCCCTACGGCGCATCCTCTTCCCCATGCGGTGAGATGATGTGCCACCACTTTAGATCTCGACCTTTCCCCGAACGAGGCAGATGACACCAAATAAGAAGGGGCCGAAATCGCATCCTTAATTTGAGAATTTGTTGAAGATATAAAATCCCTAATATCCCTCAGCCAAGTGGTGAAAACCTGGATGTTTTGCAAGAGAAAACAAAAGAGAGCAAATCAGTTAATTGAAAGTAAAGGAAGAAATCAGGAAATCAAAAGACGAAGAGGCAAAAATTATACTGATGATGCTATAATCAGCACCACCAGATTAAGATAAGATTATGAATAGCTTAAGATCAATCATAGAACAACCATTGAGATGGATATATTTATATATGAGAGAAGGAGATGAGGATAAGAATATGAACTCAATTATTTAAAGTGGTACAGCCAATTAGGCCTACATCCACTGTGTGACTGTGTGAGAAATCCGTCAAATAAGGGCACTAATGGCCATGGATATAACACTAAAAGATCTCTCTCTCTATCTTCTGTATGCAATTGGACAAAGTTCTATTTGGGTTTTGAATTAAGAGAGATCCCTCTTCACGGAGAAGATGAAGTGTATATATATGGCTTGGGGGGTGCAATGTATCCCCCAAGCATGTAATCAGCATGTGCATGAGGAGGCTCCCAATAAGATAAAGACACATGTCCTTGTCATATATAGCTAATATTGATGTAATATTCCGTCACATGAGGGAATGATCTTGTTGCAATGGTTTTGCCCACATGGGATATGCCATGCTGGAACTTTGTACTGATCATACAGTAGATGTCATTTGGAGGAGTCTTGGCTTGGCCGAGTACGATGTCACCGACATACCGCATGGCCTAACGCGAGAACCCCTCAAGTTTAATATAAGCTAAGGAGCATCGACCGAGGTTGATTAATCGATCGTGTCCTAATATCGGTTGTATGAGTATATGAGAGGCACCCTTATTACTGAAGCGCTTCCCCTAAAGTATCGGCCCACCAGGTGGCCGTTGTTACTATTAGCGAAGTCGACCCTGGTTCTCAACGAGTCCTGAAAAAATCCTGTAAACTCCCTCTGGAAGCTCGGTCGTTCGGGGTAACGATGTCTCATATGGAGATGAGGTCATATTTAGGTATATCAATCACCCCTATCCCTCAGCCATTTATGTGCGAAGATGACTGGGGGATATGAGTCTGATGAGTCTTTTGAAGGGACCACATGCGTGACACACGTCTCAATCCTGATTGGATAGCATCTGCCCCAATCATAATTCGACGGCTGAATGCTTTGGTCTATTTGCCCTAGGTGATGATGAGTGTAGGGAAGCTTGCATAATCATTTGAAGATTTTTAAACCACAAAAACCCTTTTGCCTTCTTCTTCTCCCTCTTTTTGCAAAAACTTATTCCCGCTTCTAAGTTGTCAAACCTCAACCACCACAATAACCATCCTTCAAGCATTCCACCCTTTTTCTTTGCTTTCTAAGCTCGATTAGCCCCTATTTCTCTTTTAGAGGCTCGTCTTCTCCAGGTACCCCTCTTCCTATAACTTTTTTACTATTCTCATTTCTCACTTCTTGTTTTCGCATTTTTCGGTGGCTTTTAATTTCTCTGATGAGGTTTTGGGATAGCTTTTAGGGCTTGGATTTACCTTTGTTTCGTATCTACCTACTTATTGGTAGTGGTAGAGGTGTTTTTTAATGGGTTTAGGTGTTTAATTAATACTTGAGAGATTTTAAGTGACCTCCGATCACCTTTTCCGGTGGGGTTTTTTGGTATGTTCTTGACTATTCTTCATTAGGAATGATTGAGACTAGCTTTCGATCTTTAGGTCAACAAAAGTCAACATTTTAAGCTGTTTGTCACCCTTGGAAATTTAGCCAAGTGTAGTCTCATCTTGTTCATGATAAGTCGTTTATACGAACTAGCTAAGGAATTTCCAAGCCTTCGGGAGAGATATTTTGAAGAGATTAGGAAGATTGAGCTTGAGGAAGCCGAGAGCTCCCCCTCTGACCTATATTTTCACCCCATTAGTTGTTATCCTTGTAAAACTACCGAACCAAGTGGTCCCATACCTGAGTCAGTTTCTTCTGAAAATGAAAGTACGTCCATCTTTGAACCATCTGATAGTGCTGACCCTTCTGACGAGTCTATGTCCCATTCCTCATACCATGATAATGGGTATGAGGAAGATGAGGTCTCTTCTCGCGCCTCGTCTTCTCAGAGGGCCAAGTCATCAAATTGGTCTGACGTCTCCATTGATATTAATGAGCCCAATGTTGTCGTCCCTCCCCCACTTGATGCTATTCCTTTGTCAGCTACTATGAGGGATGAGTTTATGCAACACTTTCCAAGTGGTGACCCAAACCAACCTTAGGCTTAAGAGCCAGACAATGCTAGTGAAGAGAGCGATATTGACCTATCCATAGCTAAGTCATACGAGAGTTCGGTCACTGAGGTCAAGTTGCTGACTTAGAGACACTTATATGGCATTGGGCCCTCCATTTTCATGAGGAAACCATCTGCGGAAGAGAGATCCTTTGACGACCGAGAGGGCGAGTTATGTTTCTATGATCAAATGTTCAAGGTCGACTTTTGACTACCTATTCACCCCATCATATGCGCAATTTTATATCGCATAGGAGTTACCCTATACTAGCTTTCTCACAATGCCTGGAAATTTATTCTGAACTTTGTTTCTCTCTGGAAGATAGTTCATCAAACCGACCTTCCAGTCAATATCTTTATGTCTTGTTATACCCTTTCGTCCCCAAGACTCAACCTAGATACTATCATCTCGCAGCTAGGAAGTCTTCCAAGAAGGTCTTGTTGGTTACCCATACTTCCAACCACGATTGGAAACCCCACTATTTCTTTATTTCAGGAGCTTGGGAATTTGGTCAATGAAGCATGTGGTACCTCTGAGCCCGGGGTCCATCAGAGGTGGGCCAAAGTCTCTGCGTCGGCCTAGCTTGAACCGAGCTTGAACCCTTATGTTGCTAAAAAAGTTAAGAAACTTAGGGATCAAGGTGTCCAAGGTCGTCTCGTGAAATTTTAACAATTAATAACCCCTTACTACTTATCTCAGACAGGTTTAGGGGTTGACCCCTTAACCGAGCTATGTGAGCGACTTTTCTGGAGGAATTGAGGTGTCATATTTTTCAACTTTCAATGCTAACCTCATCTTCTTTATGCAGATCATCTAGAAAATGTGTCAGGTTATCTTTAGGAAATAGTGGCCAAGAATCTGAGTAAACTTATCAGCAAACATGGAAAGGGAGCCCCCCTGCTACTACTGCCACCAAGACCACTGTTGGTGACCCTGGCCGAGCTACTGAGGTCATGAAGAAGAGGAAATGTCGAGAGGAAGAAATAACCTTTTCTCGTCCATCAAAATAAAGTCGGTATGATCAATTCTTTCCCATCTCCACGGACGAGGTTCTTGCGGCTCATCTATCATAGCTAAAACTGGATGATAATAGCATCATAGGTAATCCTAGGAACTCTTGTGACATTATCGCCTCCCTGATAGCCTACACTGATAGGCCCTTTTTGAGAGCCATGGACATCCCCCTTCTTAATGAGTTCTCCATTCACAGGACTTTTTGGGTACCTTTGCTAAAGTTCGTTAAAAAATAACAAGTGTAGTCTCATACTTCCCTTCAAATATTGATTAACATCTCTTTGGTTGTAGGGGGTCATGTCCCTCTATCGGTTGGGGGACTAGGTTAACAAGAAACTTCCTTTCATTCAAAAAGGGAGAGAGGTCGATATCACTGAGCAAAATCTGAGGAAGGAGCTCGAGGATTCCCAGAAGGCTTCGAAGCAGTCTCAGGAAGAGGTAACCAACCTCAAGGGAAAAAATGACAAAACCCCAAAGAAGCTATCTGGCAGTAAGAAAACCGAGATAGAGGTTGCAATCTAGACTTCTGTGGATAAATACAAGGACTCTGACGAGTACAATGACCATGTATTTGAGAACTTAGGGAGGGGCATAAGTACTTCTTATCAATGGGTCATTTTAAGGCAAGCTAAGACGGGGAGCTTGACCTCTTGGGACTTCGTGGGTTTCAAGTTTAGTGACCTTGTTCTTGAGATAGCTCTCGCAGACATTGAAATGCCTAGGGGGATGCTGAGGTCGACCCTGATATTCTTAGAGCTCAAGAGGATACAGTCGAGTTTGATGCTAATGCTGAAAAGATCGAGGTTATTAATGTGATAAAGGTTTCTTCTACTGATGGTCCGGCCCTTAGAGATGCCGACGCTACACCAGTGAATCAATAAATTTAAGACTTTGCTTTTCCTTTTTGGTCAGGGTAGTCGACTGTGACCGGTTGCACTTCATCTGATGTAACTCGCTTTAACCCTTTGTACCATCTGATTCGATATGATATATGATTTTTGAATGTTCATTTTCCTGAATGTCTGCTGGCTTCTTTTATTATATGCTTTGAAGTCTGAATGTGTTGGTAATAATTTTAACACCAAGTTTCACAACGTTTGAAATCCCGTCTTGTCTATGAGGCAGGATAAGGATAACCACCAAGTGATTTTAAATTTGAACTCAGTAAATTATGGTGCTATGTCATATCCCCTCTCATCATTTTGAGAGTGCATGGTTGAGCATCGTCTCATCCATGCTTTGTCATATCAGCCGAAAGAGGTTTTTCACCAAATTAATGATTTTTAATAATGAACCACACCCAAGTGAGTTTATTTTTTAACTCACCAAATTATGGTGTCATGTCATATCCCCTCTCGTCGTTTTGACAGTGCATGGTTAAGCATCATCTCGTCCATGCACTGTAACAAATTAATGATGTTTTAATACTGAACCACACCCAAGTGATTTTGAATTTTAACTCGCCAAATTATGGTGTTATGTCATATCCCTTCTCGTCATTTTGAGAGTGCATGGTTGAGCATCGTCTCGTCCATGCACTGTCATCTCGGTTGAGAGAGGTTTTTCACCAGATTAATGATTTTTTAATAATGAACCACACCCAAGTGATTTTGAATTTGAAATCACTAAATTATAGTGTTATGTCATATCCCCTCTCGTCGTTTTGAGAGTGTCTGGTTGAGCATCGTCTCGTCCATGCGTTGTCATCTCAGCTTAGAGAGGTTTTTCACCAAATTAATGGTGTTTTAATAATGAACCACACCCAAATGATTTTGAATTTGAACACACCAAATTATGGTGTTATGTCATATCCCCTCTCGTCATTTTGAGAGTGTATGGTTGAGCATCGTCTCGTCCATGCACTGTCGTCTCGGTCGAGAGAGGTTTTTCACCGTATTAATAATGTTTTAATAATGAACCACACCTAAGTGATTTTAAATTTGAACTCACCAAATTATGGTGTTAGGTCATATCCACTCTCGTCATTTTGAGAGTGCATGGTTAAGCATCGTCTCGTCCATGCACTGTCGTCTCGACTTAGAGAGGTTTTTCACTAAGTTAATGGTTTTTAAATATGCAATTATCCCTTCTCGGTGATGTTGAAAATGCATGAATGGGGTTGTCCCCCTTTCTAAGTTATCATTTCACCGAGATTGAGTTGTTACTACTTCACCACAAATGATGTTTTATATCTTGAGGACATTTGGACTATACAACTTAATTACCATAAACAAGATATGAGGGAGCACTTTGATTTTTCATTTATGATCCATACCATACAATGGAAGAAGAAAAACATACAAGATAATATCCATGATCTTTTACTTGTAGTATCTTCTTAAATGGTTGACGTTCTAGGGGTTGGAGAATTTCTCTCTCTATATATTTGCCAACCCATAGGTACCTAAGACGACTTCATCAGTGACTCTGTAGGGACCATGAAAGTTGGCGTGGATCTTGTTAGGTTTTTTCCGTTTCTTTTTCAGGACTAAATCTCCCACAACTATTTGCCTTTCTTTGACCCTCTTGCTATAGAATTTCACCGTTCTCTACTGGTACGCTGCTTGTTCAACCTCTTCATATTCACTTCTCTCTTTTATAAGGTCAAGGTCAAGTCTTCTCTCTGCCATATTTTCCTCAGGGTCATATATATGAACTTTGTGAGTGGGGAGACCAATCTATGTAGGCAACACGTCTTCTGAGCCATAAGCCAGCATGAACGGGGTCTCCCCTGTCGGCGTTTTCTCTGTCGTCCGGTAAGCCCATAGGACAACATGTACCTCTTCAGTCTATCATCCCTTAGCATCTTCTAACTTTTTCTTAATTACATCAAGAATAGTTCTATTGGTGACTTCAGCCTGACCATTAGCCTAGGGTCGGCCTGGCAATGAGAAGAATTATTTAATGCCGACCCTCTTGCAATACTTCTCCAAAGATATGTTCTTGAATTGTCCCCATTATTAGAGATGAGAGTGTTAGGGAGGAAATACCTATAAATAATATTCTTCCACATGAACTGGAATGTCTTCTTCTCCATTATGGTGATCATAGCCTTAGCTTCCACCCACTTGGAGAAGTAATCTATTGCCACAATCAAATATCGGTAGGTTCCTATGGCCCTTGGAAATGGTCCTACCAAGTCTATTCCCCATACTGCAAATGACTATGGAGAGGTGATGGATGTTAGTGGTTGATGAGTTCGATGAGGGATTATGGTGAACCTCTGACACTTATCACACTTCTTGACATAGTCAGCAGCATCCTTGGTTAAGTTCAGCCACCAGTATCCCTGGGTGATGATCCTCTTGGCTAATGACCTTCTTCCAATGTGACTTAAATAAACCCATTTATGAACATCCTTCAAAATATATGCCACCTCGGTTAGGTGAACTCATTTAATCAGAGGTATAAGAAATCCCTTCTTATATAACACGTTCCCCAAGATAGAGAACTTGGTCGCTTTGTACCTGAGCTTCCTCATATCGGTCTTGGACCTTGGACACTTTCCCTATCTGATGTACTTAATTATAGGGTCTATTCAAGACAGTCCTAGGTTTAATTTGAGATAAATATCTAACTCTATATCTTCCCCTTCAATGGTAGGCCATCGTAGAATCTCTACTGGCAAGGACCTTTTTAATTTTTATTTTAATTGCTGATGCTAATCTTTCCAGGGCACCCGCACAACCATTGTCAAGTCGAGGTATCCTCTTTATTTTGATTTCAGTTAAGTTCTTGGTCATCTTCCTTACTCTTTCCAGGTATTTTTCCATCATTTCATCCTTGGCCTCGTAGTTGCCTAAAATCTGGTTAACGATCAATTGGGAGTAACTATGTACCGAGAGCTGGAAGATATTCAGAGCTTTTATGAGGGATAGTTCGGCTATGAGCACCTCATACTCTGTAAAATCTTTAAAATTTATTCTTAGAGCATACTCAATGTCTATTCCGTCTGGTGCCGACATAATCAAGTCAGCACCGCTCCCACTTTCACATGACGACCCATCGACAAAGAGGCTCCAAATGGTTCCCCATTCTAAAAATTAGCCTTCGTCGATGACTCATCTTCTGATAAAAAACTTATCTGTCACATCCATAGAAGGTTGTGGAACTCGAACATCGGCCTTAACTATTTTTGCTATACTATTCTCGGCTTTAGACGAACCTTCTCCCACATTCTCTAACGATATGGCCTTTATCTGAGTTTCTTCTCTGTCGGCCTTATCCCAGGTGAACTCGGCCATAAAGTATGCCAATGCTTGACCTTTGATTGCTACGCTCAGCTGATAAACTATGTCATATTATTCCAGTTCAATGGCCCATGCCATCAACCTACCCGTTTTCTCAGGTTTATGGATGACCTTCCTGAAGGGAAAGTCTCTCAAGACGACCATTGTATGAGCTTGAAAATATGGCTTCATCTTTATTGAAGCGTGGATGAGGTCATACACCAGTTTTTCCATCTTAGTGTGCCTCTGCTCGGCCCTTTGAAGGGCTTTGCTATTAAAATAAACAAGTCTATGTACCCCACTATCATCTCTGACTATAGACGCACTAATGGTCGACCCTGATACGTCTAAATACTCATAGAGCCTCTCTCCTTACACAGGCTGAGATAATAGGAGAGGCAAGCTGAGGTAAACCTTTAATTATTAAAAGGATTTCTCACATTCCTCGTCCCACTCAAAGGCCTTTCTGAGCACTTTAAAGAATGGCAAAAATTTATCAGTGGCTTTAGAGATGAATCTTCTTAGAGCTGCCACTCGTCCAGTAAGTCTCTGAAATTCCTTGATGGTCTTTGGGGTTTGGATTTCTATTAAGGCTTTGATCTTCTCAGGGTTTGCCTCTATTCCCGTCTGATTTACGATGAATCCAAAAAAACTTGCCATCTCCAACTCCGAACATGCACTTCGCTGGATTGAGCTTCATTTTGTATCCATCCATTGTGCTGAAGGTTCTTTTAAGGTCGGCCACATGTGTATTGTCCTTCAGAATCTTCGTAAGAATATCATCGACATAGACCTCCATCGTCTTCCCTATCTTATCTTCGAACATCTTGTTTACTTGATGCTGATAGGTTTTCTCAGCATTCTTCATACCAAAGGGCATGACTTTATAGCAGTAGGTCCCTTTGTCGGTCATAAAAGTTATCTTCTCTTCGTCGGTCGAGTCCATCAAGATTTGGTTATAGCCTGAGTAAGCATCCATAAAACTCATCAATTCATGCTCAGCCATGGTATAGACCATTTGATCAATACGATGGAGAGGGAAGTTGTCTTTAGGATAAGACTTGTTCAAATCAGTGAAATTCATGCACATTATCTACTTGCCATTAGCTTTAGGTACTATGAAAGCATTTGAAAGCCATTCAGGGTATATCACCTCTCTGATAAACTCAGCCTTCTCAAGCTTTTTAACATCGTCTCTAATGACCTTTCACTTCTCCCTTGAGTAGATTCTCCTTCTCTGTTTTATCATCTTGGCACCATCGACGACATTCAACTTGTGAAACATTACTTTTGGGTCAATCCCAGACATGTCTTCATGACTCCACGTGAGGATATTTTTTTTCTTCCTCAGAAATTTGATCAACTCATCATTAACCCCTTGTTTTTGGGCTTTGGCAACCTGGACGGTTTTTCTGGCTCGTCCTCATTGAGGTCTCATCTTTAGGATCAAGGGTGTCAATGTTGTATGTGGTTGTTGCTTTCTTCTAAGCCTCTCTTTCCTCATCTGAGTTAAAATAGAATTCACGCGTCGATGTCTAATCACCTTAAACTTCCCCCACCCCATATGGAGTGGGGAAGTTTATCATTTGGTGGACCATTGAAGGCATGACCTAAAATTCTTTTAGGGCTACCCGTCCCAATATGATGTTGTAAGCTGAGAAGACGTTCTCATCCATCGTAAAAAAATTGATCTTCTTAGTCAGCCTCTTAGGCCACACGTCTCCCAATCTTATGTTTATTTCATACATCCCAAGAGGGTGAACATGTTCTCCATTAAATCCTATCAGAGAATGGTGGTATGGGATGAGCCTGTCCCTACTAAGTCCTAAGTCTTTGAAGCATGGCCAAAACATGACATCTACTGAGCTTCCTCCATCAACTAAGAATCTCGCTACCTCACACCCATGTACTCTGGTGGTAATAACGAGCGGGTCATCATGAGGAGATGGGATACCCTTGAAATCTAGTCTTGAAAAACTGGCTATGAGGGTTCCATATACACTTTCTTCCTCTTCTAGGGCTTAACATCAATAGAGGCTAAATTCACAGCCTTGGCCCTGGTGATTTCCTTCGCCTCGTCCATGTGCACTTTACGATCGGCCACCTCAGAGCCTCCTCCCGCTAGGCCACCACAAATCCTGCCTACAACTAATGAAATCATGTTAAGTCTCTTCACTGGGATGTTATCTTCCTTTGATGGGAGATTGGGATCATCAATATCATCATCTGAGGGGTCATCCCGCTTAGCTGGAGCATTCTCTCTGCAGTTACCATTTTTTCATTTTTTGGGGTCATCGAGGCCTTTGTCATCTCGGCCTCAGCTTGAACTGCTCTTATCAACATACCTCATCAACTTACCAGACTTCAGCATTTTTTCAATTTCTTCGTTGAGGGCGAAATATTTATCGGCGATGTGCCCATGATCTTGGTGAAATTCACACCAAAGATTCCTATTTCTCTTCTGAGGAGCAGTCTTTAACTTTTTCATCCACTTAAGAGACCGATCATTTTTTATCTCATTCAAAATGTTCTCGTAGCCAACTGTCAGAGGGGTATAGTCTGCAAACTTCTTGTCTATCCACCTTTTCTTGCTATCCTTCCCCTTAGACTTCTGAACCTTGGCATTGCTGTGGGTTGTCTTTTCTTCATATTCTTTGGTGGCCATTGCCTCCTCTATGTTCATGACTCTCCCGGCCGTAGCCAGGAGTTGATCCATAGAATTTGGAGGGTTATCAGCCAGCTTCTAGAGTTGTTTTCCCATTTGAAGTCCTTCCATAAGGGTTGTCATTACGATGCTTTCTTAATATTCTTCGACTTATAGCTTTTCCTAGTTAAAACGGTTTATAAATTCCCTCAGAGTCTCGTCCTTCCCCTGTTTAATGTACAACAGGTGGGTCATCTGCTTCCTAGGTCTCACCCCAAAGCAGAAGTTATGGACAAAATCATCATCCAGCTCCTTAAAACTCCCCATTGAGTTCTTGGGAAGGGAGGTGAACCATATATGGGTGGCTCTAGTCAAAGTGCTCGAGAATGCATGAAATTTCATCTCATTTGAGATGGAGTAGATATTGATAGCCAACTAGTACATCTCTACAGGGTGCACAGGTTTGGTACTCCCATTATACTTTAGGGTAACCATCGGCGGCATGAATTTGGCAGGGCTTGGGAAATTTACTATTTTTTCCACAAAGGGAGAGCCTTCAGCATACCCGCTCTACAAGGGGTCTCAACTCTTCATGATATCACCAATTTTATTCTCCAACCTTTGTATGGATTCTTCCAAGGCTTTTCAGTTACAACGTCAACTTTTGTGAGGGTAGCATTTTCCCCAGCCCCTTCTCTATCGTTCAGTCGAGCTGACCATTATCTATTAACTAGATGGCTCGAAGGTGCTTTATCTGCACCCTGGATCAACTGTTGATGTCTCTTTGCTCCTCTCAGTCCTGGGGAGGTCTCCAGTTGTCTCTCCTCTCATTTATTCTTGAGCAGACAACACTCTTTGATCTGGAAAGAAAGTTCCTCAGATCTTGCTAGGGGTCGAGCCTATTAAAGGTCGAGCCTCTACTTAGCCTATCCAAGGCTAGTTTACTTGGTCTACCATCTCGACTTTACCGATGATCTTGTCCCCTACTCATCTATAAAGGGCGAAGAGTGTCCCTAGATATGTGATATGGTTCACAACATTACCTCTCTTCCTCGTCCTCATAGAGGTTGTCTCCCACCTCATCATCACGGAGTTCTTGACTTTCCCTCCCCAAGCGTAGACGCTTGGCATCAACAACTCTCTCCACCTCTGCTGTGGAGGGAGGTCTTTTTTGGATGCCGGGGGTTATCTCGTGTCTTGTTGATCAATAATGCCTTCTCTGACGGGCGGAGTCATAAACTCAGCTCTAGTGCCGCCAGTCCTGGTCGTGAAATTTTAGCTAAACGTAGCAAATTGGTTTTGCATATATTGTTGGTTAGTTATGAGGGAGCAGAGCGCCATCGCGATTATCTTTCAGGAGGAGGAGGAGGATCCATAGCCATTGGTGTAAAATATATGAGATGTGAGCTGAAGAAGGAGAGATTAAAATCTCCACAAATAGGGAGGACTAGTTCACCACTGGAGAATCCGATGAGTATAAGGTAAAACAAGGAAGATATGGCTATCATCTTTCCCACAGACAGTTCCCCAAATTGATGATGTTGTAATCAGCACCACCATATTAAGATGAGATTATGAATATCTTAAGCTCAATCATAGTACAATAATGGACATGGATATATGTATATATGAGAGAAGGAGATGAGGATAAGAAGATAAACTCAATTATTTAAAGTGGTTCAACTAATTAAGACTACATCCACTGTGTGAGTGTGTGAGAAATCCACTAAACAAGGGCACTAATGGCCATGGATACAACACTCAAAGCTCTCTCCCTCGCTCTTTTATACAATTGGACAGAGTTTTGTTTGAGTTTTGAATTAAGAGAGATCTCTCTTCATGGAGAAGATGAAATGTATATATATGGCTTGGGGGGTATAATGTACCCCCGAAGCATGTAATCAACATATGCATGAGGAGGATCCCAATAAGATGAAGACACCTGTCCCTAGCACGTGTAGATAATATTTATGTAATATTCCCTCACATGAGGGAATGGTCTTGTTGCAACGATTTTTCCCTCGTGGGATCTTCCATGTTGGACCCTTGTATTACTCGTACAGTAGATGTCATTTGGAGGAGTCTCGACCTAGTCAAGTACGATGTCGCTGACATAGCGCATGGACTAATGCGGGAAACTGCCATATGTGCTCTCGGCTGAGGAGCACCAGCTGAGGTTGATTAACCGACTGTGTCGTAGTATCGGTTGTGTGAGTAAATGAGAGGCACCCTTATTGCTGAAGTGCTTCCCCTGAATTATCGGCATCCCAGGTGGCCGATTTTACTGGGAACGAGGCCGACCCTAGTTCTTGACGAGTCCTTAAAACATCCTATGAACTCCCTCTGGCAGCTCAACTATTTGGGGTGAGGAGGTCTAATATGGAGACGAGGCTATATTTGGGTATATCATATACCGTACGTATAAGGACCTCCTCCGTCAAGCCTAACTCCTCCGAGTCCATAATATTAGGACGGTGCAACATATGCACTGACCCTCCATCAGCTCACTGGATGTTGTAACCCGACGAATGCATTCGCATAAAACGATCCTTTGAAGACATCGTTGCCGATGATGTCATCGCACCGCCCGCACTGTGGGAGGACCCCACATGTCGACTTAAACTCGCGCGAGGAAGAGGCATCACATCGTATATACTGGGAGGCATTAACCATCTCGACACGAAATGCATATAGTCATACATCACAACCGTGTCAGTGTACAGCGAGTAAGGCTCACCCATCATTACCGCCACCAGGGCATCCTCTGATATCTCCCGCACTCGCCTCATAAACATAGGGGGATTTACCAATGGCACCGTAACCTCATCCTCCACGATCTGTTGGATTACCCTCACCCCTAGGTACCAAGATTAGATAAACTCATGCGCCAGCCGACATAGCATCTGCGCATGTCCCTAGTTGCCCCAGTGTGCTGAATGGTCATCCCCCAATGATAAAAGGTCACCTGCAAATCCCCAGTAAGAGGAAAAGATCAATATCAATAAAAAAATCATCAAATCAAAATACGGTCTCAAGATAAAAGAAGGTCTACCCGCTCGCTTGTCAGACAATTCGAGACTTAATGCACCGCCTTTAGAGAGAGAGAGATTTCTTTGATTGTCGGTTGGACCTCTGCCATCGGTACATTTGGTAGAATTCCCCAACAGTTTCATCCTTCAAATATACCAATTGGGTGTTTAGCCAAATCACCTCATAAAACCACTTCTGCAAAGGGCAAAGGCCAACAATTAAGAAATCAAAAATAAAACGCATGAAGGAAAATGCGAATGCATAAAGGAAAATGAAAAAAAAATAAAGAATACCTCCAGAAGATACGTGGCTCCAGTAAACGACTGCCTGCAACACAAGCTGAATGGATCAACATAATAATAAAGGGTCACCAAACTCAGGCTCCCCCAATTATAAAGACGGATGTTCGAGAGCACCCTCAAAAAAGGCAAAATCACAAGTGCACGACGTTGCCAATCGTCACCACCAGAAAACCTCCAAGCACTAACAGAATGGAAATTGGTCCATCTGATGCACCGGATGCCCATTTCTCTCATTGATCCTCCTCCTCAACAATAACTCCCTCAACTAAGACAAGAGAAGAGAGTCCCTAAAAACCATCCTCTCCAGATCACCTAACGCCACTGTCACCGCCTCTGCGTCACCCTCAACGTCCTATCCACCTCAATCTGAACACCATCATTGTCGAACCCTAGAAGCTACTGTACATCAATGGGAGTCACTATCATATCCCCAAAGTCAAAAATGGAAGGTGTGGGTAGTGTCCCACCACCTCTCCCCCATACCACACAGAACAAAAGTGGAATGGGGAATCTCATCCATAACAAATGCCAGTCTCCTAAAGCTGGATGATGACACCATCTAGCGCACCAGACATGGAAGGTGCTCCCAAACATCCTTAATCCCCATCGTCCTTTGGGAACATATAGTCGACATAGAGACGTCAGACTGTCGAAGAAACAAAGAAAACCATTGTCAAAATTCAAGAAATAAAGCAATCTTGTCAAGAAAAAGGGAGAATAATACCAAAGGTCATTAAATAATTACATAGCTTCCAGGGTTCACAAACCTAGAAGAACGATGCCGCAAGGGCTCATATAGAAGAATCCGAACATCCACCACCGACTCAAATGAGTCGAATAAGTTCTCGCTGCCCAGTGCAATGGGCACCCTATCCCTCCACTCCAACCATGCCTAATCATCAGCATTAAGCCATGCCAAGTGAGTAGCGTTGCTTTAAACTCAGCCATCTCTTGACTTTGGAATGTTGAAATGATTTGCAGAAGGTAATTGCAGAAGAAGCAAGTCGAAAAGCTATGAAAAATGAGGAGAACCCGCTTCCTTGTTATAATAAGCTAAGGGGCATGTCAATTGGCATCTTCCTGCCACCACCGATTGGAACTGACCCTCCACCTGCTTGAGGCACCCCAAAAGACCATGCCACTTCCATTTGGCACCCCTCCATCTATGTCAGTCGGTACCCCGTTTAAAATTTTCGTACAAAAAGTCCAAAAAAATCCCAAAAAATCGCCAAAAAATTCGTAAAATCACCTGATTAATTTTAGTTACTTTTCACCAAGACAAAAAGTCTTTTTACATCCCCAATGAAATTCCAGAAAGAAATTCTCCCCACAATGTCTCCATAGGATGCTCTAAAATTCCAAAAAATTACCAACTAAAAATTCTCGGATCATTCGCTCTTCCCCAGCGGAACCTAAAATCAAATGCTTTCTCAAATCCCCAAATAAAGATCACACATCCCTAGTGGAGTTCCTAAATTTCCCCAAGGAAACATAAGCCCTCATAATTGGCATTGACCCGCAAAATTGGTCACCCCAAATAAGCCCGCAGAGTTGGTCACCCCTATCTTAAGCCATCAAAATTGTCTTCGACCCTCAGAATTGGTCATTTCTACTTAAGCTTGTGGAATTGGCTTTGACACTCATAATTGGAATCGACCCTCAGAATTGGTCACTTCTACTTAAGCCCGTAGAATTTTCTTTAACTCATATAATTGGTCACCCCATATAAGGTCACAGAATTGGCTTTAACCCATAGAATTGGTCACCCCTATCTTAAGCCCTCGATATTGGCTTTGACCCTCAGAATTGTTCACTTCTAGTTAAGCTCGCAAAATTTTATTTCGCCCACATAATTGGTCTCCCTAACTAAAGTCTGCAGAATTGGGTTCGACCCTCAGAATATGTCACCCCAAATAAGCCCTCAGAATTAGCTTCGACCCACAGAATTGACTTCGACCCTTAGAATTGGTCGCTTCTACTTAAGGTCGCAGAATTTTCTTTGACCCACAGAATTGGTCACCCCTATTATAAGCCCTCAAAATTATCTTCGACCCTCAGAATTGATCGCTTCTACTTAAGGTCGCAGAATTGGCTTTGACCCACAAAATTGGTCACGCCAAATAAGCCCTCAGAATTGGCTTCGACCCTCAGAATTCGTCGCTTCTACATAAGTTCGCGGATTTGGCTTTGACCCATACAATTGGTCACCCCTATCTTAAGCCCCCATAATTGGCTTCGACCCTCAGAATTGGTCGCTATAATTTAAATACTCATAACTAACCCCGTCCAGAAAAATTGGTTGACTCCCTACTCATTACCTCATTTAGGTCCTCTTAATAGGCCACCCAAACATCACCCTAGGTCATGAGCATCGACCTCGACCCTCTGAATCAGTCATCCTCATCCCTTAGGTCCACAAAACTGACCTCTATCATGTGGTGTTTATTCGACGGCTATCACTTGTTCCAAGCTAACCCGTCGAGGGGCTCTCTAGAAACCATATTATAGGTCCCCCTAAGCATCCCCTTAGGTCCCTAACACCTCCCCATCTCACTGTAAACCCTAGGTTGCACTCCGAGTACCGATCTAGAGCCCACCGGGCACACCCGTGCCCCATTTGACACCGATTAACTCTATTATCAGAGCGAAAGCCCTTTGAATCTTTGAAGGGATCTAAATAACCTTTCTAACAGTCCACCCCGTGTGTGAATCAACATAACGGTTCAGACTAAGGGACCATTTTACTATCAAAAATCGATTTGGAGGCCACCAGGTACTCCCGGGTCCCGAATTGACCTCAATTAACTTCACCGTCAGAGAGAAATCTCGTTGAATATTCTAAGGGCATTGAAAACCCTTTTCCAACAATACACCCCATGTACAAAATGGCTTAACCATTCAGACTAACGATCAGTTTTCCCCTAAAAATTCATCTAGAGGTCAACGGGCGCTCCCGGGCTCCGTTTGACTAAAGTCATCTCTTCATCTCGAACAAGAATAAATGAATCTCAGAAAGGAATACCCCATGCAAGATTATGACCTATGGTATGGATGGACTACTTATTTTACTTCGAGAGGTTCCCGGGCTGTTTCATCCCCCGATTGACCAAGGTCAACCTTCCAAACCGACCAAAATTCTTTGTAATGTCTAAGTAAATCTCCTAAACTATCCAATGGTCCTCCCCTTTTGAGATTTTGACTTACCATGCAAACAAACGATTCATTTTTTCCGATAATCTCCCGTCTAAAAGACCGACGTGCGCTCCCAAGACAAATTTCACCAAAAGTCAACTCCCGAACCGGGGAGAGGTCCAAAAGACTCTTGAAGGTCTCTAAAGTGATTTTGAGCCCCGGTTGACCAAGGTCAACCTGCCGAACTGAGACAAGTCTTTGGAATGTCTAAGTACATCTCCTAAACTTTCCAACGGTTCGCACCGTACACGATTCTGGCTTACCATGCGGATGAACGATTTATTTTCATCCAACGATCTCCCATCCAAAAGATCGACGTGCGCTTTCGAGCCACATTTGACCCAATGTCAAATAACGGACCCAGGAGTGGTATAAAGTACTCTTTAAGGTCTCTAAAATACCTTTCTAACAATATGCCCTGTAAGTAATTCGGATTAACGGTTTGTGTTATACGACCAGTTTTTCAGGAAAATCTGCCCGAGACTGCCAATTGGAAGGTACAGATCCCTATCTATCAACACAGCGTCTCGGATCACATGCCAAGAGGAATACCCTATATTAGGCCGATCGTCACCCCCGGCCCTATAAATAGAGGTTATGTACTCACTCCAAGAGCGAGATAATAAATATATCAGCATCAATAATCTCAGCAACATTCCCTCGAAATCAACGAAGTCCCTCTTCTGAAGTTCCATCCAAGCTTACATCCCATTCTTTAAATAACCAATTCGGAAAATAATCTTCTCTCTCATCAACATTCATCGACACTCAAGGTATTTCATCCAAGATCAAAGATCAAGCTTCAAAGAAGGTCCAATTCCTTTCCTCTCTATTTAAATTACTTATTTTTGCATAATAAACATTAGATTCATAATGTAGTTCTTACTTTAGTCCATACACATTAATATCTACACTTTTATTAGTATATTTAACATACCTTATTTTCTACAAAAATCCCAAAAACAAATAAAAGAGGGTTACACCCGTAAATTTCGAATGGAATTATCCATCACACCTTTTTCCAAAACCAAGAAACACATTATCTACACATACACATATAATAAAATTCCATTCGAATTTGTGGGATAAACCCTACCCCTATGCTACATTCGAACTACGTGGACTTTGATACCTTTATAGGCTACGTAGGCGTTTTGGATTAAATCTAAGACTCGAGTCCAATTTTCCAATTTTCTCAATTTCCTAAAAATTTCCTAAACCTCCCATTTTCATATATATATATATATATATATCATGCTTATTTGCGTTTCATCCAAACACATATTATCGTTTCCTAATAACCATCAATATCGTGATAAACGAACAAATCATACTTTCTATGTATATTATTTGGGGAAAATTCCGATGGATGAGCTCATTCTACCTTGTCCATGGTATGAGTTGAATGATTCTGATCTCCATGATATAAACACGCTCACACACTTCATGGGGATATAAAGGAAAATAATACTAGGCCATGAGAGATCTAAAGGGAGGGATGGGTGCCTAACACCTTCCCATTCCGTAACTTAGCCCCCGAACTTTTGAACTATCGTTTTCGTATGCATGAGTTTGTCCTTGATTCCACTCTCTCGAAGTGGCAACATGTTCTTTTACCTGTTTTGTGAAAAATAGGCTGGCGACTCCATCTCTTCACATGTACCCCCACATTGACAACGATCGAAGCACCATTTAAAGAGGGGTGCGATATCGCGGCACAACCTTCCCGAGGGTATCTCTCTCTCCCCCTCGGGCCTCCCAGGATGGCCACACCAACCTTAGAAACCCAGAGAACCCAAGCAATGTTTTTTAAAACAAAACCCTAGGTTTTCTTTTTGGAAAAATTTTAACGAATGTGTATTTTGGAAGATCTCACACAAACCTCACTTGTTTTCTCTCGATATAAAACTCTATTATTTTCTCTCTTTTCTTTCTTCTCTCTCTCTCCATCTCTCTCTCTCTCTCTCTCTCTCTCTCTATCTCTCTCTCTCTCTCTCTATCTATCTATCTATCTATCTATCTATCTATCTCTCTCTTCTTTTTTTCTCTAAGACCTCAACCCTCCTAAAAGTTCTCAAATAGTAGAGAAAGGGTCTCTATTTATACTACAGGAAGGTTTTGGAGGTTCAAAGAAAATCAAGGGTTGAGATTAAATCTTTTAAAATTCTTATAATCCAAAGGTTCATAAGCCACCGCTAACGGGTTTGTTTTTATTAGTTGAATGGGTTTGCACTGGGATTGATCAAAACAACATGCAGATCGTTGATTGAACTTAATCTAAAGGTTAATATTAAATATTATCTTGTGAGAATAAAGAAGCACAACTTCAGCTGATGAAGGAAGGACAAGCGAGGGACACGTGTAGGCATACTATCAGGCAACACACGTGTGTTTTTTTTCTTTCAAAAATACCAATTCCCCCCACAGTATTCTCTGTCAGTTTTTTTTATTCCCAAGATTTCATGGGAATTAATTAATTTGATTTTTAACCCCACACATTTTAAACCCTAAATTATAAATGTTTACAAATTAATTTAAAATCTTTAAAAAATTCCCAAAAATATTTTAATAATATTTTTACACACGCACAATGTAATGACTGAATTTTAGTCCTAAATTGTGTTGTTTTACTACCCTTGGGCTATTGTGGTTGTATTATAAATGCTTTGCGGATGAAGATAAGATAGTGGAGAAGAGCTCAGGTAATCTAAAACCATTTCGTGTATATATTCAAACTAGTTAGAACTCCTATGTAGCATAGACTCAAGTAAGTCAACCATATAGTGTGTTCTCAATCTCCCCCTTTAGATATTAGAGACAAAATTCCCTTGAGTACTCGATACACGTGGGTAAAAAAAGTCCTAGATTCCTATACTAAAGATCTATTCTACCCATCCCCATCCTAAAACCAAAAATAAAATTAAACTCAACAAATTATAGACCAATACCCTAATTTGGTAAGAATTTACAATGGATCTGTATTAGGATGCCTGAAATAAGACACTTGGAAATAAGGCATATTAGTTGAATCAGTGAAATAAAACATGATAAGTATAAGTTGTACCCAAGGTCTTCTCCCCCACTTTGTCTCAAATAAACAATGGGTGAAAGATATATACACAGGAGATAAAAGAAAATATTCTATATAGAATTTCCATAACAAGGGTAATACCAAGGGCTTCCTACATTACCAAGATAAAGTAGGTATCTTTTGTCTCTTGTTAAACTACCATACCCTAAATACTCAGAAACCAATTAGAAGCGTGATATATACCAAGGAAATATGCAGAATTATAGAACAAGAATCCCAATGACTTTCCTAAGTTATTCAAACCTAATATTATCTAATGGTTTCATGAATAGGTCAGCCAGTTGTTTTTCTGTGTTTATGTACTCAATTTCAAGTTCCTTAGATTCAACAAGTTCTCTAATAAAGTGATGTATTATCTTGATGTGCTTAGCGTGTAAGTGTTGAACTAGATTTTTTTATATGTTAATAGCACTCTGATTATCATAATACATTTTAAGTTTTTCTTCTGTAATACTATAACCATACCACATTTTTTTATACGTAATAATTGTGCACAATAGCTACCAGCAGTGATATACTCATGTAACACCCCGCGCACCCGCTAAAACTAAACTAAATCCATCTAAAATAAGTATAAAGCATCTAATTTCCACGAGTTAAATATAAAAAAACCACAATTCTTCTATTTCCACAATAATGATTTACAATAATGCTTCTCCCTAAATACACAATTCTCCAACAAAAATTACAACACTAATTTTTACATAAAAAATAAATCTTCCAATCCAAGCTCTAAAATAATTCTCCAAAATAGTCCATAGCCTCCCAATCCATGCTAGCCTGCCACTAAAAGAAAATACGGGGAAGTACCCAATATGACAGGAGTAGATGCTCAAAAATAATTAGCATGATGAATAAATCGCAACAATACGAATGCGCATATACAAATCAAATGCAATACTCAAGCATTATATCAATATTTATTTCTCAACAACACATCAATGGGCCACCAGGCCTCACCTCACCTCCCCTAGGCATCTCAAAGTCATATAACGATTTTTGAACTATTGGCGGGTGCCCATTCTCCGTGACATATTAAAATCTCATGACACTATGCTCTAATCAACAATATAATATATCTCAATGAATCAAATAATAGATTCCAACAATTTTCAGGATTCCAATGAATATCACAATTCAACATGAGTACAATTGACACAGAAAATAAACGAAACTGTACCTCAAAATCATCACATGAATCATCACATAAGTTCAGCCTAAAAAATCTAATCGCACCATCACGTTCCTCTAACAAAAATAATCAAAACTCGTTCTAGCCCAAACTCGAGAAAACACCATATAAGCCTTCAAATATTAAGCCAAACACATGATTCAGTTTGGGGCTAAAGTTTACAGATGAAAGGCAATAATTTTGGAGAGGTCATCTGGTTGAAACGTTGATGAAAAAGTAATATGAAACGTCAAGCCACGATTTTTTTGTGATATATAAAGGATTAAGAGTTTGATTAAGAAAAGAGTTCTAATCAGATACAAACACTAAAAAAACATTATGAACTATCGGACCATTGTAATTGGATGAAATTTAAGGGCATACTTGCTAAAGACGAGAGGAAGTTGTACAAAAAAATTCAGCTCGATCGGGCAGTCGAATATTTGTATATATTTTTTTCTAGAGAGTTTTATGTTATAAGGACTCTTAGAGAGTTTTATGTTATAAGGACTCTTCTAAACGGCCCAAGACTTGTATATACTCATATTAGGAGTCTTTTAAGGTAACTTTCCGAATTTTGAATAAACAACCAACATATTTCATTATTAGAAATAATTAAATCCAAAATTTTATTTTTCTCGAATTTTCCAAATTAGTTTTAAAATACCCATTTAAAAAATTTGGGTTGTTATATACTTCCCCACTAACAAGGAATTTCGTTCTCGAAATTCGACGAAACCTAACGCTCGAAAATATCATACTCAATTCTATTTCTCAAAAACCACAACTCTAATGTCCTCAATAAATTCTACACATCCTCACCTTTAGATCACAAATCTCAACCTCGATGCTTAACACGTCTTCAAAAAATATTCTATCTCCAAAGAAAACACGTCTCTCATGCATGCTTGACCCAAAACTCAAAGATCCGAGGGTTGTCGTATGTCTAATCTCTGACAACATCTGTAACACCCCGCGCACCCGAAAAGAGACACGCGACATGCTATTAAGATAAAAACTAAACTAAATCCATCCAAAATAAGTATAGAGCATTTAATTTTCACAATTTAAATATAAAAAAAACACAATTGTTCTATTTCCACAATAATGATTTACAATAATGTTTCTCCCAAAATACACAATTCTCCAACAAAAATTACACCACTAATTTATACATCAAAAATAAATCTTCTAATCCAAGCTCTAAAATAATTCTCCAAAATAGTCCATAGCGTCCCAATCCACGCTAGCCTACCACTAAAAGAAAATATGGGGAAGTACACAATATGACAGGAGTAGATGCTCAACAATAATTAGCACGATGAATAAATAGTAACAATACGAATGCGCATATACAAATCAAATTGAATATTCAAGCATTATATCAATATTAATTTCTCAACAACACATCAATGGGTCATCAGGCCTCACCTCACCTCCCCTAGGCATCTCAAAGCCATATAACAAATTTTGGACTATTGGCAGGTGCCCATTCTTCGTGTCATATTAAAATCTCATGACATTATGCTCAAATCAACAATATAATATATCTCAATTAATCAAATAATAGATTCCAACAATTGTTCAGGATTCCAATGAATATCACAATTCAACATGAGTGCAATTGACACAGAAAACAAACGGAATACTCTCGAGAGAATTTATGAGCATATTCATGTACTTAAAAATCATCACATGCATCATCACATAAATTTTAGCCTCAAAATCTAATCTCTCCATCACGTTCCTTTCGCGAAAATAATTAAAACTCATTCTAGCCCAAACTCAAGAAAACACCAAATAAGCCTTTAAATATTTAGCCAAACTCTTGATTCAGTTTGGGGCTAAAGTTTGAAGATGAAAGGGAATAATTTTGGAGAGGTCTTCTGGTTGAAAAGTTGATGACAAAGTGATTTGAAAATCCAAGCCACGAATTTGTTATGATATATAAAGGATTAATCATTTGATTAAGAAAAGAGTTCTAATTAGATATAAAGACATAGTATCTGAAGACAAGAGGAAGCTGCAAAAAAAAATTCAGCTCGATCGAGCGTTCGAATACTTTTATATATTTTTTTCTATAGAGTTTTTTATTTTAAGGACTCTTAGAGAGTTTTATGTTATAAGGAGTCTTCTAAACGGCCCAAGACTTGTATATACTCATATTAGGAGTCTTTTAAGACAGCTTTCCGAATTTCAAATATAAAAACCAACATATTTCATTATTAAAAATAATTAAATCTAAAATTTTATTTTTCTCAAATTTTCTAAAATTAGTTTAAAAATACCCATTTAAAAAATCCGGGTTGTTACAACTCAGATTCAGCAGTAAGCAGTGATATACAATTCTATTTTGTACTACTCCATCCAACTAAATTATTTCCTATAAAGTAGTGGGAACTTGACGTACTTTTACTATCATCTGAGCAACCTGCCTAGTTAGGATATGTGTAACCTACTATAGAACTTTTAGTGTCTTTTATGTACCAAATGTCATAATTAAGAGTGACTTTAACATATTTTATGATTAATTTTACACACATTAACTTACATTCTTTAGGTGAATATTGATAGCGTGCACAGACACATACAACAAAAGAAATATCATGTCTACATGCAGTAAGGTATAATAAACTCCTAATCATGCTTCTATATAAAGTAGGATCTATGTTTTTCCCATGTTCTTCTTTAGATATTTTAGTTGAAGTGCTTATGGGTATTTGTGCAGTTTTAGTATTATCAAGACCAAACTTTTTCACTAAGTCACCAACATATTTAAACAAAGAAATAAAAAGACCATCACTATATTGTTTAGCTTGTAAACCCTAAAATTATTGCAACTCCCCCGTCAAGGACATCTGAAATTCATGATGCAATATACCAGAAAAGTCCTTTACTTATTTAAGGGAAGTGGAACCAAAAATGATATCATCTACATAGACTTGTGCAATCAAAACATTGTGATCAACTTTTCGGATGAATAATGTCTAGTCATTACCACTAGCCTCAAATCCTTTATTGAAAAAAAAGGTTGATATATTCTCATAACA
Organism: Sambucus nigra; assembly: GCA_949130495.1. NCBI lineage: Eukaryota > Viridiplantae > Streptophyta > Magnoliopsida > Dipsacales > Adoxaceae > Sambucus > Sambucus nigra. Next base: position 692,648,195 of record OX422207.1, read on the forward strand.
AGCCCTATGGGCTTGCTTTAATCCATATAATGCCTTTCTTAATCTATATACATGCTTAGGATAAGGGGGATTAACAAAACCATTGGGCTGCTCTACGTATGCTTCCTCTTATAAAATACCATTAAAAAGGCAGACTTAATGTCCATTTGAAAAGGTTTAAATTTCAATTGATAGGACTCAAGTCTTCTTACCGGAGTAAAATCCTTCATAAAATCTATTACCTATATCTGAGAATATTCTTTTGCTACCTAGCTTTGTTTCTAACTACAACCCTCGGCTCATCAGTTTTATTTTTGAAAATCCAACGAGTGTCATTAACCTTTTTGTCTCCAGGCTATGGGACTTGATACCTAACGTCATGACTCTGAAATTGGACAAGCTCTTCTTGTATAGTATTAATCCAGAATAAGTCATAAAGGGCATCGTTTACACTTTTTGGTTCTATGAAAGAAAAAAAATATGCAAAGTTAGAGAAATTTTAGAGTTGGGCTCTAGTTCGCATAGGCTCGGATGGGTTACTAACAACCTTCTCAATGGGGTGGTCTTTAAAAATCCAGGTCGATATTGCAGGGACCTCAGGTGGCAGTGGATCAGTTATCTTATGAGAGTTAGGTATACAAATAATTTCAGACTCATCCCTGACTACTGATCTATTGTCACGATTCTCAGCGCTTATGTCATTTATAATTTCATTAATAAACTCCATTATAACCTTGATATGCATGTTTTAATCAGGGTAGGCCCTACTTGATTGGGAATATTCCAAAAAATGGCTTTATCACCTCAGGTATCAAATTCTTAAAGATTTTCTCTGTCTTTGCAGACACAATAAATACTCCCAAAGGTTCTAAAGTATTTCAAGATGGGTTTTTTTTATTATACCACGGTTTATAGGAAGTCTCTTTTGTATTTTTTCCAAGGTATACACGGTTAATAATGTGCATGCCGTCTGAACTGCCTCAACCCAAAATTATTTTAGCGATCCTTTAGCAATTAACATAACCTTAGTCATTGCTTGGATTCTCATATTATTTAGCTCACCAATACTATTTTGTTGAGGTGTCTTAGGTGAAATGAATTCATGTTTATATCCATTACCTACACAATATTTTATCATACTTAAGTCTTTCAATTCTCCACCTCTATCACTTCTTATGCGAGATACTTGGGTATCTTTCTAATTTTCAATTTTTAAAAACATTTTAAGGAATTTTCGAAAGGTATACAATTTGTTTTTCCATAAAAACAACCCAAGTAAATCACGTAAAATCACCCACCATCAAATTGTTACCACAAAGGCTCACAGTTCTAGAGGGACCCATTAGGTCTATGTGGATTATTTGAGAGGCTTCAAAGTTAATATGTCTTTAAATTTCTTCTGAGCGGTTTTACTCATCTTCCCTACTTGGCAAGGACCACAAACATAATTCAAAGTGTTTTTCAGTTTGGGTATACCTCTAACTATCTCTTGGGAACTCAATCTTCATAGGTTATCAAAATTCATGTAGCCTAATCTATTATGCTATAGATCTGAATCGACCAATCTGGCTAACTTACAGGATTCAATACTTGGAATCACTATGTAACAATTATCTTGAGTTTTGTTTCCTGAACGAATGTAGTTACCCTCTTTGTTCAAAATTTTGCGATTAGTTTTAGATAAGGTAACTCTGTAATCAAAATCATATAATTATGATATACTAAGCAGACTAGCCTTAAGATCTTTTAGTAACAAGACATCATTTAGAGAAGGTTGTAGCCATTCATAAAGTGTTCCCTTAACAATGATCTAGGACGAGACTCCATCGCCAAAAAGGACGCTACCTCCTAAGAAGTCTATTTGGTTTGTTAATTTAGTCTCATTCCCGATCATGTGTTTAGAACACCCAGAATCCAAGTACTAGCCAACCGAGGTAGTCTTGGATTTAAGAGCAGTATTAACCACATTGCACCTAAGTTGGGGTAAAAGGTCATCTTTTTAAACCCAAATGGCCCTGATCTTAAGGCCTTGGACTTAGAAAAGGTATGAGGAGTCTTTATAAATGCTTTCTTTTTTGTTCGAGATCCTCCTTTTTTATTCCTATAGTTAGAGTTTTGAGTGGCCTACTTAAGGAGAACATATGTATTCCTACTCTTCCTAGAATAGTTAAAGTTTTGATGAACATGTTTGTACACACATTTTTGAAAGCATTAAATAATGGAGTGACCATAGACATCACAGTATGCATAGTATTGGTGCGAGGTAGGCTCGACTTTACTACTTAAGTCGTTGAAAATAGTTTTGGTCATATTTGTCACATTAGTTTTAACTGCAACAGTTTTACTTAAAGGTCTCTTATAGGGGGTAAACATACCTAGCTTTACCATTAGTTTTAGGCTTTAGATTATACACATTTTGTGTTGCTTTAGAGACATTAACATATAAAATTTCTTTCAGAGATTTTTCAAAATTTTGACCTATTTTAACAAAGACTACATTTGAATTTGGATTAGTTGTCTTTGTTTCCTTAAGATTTTTATCAAAACCAAGGCAGTTTTATCATCAGAATTAAGTTTGCTAGAATTAATGATATCATCATAAGTCTTAATATGCGTTTTAAAATGCATACATTTCTTAAAAACATTTGAAACTTTCTATTTAGATTCTTCCAATTCAATTAAGGTTGCCTTATACCTTTTTTGTAAAACATCATTTTTCTCAGAAATCTTTTTCAATTTGGAAACGTATTCTTTGGTTCATCTCATGTTCAATAAATTTGGCTCTGTCATCCTTTGTGTTCTTCTTAATAGTATTACTCAGTTGTTCAACACGTTCAGTCCACTATTTCACCATTTTATCTAACTTGGCATTCCTCTTAAGGGTCTTAGTGTACAGTTCTTGTATATCAGGTAGGTCCTCATCGAACTCCCTAAGTGATGTGTCTGAAGTATCCCCTAACACTTCAGTTTGTGTAGTGGAACTCACACACACGTTAAATTCGTTACAAGATTTTTCACTTTGACTCACATATAAACTAAAGCTATCTACATCATTTATAGCAGTTATAGATGCAGTATATACAACAACGGGAGTTCCATCAATATTAGCGGGCAATAAATAAGTCTCAACAGTCAAGCATGCATTTTCTTTAGAATATACTATCTTTCAAACAAGGACATTCATGATTCATCAATATTGGATAACTCGAGTTCATACTCTTTAGAGTCACTAGAGTTACCCCAGATTTAGTACATATTAGCCTTAATAATGTTACTGATTTTAACTCTATATTTTACAGCAATGTGTCATATTTTCCCACAATGATGACACTGGATATTATTGTAGTCTTTCTCAGTTCTATCAATTGTCTAAGGTGAGTTTGTTAGCATTTTTATAATGGGGTCTATAATTTTGAAAATTTTGATATCCATATTTTCCTTATTTAAAAGCAATTGAATTTCTAGACTTTAGAATTTTCTTAAGTTTTTTACTCATCAGAGCAATCTTATTATCAAGACTTTCCAAATCGCAGTCCTCATCTGAGTCTAGGTCAAAGTCAGGCAAGACTTGTTTAAGGACAATCATTTTAGATGAAAAAAAAATATTAGATCTAGATGGTCTATTACTATGAGAGGTCATTTATGTCTTATACTCTAACTACATTTCCATAGTTCTAAGTTTGCTACTTAGCAATTCAGGAGTTAGGTTAGGGTCACCCATCTCTTTTATAGCCTATCTTTAATTACTAAACTTAGCAGGAAGAGATGTTAAGATTTTAAGCACAATTTCTTTCTTATAATAAACTATCCCATTATCATGCAATTTAGTGATAATATCAGTTAACTTAATATAGAAGTCATCAAAAGATTCAGTTTCATCCATCATAAGGGTATCATACTGTTGAACTAACATTTAGGTCTTTCCAGCCTTAACATGCTTATCACCTCCACGGGCGGTGAAAAGGGTGTTCTCGGCTTCTTTGGAAGTGGTACAAATTGATATACGTTTAAATTTATGTTCCTTTACATATATAAAGATGAAGATATTTTCCTTATTATTACTACATGACATTAGTTTTTCTTCCTTAGTAAACTCGCTGAGACTTTTCTTAATTCTTATAGTGTTGGTTTCAGCTAAAGGCTTAGTAGGGTGAACGTAACCATTTTCAATCATGTCCCATACATCCTCGCCCATAGTCCCTTGGATGAAAGAAATCACCCTTACCTTTTAGCAAGGAAAATCATTTCCAACAAAGATGGGTGGATGGGACATGTTACCAAGCTTCTAAAATTTCTCATCCATTTTAAAAAACTAAAAGCCAAAAGTAATTTCAGGAGTTTCAGGATCAAAACATTATTAACAAACCCGCTTTAATACTACTCGAAAATTACAAACCAATATATTAACACAAGTTAAAGATTAGATAAACTCCAAATAAACTCCTTTTGAATAAGAAAAACATTATGTGTAAAAAGTTATATAGAATCAAACTTAAGTTTCTTAGTTACCAGGTTGTTAAAATAAAAACCTTATTAAGTCGTTAAGTGTCAATAACCATGTATATATGAAATAAGAAGAGAAATCAGTAAATGACATTCAAGATTTTTAACGTGATAAAACCTCAAGTTTGAGGTAACATCCACGACTCCCTTTATAAAGTAAAACAAAAATCAACTACAAACAATCAAGAATTAAATGCATTAATCACAAATACGCAAAATCCTAACAGAGTAATAAATATACCTACTGAGTTTTTCGATCTCCTATGGTACTCTCTCTCGTCGCTTTGACTTTCCTGATCCGCTTTCTCAGCCTTAATCCTTAAAACCCCAGAGGACTCAGTCAAACAAATTCTCTCTTAAAACAACACACTTTTATGTTTCGTGTATGAGAGTGTAGTGACTGCGAAGTGCCTAAATGTTCTATGCAGTCCCACCTACTCATATATATACAGGCAATTCCTACAAATTATAATTCTTCTATATAATGATGAGATGTCTCAAAAATAGAGAAAATCAGACTTCTATTTTGAAAAAGAATTTTTCAGATCTTGAGTTGTTAGATCTTAAAATACTCAGATCTAAACAAAAACTTATTTATTCACAATAAAAAATTTGTAAAATGTAAAACTTATATAAAATCATAGATCCAAAAAATCTACACATTACGAAGTCTCTTTTTTAAGGTTTTTGAAAAGAGAAAATATGGATCTAAAAGATAATACAACACAAACTAAGATCCAACTTAGAGAAACAAATTTTAGTGAAAGAAATTAAACATCAACCTGAGAATACTACGTGAAGATATATCTCAAGGTTTTAGTCATAATTTCTAAAGAGAAATATTAACACAAATCCAGGATAGGTTGTTGTAAGAGAGAATAAGTTTTCAGAGTGTTTAGAAAACAAGTTCGCCAACCCTAGAAACCTAGAAAAACCAAATAGTGATTTTTAAAACAAAACCCTAGTTTTTCTTTTTTGAAAAATTTCAACGAAGGTGTATTTTGGAAGATCTCATACAAACCTCACTTGTTTTCTCTCGATCTAACACTCTATTATTCTCTCTCTCTCTCTCTCTCTCTCTCTCTCTCTCTCTCTCTCTATATATATATATATATATATATATATATATATATATATATATATATATAATTTTTTCTCTCAGACCTCAACCCTCCCAAAAGTTCTCAAATTCGGGAAAAGAGGTCTCTATTTATACTACACGAGGAAGGTTTTGGAGGTTCGAAGCAAATCATGGGCTGAGATTTAATCTTTTAAACCACTTATAATCCAAAGGTTCACAAGCCACCGATTAAATAGCTTATGACAGTAAAGAAACACAATTTTAGCCAATGAGGGAAGGACATGTGAGGGACACATGTAGGCATACTATAAGGCAAGGCACGCGTGTTTTTAATCTTTTAAAAATACCAATTCCCCCACAATATTCTTTGAGAGTTTTTTTAGCCCATGTAGTTTTCAAAGGAATTAATAAATTTGACTTCTAACCGTAAACATTTTAGATCCTAGTTGAGAAATTTCTAAAAATTATTTTAAAATGTTTAAAAATTTTCCAAAAAAATATTTTAATATTATTTTGACGTACAACAATGCAATGAATGAATTTGTGTCCTAAAGTGTGTTGTTTTACTACCTTTGGGCTATTGTGGTTGTCTTGGAGATGCTTTGTTGATGAAGATAAGATAGTACATATTAGAGAAGATCTCATGCAATCTAAAAATATTTTGTCTATATATCCAAATTGGTTGGAACTCCTATATGGCACAGACTCAAGTAAGTCAACCATAAAGTGTGTTGTCAATGTTACCACACCTCGCTCATGCTGAAAATCTTAACGCGCCATGGTCTTACAAAGGTTGGTAACTAGTGATGCATCCATGTGTAATACCCTGTATTTTCATGGCTTTTAAATTTAAGGATTTACTAAATTTAATTGAGATAAATTAATTTAATTTTAACCCTAAATATTGTTTTAAATATTTACTAGCATGACAAGAGTTAGTAATGATTGGGAATATATTATTTGTTGCATATTACTGGATGAGTATAGTAATATATGAGATTTATTTTTATAATATTATCACGTGTGAATAAACTGACAATTGTGGAAATTTAAGTCGGGACGCGCCTGTGTCGTGTCGGGACTAAATGTGGATTAATAAAAGTGAATATTTTATAGTTTGTTCTTATGGTCATTTTGAGTGCGCCAACGCGTCCATAAGGGTCAAGATAGTCAGAAAAGTATACCTAGGGGTTTGATTTGGGTCTCGGGGCGTTTTTAGGCCTAATTAGTACCCCGGGAGGGCATTTTAGTCATTTTGTATTTTTGGGTAATTAAACCCACGAAAATTAAAGGGGTTATATCAAATGTTTAGGTTATATCCTAGGGTTAGATAACTCAAAACACTAGAACGGACATTGGAGAGGTGAGGAGAGAGCTCTCAAGGCATTGCAAGGCTCAAAACTCATTCGTTTACACCGCCGCCACCGCCAACGCGTAAATCGTGAGACGGGGAACGGAACCACACCAAATTCAACACCAAACCAGATTTATGAAAATCCGAGGCAAGTGTTTATCTTGCTTATTTCATTGATGCATCATCCATATTAGTTTAGGAGTTATTAGGATGAGATTTATGGAAGAAAAACCCAATTTGAGATGGGAAATTTTCATGTAGTGATGATTTATATGATATTCTGGAAACCCTTTGTCATGTAAAGGATTAAGAGTTTGATTAACAAAAAAATTTCTAATTAGATACAAACATTAAAACATTTATTCCGGACGATCAGACCGTTGGAATTGGATGAAATTTTATAGAGAATTAGCTGAAGACGAGAGGAAACTACAGGACCGTTCAATATTTTTTAATATTTTGTTTGCTAGACAGTTTTATGTTTTGAGGACTCTAAGAGATAATAAAAATTAAATTAAAACTCCATTTTAATTCCGATTTCGAAACCGTTTGAAATTCTCATCTTTGAAAATAAAATTCAAAATCCTTTAATGTAAGGCGAAATCTATATTTTTGGGATATTTTTCATAAGGGATAATGTAAGTATATATTAAAGGGGAGAGACACGTAAGAGAGAGTTACGTTGGAACATAAATAGATATCAACTGAATTGTACATTTGGAAGAATAGAGTCCATGAGGGTTACATAGTAAGTTGGAAAAACCCTTTGAATTAAAGTTGGAAAAGAACCATTATACTTGATAAATAATAATGGGAAAATAGGGATAAATGTTGTGAATGTGGGTTATTGGATAAACCTAAATTGATATAATAAAAGTGGTATATTTATATGATTGTGTATGCATATATTATATACTTGTGAAAATTATGCCCGCGCTACTTGCTATCCCTGAGGTTTTCGCGCTGGAACGATCTTATCTCGTGTGCCTTATGGGGGATATTGACTCGTACCCTAGAAGATAGAAATCCTAGGTACAGGCTATCGAATCGGTAGTCACAGTCCTAAGAGACGTGAGGGTATGTACTGACCTCTTGGACTTGGAAACTATGCTTCGCCTCAATATTGTTTGTGTATGTATTTATACAGTTCGAGAGTGATTCCGAACTTGTATTCCCTTTAGTACGATTGATACGGGGATTGGATAGCAGAGTATGTCCGCACCATAGTTTTATGTGGGGTGCTGTTATGATATATATATTATACGAGTAGTTAATATATATATGAAATTTTGAAATCTGGAACTGCCTACTGTGATTTGATATGTAGGACATGGTTGATGACTCAAATTATAAATAATTATTTTGAGAAAGTATAATATGACACTGGAAAACTTTATTGATTAATGAAGTTAAAAGGATAACCTTGGTTACAAATTGAAATCTTACGTTTTAAATACTTGTGTTGTTCAGTTGTAAATCCTGCGAATAACCTAAGATAAGTTAAATCCTTGGGGAAAGATAGTGTGATATATGATGAGATAAACCCTTGGGGAGGTTAGTGCGATAAGAGTGCACATTAGAAGAGAGGTGAGAATTTCTCAAGAGAGTGTCGTACTAATATGTTGTTGCATTGGCCTGTATCAATTTAAATACTTGCTAAACGAATTTTTAAATCATATACACTATCGAGCTCTGACCCGTTTCCATTTCTCTTTCTCTCTTGTATATATATATATGTATATATTACAGGTGCCCAGCCACAGGGGCGTCTTGCATAGGGTCCTTTAGCAGGAACGTGCTGCAGCTTAGGTGGGAGTTGCAGGCCTGTTTTTTAGACGACTTCATCCATTTGATTCTACTCCTAGCATGTTCATTATTGGGGCATGTGTCGCCCTTTCCATTTTTTAGTTGTTATTTGGATATTGTACTTCATCTATTTCTAATATTGTCACTTTGGGATTTATTATATTCTGGATGGTTTACTTTAAGTTTTATTATTAGTAGCCAGTTGTTGAATGTTAAATTATTGGATTGATTGTTTAACAAAATAAATAAATAAATCTTGAAAGGAATGTTAAAAATGGTTTTGACACTTAGCTTAATTAATTAGGGTGTTTAAATTGGAACGACAGTGATGCTAAGAATGATCCAACTGTTCACCTTGATTTTAATTTAATAAATGAGTGATCGTCCGGTATTTAATTAGGCGGGGTGTCACAGGTGGTATCAGAGCGTCAGGTTCTAGTGTCCTTAGGATCTGTACGGCTTATTATGCTTTCAGTGTTGCTTTGTTTGTTATAGAGCCCTATGTTTAGGATTGTCGATTCATTTGATGAGATTTCGTTCTCCTGCTATAATGTGTATACACTAGTGAATTCTAATTTCGTTCGGATGTGTACGTGTGTCGAGCGATGATGGATGTCAGAAGAGGACCGTTAAGCGTACATCAAGAGGCAGGGCTCAGTTGAGATTATGAAATATATCCGAGAATGATGACCGTAGTCGAGGTCACCTCCATTATGGCACGAGAATCCACGACTAGAAAGGCGACTAAGGTGCAACAATGATTTTTAAATGTTGTTATAGTCAAATGAGGTGCGAGGGTAAACTTACCCAACGTATTACAAAAACGTGTAGAGACTGTCAGTGGGAAATTTTAGAAACGCGAAAATTGTATGTGTTTACCGAAGCAGGTAAAGTATCCAAAGGCGAAAATTGTATGTTAATTCGGGATTAAATTAAATATCTGGAGACAATTGTGAACTTCGAAAAAATATATGAATTGTGATGGTGAGTTATAATTATTTGAGATTTATCGGAATGCAAGTTATAATAAATGGGAAGAATTTTAGTCGAAAATGGATAATGAAATTGGGAGGAAAATTCGAAAATATAGGGATGCGGGTTAAGTGAGACTAATACGTATCCACAAATTTATATGATGATATTTAATTAATTAATTTAGTGAATGATTAATTAATTATGGATATGAACAATATTGGGAAAATGGCTTATATGTGCCACGAGTGATAAGCATGGTTAAATGGAATTTTAAGAAATATATATACGGGTACAGAGACGAGACAATATATATATATATATATAATTGATTATGCATACCACTGTAAGGGTGCTATTAATGGAGGTTGCGCGATGTGGGTGTTCTCCCTGGCGAGTGAAAGGAGGCTAATTATCGACCCCAGATCATAGCGCCATCCATGCTTGATAAGGTTGGACTCAAGTGAGGTAATGTTGGTATGGTTATGCTCACTGGCCCGGGACTATGATCACCTCTAATAAGTTTTATTTTTGGGTACAGTAGGCGATTTTGTACCGATGTTTCTAGGATGAGGAAGTATTATCCTGAAGGATAGTACACTAGATAACCGTATCTTAGGGAGTTTTATCTCGGAGGGATGATGAGTATACGTATATAGTGAGTGATATATATGTATAATATGATGTGAATATTATGTTTATTAATGTGAAGAAGTATGCACGGCTTAAATATTAAGTGTGAATAATGTTGAATTAACTCATGAAAGTTAATGACTTTACTTAATTGATTATAATTGAGGATTATAATTACTAATGGTAATTGGAATTAATACGAAAAAAATGTGGTGGTGGGATAGCGTATAGAATTAGGATGGTGTGGAACTAGTTAGGCGGGTAGCATAACTAGGCGGTTAAAATGTAGACGTTAGGTGAGCACTTTAGATGAGATGTGAGTAATGTCTCAAGAGAGTGTGACACAAATTTAAAATATGAAATAATGGGAATAATTAATGAAGCATTGTAATTACTATCAAAAAATTTTCTGAAAGGTTTTTGGGCATTGACCCGTGTCGAATCTATTTTCAAAACTTTTTAGTTGTCTAGCCACAGGGACGCCAAGCTTGATCATTCTATCAGGTACCGAGCTGTAGAAATTGTGGATGTTGCAGGACATTGTTATAGTCATTTCTTTCATAACATTCTAAATAGGGTGAGTATTATTTCCAAGCAAATTTCCTAAGTTTGGCGATTTATTTCATTTTATTTTATTTGGAATTGTTGTATGGTTATTATTTCAACTGATGGGTTATTCGGTAAAGGATGTGGCATGTAATAGACTTAGGTTTTGGATTTATATTGTTGTTGTGGGTTTACTTCAGTTGTTTAACTAAATTGTGGATTAAGTATGTTGTTGCTAATAAAGATGAAAATTGACACCCGACTTAATATAATAATAGATGGTTAGTAATTATTTGATTTCGGCAGTGATGCTAAGAATGACACAAATGAGATTCCTCTTTTATTTTAATAAGGGATGACCACCATTATTTTAATATCCGGGGTGACACAGATGGAATCAGAGCATCAGGTTCTAGTGTCCTTAAGATCTGAGCGGACTTACTGCGTTGTCAACGTTGATTTTATTTGATATAGAGCCATATGCTTAGGACTGTCGATTACTATTGTGATTTATGCTCTCTTTCTATTGTGTATAATTAAAGTGAATCTTATACGAGTTCAGTTGGGATGATTATGCCAAATAATGGAGGACAAACAGCGAAGGCTGTGAGGAAGACTACCCAATGATAGGCTCAGCTAAAGCCGCAGACTATTCTGGAAATGGTGGCCACAATAGAAGTCGCCACTATTATTGCTCGAGAAAATAATGATGTGATGACTGATAGATAATAATAGCGATATGCCCTAAATGTACCCCCTCGGCTCAGAGATATCAACCTCGGCCATGAAGATGGCCGATGTTAGAGGGTCCTTGGATTCATCACTAAAAGTCTCGTCCAAGGAAAGGTTGTCCACGGGAGACGTTGCTAGTTACCTCGGAAGGTGAGGTCACCATGATCCAGGGGCGGTAATCCACCAGATCTTCCAATAATTTTAACCTCGTCTCGGAAGATGAAGAGGTTACCATCCCATCATCAACGTCGGTCTCGGCTAGGGATCAGTCGACATTCTTTCTTTGCCACCACTACCTCGGCCCATGCCAATGTCATAGCTCAACATGTCTTACCTCGTCCCTCCCGCTGAACCAAGGGCACCACCCCATCCTCTTCCAGGCCGAGGTTGGGATCATTCATGGATGGCCGAGTTCTTATCAGCGTATGCATTGATGGGAATGCGTGTGCACAATCAGTTATAACCGAATCATTCCCCCCACATGAGGGAATATTGAGGTCATCATTATCTATATGAGATCAGCCAGGTGTCATTCTCATACTGGTTCGATCCTCATGAACATACTCATTGCATGCTTGGGGGGTACACTACGTCCCCCCCAGGCACTATATATAGAGAGGCCATCCTCTACCTTGAAAGGGATCCGAAATTAGCAACCCTAACTGAAACTCTATCATTTTACACAGTAGAGAGAGAAATATTGGGAGTTTTGTATCCATGGACATTAGAGCCCTCATAGAGTGATATTAATCACACACTTGCACAATGGACGTAGGCCTGATTGGCTGAACCACTTATATTTCTGTGATCTTCCTATTCTCCTCACCTCCTTCTATTATATGCCTTTATACTGCCATTGTTAACATTGAATTGAGCCTACACACACCTTGAAGGGTGGTGCTATTTCCAGCATCATCATTTTGGCGCCGCCTGTGAGAATCGAGAAGCTATCTCTTCCTCATCTGTTGTTTAGCCTCACCAGAGACTCTGGTGGTGAATCAAACCTCCCCCCTTGCGCAGAGTTGTTTCACCATTGAAAGAGGTCCTGTAAGGTATTAAGCTCATTTACTACACCAAATCTTTTGTCCTAATACGTGGCACAATAATTACCACCACCTCTTCCGCCACCTGGTGTGGGGGGACCTAGCTATAGCGAGGCACCACCCCAATCTGAAATGGCGAAAGTGGCCGCAGCCTTGAGGTCTTTGGCTGCAACGCAACACGCAATACAGGAGAAATTCGCATAGCTCAGCCAAAACATAATGAGGCCACCTGGAGTCTCATCAAAAATGATCACTCCGACGGTGATTTAACCTCATCCTGATGCCAGGGGACCACCCCAACACCACGAAAAGACCAACCTGCGCCCCAGTGGAGGAGGGACGTTGTTGACCCTAGGCGCTTGCGCCTGGGGAGGCAAGGAAACCCTTGCCCTGAGGACAGGTATGATGATCTAGAGGTGGAAGATGTCCCAGAGGATTGTTGGGAACCGTATGAGGTTTCGAACAATACAGTTTGTCCTATCCAACGGAGCCAAGGTTGTGGAGGCAGAAGAGGTGGACAAGCCCAATAATGAGGATCAACTTTTGATCGACTGAGTAGAGGGTCAGCCTTTGAAAGGCTAGGCCCGGTAAATGACCTAAGGCAAAGGTTGTCAAGGTCGAGGAGTGCAGCTGGCTCACAAAGGGAAGAGAGGCAACGTCTGCCTCATCAGGGAAGAGGAAGAGACCAAGAAGAGGTCAACAGGAGACGTTGTGTCGTGGCTGGGGACCATCAGTCTACCCCCTAGAGGTGGCTGGGGATAACCTTGGCCAGGTCGACGTTACAAGACCATGGAACGAATCTATTCTACATCTTGAGAACAAGATGGGATACCTCATCAAAAGCCGGGATCCACTGCAAAGAGGTTTCTCAGAGGGATCCCCGTTCGTGGCTAAGATAGTAAGTTTCCCTACCCCAGCTAAGTTCAAGCCACCTACAGTGGCTCCCAAGTATGATGGTAGAACCAACCCTCTACATCACATTGAGATGTACCAGTCAGCAGCGGATATCTACTCAATACCGAATGAGATGAAGTGCAGATCCATCTCCGGTACCTTAACGGGAGCTGCGCACATATGGTTTACACACCTCCCAAAGAATTCAATTGAGAACTTTAAGGTCTTGGCTGAACGGTTCATTCATAACTTCTGCTTTGGGGTAAGACCTCAAAAGAAGACCGCCCATCTATTGTACGTCAAGCAAGGCAAGTACGAGGGCCTAAGAGACTACATCGCCAGGTTCAACAAAGAAAAACTTCAGGTTGAAGATTAGGAAGATAATATTTCCATGATGGCCCTCATACGAGGTCTTCAGAAGGGGAAGTTGTTATGGAAACTTGTGGAAGACCCTCCAAAGATCATGGAGGAGCTACTAGCAACTGCGGCGAAGGTCATGAATGCTGAAGAGGCCATGACCGATAAGTACAAAGATGAGAACAACGGTAGCAATGGGAAGTTCCAAAGAAAAAAGGATGGAAAGAAGAGGGTAGCTGATGATAAGTTTGTGCATTATACCCCTCTTACGATAAGCTGGGAACACATCCTTAATGAGATAAAGGATGACAGATCCCTAAGGTGGCTAGAGAAGTTGAAGGCTCCTCCACATAAGAGGAACCAAAACTTATGGTGTAAATTCCACCAAGACCATGGCCATATAACACACAAGTGCATCGCCTTGAAGAATGAGATCGAGAAGATGTTGAAGTCAGGAAAGTTGAGGAAATACGTTGACGATAAAGCTCCCAAAAGTGGAAGGGAAGGCCCCAAAAAGAAGAGACACGACAAATGTTGTGAGGACACCACAGCAAGAAGAGGCAATGGTACAGATGACGAAGATAAGGATGATCCGAACCTCCCACCAAAAGATGACAACACCCCGGTGAAGAGAGTTAGTATGATATCCTTTGGTGTTAACACCATATGCGGAGGACTGGTGGGAGGTGGCTCTGAAGTGGCTGACAGAAAAGCTCATGTGGTAGAGGCCAAATCAGTGGCCAAACTTGAAGTGGTAAACCTGACGTCTTTCGATACTACACAGAAGAGAAAGAAGGTATACATGGATACTCTCATAGTTGGGTTCTCCCGACTCAATTTCAAGGGCATCCTGGCTCCACATGATGACCCTTTGGTGATCACAACAAGAGTTCATGGATGTGAGGTACAGAGAATTCTTGTAGACGGAGGTAGCTCAGCAGATGTGATGTTCTGGCCTTGCTTCAAGAGCCTAGGTCTTAGCAGAGATAGGCTGGTACCCTATCATCATCCGTTAATGGGCTTTAGCGATGAAAAGGTCCATCCATTGGGCATGTATGAGATGGATGTGCGAATGGGTGATGAGTGGCCTAAGAGGTTAACTCGAAAGATCAATTTTTTCGTTATGGACAAAAATATCTTCTCGGCCTATAACCTCATCATAGGAAGAGTAGCCCTTAAGGAGTTTAAAGCTGTGCCATCGACGGTCCACCAGATGCTAAAATTCCTGACCCCTATGGGGTGGGGGAAGTGCAGGGTGACCAGACCATAGCACGAGAATGTTACTTCAATTCGGCTGAAGAGAGGGAGGCCTACAAGAGAGCTACTACCACTTATAACATCGATACACTTGACCCAAGAGATGAAACAAAGTTGAAAAAGGGAGAGGCTGCGGAAGAGTTAGAATCCATCGTCCTCAATGAGGATGAACTGGAAAAAACCGTCCAGGTTAGCAAAGCTTTAAAAGCAAAGATCAAGGAGGAGCTGATAAACTTCCTAAGGAAGAGGCAGAGTTTCTTTGCATGGAGTCACGCAGACATGCTAGGCATCATCCCTGAAGTTATGTGCCACAAGCTGAATGTGACTAAGGATTCTAAGCCAATCAAACAGAGACGAAGAGTATACTCCAAGGAGAAGTATGACGTTATCCGGGAAGAGGTCCAAAAGTTAGAAGAGGTTGAATTCATCAGGGAAGTGATATATTCGGAGTGGCTATCAAATGCAGTCATTGTGCCCAAAGCCAACGAAAACTGGAGAATGTGCATAGATTTTACTGACCTGAACAAGTCTTTCCCGAAAGATAGTTACCCCTTACCTCGGATCGATCATATGGTAGATGCAACTGCAGGACATGAGATCATGAGCTTCATGGACATGTATTCAGGCTACAACCAAATCTTCATGGATGTCGAAGACTCAGAGAAGATAGTTTTCATTACTGATAAAGGGACGTATTTCTATAAGGTGATGCCCTTCGGATTGAAAAATACAGGGGCAACCTATCAACGTCTTGTGAATAAGATGTTCGAAGACCAAATAGGCAAGACTATGGAGGTGTATGTAGACGATATGTTGACGAAGAGTTTAAAGGCCTGCACTCATGTGGCAGACCTGGAAAATACCTTCAATACCATGGACCTGTATAGGATGAAACTCAACCCGACAAAGTGTGTCTTCGAGGTAGGATCTAGAAAGTTTCTTGGATTCATCGTTAATCAAAGAGGAATAGAGGTAAACCCTGAGAAAATCAAGTCTTTGCTCGACATGAAGACACCTCAAAGTATCAAGGATGTTCAGAGGCTCACTGAAAGAGTGGCTGCGCTCAACAGATTCGTTTCCAGGGCGATCGACAAGTGTCTTCCGTTCTTCAAGGTGCTCAAAAAGGCCTTCGAGTGGGACAAAGGATGTGATGAGGCTTTTGATCAGCTCTAGTCATACCTTAGATCTCCTTTGTTCTTATCTCGACCAATAGTGGGGGAAAGGCTGTTTGTTTATCTAGCGGTCTCTGAATCAGCTATAAGTGCGGCTATTGTGTGGGAGGACATTGGGGTTCAAAGGCTTGTATACTTCAACAGTAAGGCCCTTTAGGGATCGGAGCAGAATTACCCTCGCATGGAAATGTTAGCCTACGCCTTGATACATGCCTTTAAGATGATGAAGCCTTACTTTCAATCCCATTCTATGGTCGTCCTCACTGACACCCCACTAAGACAGATCCTCCATAAACCTGAGAAGTCAGGAAGATTGATGGCATGGTCCATTGAGCTAGGGGAGTATGACCTTACCTATCAGCCTAGGACAACCATCAAAGGGAAGGCATTGGCAAATTTTGTCGCAGAGTTTACATGGGAAGAGGTCGAGGGTGAGAATAGCCTAGAGGCCACAGAAGGGTCAAACAATAACGTCTTCCGACACCCGGAAGAGGTTATGCCCAAGAGAGTCAGAGATTGGATAGACGATAATAAGGAAGACGAGTACCTCTTCAGGGAGGGAATTATGTTAAAAGATGATTTGTCATCAGATAAGGACATATGGAACCTCTTCGTCGATGGGTCCTCTTACGAAAGTGGGAGCGGTGCAGGCCCGATACTTTTAAGACTGGATGGTACTAACATCGAATATACCCTAAGGTTCAACTTCAATGTGTCGAACAAAGAGTCAGAATACGAGGCCATGATAACAGGCCTCTCCTTGGCAAGAACCGTTGGTATAAGACGATTACTCCTTCACAGTGACTCAAGGTTGGTTGTTAATCAAGTATTGGGGGTTTATGAGGCCAAGGACGAAAGGATGGCCAAATACCTGAAGAGGGTGAGAACGATACTTGAAGGCCTCGAGGAGGTAAAGATGAAGAGAATACCTCGACAAAACAACAGTCAGGCAGACAAATTAGCAAGACTAGCTTCAGCAACGAGGACAGATATCAGAAGGAGAGTCCCAGTTGAGATCTTACCCAGAGCAACCAGTGAAGAAGAAGAAGAAGAAGAAGAAGAAGAGGTTAGTAATCTTTATCTCAATTTGGACCTAGGAGACTCATGGTTGGATCCCCTTATCAGATACATCAGAGATGGGATATTACCAGAGTCAAAGTTAGAAAGAAGGAAATTGAGGTACAGGGCAGCAAAGTTCTCAATAATAGGAGATGTCCTATATAGGAAGGGATTCATGTTACCTCTGCTCAGATGTGTCCCTCCAAGCTAAGTTCCCAACGTCCTACAAGAGGTACACGAGGGTTCTTGCTCCAGTCACATAGGAGGAAGACATTTGGCGAAGAGGATTGTCAAGCAAGGATATTGGTGGCCGACCCAAGCCAAAGATGCGGCAGCTTATGTAAAGAGGTGCGATAAATGTCAGAGATTCTCCACAATCCCCCATCAACCTCATCAGCCTATGACGTCTATCAGTTCCCCTTGGCTACTCGCAGTATGGGGGATTGACTTAGTAGGTCCCTTACCAAGGGCTACAAATAATTACATATTTCTGATAGTTGCCATTGATTACTTCTCCAAGTGGGTAGAGACAGAGCCGATGATCACGATTACAGAGTGAAAGACCTTCCAATTTATTTGGAATAACATCATATGAAGATATGGCCTCCCAAACACCCTCATTTCGGACAACGAAACACAGTTCAAGAACTCTTCCCTGGAAAAACACTGCGAAAGAGTTGGGATAAATCATTTTTTCTCTTCTCCTGGCCGACCACAAGCAAACGGTCAGATCGAAGTCACAAACAGAACGATCCTTGACAGGATCAAGAAGATGTTAGAAGAGGCTAAGGGTATATGGACCGAAGAAGTTTATGATGTGCTATGGGCCTACAGAACAACGACTAGGACGCTAATAGGGGAGACCCCGTTTATGTTATCACATGGCTCAGAGGTCGTCATACCAACAGAGGTTGAACTCCCTACTCATAGGGCGCAGACTTTTGACCCTAAGAAGAATGGGGAGGAGAGAAGACTCGACCTAGACTTAATCGAGGAGAGAAGGGAAGATGAAGAAATCAGGCAAGCAACTTACCAACAAAGAACAGCAAAATTCTACAATCAAAGGGTGAAATCAAGACCCATTGTCGTGGGAGACTTAGTACTGGAGAAGACACTGCAAAAGGCACACAAGATTTAACCAAATTGGGACGGTACCTACAAAGTGATAGAAGAGGTTGTACCCGGGACCTACAGGCTAGAAAACCTAGAGGGGGAACCTTTTTCCAATCCCTGGAAATCTAACCATCTAAAGAAGTATAACATATGATGTTGCCAGAGTTTGTGCCAATGTATTATCTTACGAAGTGATTATTAATGAAAATATCAAATTCCTTTAACAGTTATTGATGAGATTATGCATTAAGTTGGTGAAACTATTTATGAGGATAACATCTTAGTGATGATCTGAGACCTTATAACATCATGATTTCGTGACAAGGTCTGAGGTCAGACATCATGCTTGGATGACCTCAGACCCTTAACATCATTAATTTGGTGAAATAATTTATGAGGATAACAACTTAGTGATGACCTTAGAACTTATAACATCATGATTTGGTGACAAGGTCTGAGGTCAGACATCATTCTTGGATGACCTCAGACCCTTATCATCATTAGTTTGGTGAAATTATTAATGGGGATAACATCTTAGTGATGACCTCAGACCTTATAACATCATGATTTGGTGACAAGGTCTTATCTCAGACATCATTCTTGGATGACCTCAGACCCTTAACATCATTAGTTTAGTGAAATTATTAATGGGGATAACATCTTAGTTGATGACCTCAGACTTTATAACATCATGATTTGGTGATAGGTCCGAGGTCAGACATCATGCTTGGATGACCTCAGACCCTTAACATCATTAAGTTGGTGAAATTATTATGAGGATAACATCTTAGTTGATTACCTCAAACCTTATAACATCATGATTTGGTGACAAGGTCTGAGGTCAGACATCATGCTTGGATGACCTTAGACCCTTAACATCATTAATTTGGTGAAATTATTTTTGAGGATAACATCTTAGTTGATGACCTCAAACCTTATAACATCATGATTTGGTGACAAGGTCTGAGGTCAGACATCATGCTTGGATGACCTCAGACCCTTAACATCATTAGTTTGGTGAAATTATTAATGGGGATAACATCTTAGTTGATAACCTCATACCTTATAACATACTGATTTGGTGATAAGGTTTGTGGTCAGACATCATGCTTGGATGACCTCAGACCCTTAACATCATTAGTTTGGTGAAATTATTAATGGGGATAACATCTTAGTTGATGACCTCAGACCTTATAACATCATGATTTGGTGACAAGGTCCAAGGTCAGACATCATTCTTGGATGACCTCAGACCCTTAACATCATTAAGTTGGTGAAATTATTATGAGGATAACATCTTAGTTGATTACCTCAGACCTTATAACATCATGATTTGGTGACAAGGTCTGAGGTCAGACATCATACTTGGATGACCTCACACCCTTAACATCATTAAGTTAGTGAAATTATTTATCAGGATAACATCTTAGTGATGACCTCGGACCTTATAACATCATGATTTGGTGACAAGGTCTGAGGTCAGACATCATGCTTGGATGACCTCAGACCCTTAACATCATTAATTTGGTGATATTATTTATGGGGATAATATCTTAGTGATGACCTCAGACCTTATAACATCGTGATTTGGTGACAAGGTCTGAGGTCAGACATCATGCTTGGATGACCTCAGACCCTTAACATCATTAATTTGGTGATATTATTTATGAGGATAATATCTTAGTGATGACCTCAGACCTTATAACATCATGATTTGGTGACAAGGTCTTATCTCAGACATCATTCTTGGATGACCTCAGACCCTTAACATCATTAGTTTAGTGAAATTATTAATGGGGATAACATCTTATTTGATGACCTCAGACTTTATAACATCATGATTTGGTGATAAGGTCCGAGGTCAGACATCATGCTTGGATGACCTCAGACCCTTAACATCATTAAGTTGGTGAAATTATTATGAGGATAACATCTTAGTTGATTACCTCAAACCTTATAACATCATGATTTGGTGACAAGGTCTGAGGTCAGACATCATGCTTGGATGACCTTAGACCCTTAACATCATTAATTTGGTGAAATTATTTTTGAGGATAACATCTTAGTTGATGACCTCAAACCTTATAACATCATGATTTGGTGACAAGGTCTGAGGTCAGACATCATGCTTGGATGACCTCAGACCCTTAACATCATTAGTTTGGTGAAATTATTAATGGGGATAACATCTTAGTTGATAACCTCATACCTTATAACATACTGATTTGGTGATAAGGTTTGTGGTCAGACATCATGCTTGGATGACCTCAGACCCTTAACATCATTAGTTTGGTGAAAATTATTGCATGACAATGAAAATCCAACAAACAATTTAGCAAGTGAAGAAATAAGAGCCCTCCTGATAGGTTGACAGATTAAGTTACAAAGGGAAAAAATATAAAGTAACATTGTTCATCAGAGGTTACAATTCAAATACATAGTGAAAAAGTACAAAAGCTTCACAACCAAGATGTCCTAAGGGTTTGCAGGGACAATGCTGGCATCCTCAGCCTGATTCCCTTGGCCGACGTTGGTCACCTCAGCCCCATCATCTCTGGGGTTGTCTCCCTCAGTCTCTGTAACATCCAGTGGCTCCGTCTCTGCAGGGGCAACGTCTTCCTCTTCAACCTCTTGAAGGGCTTGGGCAAATTGAGGGTTAGCAAAACCCAGACCTATGAAGTCAGAGGCTTTTAAGCTCCCTGACTCCTTCTCCTTAGTAGCCGCCCATTTGCCAGTAGCCTTAATACCTCTTTCTAGGTACTCAAAGTCAAAGCTGATGAATTCATCGAAGACTTTGTAATCGGCCAGAATCCCCTTAGAAGAATCATGAAGGGTTGCCTTCACTACAGCGTCAACATTCTACTGTAGAACGTCGTCCTTAGCCTTCAGAGCAATGGTGTGGTCCTTTTTAAGCTTGGAGATTTATTTCTCCAACTCCTTAACCTTCTTATTAGACCCCTTCAAGGAAGACTTCAGACGATCTACCTCTACATTCAGAGAGCTTTGCACCTTCTTGGCCTCTTGGACTTTCTTGATGAGGGACAACTTCTTCAGAGTCCAGTTGGAAAAATGATGCATAGCAACGAGGCCCTGCAAATCATGTGTTCGTGTATATAAGTTGAAATTCAAAGCAGAGATTACACTTCGAAGTTAAATTGAAATTCGAAGTCATACCTGAATAGACCTATGAAGGCCAAACTCAACCAGCAGAGGTGTGTCCATGGATCGACAAAAGCATTTGTCAGCGTCGGTTATAGCAGAGCCGATGGGATCCAATGCCTACAAACTGTGGCCTATGATGATATCATTAATTTTCAGTTGCTCTATGCGAGCAGGCAATACATCCTTAGAAGAAATAGGGATGGCGCGATCCCTACCTTTCTTCTTATGCCTCTGATCCTCAGGGGCGGGATCGAAAACCTTTCTCTTCTTGGTGGCCTCAGCCCTCGAGGTTGAGGGAGGGGGATGAGGAGCACTCAGACCTGCTTTTTTGACGAGCTTCGTTAAACTAGGTGCTGCTATCTCCCATAACTCGTCAGATATTACCTTTGGACGCTCTACAAGATAGAAAGGTCCGAGTTAGATAGTCATACATACATAAATTTATAAGTATAACTTGTTAAAATAAAAAGCACTTACGAAGCTCTGTCAGAGGGCTTCCCCCAAGATCGGTCTCAGAGAGATAGTAGGGGGTCATCAGGTGTTCGAACTTGACAAGCAGACCATGCTCACCCTGATCCTGAAGGTCTTTGACCTTCTGAAGATTGTTTAGGCTTAGCCCAGGGTCGGCCCTGGCAGCCATTGTTACCTTTCCCCATCTCAGGGGTATCCTCAGCTCTAATGAGGAAGAGGGGGCACTTGGACCAAATTTCCATGGACCTGATGCAAAGAAGTAGCGTGGCTTCCAGTTATGATTCGAGGTTTGGTTGATCTACAACATCTTTTTATTTAACTTTTGAGCTAAGAAATGATAATATCTAGGATGATTCCTGGTAGACGAAGGGACATAACACCCCGTGAAGACTTGGACTAGAAGGTCTGAGCGATGGACAGCCTTCCAGAGAACAATGGCTCCAATTATCACCCTCCAAGCATTGGGTGACAACTGGGAAGGAGCCAAGTTAATGTAAGCTAAAATAGCTCTGATGATAGGATGGATAGGCAAAGGAAATCCCAACTTGAACATCTTCTTATATAGGCAGATCTCACCATCTCGGTCGTCGTAAGCCCTCTCTTCCCTCAGAGGTCTCCTGAGTTTTATAGAGGGACTTATGTAATATAGATGTCTGAAGGCCATAAGGTTGACCTCACTAACTGTACTCTCAATCTCGGCCGCTTCACGTCACTCTTAACACCATCATCGTCATCTGGCTCAATGTCGGCCCGAGCAGATGATGGGGCACCACCTGGAAACCTCTGAGCGAACTCTGCCCCTGTGACTACAGATAGAGGAATGGATTCAAGAATCGGTGGAACAACCACACTTGGTCCAATAATCTCAACCTCTGAGGAAGAGGTTGATGTGCTTGAACTTTTGTGAGATGAGGCCCGACTGGAAACCTCTACCTGATCAAGGAGCTGATCTTGTTGATTTGTGATGTCCATCGCCTCTTGGAAGGAGTCCACAGACATAGGGTCTGAGGTGGATGACTCAGACTTCGACATTGGAGAGGGTTCAGCAGGAACCTCTACTTCATTAGCTGGTTCAGTTGGATCAGGGTATATGACCTTCAGATGTGGTGGAAAGATAGGTCTGAGGGGGAATTCCTCGGCCCTACGAGCTTCCTCTTCCGCTTTTTCTATCTGTCTAATTTTACCTAAGGTCTTCTCCCTTAGAGAGGGTAATTCATCTAAGAGTTGGTAAAGGGGTCTGAGCATATGAGGCAGACGCTAGACTTACAGACTCTCCTAAATTACAAACAGGATTGACAAATTCAATTAAAGATCAAGCTGTTAAACTTTGAATAAAAATGATGAAGAACAGTTCACCGAAAAAACTAGTAGTTTCACCAAAAAACCTCCTAAGGCTCACCAAAAAATGCAAAAGCAAGAACAAAGGCAGAAAAATGAAGAAGAAGGGATGGTAAGGGGTACCTGAAGAAAGGTGATGAGAATCGAGGAAGGAATCCTACGGGATGATCACTCAAACGCACTTCAAATCAAAGCTCTTCTGGAGAGAGAAAGTTACAAAAATGACCAAATTCAGAGAAGGAGAGAAGTGAGTAAGAAAGAGAATAAAATGGGGTTTAACCCTTAAGTATGAGTGCATGCATCCCAAGGCCCATCATTGCCTTGGGAGCCCAAAAGACAGCCATCATCAAGCCTGTCAGGCACGCTATCCACTCCAGTAACTAACAAGTGTCAAAAAAGGAATATTGGTACAAAGCACAAGGACCTCAGAGTTATAGACCCCATAGTCAACTGCTCTCGCATATAACTAAGGGCTAGGGGGTGATAGGCTCAGCTAAAGCCGCAAACTATTATGGAAATGGTGGCCACAATAGAAGTCGCCACTATTATTGCTTGAGAAAATAATGATGTGATGACTGATAGAGCATAATAGTGATATGCCCTAAATGTACCCCATCGGCTCAGAGATATTAACCTCGGCCATGAAGATGGTTGATGTTAGAGGGTCCTTGGATTCATCACTAATAGTCTCGTCCAAGGAAAGGTCGGCCATGACCGACGTTGCTAGTTACCTCGGCAGGTGAGGTCACGATGATCCAGGGACAGTAATCCACCAGATCTTCCAAGAATTGCAACCTCAACTCAAAAGATGAAGAGGTTGCCATCCCATCATCAACGTCGATTTAAGCTAGGGATCGGCCGACGTTCCTGCTTTGCCACCACTACCTCGGCCCAAGTCGATGTCATAGCTCAACATGTCCTGCCTCGTCCCTCCCACTGAACCAAGGGAACCACCTAATCCTCTTCCAGGCTGAGGTTTGGATCATTCATGGATGGTCGAGTTCTTATCAGCGTATGCATTGATGGGAACACGTGTGCACAATCAGTTATAACCGAATCATTCCCCCCACGTGAGGGAATATTGAGGTCATCATTATCTACATGATATCAGCCAGGTGTCATTCTCAAACTGGTTTGATCCTCATGAACATACTTATTGCATGATTGGGGGTACACTACGCCCCCTAGGCACTATATATAGAGAGGTCATCCTCTACCTTGAAAGGGATCCGAAATTAGCAACCCTAGTTGAAACTCTATCATTTTACACAGTAGAGAGAGAAAGCTTGAGAGTTTTGTATCTGTGTCTATTAGAGCCCTCATACAGTAATTTTAATCACACACTTGCACAGTGGACATAGGCCTGATTGGCTGAGCCAATTATATTTCGGTGATCTTCCTGTTCTCCTCACCTCCTTCTACTATATGCCTTTATACTGCCATTATTAACATTGAATTGAGCTTACAAACACCTTGAAGGGTGGTGCTATTTCCAGCATCATCAAATAGTTTCCCTAACTACTTCCACAATAGACGGTGGCACCAATTAAAACTCATCTAGTGTAGTTGGTATGGGAGAGAGTTAGAGAGGTATTGAGAAGGGACATTCGCAAGGATTCAAAGAACGTGCAGACGTACATTAGTTAGCCAATGGAAGGATAATATCCAAAGGCATATTGCACATAGTGGAGTTCAGTAACACACATAATTAAATTTTGGTCAATGTTTCAGCTCGTAGGAGTAGTGTTGTAGTGATGGGAGGTAGTCACCACATCAGATAAGAGAAATACTAGAAAGTATTGATAAATTTGGGGTGCAGTTTGACTGCAAATCCTTTCATCTGATGTTCAAACAGAGATAAGAAGAAAGTTTTAGAACTTATCATAGGATGGACCATATGGGGGTCGAGTATGAGGAAGAATTTTCTTGGTTAGAAAACTGTTTACCCGATGAGGTGGATACGAAGGAAAATAGGGTCCTTGATTTTGATAATTGACTCACGAGTAGAATTCACCAGCACTTATGGGAAATCAGACTTGGACGAATTATGCATATGTCGTTAATGTCATACTATTACTGTATCCATATCAATGCCTCCATATGAAGGGATCCAAGAGTGTGGGAAAGCCTAGCTAGCAGAGTAAGACTGGGTGTGTATCGGTTCTATAAGGCACCACAAGGGAAACTCCCGACAGGGAGACCTATTTAAAATATTTAAATCAAAGGGAATTACAACATAGTGATGATAGATTTAAACAAGTCCATTAAGGCCAGTAATGCGTTTGCCATGGCAAGAGGGACCAAAAGAATAATGGATATGGCCAACAGGACCAAAACCACTAGGGTCAGTAACCAGGGCAACCTCGATATGACCAGTGGGGCCAAAGACAGTGGGATTATATAGAGGGCTGCTTTATATTTGGAAACTAGGACCATATGGATTGATTGTGTTCGAAAAGAGATAGGGGACAACAGGGACAACTGTTACAACAGTATTGGTTTGGTTTAAACGTGAGTATTACATATAAGAACTATTTAAACCACCAAAGACATTGGCAATTAAAAGTATAAATTTTATCACTGGATAGATAAGATAGGTTCGATGTGATACGAGTGTGTCACAGTATTTGGGTTATCACCATATTTACATGTGGGTCGGGCTTAGTAGATGTATTATTAGTATCACTATGTGTATATATTTATCGTCGGGTAGAAAGACTCTCTTTAGTTCCATCTGTAGGGGAGCGGGTGTGGACATTGAGATGATATGTTTTTGTAGATTTTCTCATTTTAAAGAGATGTTATACGAGTATGATAATATCCTAAGTATGAACTGATTAGCTATGGGTTGAGAAATGTTGGACGGTTATATTGAGGCTATTGTGTTTGTTGTTCTAGGGCAGGATGTGTTGCTTTTGTGATATTTCACCAAAAAAAGGGTCGAGTCACGTATATATTATACTGAAATGGAGAGTTTGGAGAATATTGTTGTCTTGTTATATTCGATTTCGATGCATACAGACTATACTAATATGATTTAGGGGATATCGAGTTTCTCCCGAACAGAGATATTTATATCGTTATTGATTTAGAGTGAGAGGCTTAGTGATAGTACGAGTGCAGTATTATGTGACTCCTTTAGAGATATGGGAATTGAGGATTAGACTTATACGACTGAGAATAGGAATTTGACTGTCCTGTTAATGTGTTTTCGAACAAGAGTCTCCATAATCGATAATGCCAAGTGATAGAACACTCGGGAAATTCCTTTGTCAATTTCAATTGTGAGACATTCCATGTATGATCCTTACAAACATCGAAACAGCTAAAAGGCATTGTTAGATGCCAAGGAATCAATTTTAAATGTTAATCGTGGCACGTGTGGACAAAACACTTTGAGCTGAGAGCTATTATACGATATAAGGGAAGTGGATCCTGATAGCGCGGTGTTGAAAGCACTAGGAATTTTAACACTATTAGTGGAAAGATGGGCAATCTTTAGGATATTTAAGTCGTGAGTAGTAGGGTAATAGATTATCCTTACTTTATAGCCACACTGAGCATGTAGGGCTGAGTTTAAAATATAAATGTTATGTCTGTGAAGTTTTTGCAGATGCGCACGGGATAGAGGGTGTATGGGGGCCCTAGTTAGTTTGATTTTCATAGTCATCTGCGATAAGGGGGATGTGGTAATAAATGTGATGAATCGTATGTCTGTGGGGCAATATAAAAGGAATTGAAAAAGTAAGATGGACTGAACTGCGAATAAGAAAGGAGATAGTCGGAATATATATATATACACACACACACACACACACTAGTGTATGGACATGCCTGAAGACACGGCGAAAATTTTCAAAGTATGTAATCGCAAAATGGAAAAAAACTTCAAAGTCCGTAATTGCAAAACAGAAAAAATTTCATTCTCCAACAAAAAAAACGTGTAATTATTTGTAGAAAAAGTCATAATTCCCAAAGTTGTGCACGTCATGACTCCAACTCGTATTCCTACAACACTTACATCATCGCACGACCAATAAATTTAGGCAATAAGATAAAAGTTGTTTATAAATAAAATAATATTTAACATATGTTGATGTAAATAAATAATACTAGACATTAGTATGATAAAATTGTCCATGTAAAGTCTTGAATGTGTAAACAATTTAAATCCAATATTTTTATATAACACAAATATGAAAAAAAAATTGGGCCGAATTTCCATTAGTTTTTGGACTATCCACCCAGCTAAAAAATAAAAATAATCCACAATAACAATAGTAATAGTTCGTGTTGGACCTCGCATAAACATCATAGCCATTAAATACAAATTTAAGTCAATTTTTTTTACAACAAAAAATTATACACATTTTAGAACTACAAATTAGCACTTAAGTCATTCCTTCCCAACAAAAGTCACACTTCTTTAACTAGAGCCCGCACTACACATGGGACGGAGAGATTGAA
This sequence comes from Sambucus nigra, assembly GCA_949130495.1. NCBI lineage: Eukaryota > Viridiplantae > Streptophyta > Magnoliopsida > Dipsacales > Adoxaceae > Sambucus > Sambucus nigra. Next base: position 692,676,134 of record OX422207.1, read on the forward strand.
ATAAATCAATAACACAAAAAAATTATACACAAAGTGGGGTCTGTCATTAAGAGATTGCTTGGCTTCTATGACCACTGATTCACTGATTGTGATGGGGCATCAAGGCCTGTGAGTGGTTACTCATAATCTGCCAAGAAGCAACTGAAAATCCCTACATTTGTGCAGCATTAGGTGAGGGTAGAGGGGTGGAGCTGGTACCGTGTGGAGTTGTCTTACTTCCCCATGAACACTTTGAGCGGTTTGGCGAACAAAAACTCCGAATTACCCATCTGAATTGCCCAAGATTCTTCAAAATGGTTGCTAATAAACCTCCGACATTGAATGAAACCTGGAAATAATGAACCAAGCATGTCGCTAAATAAATCACAAAGAAAAAGTATCCAATGTTGAAAAAAAGGCAGCTGTTTGTTTGAGGAGTAGACTCGAATTTAAAATCTTTGTATTCTAATAATGTATAAATCAATACTCAATATAAAGAACAACTTTTTTGTTCTTTGATCATGGGTGAAACAAACAATGTAGATAAATGTCAACAATTTCTCTTAGATTTCAATACTACAAACATCTTATAACTACCATACCATAAAAAAAACTCTTCATAATAGCATCCAGGTAGATGAAACAATGAATTTCTTGTTGATGAATCATAACCTGAAATACAAAAAAGAAGTTTCAATAGAGATTTTATAATTTAAATTTAAAATTACTTCAACATCTCAATAAAAACTCCTACACAAAAAATATGGACATTTCTGAATACATTACTTAAATATTGAGAACACAACTAATAAATAAATACTGGAAAAAAAATATGTCATACTAATCTTCCAGTCATGTCCATATAAGGGTCCCTTCATATTAGAATTAGTTATAGTGAAAGATCCTTTGTAATAATGGTTGTGCATCCAAAGATATAAAGGTTGAATCGCTGAATAAACACAATCTATTTAGTTGGTTTCTAATAGGTTAAATCTCAGAATAGACACAATCCATTTAGTTCGTTTCTAATAGGAGCAACTTCTATAACCTTAGACACAATAATCCACCCTCCCTTTTGTTGTTACGCAAGATTACACAATGGTATAAATGCAGCATCTATCGATTGTGTAAGCTAGAAACCATATTGTGAAATCATATTGTAATTGAGGTAGTTGGCCCGTGAATATTTCCTTATATTCATTCTTGCTCGAACTCAGTTTTATAATTGAATCATTTAGTATAATTAAGGCAGTTATATGTTAAATAAATAGTCCATTTGTGTTCCTTGTACCAACATTAAAATGTCCAAAATGATAGCACGGAACAAATTACCAAAAAACAGCCAAAGGTTGAATGATGAGACAATTTCTTACCACCTTCTTACAAAATTACACCTCACACTCCAAAAATTAGCAACCCAACACCATTAGTAAAGAGGAAAAGAGAAAGTAAGAAAAGAGGGATTCGAAAATAATACTTGGATATTCTAAGAAACCACAAATATTCACTGGGAACACGAATGGATCGATATAATTAAGGAAGTTGTAGGAAACTATCTAACTAATATATTTTAGGTTGTTGGTTGTTCTATGCATAATTTATCAAAGGTTAATGACATAACCACAAACATATATTTATCATGCATTCGAGTTTGCTAATAAAACTTTAGAAACTTAACATATTTTTTAAGGTCATCACATTTTTCTTTAGTCCCCAATATTTCATTTTACTAATACTGCTACCTTTTTACCTAGCATATAGACCCTCCCCTAGATTCAAGCTTGGTAGCCCTCTTTAATACCTAACCTTTTTACTTAACCTTTCGTCAGGGTTATTAGCCTTCTATAATACTTTTACTTTTTTACTATACCTCACTACTCAAAACTCTAAGTAAAAATACTAAAGAAATTCCACAATTCTTAACCAACATCAAAATCATGATTCTTTGAACCACTAATTTATTATGTTGAGGGTTACCAATTTGATTTGGTTAAAGTTAAACATTGAATATCATCATCGAAAAGGGAAAATTATGAAAGAAACATTGAAGAGATTTGTGACACCCCGCCTAATTAAATACCGGCGATCACTCCTTTATTAAATTAAAATCAAGGTGAACAGTTGGTTCATTCTTAGCATCACTGTCGTAAAAATAACTTTTCCAAATTTAACACCCTATTTAATTAAGCTAAGTGTCAAAACCATTTTTAACATTCCTTTCAAATTTTATTTTTATTTTTTTAAAGAAAAATTATTTATTTATTTATTTATTAACAACATTTTCAATAAGTAAGAATCATACCACAATTATCCTGGAACATAATCCAATTAATTTAAACATTCAACAACTAAATCCCAGCATTTAAAACTTAAAGTAAAACATACATGCTGAATAAATCCCAAAGTAACAGTACTAGAAATAACTGAAATATAAATGTCCCAATAAAAATAAATAGTGGAAAGGGCGACACATGCCCAATAACTGAGAATGATAGAAGTGGAATCAAGTAAATGAAATCGTCTAAGCAAGTGGCCTGCAACTCCCACCTAAGCTGCAGCACGTTTCTCCCAAGGGATCCTAAGCAAGACGCCCCTGTGGCTGGGCACCTGACATATATACATATATATACCAGAGAGAAAGAGAAATAGAAATGGGTCAGAGCCCGATAGTGTATATGATTTAAAAATTCGTTTAGCAAGTATTTAAATTGATACAGGCCAATGCAACAACATATTAGTGCGACACTCTCTTGAGAAATTCTCACCTCTCTTCTAATGTGCACACCTATCGCACTAACCTTCCCAATGGTATATCTCGTCATATATCACACTATCTTTCCCCAATGATTTAACTTATCTTAGGTTATTCGCAGGATATAAAACTGAACAATACAATTGTTTGAAAAGAAGATTTCAATTAGTATCCAAAATTCTCGTTTTAACTTTATTAATTTATAAAGTTTTCCAGTGTCATATTATACTTTCTCAAAACAAGTATTACAATTTGAGTCATCAACCATGTCCTACATATCAAATCACAGTAGGCAGTTCCAGATTTCAGAATTTCATATATATATTAACTACTCGTATAATATATGTAATATAACAGCACCCCAAATAAAAACTATGGTGCGGGCATACTCTACTATCCAAACCCCGTATCACTCGTATTAAGGGGAATACAAATTCGGAATCACTCTCGAATTGTATTAACACATACACAAACAATATTGAGGCGAAGCATAGATTCCAAGTCTCTAAGAGAATGGCACATACCTGCGTCTCTTAGGACCGTCTGAACTATCCATTCGATAGCCTGCACCAAGGATATCTATCTTCTAGGGTACAAGTCAATATCCCCCATAAAGGTCCCATCGAGATAAGACTATCCCAGTGCGGTAACCTCAGGGATAGAAAGTAGCGTGGGCATGATTTTCACACATAGATATTATATGTATACACACAGTCATATAACTACTATTATCACCTTATCAATTTAGGTACATCTCAACTCCCATAATTTCGACATTTGTATTTATTTCTCATTATTTAGTTATCACGTGTAACAGTTCGTTTCTAACCTTGATTCGGTATTATTCCAACTTACCACATAACTCTCATGGTTTTATCCTCCCACCTATACAAATTCAGTAGGTATTCATCTATTCTCTTTCGTAATTATTTTACATAATCTTCTCACTTTAAATGCGTAGTTTTATCATTTTTTTTATATATGAAATCGCCCAAGGATACAACTCTCGTCTAACCTTAAAGGTCCCAAAACTTATTCATATACCCTGCTGGTCCTCTTTATCTCACAAAACATATTTATAAGGGTGTCCATGAATTATTCCTCATTAAAGTGAATTGCAACTATTTAAAAAGGGAAAACATGAGTCTGCCAGGAGGGGTCGATCGATCGATCAAGCAGGTCTGCGAAATCTGCAGATTTGCAGTTACGGGTTTCATCTTCTAACCTTCAACAAATCCACAATTTTCATGCCCAATCAACCCAAAATTTATACTACTAACATTATATCATCATATTATGGACTTCCAACATAAAGCATGTAGATTTCTATGATTAAACGTGGATCAACAAGCCCCAAATTCATATAAACCTCAAGAACCCTAGAATTTCATTAATATGGTTCTAATCCATCTTTTCTAGAATTTTCTTCATTTACAACCTCATAAATTCGTGGTTCAATCTTCTACATATTAAGGGGTTTCCAGAATATCAATTAATCCATCCCTACATGTAATTTCCTAACTCATATTTTAGGTTTCTTCCATAAAAACTCATTCTAATTACTCCTAAACTAATATGAAAGATGCATCAACGAAATAAGCAAGATAAACACTTGCCTGGGATTTTCGACGTTCTGGTTTGCGGATGATTTTGGTGTGGTCGCGTTCCCCGTCGTGCGATCTACGCGTTGGTGGTGGTGGCGGTGCAAACAGATGGATTTTTAGCCTTGGATTGCCTTGGAAGCTCTCTCCTTCCCTCTCCTATGGCCGTCACTTGTCTTTGGTTGGTCTAAACCTAGAAGACAACCTTAGACATCTGATATATCCCTTGAATTTTCGTGGGTTTAATTACCCAAAAATCTAAAATGTCTAAAATGCCCTCCCGGGGTACTAATTAAGCCTAAAAATGCCCCGAGACCCAAACTAAACCCCTGGGTACACTTTTCTGACTATCTCGACCCTTCCGGACGCGTTGGCACACTCAAAATGACCATACGAACAACTTATAAAATATTCACTTTTATTTACTCAATTTCCAAAATTGTCATTTTATTCACTCGTGACATTCAATATAACCACTATTATATATAACTTTGCTCATTAGTAATATTCGACAAATTTCTCATAATTATTAACTCTCATAACGTTAATAATTATAACATAATTAATTTTCGGATTTATATTAAATAATTAACTCACATTAAATTTAATAAATCCCCAAATTAATATAGCATAAAAATACGGAGCATTACATACTTCCCCCCTAATAACGGAATTTCGTCCCGAAATTCCTGGTAGAAATAATTTTGAATATCTCTCGCGCATATCTTCCTCGTGCTCCCAAGTGGATTCCTCCACATTATGATGCTCCCACTGGACCCGTACATGTGGAACTATCTTCGATCGTAATTTCCTCTCACTATAGTCTAGGATAGCCACCGGTCTCTCCTCGTAAGAGCTGTCAGGATGTAAGTCTATCTCATCTATCGCGATGTGAGTATAGGCCATATCATCCCGAAGATACCATTTGGAATACATCGTGAATGCGATGCAAATGTTCTGGCAGTCCCAATCTGTATGCTACCGGCCCAATCCTCTCGATGATGGGAAATGGTCCCACGTACCTGGGGGATAATTTCCCTTTATTCCCAAACCTCATCACTCCTTTCATAGGAGATACACGCTGTAACACTTGGTCCCCCACATTAAACTCCCGGAAGAACCGTTTTGCATCGGCGTAGCTCTTCTGCCTGTCCTGGGCTACTTGAATGCGACTCCTGATCATCTCAATCCTTACAGAGGTTTCCTGAATCACCTTCGGTCCAAGCAACTTGTTATCCCCCACCTCGAGCCAACATGTTGGGGAATGACAAGGCCTTCCATACAGAGCCTCAAATGGAGACCTGCCAATCGTGAACTGATAAGAGTTATTATAAGCAAACTCTACCAATGGAAGATGTGGCTCCCAACCTCCTCCAAAATCAAGAACACACATGCCTAGCATATCCTCCAGCATCTGATTAGTACGCTATGTCTGTCCATCTGTCTGTGGGTGATAAGCTGAACTCAACCTCAACTCAGTACCCATAGCCTCCTGAAAGCTTTCCCAGAAACGTGACACGAAAATCTTATCTCTATCTGATACAATATTCAGGGGCACCCCATGTAATCTAACAATCTCAGCAATGAACAACTGAGCATACTGACCTGTGGTATAATCTATCCGCACCGGCAGAAAATGAGCCACCTTGGTCAAACGATCTACAATCACCCAGATAGAGTCGTGGCCTCGTTGTGATGTAGGCAACCCTGTAATAAAATCCATGGAAATACTCTCCCACTTCCACGTGGGTACTTCCAATGGCTGAAGCAATCCTGAAGGTTTCCGATGGTCCACCTTCACCATCTGGCAGGTAGAACATTTGGACACGAACTCAGCAATGTCCTTCTTCATCCCACTCCACTAGTATTGCCTCCTCATATCCTGGTACATCTTATCTCCTACAGGATGTACCGCAAATCGGGACCCGTGAGATTGGGTCATTACTGCATGACGCAATTCTGCCCCTTCTGGAACCACTAACCTCCCATTAAACCTCAAACCCCCATCAGAACTAACAGAATTGGACTCAGCACCCTCGGCTAAAATTCGTATAATCTGTTCCTGGCAAAACGGGTATGTGGTTTGGACCTGTATTACCCTCGTAATAATCCCTGGTGTAATTGTCATAACAGATACGAAGGAACGGGCTACTGCGTCCTGGTGACCCAACTCCTTCCACTTCGCTTTCCAGACATCCGCTACCTCATTTACCATTCTACGGCTCAACTCATCAGCAACTACGTTGGCTTTCCCCGGATGATACTGTATGTCGAACTGATAGTCCTTCATAAACTCTAACCATCTACGCTGACGCATATTCAGCTCTCGCTGAGTGAAGAGGTACTGCAGTGACTTGTGGTCTGTGAACAAACGAAACTTCTCCCCCAATAAATAGTGTCTCCATATCCGCAGTGCAAAAACGACCGCTGCTAAATCCAGGTCGTGGGTGGGGTAATTCTTCTCATGCGGCTTAAGCTTGCGGGAGGCAAAAGCTATAGCCTTCTCTTCCTGACGAAGTACTCCCCCAAGTCCCCGTAAAGAGGCATCGGTGTAAACCAGGTACTCCACACCCGACTTCGGTAAAGCAAGGACTGGCGTTGAAGTAAGCTTGTCTTTCAGCTCGTCGAAAGCCAACTGACAAGCATCATCCCAAACATATGGTACCCCCTTGCGAGTCAGATTCGTCAATGGACCCGCTATTTTGGAGAATCCTCGAATGAATCTCCTGTAGTAATCGTCTAACCCCAAGAAACTTCGCACTTCCGTCGGTGTCGTGGGCTGTCCCCACTCCCTCACCACTGACACTTTACTCGGGTCAACTGATATCCCCTGTTCAGAAACAACATGCCCCAAGAACTGTACTTTTCGTAACCAGAATCCATACTTCTCGTACTTAGCATACAACTGATGCTCTCGTAAAGTCTGAAGAACCTGCCTCAAGTGCTCGGCATGCTCCTCCTCGGAGTGTGAATATATCAAAATGTCATCTATGAAGACGATGACAAACTGATCCAAGAACTCTCTGAATACTCGGTTCATTAAGTCCATGAACACGACTGGAGCATTTGTGAGACCGAATGGCATCACTCTGAACTCATAAGACCCATATCTCGTCAAGAAGGTAGTCTTTGAAACATCCTGCTCCCTAATACGTAGCTGATGGTACCCCGACCTCAGATCTATCTTCGAAAAGAAAGTTTCTCCCCTCAGCTGGTCGAACAGATCATCGATTCGAGGCAACGGATACTTATTCCGTATCGTGACCTTTTTCAACTCCCGGTAGTCCACACATAACCTCAGTGAACCATCTCTCTTCTTCACAAACAAAACTGGAGCTCCCCAAGGTGAGGTACTCCTGCGAATGAAGCTCTGACCAAACAGCTGCTCTATCAGATCTCGTAACTCTCGCATCTCTGTCGGAGCCATACGGTATGGAGCGCGTGCTAACGGTCTAGTATCCGGTAATAAGTCTATGACAAAGTCTATCTCTCGACTGGGGGGTAGGCCTAGTATCTTCTGGATTACATAGGAATACTCACGAACAACTGGGATCGAGTCTAAGGGAATTACAACCTCCTTAGAGGTATCCTCCTCTATGTCATACAAATGAGCGGTTGAACCTCCCTCTGGGCGAGGCATCGCCACTACAAACATCTCTTGCCCCCGAATGGCAAAGACAATACTCCCACCAAAACAATCAATCATGGCTCTGTAAGCTGCGAGCCAATCCATACCAATAATAACATCATGCTCATGCATGTCTAAGATTAACATGTCTGCAGGTAATACCAAGCTACCAATCTCTACCCCCACTCCCCGGAATATAAAGAAAATAAGTGACCCACTCCCCAGTGGTGAGTCTACACACGTCACTGTGCTCTCTACTGTGGCTAACAACCCTAAGGCCTTCGCAAAATGCGTAGCTATAAAATAATGTGTCGCCCTAGTATCAAACAAAACTCGACCCATAGTACCATGGATAGGAAACATACCCTCAATCGCGGGTGGTGCCTGTGGAGCTGCTGCCTGGTGGACGTTATAGACACGTCCATACTGTAACTGCCCCTGCTGCACTGGAGCAACTGGAACGGCTGGTAGGGCTGGCACCTGGGCTGGAGCTGGGAGGACAGCTGGAAAAAGTGGTCTTTGTGTCTCATTTCGGGCACCCTGCTGCTGTGGGTCCATATCTCCCTCCGGATAATCTTGGCGCCTATGCCCATACTTACCACACCCAAAACATCGACCTTTGAAGTTGCCTCCCCTCTCACCCTGCTGACCACGGCCCTGTTGGCCGTTACCACTACGCCACTGGCCCTGTTGGCCCTGATGAACACGTTGTTGGCCCTGTTGGCCCAGCTGCTGACCCTGCTGTCGGTCTTGGCCTTGCTGGCCCTGATGATTAGGCTGGCCCTGTTGAACCAGCCTATAACCCCCAAATCCCTGCCTAAAATCACCTGAACGGAATCGCTTAGCAGGGTCCCCCTGATGGGAACTCTGCTCGTGCTGACGAGTCTGTCCATCAGATGGTGCCCCACTAGCACTACTACCCCCGGTCCTGCCCTGCTGGCTGGACTCTCCTTCTCTCCTGCTTCCCTGCAGATGGAAGCGGTGATCCTGGCAATGTAGTAACGCAGCATTGAGTACATGAGTGAAAGTACTTAGAGATAGATTCCCTATAAGATGCTGACGGATCCTCCAAGCTAACCCGTCCACAAATAATATAATTTTCTTACTCTCAGTAGGTGCCTCATCCGACACTATGGTGAGAAGTCTCGTGAACTCCTCCTCGTACTCAGCAACGGTAGAGTTATCCTGTTTCAAATTCAGTAATTTTTGCCTCATCTCAGTCTGCACAGCGGGTGGAAAGTACTTGCGGTCAAAGCGCTCCGAAAATGGCTGAATAGGGATCGTGTCCCTGTCCTCCAAGGTGGTAGTGGACTCCCACCACGGTAAAGCGGCCCCCACCAGCTTAAAGGAAGCCAATAACTGCCTTTGCACGTCGGTGCACTCATACATACGAAGATTCCTCTGGATGTCTTTCTTCCATTGGCTGACTGTGACGATATCTGAGCTACCAAAGAACTCAGGGGGATGCGCCTTTTGAAAAGAATCCCTAACCTTCTCCCATGCAGATGGAAGTTGTGCCGGTACTGGCGCCACTGCCTGAATCTGGGGTGGAGCCTGTTGAACCACCGCTAGCGCGGCATTCACCGCCTGAGCAACAATGCCGACAACTTCATTAGCATTCATAGTGCCTTGTGCCGGAGCTGCTGGCTGCTCGGCCTGGGCACGCCTATCCTTCGGTGCATGTCTCGGAGGCATCTGAAACGTGAAGAAGTTTATTAGTCTGCAGTCATTCTCAAATCTCAAATAGCTGAAGACGTAACGTTAAAGCAGAAATACGACAATCCTAAAAATAGGGCTCTATAGCAAAAGCGTTAAGCAGAAAGCAAAAATAAGCCGTACAGATCCTATGGACACTAGAACCTGATGCTCTGATACCACCTGTGACACCCCGCCTAATTAAATACCGGGAAATCACTCCTTTATTAAATAAAAATCAAGGTGAACAGTTGGTTCATTCTTAGCATCACTGTCGTAAAAATAACTTTTTCAAATTGAACACCCTATTTAATTAAGCTAAGTGTCAAAACCATTTTTAACATTCCTTTCAAATTTTATTTTATTTTTTTTAAAGAAAAATTATTTAATTATTTATTTATTAACAACATTTTCAATAAGTAAGAATCATACCAGAATTATCCTGGAACATAATCCAATTAATTTAAACATTCAACAACTAAATCCCAGCATTTAAAACTTAAAGTAAAACAAACATGCTGAATAAATCCCAAAGTAACAGTACTAGAAATAACTGAAATATAAATGTCCCAATAAAAATAAATAGTGGAAAGGGTGACACATGCCCAATAACTGAGAATGATAGAAGTGGAATCAAGTAAATGAAATCGTCTAAGCAAGTGGCCTTCAACTCCCACCTAAGCTGCAGCACGTTTCTCCCAAGGGATCCTAAGCACGGCGCCCCTGTGGCTGGGCACCTGACATAAATACATATATATACCAGAGAGAGAGAGAAATAGAAATGGGTCAGAGCCCGATAGTGTATATGATTTAGAAATTCGTTTAGCAGGTATTTAAATTGATACAGGCCAATGCAATAACATATTAGTGCGACACTCTCTTGAGAAATTCTCACCTCTCTTCTAATGTGCACACCTATCGGACTAACCTTCCCAATGGTCTATCTCGTCATATATCACACTATCTTTCCCCAATGATTTAACTTATCTTAGGTTATTCACAGGATATATAACTGAACAATACAATTGTTTGAAACGAAGATTTCAATTAGTATCCAAAATTCACGTTTTAACTTTATTAATTTATAAAGTTTTCCAGTGTAATACTATACTTTCTCAAAACAAGTATTACAATTTGAGTCATCAATCATGTCCTACATATCAAATCACAGTAGGCAGTTCCAAATTTCAGAATTTCATATATATATTAACTACTCGTATAATATATATATTATAACAGCACCCCAAATAAAAACTATGGTGCGGGCATACTCTACTATCCAAACCACGTATCACTCGTATTAAGGGGAATACAAATTCGGAATCACTCTCGAATTGTATTAACACATACACAAACAATATTGAGGCGAAACATAGATTCCAAGTCTCTAAGAGGATGGCACGTACCAGTGTCTTTTAGGACCGTCTGAACTATCCATTCGATAGCCTGCACCAAGGATATATATCTTCTAGGGTACAAGTCAATATCCCCCATAAAGGTCCCATCGAGATAAGACTGTCCCAGCGCGGTAACCTCAGGGATAGCAAGTAGCGTGGGCATGATTTTCACACATAGATATTATATGTATGCACACAGTCATATAACTACTATTATCACCGTATCAATTTAGGTACATCTCAAGTGCCATAATTTTGACATTTGTATTTATTTCTCATTATTTAGTTATCACGTGTAACAATTCGTTTCTAACCTTGATTCGGTATTATTCCAACTTACCACATAACTCTCATGGTTTTATTCACCCACCTATACAAATTCAGTAGGTACTCATCTATTCTCTTTTGTAATTATTTTACGTAATCTTCTCACTTTAAATACGTAGTTTTATCGTTTTTTTTATATATGAAATCTCCCAAGGATACAACTCTCGTCTAACCTTAAAGGTCCCAAAACTTATTCATATACCCTACTGGTCCTCTTTATCTCACAAAACATATTTATAAGGGTGTCCATGAATTATTCCTCTTTAAAGTGAATTGCAACTATTTAAGAAGGGAAAACATGAGTCTGCCAGGAGGGGTCGATCGATCGATCAAGCAAGTCTGCGAAATCTGCAGATTTGCAGTTACGGGTTTCATCTTCTAACCTTAAACAAATCCACAATTTTCATACCCAATCAACCCAAAATTTATACTACTGACATTATATCATCATATTATGGACTTCCAACGTAAAGCATGTAGATTTCTATGATTAAACGTGGATCAACAAGCCCCAAATTCATATAAACCTCAAGAACCCTAGAATTTCATTAATATGGTTCTAATCCATCTTTTCCAGGATTTTCTTCATTTACAACCTCATAAATTCGTGGTTCAATCCTCTACATATTAAGGGGTTTCCAGAATATCAATTAATCCATCCCTACATGTAATTTCCTAACTCATATTTTAGGTTTCTTCCATAAAAACTCATTCTAATTACTCCTAAACTAATATGAAAGATGCATCAACGAAATAAGCAAGATAAACACTTGCCTGGGATTTTCGACGTTCTGGTTTGCGAATGATTTTGGTGTGGTTGCTTTCCCTGTCGTGCGATCTACGCATTGGTGGTGGTGGCGATGCAAACGGATGGATTTTTAGCCTTGGATTGCCTTGGAAGCTCTCTCCTTCCCTCTCCTATGGCCGTCACTTGTCTTTGGTTGTTCTAACCCTAGAAGACAACCTTAGACATCTGATATATCCCTTTAATTTTCGTGGGTTTAATTACCCAAAAATGTAAAATGTCTAAAATGCCCTCCCGGGGTACTAATTAAGCCTAAAAACGCCCCGAGACCCAAACTAAACCCCCGGGTACACTTTTCGGACTATCTCGACCCTTTCGGACGCGTTGACGCACTCAAAACGACCATATGAACAACTTATAAAATATTCACTTTTATTTACTCAATTTCCAAAATTGTCATTTTATTCACTCGTGACATTCAATATTACCACTATTATATATTACTTTGCTCATTAGTAATATTCGACAAATTTCCCATAATTATTAACTCTCATCACGTTAATAATTAAAACATAATTAATTTTCGGATTTATATTAAATAATTAACTCACATTAAATTTAATAAATCCCCAAATTAATATAGCATAAAAATACGGGGTATTACAAGATTTAACTAACTTATCATAGGGATTAATAATTTCACAGAAACTACACATATAACAGTACCCTAAAAAGCAACTATTATAAAATAAACAGATTTACAATATGAGATACACAATAATATTACTTCTTTCTGCTCTCAAATCTGAGATTACCCAGTGAAGATAAACACAATTCAAATCTGAAGATGAAACAAACACAAATCAAACATTAAATCGATACGAAATGGGTATTAATGTACAATATTATCCAAACACAAAATTAAAATAATCCAAACATATTATCCAAACATAAATCAAAATCAAAACTCTTAAAAAATATTATCCGAACACAAAACCAAAAACTACAACCCTCAACAATCTTACCAAGCCCATATTTTTTTACTCGCACCGGAGTCTATATAACCCAAAAGTTTTTTTTTTTGGACGATACCGAACTCATACAAAAATACATATACAAAATTACCTGTACCTAGAAATTTTGAATTCTCACCGGGGCGTGTAAGAGGAGTTGGGAAGAGAAGAGATTTTCTTGGGTGAGCAATGAGGAGTAAGAGATATGACATGTAAGAGGGAGCAGGTAAGAAATATGACATGTGGAGAGACTCAAGGTATTAGGATATCAGTCTAAAATAGTGGGATGTACCAATTCTTTCAGTCGCAAGTCTTCACCCTAAGAATTAATTCGAGCCATTTTTTAAAAATGTGATCTGTACCATTCATTTGACAAAAATATATAAGGAGGTGGCATCAATCCGCGTCGTTAAAAATGTGTATATTTTCAAAAACTTCCCTTATATATATATAGACAAACACACAAAGCAAGGAGAGTTATCACATTTAAGATGGGTTGGAGATTAACGGATACAAACAAGGAGATTAACGGAGCATTGTTAGTGGACTCATGATAGTTTTTCATATCATCATATAGGTGAGACCTTAAGAATGATAGAGTATAACGGTATGAAATGATTTGAATAAACTTGTTTCTAATCTTGGGTCGTAGTGAGTAGGCCTTCAGTCAGGATGGTACGACTAACGGGTGTATGGTGGAGGTAGCAAAATATCGTCATGAGTTGATTATGAGTATGTCCGAATTCCATGCGGGTAAGGATCTAAACTTCTTAGTACTAGGCATATTCGTATTTCAGGCACAAAATTCCTTTTCAAGGGGCGAAGTATGTAATACCCCATAGTTGTATATATATTTATTTGGACATTTAAATTATGCGAGTGACACGTAATTTAATTAAATCAAGAAATAATGAGAAATTATTAAATATTAATTTGGATGTGAAATGAATTAATATTTACGTGACCGTATATTTACTAGTGTGTAATAGTGAAGAAAATTGAATTATATCGTAAGGGAGTAAACACGATAAGAATTATTAATATCTTAACATGATAAGAATTATATCGTAAGGGAGTAAACACGATAAGAATTATATTTACTAGTGTGTAATAGTTAGGATTAATTAAAAGTTATATTGACCATTCTATTGGTATGTGAAAAGCCAATTTTAGGATTCTTGCTTATACATTAAAATGACGAGTGACAAAGAAAGGTCATTCTCATATTCTAAAGGTTTAGTTGAGAGATACCAAGAAATAAAGAGAAAGTAAAGAAGAACTCAAGAACACCAAGGGCTTGAAGATTTGGGAAGAATTCTAGGAGATTCACTATCCTATTCATAAAATGTAGACATTACAAACTGCTAAGGCAAATGATTATCTTATTAAATAATTATGCTTTCAATTTCTGTCATATTAAAATTTGAAAAATTATTTTTGGGTGGACTTCAAATGTCAAACTTTGGGATTTTGGGAAAAAAATTATGCAAATGGGTTTTGACGTATGATGACGATAATTTATGGATGAATTTTGATCACGAAACTTTGGGATTATGAGTTCATATGTAATGGAATTAATATATAGAGAAAACTAGTGATTGAAATTGTGATATAGCATGTAGAGATGAAATTTATCCCCATGAAAGTTATATATTTAGATGATGATTATATGTAATGGGGAATCCAATTGATATAAAATCTATCAAACATTATAGAGATTGAAACAAATTATGTTGATGATCATTTTTTTATGATGAAATTGCTGAAATTCAGACTAAAAAATTGGGACAGATTTTAGGGCCACGCCCCATAGTCAAACCGGTTCGAACCCTCTGTCATGGATAGTTGTGCTATTTTTTGAAGATTAAAATGTTGATTCGCGGATTGAATCAAATATCCGGAGACAATTGTGAAATTTTGGAAATATATATGATTTGATATGGTGGGTTACAACTATTTGAGATTTATCGGAATGCGAGCTAGAATAAATGGAAAGAATTTTAGTCGAAAATGAATAATGGAATTAGGATGAAAATTCAAAAATATAGGGATGTGGGTTAAGTGAGACTAATACGTATCCCGAAATTTATATGATGAGATTTAAGTAATTAATTTAGTTAACGATTAATTAATTATGGATCTAAATAATATTGTGAAAATGATTTATATGTGCCACGAGTGATATGCACGGTTAAATGAAATTTTTAAAAATATATATACGTGTACAGATATATATATATATATATATATATATATATATATATATATATATATATATATATATACTAGGGTATGCCCGTGCCTGAAGGCACGAAGATAATTTTGCTCCCCAATATTCGTACTTGTGCTTACGATACGTCATTGCCACCAACTACAACAAACACACAATCCAAGAAACGACACATAAACAGAAAAGTGAACCAAGGTATAATTCTATAGTTCACGTTCACATGTATTGAGCACGTGAAATTTTAATCTTACAAAACTCATTGTCAAATAAATTACTTGTTGCAAATTACGTGACTATTAATTATAGGGAGATGAAATATTACCATGTAACAAAAAGGGGGGATAAGAGAATTTTTTTCTCGTAAGAACAAAATGATACACATTAATATGAAAAAAATATATGGTTATACAAATCTTTAGCTCCCAGTGTGTTAATTGAGGGGTGGGTGGTGTGCTTATTTCTTACACGTGAACTCAAATCCCGGCCCATGTTACTAAACACAATGGAGTTAATGGGTATGCCAGCGCCGCCTAAAGTCACGACACTAATTTTCTTTTTTGGTGTCCTTTTGCTTTTAGGATGCTTCGTACCTACTATATGCAACGTGATTGGCAAAATTGAATAACACATAGTAATTAAGTTAAAAGAAAAATTCTTTCTAAAATCAAATAGCACACAACCATATATTTAAAACTTTATAACATATAATACAATAATGGGTATATAAACAACTATAAAAACAAAAAAATAATGATCAACTAAAACTTAACTTATTAACCCCATTATCTCACAGTGGACTACAAATTGCAAGACACATAAGCAAGTGCCTCAGATTCATGTTACGTACAAAATAAAATTAATATGAAAGTATTTATAACAAACAAATCGTCCATTAATATAAATAGTTCGTCCATTAATATAAGCAAATCGTCCATATAAAAGATACAAACAAATCGTCCACTTGAACTTGACAAAGATACAAAAAAATTAATATAAATTAATGAAGTATCAATAGTTATAACAGTTAATCAATGTATCCACCCCAGAAATGACAAACCATAAGCAAATAAAAAAAAATCACACAATTGTATTTTTCTTCTTTTATGCCAAAAGCATTCACGTTCTTCTTGTTTATGCCAAAAGCATTCACATTCTTCGATGTTCGGTGGGTTCAGTGGTTTATTGACGCTGATTTAATGGTCAGGCAATTTGATCATGGAGATTTGCTTTGGGGATGCTCGTCGTTTCCTCAATTTTCTTTGGTTTTTTGGTGATTTGCGTTACGATTTCAACGGTGAATTTTGTCTGCAATTTTTTTGTCATTTTGGTTTATCCATTGATCTCGTGTTGATCCCGGTGAATGTATGCTTCTCACACTAGTTTCTTTCACTCTTCATGGTGGTTCTGATGGTCGTTGGTTGCCAGTGGAATGCTATTGTGCGTTGATTTAGCCATAATAGTATCGTTTGCTCCATTCTAGTTCAATGTACGGTTGTGGATTCATCAAATACATATAGCCCTGCAAAAAAATTACAGTTTTCTTATTCAAATTATCTTATTCCATAATAATATTTTCCCACAACAAAAGAGGGGATGGAGAAATTGAGGAACTTTACCAACGGAGGTCAGCATTCATTGGCATGCTTCCAAATAACAACAAAGAAACCTCCATGAGTGCTTGAGTAGATGAAGTGTACATAGTTCAGGGCTTGTAGGCTCAGGTTGCTACAATTTCGCCCTAAAAAACATTTTAGAATTAATTAAATTAAATTAATAGAGGAATAATAACCAAAGCACAACACAATGGAATTAGCAGCTTTGTTATTCATGAGCAACACAAAAGATGATGCTTGTTGCTTCAAAATAAAGTTAAGAATTAGTGAATGCACAAAATATATTTAGAGATGCCGAACCTTTAGTATCATCCTCTCCTTGCCACGTTTACATTCTTCACAAATCCAACATGCCAAGATGTTAGTGAAGTTACTCCCTAGAATTGGCTCTTATAGGTTCATTTTAAAAACCTGCAGGAGAAGCTCATTGTTAAAGCGGTATGTTTTGTATATTGAGAACTATAAGGAGAAACTTTAACCAAATCAACGCAACATATTCTTCAGGAGTTTTAATAGGTAGTAGCAATGGTTTATATAGGGCACCTAATGATAACGTAGTTATTTTTATGATATGAATATTGAAGTAGAAAAGGGACCAACAGTGATATAATAGATTATTTTTTAAATTGCCATGAACTGAATACATAACTTTGTTGCGAGGAAGTTCGGTGTATTCAACTCTCTGATCTACATCCTCAAATAAGCCTATAAAATTACATTTAACTTAAACATATGAAATTTCCCATGACTCTATGTTCATGTATACACTGCAATCCTTAAGCAGAGCTTAAGAACTTCTCTAACCTTACTACTTCTAGACATAAAGTTCTTTGCTTTTACCTAGAAGTCGATAAAACACTAATGATGAATTACACAGACTACTCGACAGTTGATGAATGACTACAAAGCACCGTAACTGATTATAAATATATGAAAAGGGAAAGATTATTAAGAAATGAGGTACACGCCGATGCCATTCTTCATATGAGTCATCAAGCCTCCAAACCTAGGACAGAAGGTAAATTTTCGCCATCACCTTCATCTTCCTCGTCATCACCTACCTTGTGGTAAAATTGAACCAAATCAAAGGTGTTAAAAATGAACAAAACAAAATATCTGAACTAAAATAGAAAAAAAATTTGAACGAAGCAAGAGATTGTCCCATCTGTGACACAAACCTTTATTGTTGTTTCACACAATGGAAGCATCTTTATTTTAAAACCATCAATACTATTCTTCTTGGAGATTTTTAACTGATTAATCAATGAATTACATCTACCTCTTTAAATACGTAATAAAATTGTACAATATTACACATACCTTAGAAACAGTGGGTAGCAGAGCATCTACCATTTGTAAACCAAACACTAAATACAAAACATGATGCATTGTCAATCAACATAAATGAATATACACATAAATATAGGTGATAAACTTCATAAGTACCTGTTCTGGAGAAGAGTAATATTGATTATGATTGCCAACTCAATAGGTAGTTCCGTGATAATCCCGAGGAGGAACTGAAGCAGGTTGGTGCGCTGGCATATGAGTTGATGCTACTGGTTGTGCATAATCAGTTCTTGGCCTTGAATATATTGGTGGTTTTTTGAAAAATACATATCATTATTAAGAGAAATTACTTCATCCACGTCAACTTCTAAGGCTGCATTCATCTCAATAATTGTCTCAATAACTGCCGGTTCAACTTCCACCTCACAAATTTGAGAGATATCCTCAACTTATTCAATGACCACATTAGTAATAGGAATGATTGGAACATGTTCTAATTCATTTATGGGGTTAGATGATACTTACCCATTAATGTTGGGTTTGGATACCTTGTGATATTAAGGTAGCTTAGATGGTTCTCTAGTTTTTTACCTTCCCCTTTTGTCAACCTGATTAGTCTTATGAGCTTGTTATTTTGACCCTCAGTTTGGAATTTTCTGATTACTATGCATTCAATCACCTACTTCCCAAGAATGCAGAAGTGGCTACACATATATGGTAGTTTATCATAAAAATTAATCATACAAATTTGAAGCACGCTCTTCGCCATACATTTTCCCTAAAGGCTACTGGTTGTGCATAATCAGTTCTTAGCCTTGAATATAGTGGTGGTTTTCTGAAAGAGGCATATCATTAGTAAGAGAAATGACTTCATCTACATCAACTTCTAAGGTTTAATCCATCGCAACAGTTGTCTCAATAACTGCTGCTTCAACTTCCACCTCACAAACTTGAGAGATATCCTTAACTTCTTCTACGACCACATTAGTAATAGGAAAGATTGGAACATGTTCTACTTCATTTATAGGGTTAGCTGATCCTTACCCATTTAAGTTGGTTTTGGATACCCTGTGATATTAAGGCAGCTTAGATGGTTCTCTAGTTTTTTACCTTCCCCTTTTGTCCACCTGATTAGTCTTAGGAGCTTGTTATTTTGACCCTCAGTTTGTAATTTTCTGATTCCTCTGCATTCAGTCACCTACTGCTCTTCGCCATACATTTTCCCTAAATGCATTATAGTAAAATGGAAATACAGAATAAGTACCACATTATGGTTAAATCACTGATTTGAATGGAACATACGTGATGTAATTTCTGCAAAAAAAACATAAACACTCTTTTAAGGCTTCGAAACTCTATTAAATCATCATCAAAAAACAAAACAATCCTAAAATAAAATTTTAAGAGAGACCTTGAGAGAGAGGCTACCTGATGTGGCTCAGTGATCAATGATTCAATGAAATGAAAACTGTATTGAAATGGAAAATGAACTTATTGAATCCACTGCCACATAGACTATTTAATTTGTCAAATCAAAAGAAGGGGAATGTGAATTTAATAACTCCATTGAACTTAAGAAGTCCGGTGAACCTATTTTTTCAGCACTGGAAGAGGAGGGTGTTTGTCCTTCCTGTCTTGAAGAATACGAAGAAGAAAATCCAGATATTATCACAAAACTCTATCATTATTTTCACCTTTCATGCGTACTTCAATGGATGGAGAGAAGTGACACCTGTCTTATGTGTAGTCAAGAAATGATATTCGATTACACTATTGATGGGTAGCAATGTTGAACTCTAATGAATGTTGGTATTTATTGTTTTAGTGTGTAGTGGCAGCCACATCTTTAACTGTAGTAGAGTCATTTGTTTCCCTATCTTGTACCTACAATAACATAAGATTGAATAATTGTAAACAAAAGGAAAGAAAGAAAATTAGGGATACCATAATTTCAATCACATGTCAGCATTTGAACATTTCTAGAAAGATCTACATATAATTTATTTCACATTTTGAAGTAAAAATATTTATGTAACTCCAAAACAAATCGATAACAAAATCTAATCAGAATAAAAAAAAAATTTGATAACACTAAAAGTAACTATAATATTAAAATCTCATAAAACAGAGTAACAAATAAGAGAACTCCAGTCATACTACTAAGTTTCATATCGAATGACCAACATCCAGTCATACTTACATAGCCCAACAACCCATATTTGTGAAATTAAGAGTCTTCAAACAAACAAACTTTAACAGTATCAGATTACCATCTTTCCATTTTTGTCCATTAAATATACTCTAATTTGCTTTAGAAAAGAATGTGAGAAAAAAGTCAGGTCAAAATTTACAATATTCACATGTGGAGAAAGCAAAGTAAATCCATAATATAAACATGATAATGTGAGTAAGCAGTTGTTACCAAATATTGGTTGGTTGTTTACTCTAGTTGGCATCATCAAGAAGTATTTCTCTGTGAAAAACACACACATAAACCCATGTTAGCATGAACTTTAACACAAAAATCAACAGTTGAATATCTAAAAAATGAAGGTCAAGAAATTCATTCACCCTCGGTGTTTATGTCCATAAACCAAAACTAAATATGAGAAAAATAATTAATAGAGTTTCACACGGCAGGAATAAAAACTCAGAATAAATTATTCTTACTGGAAGTTAAAGAAATCAACTGAGAACCGCTCCCTTAAATCAACAAAAACCAAACACATAATGAATATAAAAAAGTAGAATTGCAAATAAGTCCAAAAAAAAGATTTAAACGCGAAATGATTTAACCAAACAGATAGTAAAACAAATCAAAAAATAAAAAAAATCTCAAAACTACATATTTCTCTAAATAAAAATAACGCAAAATACCTAAAGCTTTAGGGTTAAAACCTAAGAAGAAGGAGAATTTTTACTTGTGTGTGCGAGAGAGAGATATCGGTGGTCAAAAACACAAATAAAAAACCCCCAAAGTTACAATCAGACCTGGAAAAAGATAAGTTGAACAAAAAAACCTACAAAGTACCAAATTAGAGAGAGAGGGAATGTTTATAAGGGGTCGAGTTTCGATCTCGACAAAACGGTGCCCAGTGTAACTAAGCCTCTCATTAACAAAAATTGGAAGATCTAAATAAGCATCTCTGGACCATCAAAACCAAGGTTGATAAGAAAAAGGGGTTGTGGGAGTGTTCGTAGGTTGGGGAATTTGCATTTGGGTTCCGGGGTAGGTTTGGAGAGGGAGAGAAAGAGGGGCCGGGTGATTTTCAGAATGTGGGGAGGGTTTAAAGTGAATTTGATGTGTGTTTACCGCAATGACCTTGTGTTTGAATTAAAGTGAAAGAGGTAGAATCAATTAGTGAAATGAAAAGGATGGGGAATCCAAAATTTGCAAGGGTAAAATAGGAAGTGCAAAAAAAATTCATCTTGATGACATCATACTTTAAGCTTATGACATATATAAGTTTTATACTTTATTATTATTATTATTATTATTATTATTATTATTATTATTATTATTATTATTATTATATATATATATATCGGTGTGAATGATATAATTAATCTAGCATACCACTCTAGGGGTGTTATTAATGGAGCTTGAGTGATTCAAGTGTTCTCCTTGACGAGTGAAAGTAGGATAAGTATCGACCCCAGATCATAGCATCATGCATGCTTGAGAAGGTTGGAGTCGAGTGAGGTAATGTTGGTATGGTTATGCTGAATAGCTCAGGACTATGATCACCTGCAGTACATCATATTTTCGGGTACGATAGGCGATTCCATCCTGGTATTTCTAGGATGAGAAAGTATTATCCTGAAGAATAGCACACTAGATAATCGTTTCTCAGGGAGTTTTATCTCAGAGGGATGACGGGTATATATATATATATATATGATATGAATATTATTTATATTATGTGAAGAAGTATACACGGCTTTAACATTAAGTGTGAATAATGTTAAATTGACTCGTGAATTCTAATGACTTTAATTAATAGATTATAAGTGAGGATTATAATTATTAATGGGAATTGCAATTAATTTGATAAAATATGTGGTGGTGGGATAACGTATAGAATTTTAAGGATGGTTTGGGACTAGTTAGGCAGGTAGTATAAGAAGGTGATTAAGATAAAGACGTTAGTTGTACACTTTAGATGAAAGGTGATTAATGTCTCAAGAGAGGGTGACGTCAATTTAAAATATGAAAAAATTGGAATAATTACTTAGGCATTTTGATTACTTTTAAAATATTTTCTATAAGGTTTTTGGGTGTTGCCCGTATCAAATCTATTTTCAAAAAAATTTAGGTGTCCAGCCACAAGGACACCAAGCTTGATCGTTCTATTAGGTACCGGAGCTGTAGAAATTGTGGATGCTATAGGATATTATTATTGTCATTTATTTCATCACTTTATAGATAGGGCTAGTTTTTTTCCAGGCATGTTGCCTAAGTTGGATGTTTTTTTTAATTTCATTGTATTTAGAATTATTGTATGGTTATTATTTCAACCGATGGTTTATTCGTTTAAGGATACGGCATGTAATAGACTTATGTTTTAGATTTATATTATTACTGTGGATTTAATTTAGTTGTTTAAATAAATTGTGGGTTAAGTATGTCTTTCCAAATAAATATTAAAATTGACACTCGGCTTAATGTAATAATAGTTGGTGAGTAATTCTTTGATTTCGAGAGTGATGCTAAGAATTAACCAAATGAGATTCTTGTTTTATTTTATTAAGGGTTGGCAACCTGTTATTTTAATAACCGAGGTGTCACAAAAAATCATGCTCACTCGTATCACTTATGGTGGAGAAAATTCCTTGTAAACACAGGCCACAGCTACATCCTTATTGATTCAACATGTCGTAACCATGTCTCATATTATCCATTCAGGGTGCAGCCTTTGTTAATCCTTGATCTCTTTTAGCTCAACTTACTCTATAAATCCTGATTTTTTCACCATGGTTCAATTCATCTCAGAGGATATTTTCTAAAGAACTAACAATCTAGAAAAGTTATGAAAGGAAACTAAGAATTAGATCCCCTAACGAACTGAAGATATAACACACTTGCTAATATGCATCAAGCACTTGTATGAAGTCTTAGCCTCCCTCCAAGGCCAGATTAACCTCCTTAATAGACAATTATGATTCTTGTGTCCATAGCCTTCACTAGCCTTTAGAAGGCCACAAACACTCATGGGTCAGCGGTTTAAGAATATAAGGCTCCAGCTATGTCAATAAAGAGAAAATATGAGGATCAAGGACTAGAATAGCCCTATAAGGAGTTCACACCGCTGAACTGTAGCTTGGAGGATATCTTTGAAAGTATCAAGGATAAGCACATATAACACCCACCCTGTGACTTCAATCAATTAGTATAACCAATTGGGCTCTAGAAGTGTTGAGATGGATTATAAGTCAAATTTTAAAAATATAGTTGCCCTTACGCAATTGAATTAGAGTTTTTATGGATAAAAGTTAATATTGAAATTTTTGGCAGTCATTCGAATGAAAGTTGTTATTGTTCAAATGAGTCATTCGAATGAGGTTCGAACGACTTTTAACAATTGAGAAAATTATCAATTTCCCTATCTCTTTGGAATATCGTTGAAAAGCCACGTTCGAACGACATACTCAGTCGTTCAAACGAAGATACTTCTCCTTTGAATGAGGTACTTCTCATGTCCCATTTAACCCCAAGATTTTGCCCCATTTATACCTAGTTGGAACTCTCATTCCAACGAGATGGGATCTCATTCGAACAAGGTTGAAAGTCATTCGAACAATTGGAAGAAATAAGAAAATTATGCATATTTTTAATGTGCTATCATGACATGGATCATCATATACAATGACATGTCAAGCTCTCTACGCCTCAGAGCAAAACGATGGATAAAGGCCTAACGGACCATTGGATAAAAGGCTGAGTGTAAAGGAATTTAGGGATTTAGTCCTTAGGGCTTAGGGGGTCTTATATGAGGCTTTGGGTCATTTGAGGCATTTTTCATCAGATTTGATCTCTCTCTCTCTCTCTCTCTCTCTCTCTCTCTCTCTCTCTAGCTTTGGGAACTCTTGTTCCTCCAACCACGAAACACAACCTAGCACCACCACCCCTGCACCTTAAACAACCATAGTCTAACCCTTTTCTTCCTCTATATTTAAGCTCAATAAACCCATTTACACCATTTATTGGACACAATTATAAATCTATTGAGTTATTATTCGGGGGTTTTGAATAAGAAGAAGAAGAAGAAGAAGAAGAAGAAGAAGATAGAAGAAATCATGAAGTTTGAAGGGATTTTTTATGGTTCTTTCAAGAAGACAAGCTTACTGGAGCGAGGCAACCATTTTAAGGACACTTTAGGAGGTCAGATGTTGTCATCTTCTTCTATCATCCACCATTGTTGAAGCTTCTTTAAGGTGGAAAACTCAACTCTTAGCTTAAGAACTCTATTTTTTCATAGTATTGGTTGTAGTTAGAACTTGTGAGAGTAGAATGCATATATGATTTAAGAAAGTTATTTCTTATGGTTTGTGAAAAATGATCTATAAAAGATCCCAAGAGTTTTAAGAAATATGATGTATTTTAAGAAATCTTGATATCTAAACATTTTATCAAAAAAAGTGTTCGAAATTATATTTCTCTTGTTGAAAATATTTTATGAACAAATGTCTCAAGGTTTTCTTGTAGAAATTGAGATTTTTATCTAAATAGTCATTTACTCAAGTTTTGAACAAATAAAAATATCTTTTAGCTTGAAAAGTATGTTTATGCCAATATTCTGAAATTTCTAGAATCAACCATGTGTTAGATCCATTAAATAGGATTTTTTTACTTAAAATCCATCTCCGTATGTACATAAGCTTGTAGTATTTTGTTGATGAGAATATAAACAAGTTTAATGAAGATTTTATTAGGTTGCAACATTAAATAAATAAAATAAAAATTTCAGCCCTTAATGTATGTTGAAAGGTATAGAAAATGTGGTAAGTGGGTAAATCTAGACTACATGTGAAAATAAAGAAAAATAATATTTTCTTGTAAAGTAGTCTCCAAAATGAAAAGTAGTGAAATAAAGAGATTTTCAACTTCAGAAGTATGTTACTCCAAAGTGTTAAATAACTGTTAACGAGTTAAAAAGTATTTAAGAAGTTAGTATGTGCAATTTATAATATTTATGGGAATTAAAACTCGTGAAAATTGAGGAAAACACAAGTTTGGAAACAAATGGGTAAAATGATAATTTTATGTAAAATGGAATATTTTTATGAAATAAAAATGTTGAAAAGGGTGTTACACAAAATGGTGTTAAATGAAAGCGATTTGGGGGATAAAATTGATGCAAGTGTATAAAGGACTAGAAATGGTAATTTTCAAAGTGTAACAAAAGGTGGGGGTGAAATCCCCAGATTTTGACTTTAACCGGTAAAGCTGGAATACTATAAAACACATTAATATGAACAAGGATGATATCGAAAATAATTTAGAAGGGCCTGAAGCCCTGGGGTGAAAGACCCAAAATCACTAGCCAGAGCATATGGTAGCATAGACGATGGTGTAGAGCCCATTAGAGTAAGAAAATATTTGGAGGATTTAGAGAAAATATAACGAAAAGTAGAACGTGTCAAGAAATGGGTTGCATTGTGAATATACAAAAAGACAACCTAACTTGAATGAAATTAATACATATTTCAGTTGAAAGATAATGTGGACAAGTAAAGTGAGAAATCGATTAATGTCCATGAAGTAAAAGGAATGGTAAAGTGAAGTGGTCGAATAGGTAATTAAGCAACCTAAAGAGGTTTAACCCGTAATTAACATAGGAGTGTGTTTATAGAATGTTTTTAATGAAAATAAGTATTTTCTAAAACAATGCTTGCGTGTATTGAAAGGTGATTTCAAGGGAAATACTAAGGTAAATTAGGTATAAGAAAAAGGCTAATTTCGACAAAAGAGGTTCCTTTCCTGTAATAAAAACGTATTTTTTCAAAGTATTTGACCGGGTATGTCAAGTTAAGTAAAAAGGGATTATTTTACAAGATTGAAGCGAATTATTCGGAATAAGTAATGTTTTTAAAAAAAAATGATTTCATGCATAAAACTGTATGTATATGTATATATATATATATATATATATATATATGAGGTAGTTACATGTGCACGTAAACATAATGTGTTAGAGTCTCTTTTCTGTCGTTCGATTCTATAGTGCATTATTGTATTTTTCCACTGGGCATTCGGCTCATTCCATCCTCTTTGTTATGGCAGGTTGTTTGCGGTTTCATATTTTGAGAGTATTGTGCAGGTAAGTATTCCTTTTATTTTACGTTAGTAGCTCTGTATGCTTAGATTCCGAGGATGCTTTCGATGGGTCCCTCACGTAGATTAATGTAAATTGGAATCGTATATTAAACAAGTGAAATGCTAATTAAATAAAACTATACTAGAAATATTATTTAGGTTGTCTCATCGAAATTCACACCTAATATTTGGTCCGGACCGGGTTGACCATGGGTAACCCATATCTCCAGGCTGGGGCATTACTGAACCTCCTCAAATGGCCAGAGAAGTTGAAATCCTTGGCTCATAAGAGGGATTGAAAAAACTGGTGCGGATTCCAACGAAATCATGAACACACAATCGCAGAATGTTTCTTTCTAAAGAAGGTTGAAAGGTCCATCAGGTAGGGAGTGCTCCAGCGGTTCAAAGGATATAAAGCCTTAAGCTAAAACTAGTCGCGTGCCTATCTTTATGCTTTAGAAAATGCTTGTTTTTTATCTTTGCACAAAAATCTAAAGTTTATATATTGACTTTATATTTCATTAGTGCGCGCACACACATATGTACACACACACACACACTCCTAGATATAGATATAGATATAGATATAGATATAGATATAGATATAGATATAGATATAGATATAGATATAGATATAGATATAGATATAGATATACACACATACATTAATGCTGATTTCTCACTTATTTCTAAGTCTTTTAAAAGATTCTTATTCCAATAGGTTTGAAAAGAACCTAACAATCGATCACCCCAAAGATTGACATGAATGAGAGAATTTACCTCATAAGGAAGGGCGTGGTAGCCTTGGTTGGATTATAATATCCCCTCATAGCCTCGGATGACTTATAATACACCACGATAGCCTTGGGTGGCTTCTAATATCCCAAGAAAGTCAAGGGTGAATTCATAATGACCTAAAAAAGTCAGGAATGGCTTCAAACTATTCTGGGACAGCGATGGGTGACTTGAAAATACCCCGCCATGGGTATCGTCAAAATACCCAGCCATAGACAACGTAAAAATATACCACAACCATGGATGGATTGAAAATTCCCATCCGTGGGAGGCTTAAAAATACCCCAAATCCATGGGTGGCTTAAAAATACCTAGCCATGGGCGGTTTAAAAATAGCCATCCATGGGCGTCATTAAAATACCCCAAAGCCATGGGTGGATTTAACATACCCAACCATGGAGGCTTAAAAAATACCCCACAGCCATGGGTGGCTTGAAAATACCCCAAAAGAGATAATCAAAGTGCAATGAATAAAGCTAACTCGAGCTTAATGGTTGCGACCCAGTGAAGAAACCAAAAGTGTGGGTTGTAGACTTAGAGTCCGTGGCAAAGGCATTCAGTTTCTAAAAAACCACTATGGTCTATTACTACCATGGCAAGCATCCAAAAGTATAATACAAGAAAGGTTCAGATATCACAAAGGAGGTCCACGACAGGAATCCTAAAGCTTCTATGTCCGTAAACTCTGCCGCCTAAAGATAAATAGTTAAAAAAATATATATGCAAGAAGACAATACAAGACATTACAATAGATAGAAGAAGTAGATTAAAAAGTTTGTGGATATATGTGAATACATTGTAATAGGCAACTAAACTACAAAAATTTAAAGTTTTATAAAGCTACAAATTGTTCAATAATTACATTGATTAAAAAAACATAAGATATTACAAAAACTCAAGATTGAGCATCTTCTTCTTCATCATATTCATCTCCATCAGCGGTGGTCTCATTTTCTTCAGCCTCAGCTGTCGCAGGATCGCCCCTCTGCCTTTTGGCCAGTTCGTCTATAGCCTGGAGTTCCTCAATGCATAGTATATGCTCTACATCAATGAATGTCCAACTATATATATTATTTTTGACATCAAGGTAATTTTTTGCAACCCTGAGACTCATCTCTTTATAGCCACGGATATAGGCCTTATTTTGAAGGAGCTAGAAGTCTTGTAAAGTCTGAAATTGGGCCACAACATCCTCATCTGCTTGTTACAATACTGTGACATGGTCATCTTTTCATTCCTGACAGCTATAGCATTCTCAATAGATAACCTCTTCAACTCCTCGGCATGAATTTGGCCCAATCCTTAGTTTTTTTAGTCAAGTAAATTGAACTTTTCCTCAGCTGTCTCAACCTACCTGGAATCCTCAAAGCATTTAGCATCAGTAACCTTAAGGGCTTTCATGACCTCCTTCAAATTATGCTCAATTTCATTTTTGGCACGCTCCATAGCCTCAACTATGGCCTGAGCGTCAAGTTTTTTGGACTGTAAAGAGGCCTCTGTGAACTTCTTCCCATATTCAAATGAAGAAGACCTTCCACTCTCTAACTGGGATTGGTAATACCCCTCTGCAGCCCTATACATCTTATAAAGGCCTTCATACGTGGCCCTTTGGTCCATTGTGGTCTATGTGGCCTGGCGAAGGTAAAAAAGTGTTAAAAAGATGTACAGGAAATAAATTTCTATGACAAGTAAAATCAAAAGTATGGAAGTTTATGCTTAGAATGTAGTGAAGAGTGTATTCCTATAGGTTTTTTGTATCCTCATTTATCAGACATGTCAAGTCAGCAGCATCCGTAGCCTTCCTCGTTAGTGGAACTACGATGGCAGTTGTGTCCGGTGGAGATTTAGGGTTAAGATTCCTCAAATATGGATGCGGATGACCATATGCATCCCTTTTTTACCTACTTTATCGGGTGGCGCATAGGCATTAACTTCCACATCCATCCACAAAGGGGACACAGAAAGAGAAATGTTGATTGGGCTCACAGACCTATGGTCAACCCCCTAGTGAAGGAAGATATACCAGCCACAGTTATGTTAGAAGTAACATCATAATCAATCAGTAGAGTGTCTATGGAAATAACCTCCATTTAGGGGCCAATAGAGGCTGCGATAACCTCGAGAGCAGCATCCTTCTCAACTTATGGGGCAGCATCCTTATTGGCTGCCCTCTTCCTCTTTTTACTCTTGGCCTCCCACGAAGCCTATTTTAGGGCTTGCACAGTATTGTCCATCTCATCCAGCTAGGAAAGTAGAAGATCTCTATCAATTTCTATAGTAGGTTGGACTTTTGCAGTAGTTCTTGAAAAATAAAGTATCGGGTGTAAAGTATAAAGTTTTTCAAAAAATTAAGTGGTTGTATAATCAATGAATAGTTTAGTACCTTGCACAACCATCGTTGGTGGTTAGTGAGAAGTGTAGTAGCCAAGATCAAACAATGACCACAAAGTCACTATTTTAAAAAAGAGCTTATTCTTGTTAGATATTGAGACCAATATCTCAATTATTTTCCTCTTCCTCTCTGAGGGGTTTAAACTTGCTCAAAAAATATATAGAAGTCAGAAAATATTGCGGTAAGGAAAACACATATAGGTTGTTGGATACTAAGAATTTAGGCTTCATCAAAGTAACGTTTAAACAAATTTAGGATGTAACAAGACAATATTAAGCGTGCAATTTAAAAATCTAAGACAGAGGCCTATAAAATTATCTTATTTGGGAGAACAACCCCAATTCCATGACTGCTTATGGGCTTTCTCCCTCTCAGACTCATCTAGGTGAAATTTCTAATTTTCCCTAGAGATATAAAAATACTTATCTTTCAAGTTCTTGACACTAGAAGTCCTCCCCCTCATCGGGGTACCTACCACCACTCTACATACCCATGTAATAGTACCATGGGTTTTCGATAGAGTCCTCCTTTGGCCTGTAAAAATCAAAGATATCTGTACTCGTTATATCTCTTTCAAACTTCTACTTTCATGCCACTAGGGAAGAAAGGTTGTCCTTCCATCCATTGGGATCAACTTAGGCAGGAACCAAGTTTATATCCTTAAAATCTTCCTCACAAGACTAGGCCTGAAAATCACAGCTCTAGAAGAAATGAATGGAGGGGTAAGCAAACTCTGTCATTAGGCACTACAATATATGACATGTGTTCTACTGAGGGGATAGTGAAGATAGTGACCTCAAGATTCTCATAGGCCACAGTAATCTAGGTTAATCATTCCTCTCTTATTACACAAGGATGGTGGAGGTTCGCGGGCTTCCTCGTTGGTAAATTTCCACAGCCAGATGGCTCAGGCTTAACCTCAGCATTCCTAGTTTCTATGGCACAAACTTTTGTAACATCTGCGGCATCTCTATATATGGGGACTTGGTGGTCAGTTAAAAAATTATCTTCCTCCGTTCTATAAACACCTTTCGAATCCTTCATTGGATCTCTATAGTCATAAAATCCTATAGAGTCAAAGATTATTTACACGCAGTTTAGGCAGTCTTTCAGTTTACAGGGACCACTTATTTTCAAAGGTTTGATATGAAACATCGCGGTAGGAGGAACACCAAAGTATCTCTTCTAAAAGTCTTCCGAGTACTCTTATGTATTACAGTGCATAAGGCTGCAACAAGGACCAATAAAAGCAAAGGGAGCTCCTTAGTTAGAGGGTTGCAACCATTATGATCAAAATACATGATGTAAATAAAAGCATTTACCTCATAATTAGAGGTTGTAGCATTATAAAAAATGAATATAGAAAAATAGAAGTGGAAAAATAATAAAAATGGCAAAAACACGGTTGTAGCCATAGAAAATAGAAGGCATAGTAACAGATCGCAGTCATGGGAAAAAGAAGAGATGATAATATGAACCAAGCATCTATCCAATGTACGCAATTAGCCGCTACTTAGGGGAGTGGTTTAATAACTTTTATCTTCAAAGATCAAAGCGCTAAAAACCTTTTTGGCTAAGAACACATATGAACAATCAGTCCATGTTCTTGGCCAATTACCAGAATAAATAGGTCCCAAGCGCAAACATAACCCTAAAAATAACAAATACCCCTTTCAATTTCGAAAAACACAAAACATGTGCGAAATCCAAATATAATCAATCCAAATCTAAACAAATATTATAAAACCATTTCTTAAAAATACACAACTCAAGTCCTACCCTATACACAATTCAATTCCTACCAAACCAAAACAAGGGGAAAATTAAAGCACGCTTAGCAGTTCAACGAGGACAAATTTTGCATTTAAACTCACTACAGGTAATTAGGAAATAACTAGGTTTTTCAAGAAATGAACAAACAGAAATTAATGGTCAAATCATAAAAAGGCATGAAAAAATATTAGCATGAGTTTATAGTTGAATCAAGATCAGAATCAAAGAAGAAAATAAGGAAGACCATCCTGGATTGATGAAAGTTCACCTGAGATTGGATGAATTTGGCAGAGAAGACAAGAAGCTCGAAATCACCTTAATCAATTGCTCTCGACACTTTAGGTAAAATAATGAAGCCATGGACTCTCCTCGTTTATATAAGAGCGAGCTGGAAATCAAAATGTTACAATAGAAGGTCACGACTAGCATCCCCAATAGAAGAATTTCAAAGAGGTCGTGGAAGACCTCAAGATTACTAACGCTAAATTCTTAGAGGCTACTAGGCAGGTTGTGAAAGCTGAGGAAAAGTTCAACTAACTTGACCAAAAAACCCAAGGCTTGGTCTAAAGCCATGCTGAGGAGTTAAAGAGGTTATCTATTGAGCATGCTGCAAATATCCAACGTTAATAAAGACTTGACACCAATTCTCTAAACCTCTTGGCACTGAGGCTTGGAGGTTAATGATATTCCCATACATATGTCACCCTATGAACACATGACACATGTCCTGGACTTCAGACCGTAGCATGGTAAGTAGAAGGGTCTTGAAAGGTTTTGCTACATGCCACTACCTGGGTCTAAGATAAGACTGAACACCCTACCCATTTCATATCTTATGAGTCCATAGTGTCCTCCTACCTCAGCAGTAGTACAGTCCTGTCACAGACATTGCCATATCAACATAGCACTTTCCAGTTGTCCACCTTATAAAAAGTATGTAACTCAATGACAATTATATATATATATATATATATATATATATATATATATATATATATATATATATATATATATATATATATATATATATATAGAGAGAGAGAGAGAGAGAGAGAGAGAGGCAGGCTCCTGTGCACACTAAGTTTGCACATTACCTTTTAAAAGTGTGCAAACTTAGTGCTGGCGCACACCAATTTTTTTATGTGATATTTTAACATTTCAACGGACTCACATAAAAAAAATTAGCTCAAAAAAAGTTTTTTTGAGCTGATTTTTTTTATATGGGTTCCTTGAAATGTTTAAATATCCTACAAAAAAAATCAACTCTAAAATATTTTTTTTACTATATATAAAAGGTAATGTGCAAACTTAGTGTGCAAACTTAGTGTGCACAGGAGCCTGCCTCTATATATATATATATATATATATATATATATATGCACTATGCATGTGACCAATCCTCAGACTTCTATAAATAGAATTTCTCACCTCCTCATTTAGCATGACATATTTGGCAGCGAAGCTGTGTTAATTTCTCCACTCACTCTAACTCTCTCTGCACCTGAGAGCACACTAAGGTATACTCCGGTCACCTGAGCTACATACCTCTATGGCCCCTCTATTGTCTAAGATATCGGGCGGCATGCCTCTCGGCATAAAACTCATATGTTCATGTATATAACCTTATTTCTCTCTTGTATGCCTCTAAAGGCCACCGAACCTTATACTATTATATATGAATAATGAGAATAAGGCACCAAAAATGAAAGTAGGCTCGTTTTATAGCAGAACCACTCTATATCTTGTGTTCTATATCTATATATCTACTTTATTATGATATTTATACTTTATCATTGTTGGGTATAGCTTTGATGGCATGTTTCACACTTATCGACCCAATTTTTAACATCATCATTTTGGCGTTGTACCAATTTCCTCTAAATTTAAGTCTGTTATTTAGGAAGCAAGACCCTTCTAACATTAATTTAAGGAGATACAAAAATACTGATGAGTAAAAAAATTATAATTGATGATAAATTCGTTTAATTATTATTGCTTTTCAATTTGCCACATAAAGTTTTAAAAAATCGATAGAAAACATCATCATCATTTATACATGGGAAATACTCAAATTCGTTGGTGTTCCACTAAAACAGTTAAGTGAAAGCACGAACATTACTCTAATTTTAATCAAAAATATCATCCCTTTAATTATTTCATAGCCTAATATGATTCAATTAAAGTTCATCACTAAATCTAAATTTCACATATAAATTACTTAATTATAAATTAACTTGACCTCAAATAAAAATATATTTAACCTAGAGTAATTTAATCCTTTTAAAAATGGAACCTAAATTAATTCAACCCCCGCGCCTTTAAAGAAAACCACCAACAGCCTCCTACCATAACCAACTAGCAATCACGTTTGCCACCGAACATTCACCAAATCCTCCGTCAAACCTCATCCATAAAAAATACATAGAATTTATAATACCAATTCTAAATTTAAACCAAACTTTCCAGATAAACCATCCCTCTCGAAAAACCACCCCGTGACCAAACCACAACTCCGGACACGATTCCTTCACTCTATATTATATCTATCCATGAGAAATAATAATTTTTCCCATGCCCTTGCCCACATCCTCACTCATAATCAAAACCTAACTAACTGACACTAACATCAAAATGCATTATTGGAGTACTGGAATGGGGAAGCTCGGTGCTGGAGAACTAAGCTCGCTTTCTACTTATGAATAGATGTGGATGGAATAATTATTTCATAGGTTTTGATGGAGAGATATATTGGTAATGGCGCTTCACTATCGATAATTAATAGTACATGTAATTCTTATTTAACAAGTGTTGTGTATCGGTGTTAATGGAAGAATAAAAGCCAAAGAAAAAGATTGATAGTATAATTGCTAGCCTAAATCAAACTATAACGATGAGATATCCATCCACAAGATCTATTGATACAATATAACATTCACTAAGATAAATATTAATTATTTTGAATTTAATCATATGAAGTCTACTTTTAAGGACAATGATCATTGTTATTAACGGAGGAAAATGAGTTGAATCTTGGCTAGGCATTTAAACAAGGATGGTGGTGGATCGGGAGGTACCACAATAGCTTAAAGATATTTGTTGAAATATTCTCACAATCACCCAAAGTGATGAATTCCAAAGATAATGGTTTTCATTTGTAGGTTATATGGGTGTTGTGTGATTAGTTGATATTGTATGGTATGGTCTCGATGGTTTATTAGGAACAAAGTGCACAAGTGTGGAAGGTCTTTCTGATACTCTCAATTACAACTCTATCCAGGGTGTATGTTTAGGACAAACAATTTTGAGAGAAAATATATTTGGAGAAAAGGTTAAATAAAATCTCTCTTTAGAGTCTATAGGTATATTTGACTGTTAAAACTACATTTAGGCATTAATCCGTTTGTTCAACAAGGGAATTAAAAGTAGCTAAAAATTATCGATGCAATGAATATATTTTTCTAAGGGATGTGTATATTCCAAGTTCAATTCTCAGAGATAAATGGATTTTGAAGTTCTACTGAACATTTTATAGATAGGTGCAGTTGGTACAAGGAAGTTAAAATGATAGATCCTTTTTAGTGGGCACAACAAACAAAGAGATTCTATATCAGTAGTTATCATAATTCTCATTGAATGGAGCATCGGTATTGTGTCTTGTGGTGTTTTCATGTGAAGGTAAAGATTTATAAATATTTGGATTGAATTTTTTTATCACAAGATCATCATAAATCTCATGGGTCTTCATCAGTCACCTGAAGGGTTTATTTCATTTAGGGCAAGGTTCGTCTCACCATTAAACATTTCTTAGTGGAATCGGGTGATTTCTAATGGTGTACGTATAAATAGGATTTATCATACCTCATAAATTTAAACAAATTTATAATTAATTGGGAGTAATTTAATAAATTAATTAGTACTCTAGGTTATTTATATAATTTACATGGTGAATTCAAAATTATTATAGTTGAAATGAAGTTATTTGGAATTATAGAGCTAATGTGGTTAACTGGTAAAGTTACATGGGTTTTAGTGTAGTTACTTTAAAAGTTTAGAGTTAAATGATAATTATTATAAGTTATATTTTTATTTGGACACATGGGCTATTTTGGTCTGTGTGGACATTGTTGTTGTATGTTTTGAGTCTTGGGGCTAATGGATATTAACAATTGACTGAGATAAGTAGTAGTGTATTAGGGGGTTTCCTTGTTTGGATTTTTCTTGCAAGACGTCCCATGCATGAAGCTTAGTAAGAATGGGAGTTAAGAGACGGTGGGGCACTAGACTGTTGGTATATACTTTTTGTTTTACTTATGAGGTTAAGTAGCCTTAGTATGGTAAGGTTGCAATTAGGTACATTTAGTTAAGACTTTATCAGGTTAGAGGAGAGGTGAGTTATACTTTTCATGAGTGTCGGTGTTTGATGTCCTGGGGAATAAATTGGTCACTTTTAATAATGTTAAGAAACATAATATTTATTGAAACTTTAAGGTGTTGGGCCATATCTATAAAACCTTTTCCTCTGTGTAGTATTATTTTCATACAGGAGTAGCATAGTTGGGTAGTTAGACTTGGATTGAGAAGTCAGAGTTGTAGTGTTATTGGGAGATTCAATTCAGCATCCTTGGTGTAGGAGTTAATTTCATTTTAATTGGTATTCAAGTATACTTTTGTATTCAGGAGTTATATTTCTGAACCTATTTAATTCAATTTTATTTACATTTCAGTTAAATATTTTTGTATTATGGAAACTCATTATAGTGGATTCACTCTTATTACAGATTTATTTTATACAGTTCAGTTATTATTATTATTATTATTATTATTATTATTATTATTATTATGTCATGGGTGGTTTTTATTTACTACCATTTTTTATTTACTGTTGATGCTAAGAATAATATAAATTTATCAGCACGTCCGATCTTCGGCCTGATTAACTGCACGTGAAAAATAGGGGGTGTCACAATTTTGTGACACATGGTAGGCTATTGTTAATATTGGCGAGATAAATTGTTAATTTATCATTTGTGTATGTGTGTGCATGTGTGTGTGTGTATGTGTGTGTTTATATATATATATATATATATATATATATATATATATATATATATATATATATATATATATATATATATATATATATAGTTTTGAGTTGTGTAGGTTTGGCGACTTGTTGGGTTT
The DNA here is from genome assembly GCA_949130495.1 of Sambucus nigra. NCBI lineage: Eukaryota > Viridiplantae > Streptophyta > Magnoliopsida > Dipsacales > Adoxaceae > Sambucus > Sambucus nigra. Next base: position 692,712,862 of record OX422207.1, read on the forward strand.
TAACCCAAGGGCGGATCTTTGGGTGGGCACACTAGGGCTGTAGCCCACCCCTGCCAAAATAAAAACGCGTTAGTTGTTGTAATATTTTAGTTCACAACCGAGATAAAAGATGCTTTACCAACTCATTGTCTCAATCCATTCACTCAAGCTTAAAACCCATTAAAACAAAATCCTAAGCCAGCATTCATTTCTTGTTTCAGCACCACACATCCTCACCCTCCCACTTCTCTTGGGTCTCTTACTTTTCGATATATATTCTCACTCATCTATCTCCTTTAACTCTTACCATTTTTTGAAGATATAAACGGTGGCTTGTATGGTTTTTACCATTTTATAAGTGCCTTTTGTAGTCCCAAGAATTTAATCTTAGATATTAAAAACCAACTTTACATTTTTTATCTAAATGATTTATTGTTAATACTTGTTTAGTTTTTGTGAGTGATTTTTTATTCTAGTTTTATGAATAATTGTGTATATGTGATAATTTTATATTATGAATACAATGTGATACCAATTTCATAAATATGGTGTGGAAAAATATTGTAACTAACTAATTTTAATTCTATATTATTAGGGTATAAATTTTGTAAATATTTTAAGAGCATGTACCCATGCAATTTTCTATTTCTGTATTATATTAGATAGATGAATATTTCTCTCTCTCTCTCTCTCTCTCTCTCTCTCTCTCTCTATATATATATATATATATATATATATATATATATATATATATATATATATATATATATATATATATATATATTAAATGACATTAATTATTAAATACTAGAGTAATCATTTGGTTAAAAAATATAAGAATTTCTTTTAAACTCTCCCTTTACTTCATTCTTCTCTGCTTTGTTTGTTTCGTTCTTTCAGTGAGATTGTGAACTTTATACGTGGTGTACGTTATTGATGAGAATAGGTTAGAAGAATTTATCGATAAATATCGAATCCCGCCATGGGAATCCGTATAGTAAGTTAATGGTCCTTGTGACCTTTCTGCCCTTACTGAAAGTCATTGGTAGCCTTCGATTTTCATTGTTGAGTGTGGAGTCACTTTTCTCCTAAATCGATTATTTTTGGAGTTTTCCCAATACTTCGATGTGGTGTTAGGCCACGTTTCTCCCAAAACAAGGAGGATTTTCAATGGGGTCAAGCGTATCAATGAGCTATGTGGGATCCATCTCATCATAACTAAGATTATGTACTGTTATCACTTGGTGAAAACCATTGAAAACATTAATTTAATGAAGACGATGATAGCTAATCGAGACCTAGTCATGAACCTTCCTGATTCCAATAAGGATAATTGGGATCAAAGTCTCATTGTGACAAATTGGCAATATCCCCCCCCCCCCCCCCCCCCCCCCCCGCGTTCTTGAGCATGTAGTGTGTGAAGGGCCAAAATACCTTTATGATGGGAAAATAAATGGTTAAAAAGTCTTTAAATTGGTTTTGGGATTCCTCTTTGATTGATGTTAATTCTTGATTTTTTGTCTTTTTTGTAGCGAAGAACAAGAAAAATACCCCGTGATAGAGACATTAATTTTGTTGATCTTCGAACAGTTTGGTCCATTTAGAAGGTCGACAACGTTCTTGCTCGGCTATAAGAGCACCACCACTTCATCGGTCACAAGGCCAATAGAGAGAAATCCGATCATCCCTATCACCTTGGATGAACCATGGGCCTCCATTTCTTCTGATTCAGAGGATAACCAACAATTCGAGGAGAGAACGTCCCCCCAACACTTATAGAGGGATGATCTGATAGAGGAAAACACATTGTCCTCTTTCGAACCTCCAAACGTTTCTTTAATCCCTTCTACTATTTCTCTAAGTGCTAAGGAATAAGGGAAGATCAAAAATTTTATTGTTGCCAATGTTCGTATTAGACATGCTGCTACTAGATCTCCTCCTCCTCCTCACAAAGAGAAAGAACTAGCTCGGGCGATGAGCAAAAAAACTAATGTTATAGGTTCTAACAACCCCATGGACCTTAATGACTCTCCCATCAAGGATCATGAGCCTCTTTCCAAGAGGATAAATAAGGACCAACTTCCCTTGCTGGAGCTTATAAGGAAGAAAACTACTAATAAGGGGAAAGATGTTGCCCAATTTGTAGTTACTCATCTCGATCTATCCAGGGACCTGATTAGAATCGGGGTTTTCCCCGCAGATAGAGTAACTTACTCTTCCTTCCCCCATTCAAGGTTGTTGGAGCGCACCAACCATAATCTTGCCCTTATAAGTTGATCGCCTTTACATTATCTCTTTATGTATGGTTTTTGTATCTTTCTCGAGTTTTATTTTCCCCTTTGTTTTATAGTTCCTGATTGATTATGATCAGTTGTTAGAGAGTAACAATCAAATGAAAGAATCTTCTAGTGATGTAGAGGTCATGATTGATGAAATGCACAAATCGTTTAAGACTGCTCGACATGTCAATAAGGCTCAGGTGGCTGAGAAGAAGAAAACAAATGATAAGGTTAAGAACCTAGAGACTAAGAAAGCCAATCTCTTGAAGAATATATATGAATCTATTATTATTGTGGCTACTCTTAAGAAGGCCAAAAAAAGAAGCCATATATGGAAAACTTGTAGCTAATCTTGGCAAAATATAGGCAGCTCAGGCTAAGGTCAAGGCCAAGGAAGCCTTAGTTACTACAGAGAAGGATAAGTAAGATGCCACTCGTGGATGAGGTAAGGCCATTCTAAATGCTAAAATGAAAATCGCCTACCTTAAGAATGTGTTTTTCAAGAATGGTTGGGACGAAGTTCTGAACAAGGTTAAAACAACAGAGGGGTCTATTCTCTTCAATGAGTATCTCCTAGGATCCATCCTTAATTTACAAAAGAGGTTGATAATGATAATAATATCATCATAGAGGAGAAGGATTTTGATCAAACTTTGGTTTCTAATAAGAAGGATAGCGACTTGAACCAAACGATGGCCGAACAGGAAGTCAAAAAAGATAAGGTAGGAAAAACGCTCCTTAGCAAGTTAGGGAATATTGTAATCCTATTTTTATTTTCGATTGATGAATTGGAAATCCCCCATTGTAATCCCGTTTAATGAAATTAATGATTTTATCTAATCATTTCTGCCTTGTTTAATTTTTACAAGTCCTGTCTTAAATGAAATCATATCTTCGTCCAACAATTTATGCAGTGTAACATAAGGCTTACAGCACTAGTTGCTATTTAAAGTGACTCCTAATAAAGGTATAGCAAACAGCTCATTACTGGTCATGATGAAAACGATGGTGAAGAGCTTAATAAGATCTTAGGTCTTGATGTGTCAATCCAAGCCAAAGTGGTATACTTGAACCTATGACATATTTTTCATCATGTAGTTATAGACAATGTTGCCTATTATGGCATGATCTTCGCTGCACAATGCATCCACAAATATTCGCTATCAAATATCAAAGTCGACTTTGAAAGAAAATTTTCCAACCTGATGGAAAGAATTATCTTTGATCAGAAACTGTCCGTTATAGAATTTGCCTATTCAAAAAAGGAATATGTTCTCCATTCCGATATCGTGGGCGCTAAGGAGATCATCGCTATACTTGAGAAAAAGAACATCGACTTAAGGACTGGATTTAAGGCCTCTAAAATCTCAAATTGGTCGAGAAAGATGGGGAAGGCACTTAATTTTGGAAGAGGATAATGTCTGGATGAGGGAAGAGCTCAAAAAGGTTAAAACGGACAAGGTCCAGTCTTCCCCTCAACAGTAGAAGGGAAATCATCTAGCCGGAGAGTTAGAGTCGACAAAGAAGACTTTTCTCAATAAGGTGTCAACTATTAAGAGTTTGACATAGAAGGTTCACCACCTAACATTCTAGTTCCAAAAACAACCTTGCCACATCTAGATGGATGGCTATGACGAGGATCTTCTAATTATGGATTCTGGCATAAATGATGATCGAAGTGTTAATTACAAGTAAGGTTGGCTTAATTCCCTTTCCATGGTGAAGATCCCATAAGATTTTGAGTTGTGATACTTGTGTGATCTAGGATGCTTGGAATATCCAAACCCTCCTTACAAGCTCGACGTGTTATGGATCCCAACGGAAGCCATTCTGGTAAGCCTTATAAGGAAATACATTGGTGATTCAGAACTTGATAAGTATGAGCAACTCCACTGACATCAACACTTAGTTGATCGGGTGAGACCAAGTGGGTAATCAAGCATCAGAGATATGGTTTGGAAAATCACTCCCACTGCGTTGGATATTCCCCCTACCGGAGTTATGAGTTCAATAAATGAGCAGTCCCGATCGCGTAATTGATCCGGATATATTCACCATTTATTGTAAATCATGTACATTTTAATTTCCTTGTAATGACTTATAAGTGTCAATGGAAATTTTTACATTTTTGCTTTCCTATGTGATGTGAGGCTTTTCGTCTAACCTTATAGGTGATGTCGTCACATTTAACCTTAGGCCTAGAACTAAAAAAGTAAAAATGCACCCATTTGTCGGGTCAATCCCCAGTGATGATTTTTATAAGCTAGCTGGTCGGGGTGCCTAAAGTTTTACAGTAGGCCTTTCATCGACAGTAAGCCATTGTTCATATTTTGTTATTCACCAAAACTCTTTATGTTGGTAGACCTACATCCAAAATTAGTTTTCGGTGGCCCAACTTGTTAGTCTTAAAGAAGATATTCTTGAGAGAAGAAAGTTATTATAAGAATATATAATAAGATAGAGGTGATTCATTCAAATAACTTGTCTTATTTATTAAGTACTCATTTGCCTGCTACATGGAACAAAGCATAAGTGATAGAAGTCATAAACAACTTCTTAAAGAAACACTAAAATTTAATAAAGAAACTTTATAATTGAAACAGGTTGTCATAGACTAAAAATAAATAAAAACAAAATTTCTTGAGATTGGTCGTGTTCCAAGCTCTAGGAACCTCTCTGCCTTCCTTTGTTTCCAAGTGATAAGATCCCATCAAGTCATCACATATAACCTTGAAGGGACGTGCCCAATCAGTACCCAATTTCTCATCAGAGAGCTTTTTGGCGCTGCCCATAACTCATCTCAGCACATATTCCCCAATCTTGAATCTTCTTGATTTGACCCCCCTGTTGTAATGCTTGCCCAAATTCTATTAGTAGGAAGTAAGCTTTATAAGAGTCAATTCTCTCTTCTTATCCGCTAAGTCAAGCTCCGGTCTGATCGCTTCATCGTTAAGTTCTTGGTCGAACAAAATGTACTTCATATTCGATAGACCTACTTCTAGTGGGAACTCTGCCTCAATTCCATAAGCCAAAGTTTCCCCGGTTGATTTCCTGGGTGTTCTTCAGAATGCCTAGAGAACGTAGGGGAGTTAGTCAACTCAAGCACCCTTTGCTTTTTCTAACTATTTTTTATTTCCATCAAGGACTGTATTTTTAGAAGCCTCTGCCCGCTCGTTTCCTTAGGGGTATGCCACCGAGCTATAGTAATGCCAGATACCATGTCCATTGAAAAATATTTGGAGTAAGCTTCTCTTGAACTGAGTCTCATTATCTGTGATGATGATCCGAGGAATACTAAAACCTGTTATGATGTTTCTCCATATAAACTTGATCATATCAACATCATAAATATTTATTTAGGGTTCCCCTTCAACCCATTTAGAGAAGTAATTGGAACCAACTAATATATACTTCTTAATAATACACGCGATGAGAAAAGAGCAGACGAGTTCAAGTCCCCAATGGGAAAATGGACAAGGTATTTGAGGTTATTATTCGATTGGTGCACTAATGGTGAGAAGAGTTGATAGTTCTTGTATCTTCAAACATAGGAAACTACATCCTTTTGCATTTATGTCCACTATTATCCTTCTTTAATGGACCTAAATTAAAGTGACCTAATCCCTACATGGCTCTCATATATACATTCATGAAGCTCATAGAGGGTCTATTCGACATCGTTCGTGTTCACGTATTGGTGTTAAGGCCTTGAAAATGATCACCGATATAGTTTCTTGTCTCCCCCAAGTAGAAATGAGAAAATTTCACTCGTACCTTATATGCTTCTTTCCAATTAACTAGAAGGGAATCTTTCATTAGGTAATGCATGATTGGATCTATCCAGCTCGGGGTCCTATTAATGACCATAAATTGCTAGAAAATGTTCCCTCCATTGATACTTGGTTGGTCGAGGTACTCCACTTCAATCGTCCGTTTCATATCTCCCTCTACGACTAAAGCATGTATGGCCAGTGCATCAACATGACTATTGTTCCCTCTTAGGAATTATTTCACTTGTATATGCACAAATTAGGCGACCAACTGTTGGGCTTGCTCGAGGTATGCGACCATGTGCTCATTCCTCGTGATGTAGATATTGTCTTTCATAATCCGTCGAGCAAGGCTTCTTAATCATCTTAGTTGAAGAATTCAAATCCCAAACAAATTTCTTATTCGAGAACTATTTTCTATGGGGATACTAGTACTATCCCCACTCCTGACCCCTTTAAATTTGAGGCTCCATCCATATACCATACTCATTTATCTCTCTAATTGATTGGATGTTGGATATAATTTATACTTTCGTTTCTAGTCTCTCGTGGTCCTTTATCGTTGAAAAATTTGGAGATGAAATCTACTATGACTTGTCCTTTGATTGAGGATCTAGGATGAAACTTAATATTGAACCTACCAAATTCCAAAAACCACTTAGACATTTATTCAGATAGGTCAGTCTTCCTGAGCATTACTTTTTTAAGGAAATAAGTTAAAATAATGATGGTGTGTGGCTCGAAGTAGTGCTTTAACTTTCTGGTGGATATCACCAGCGCATATGTGAGCTAATCCAGCAATAGGTACCATTTTTAGTGTCAAGAAATGTTTTTCTCGCATAATAAATCAAAGATTGTCCCCCATTCTTCTTGCAAACTAAGGCTAAGCTAACAGCAACAATGGAAACTACTAGATACAAGCATAAAGGGCTTGTATCATCTGGAATGGTCAGAAGTGGTGGTTTGCTCAGATAAATATTTATTTTTAAAATTCTCTGGTTCATTCATCGTTCCATACTTCCTTTCTTTCTTTATTAAGTTCTTGAAAGAAATCTCGACACTTCTCTGAGGACCTAGAGATGAAGCGGTTGAGGACGGCTAGCATGCCAGTTAACTTTTGTACATCGCGTATAGTCTTGGGGGATACACATTTCTGATGGATTAAATTTGTTCAGGGTTTGCCTCGATACCTTTTTGACTGACTAGGTATCCGAGGAACTTTCCCAATCATACCCCAATGGAGCACTTCACGTTGTTCAACTTCTTTCTGTGATAACGAAGAACTTTAAAATCTTTCACTAAGTTTGCAAGGTGATTCCCGTTCCTCCTTCTCTTTACAAGAATGTCATCGATATATACTTATATTATGTCTTCTAATTTCTCCTTGAACATCTTTATCACTAGTCTCTAGTAGGTTTCCCCTGCGTTATTCAATCCGTACAGTATCACCTTGTAGCAATATAGCCCTAGCATGATAATAAAGGACGTTTATTCCTGGTCAAGGGCAAACAATGATATTTGGTGGTACCTAGAGTAAGCATCGAAGAAGCTCATACACTCATGGTTAGTAGTGGTATTGACAAGCTGGTTTATCTTTGACTGAGCAAAAGTATCATTCGGGCATGTACGGTTTAGATTAGTGAAGTCTATTCATGCTCTCCACTTCCTGTTGCCCTTTTTTATGCCTATAGGATTTGACAACTACTTAACTGAACTTTTTTTATGAGTTGTGCCTCCAAAAATTTTCCCACCTAATTTTCAATAACTTTATCCTTCTCGAGCACAATTTTTTGTCCCTTTTGAGCCACATATGGATACAGCAGATCCACCTAGATTTAATTACACATCACTTTCGGGTCTATACCCAGTATATCTTAAGACCTCTACCTAAATATGTCTTTATTATCTTTGACTAAAGCAACCAACTCTTTATTATACTTTTCTGTGAGTGAACTATTGATCAAGAACTTCTTTTCAGGTTGACTATCATCAAACGCCACCTCTTGCAGGGGTTCCACAATGCAATCGACAGGGCAACCCTTGTTTCCTCAATACTAGGTTACGAATACTTTGGCTACTATTTGGAGGGCATGGAGCCCTCCTCTGCCTCTACTACTTTTTCCTTAATCTTATCTTGCTTAGGTCGGATGGAAGCTATAACACATTTTTTGTCTAAGGTTTGTTTCTCGCGTATCTTCATGTCTCATTTGTCAGTGATGCACTTTGTTTTCTGAAGATAAGTGGATTATACTGCCATCATGGTGTGTAACTACCTTCTGTCGAGGTTAGTGTTATATGGGGAGTCAATATCCACCATAAGGAACTCAATAAGCTTGGAGATCCCTCCATCCTAGACAGGGAGATTCTCAAGGTAAAACCCAGTCTTCTTGTAAATTTGACCAATAGGATGATGGCTTCCTGCAGGTCTTCTATATGTAATTTCAACGTATTGAAAATTTTGAGGTACATAACTTTCAAGGAAGTCCCTCGGTGTACCAAAATATTGTCATATCCTAGTTGGTAACTCAGAGAGTGATGACAAGAGCGTCGTGGTGAGGGGTTCTCACTCTGACCAACTAGTAGTCGGTGAAAACAATTTGCTTCGTGCAATCCATGTCCTCTCATTGTCAGAATTTTCTATTAATGGTTGGTTAGGTCAATTTGAAATGCTTTCACAACTTTTTTTAGCATCTTCACCTCCAACATGAGGGTGTTGCGCTTAATTTGGATTAGATTTAAGGCTCCATGAATCACCGTAAACTGATGGCCCAAATACCCATCCAAGACATTCTTCGGTCTTGGACCCCTATGGACTACTTCAAATTCATATCCCATGTCATCTTTCGGGACATTGTCTAGTCTCTGGTCATGCACAAATAACACTGCGCCTTCTTTTTTCTCTATAAAGTCGTTTAGGTGACTAGCCTGAACTAGCTCCTCGAGATGGGACTTTAGTGCCTTACAATTCTCAATTTTGTGACCATTATCTTTATGATATGCACATTTCAGTGTCGAGTTCCTCTTCTTCGGATCACTAAACATCTTCTCGGGCCACTTGAAATACTAATGTCCCTTAATCTTGTGAAAGATCTTGTAGACTGGTTCAGAGAACACTTGAATGAATTTTTGAGATCATTTTTCTCGGCTCCTCTCTATTTCCCATTCTGCTTCCTTCTTACTTTTCTATTTTCCCCTCCTTGTCCCCATTCCTGGGATGCTTTTGTTGCTCTCCATCCAGGACAGCTTTGGTTATCGTATCTTCAACCTTGGCATATTTTCAATCCTAGTTATGCAGTCATCGATTGGGATGGCCTCCCACTTGGTAAGGGACTGGTAGAGCATGGAATCGCTTGACAGGACAATTTCAAAGGATGCCGCTGTGATTTATTTGGTGTAGTCCTCCACTTTATTGTACACCTCCTAGTAACTTCTAGCATACTCGCGAAGTGTCTCGTGGGGTTTTTTATTCATCATCGAAAGTGAATCCATCCTCTTGAGATGAGTGATGCTAGTAATGAATCTGTCTATAAAGGATTCAGCCAGTTGATTGAAGTAAGCTATCGGTCGATGAGGCATCATTTCAAACCATTTTTGGGTAGTGTCTCCAAGAATATAGGGGAAAATTTGACACATTTAGTATTCCACAAAGACATCACCTGGCAGTACTTCCTGACATGATCGGTGGGATCAGTATTCACTACACCAAAAAGACCAAATTGCCACCCTTTAGCCAGCCACCCTTGCCACGGTCGATGACGGTAACAACGTTAGAAAGTTATCACGATCAAAGACCTTGACAGGTCCGTGATAACTTTCTCAGTAAAAAAAAAACTTCCCTCTTTTTTCCCACCTTTTTGTGTTCCCCCTTCTCTCTCTCTCTCTCTCTCTCTTTCTTTTTCCTTTGTTTGTATATGAATATGTTTGTCTGTGTGGGGGGGGGGGGGTGGTGTGCTACGTGTGTGGGTGTGGGTGTGGGTGTTGCGTGTGTATGGTTGTTGCATGCGTGGGTGCGTGAAGGTGTGTGTACGTGTGGGGGGTGGGGGCACTGTGTGTGTAGTGTGCATGTTTGTGGGAAGTAAGGGTGGGGGCAGGGCATGTGTGTGTGTGTGTGTAGTGTGTGTGTGTAATGTGCATGTAGCTTTTTCTCACGGAATAGTCATAATAGGAATTGGAATTAGAACTTATAATTATTATTGTTAATTTAATTATGAATTTAATTAGATATAAATGAGTTAGGAGCCTTTAGATTCCCCTTATTAACTGTTGATTTTAAATTAATAAGTAGTTAGTTTGAATTGATGTTTACGATTTTTATTAATTGTACATATTATGGGTTAGATGTTCTTGTTTTGGAATTCAAAATTAAGTTGTTAAACACTAATATTACACCGTGACAGTTGAAACGGACAAATTGATTAATAAAATATAGCTTTAATTGTATAGCTTTAATGATGATATATTTATAAGACGTGATGAAATGAACTTACTGAGTAGATGAATTAGAAGGAGTACGGGATACACATTTGTTAGTTTGTTGTTGTTGTTGTTGGATTATTGTTGACTGATGTTGGGTTGGTTAATTTTGGAAGTGGCATGACCACTGGATTATTGTCCAAAATTGGCGGGGGGAGTTTTCAACTTTTTTTCTAAAATTACTTTGTGTCACGAATAATATATTATTAATTCATATATATAGTATGTTTCATTTATGATAATTAAATGAAACATACTTGAAATTACATATATTGTGAATAGATACTAGCCTTATAGTTCTTATGCGTACGCATTCAATTGCCCTTAGAGTCGTTTAAGAGTCATTACCCTTGTAATGAGATCTCTCGACATGTCCCTTTTGGACAGTTTAGGACTGCATAATTTTTGTATAATAATATTCTTAGTGGCTTAAACTTGTTACTTTTGGAGGAAGTTCTGTAGTCATATCCTAATGTTCTTTGGGTACATACCAGATTGGCAAGTGTGAGTGTTATTTCAATTGATAAATTGAAATAACACTCACACATGTGAATCTAAGTCGTGTACTTGGAGAATTATGGGGATATGCTTTCGAATTTTTCTCAAATCGTAACAATGTGCATGAGTTGTTAAGTATATTATAGAAATATACTATCTTAAATGGGATAGGACCACTCACCCTTTAGAGGAGATGGAGGAAATAGGAATTAATATTATAAATTGAATTTGAATTTGAATCTGAAATTTAAAAATCGAATATAAATAAGACATAATTAAATGAAACATACTATAAATATAAGTTTTTTTTATACTAATCCACAAATATACGCTTCATACCTTTAATAGGTAATTATTTGTAGTAGTTGTGATGGGATATCCTAAATACAAAGAGTGTATGGGTGAGACAAATAGATTGGGGAATGTGTTTTTTAGAGGTGCTGATGCATTTGTGAAATACGCAAAGAGATATCATAATGATGATGAGTTTTCGTGTGCTAGGTGTGAGAATGGTAAGGTGTTTGAGTGGAAAACAGTTGAACTACATTTCTTAAGATGGGGAATGCAAGATAATTATCGAGTTTGGAGTTTTCACGAGGAATTAAAAGTTCCTTTTGTCCTTGAGCAACCTTCACAACAACCTTAACAAGTAAAATAGATGTAGAAGGGGACAACGTATATCATAATATGTTAGAGAATTTAGTTGATGATGTGTACAGAGTTCATGAAGTGGAAGAGAATGAGCTCACTAATGATGTACAAGGTTCAAGTGATCATGAAGATATCAGGATAAACCTTGACGATGACTACCAAAGTTAAAATTTAAGGCGACCCCACCGTTATACTCTGGCTGTGAGAAAGATCAAACAACTTTACATGCCATCGTTGGTTTGCATAGTTTGAAGACCCAATACGGTTTGTCTGGAAATAACATGACAGGAATTCTGAATTGGGTGAAGGACTTGTTACTCAAGGAGAATACGCTTCCAAATATCTATCATGTTATGAAGAATAGTTTGAAAGGTTTGGTAATGAAGTATAAATCGATTCATGCTTGTGTGTATGACTCCATACTATACCAAAAGGAGTATGAAAATCTCGATCAGTGTTCGGTATGTGATGAACCTAGATATGTCCAATCTGCTGGCAAGGAAGGAACAAGCTCAAAACTGAATCAAAAAGTGTTGAGATATTTTCCCGTTGGGCCTAGATTAAAGCGGTTTTTCACAGTACCATGGATATCGGATGCAATGACTTGGCATGCTAGGGAAGAAGTAGGGGATAATCTCATGTTTCATCCTATTGATTTTATATCTTGGAGGAGGATGAGTTATGAGTATTCCAATTTTTCTCAAGAACAGCGTAACATTCGTTTGGCTATATCAACAGATGGTTTCAATCCATTTGGAAATCTAAACACCAATCATAGTGTATGGCCAATGATCCTAGCTCCACTCAACCTTCCTCCTTCACAGTGTATGAGACATAAATTTTGTATGTTGTCTTTGTTGATACCCGGGCCAAAGGCACCAAGTTATGACATCGATGTCTACCTGTCTCCTTTGGTAGAAGAATTAAATGAGTTGTGGGAAGAGGGTGGGCAAACATTTTACTATTTTAGAAAAGAAGAGTTTATGTTGAAAGCTGTGTTGATGTGGGAAATTCATGATTTTCCATCTTATGGAACATTATCCGGTTGTGTAGTATACGGTTATTTGGGGTGTCCTATTAGTGGAGAGAAGAATGAATCTCTTTGTCTCCCCGCTAGCTCAAAAAATGTGTACCATTTCCATAGGAGGTTTTTACCCCCTGCTCATAGTTTCAGATTTGAGAAAGGTTCCAATTTTTTATCAAGAGGGCTTGAACATAGGCTACCGTCGAGAAAACTTTTAGGTTCAAAAATTAAAAGTAAATCTTCTGATTATGGACCTAATATGACAGGTAAGAATCCTAAATTTAAGAATGTTAAGCATAAGAAGACCCCAACTGGGAATGAAATTGAAACAAGAAAGGCATGGTCTAGGAGGTCAATTTTATTTAACTTGCCTTATTAGAAGAATAACCCGGTGCACTATGTCTTGGATGTGATGCATGCAGAGAAAAACATCACTGAACATATTATGGGCACATGTCTTGGGGGGGAGACATTTGAAGGATGGAGAAAATGCACGAAAAGACCTTAAATCATTGAAACTTAAGCCACAACTATGGTTGAAAGAAGATAGTAGGGGAAGGACAATAATTTCCCCTTGTGCGTTTACTTTGACGAGTGGGGAAAGGAACGTGATTTTAGACACGATATATAATTTAAAGGTTCCATCTAATTTTTCATCCAACTTGCAAAGGATTGTGAATTATGCTACCCATGATTTACATAGGTTTAAGTCCCACGATTGGCATGGGATCATGCAATTGGTTCCTCTATTGTTTAAGCATTGTTTCTCCAAGCACGAGGATTTGCGTAGGGCTATTATGCAAATTAGTATCTTCTACTCACTTTTGTGTGAGAAGATATGACATCGAGAACACATAGTGGCCGCAAAATTGGCGATAGCCGAAGCGATTTGTGTGTTGGAGAAGTACTTTCCCCCATCATTCTTTGACATAACTGTTCACCTGTTAGTACACCTATGCGACGAGGCACTTCTTTGTGGTCCAGTTAGATATCGGTGGATGTATCCGTTTGAAACAATTATGAAAGTATTCAAAAATTACGTCAAGAATACACGATATATTACAGGATCAACTGCAGAGGAATACATCACCGTGGAGTAATCAATCTATACTCGGGGATATGCCTGACTCGACCAGCATTGATGACATTGATGAGTTCGTTGATGAAGGTGGTCATGTGATGGGCAAATTAGTGAAATTAACGAGTTTGCAACATGAATAAGTAGCCCGTTATCTATTTGACACGCATGAAGATGTCGAATAATGGAAAACATAAGTTTAAATTATTTTAAGTTTTACATTATTTTAGATTATTTTATACATGATTAATTTTGTAATACATTAGTCACATTAATTTTATGCAGAAAATATGAAGCCTGTGAGAACAATAAAAGACAAAAAACAATGGCACAATCAGACAGCGAATTTCGGTTGTGGTTGTCGCACGAGGTAATTATAATGAAAATGGTTGTTATATAACGTTACATTACAATAAACTTTACAACTAACCTAATTAATTTATCTATATTATCAGCTCTTAAAAATGGGTGATGTGACATCAAGGCTTGCTCGTCTAGCCACTAGACCCCTGTTCATGGCATACGAGTACAAAAAGTATCGATTGAACCGTTACGTATTCGGCGCAAGGGTGTACGAGGAAATTACAAATGTACATAACTCGGGCATTTCATACAAGGCTCTTACTTTCTTTCGAGCGAGCGCAAAAGATAAAAACCTTGTTGAAGCTGAAATGATATACTATGGTGTAATTCGAAATATATTTGAATTGGACTATGTAAGCTTCAAAGAGGTTGTATTTTACTATGATTGGGTAAGAGTTGAGAATAAAAATTCTTATAAAGTTGATCATGGAACCAATTTGATAATGGTTGACTTGTCCAAGTTGAAGAGCAACGAAGACGTGAGCAATGAGCCGTTTGTTTATGCATTTCAAAAGATCAAGAAAGTATTTTACTCCAGGTATATCAACAAAAAGACATGCTCAATCGTCCTATATGCACAAAAGCATCTAAACATTAGTGTGGACAACTTAGCTGCTCCAACCGAATATTAATCCATTTTTTATGATAACCCGAATTTGAAATAATTTTTAGATTTGTAATCAGTATTCCAATTATCGGACAATAGTTTAATGCTTTTAATTCATTTGTACTTGATCAGTTTAGTGCATGTACTATTAGATTTAATTCTTAAGCATTAATTTAAAGTCCATGTCTAGTGGGTGTATTATTCTGGACATCAGTTTAATGCTTTTAATTCATTTGTACTTGATCATTTTCTCCCTTTCTCTCTTTCCTTTGTATATGTGGTTGGGTGGGTGGGTGGGTGGGTGTTGGGGGGGGGGGGAGTTTTTAATTTTTTTTCTAAAATTACTTCGTGTCACAACCCATTCGAGAGTGGCAGGACCATAGAAAATGTTTGTATGTCTTCTTCAGGTGTGTGTGTGCGGGTGTGTGTGTGTGCAGGTGTATTTGTATTCTTCTAATTCATTTAAATTTATACCAATAACAATAATTTTTACAGAAAATATCTCCTTCAGGGATTAAGGTAAGGAGGATGATAATGATGATATCTTCTTCAATGCTCGGCGGTAGCGGAGGCAACGAGGGATCCTCAGCCCCTAGGCTCCCCAAATAGGAAAATTGGGAATGATCGTTGAGAACAAGACGGGCATATTGACTAGAACCTTCGAGCTAGTGAAGAAGATTATTGGTCCGGGGTACACCAGTTGGAAGGAGGTTCCAAATGAGCTCAAGTTAGCTATTTGGGCAGCACTACAGTAATGTATTTATATTTATATTTATATTTATATTTATATTTATATTTATATATATATTTATATTTATATTTCAATTTTAATTTAAATTTTAATTTCAATTTATATTTCAATTTATATTTATATTTATTCGCAACTAACACTTAATTTATTTTTGTTTTGCATTTGTTTAATAAGAACAATTCAGCCTGCCCCCAGAACTCTGCGCTTTTGTGTTGGAGCAGTTGAGGGATCAACACAAGACATGGAAGAAGAATTGGTGGGCTCAGTACTTTGGGAAGATACAAAACTTCATTCTCAGAATGCGTGAGTCCGTCCCGTTGAAGGATCCAATCACATTGGCACAATGGCAAAAGTTCATTGACAATGAGATCGAGGAGAGACAATTGGCATCTCGCCAATCGGGGAGGAAAAATAGGATGACAAAGACGGACGTGCACTACTCCAGCCGGACGTCTTACGCCGAGTTGGATCATGGGATGGTAAGTTTTTATTTTTCTATAATTATAGAAATATGTTATTCTTCATTATTTTACTTTGCGTTACTTACTAATTTTGCATTATTTTATTTCAGGGGACGGGGAGTGGCCCTGGGGGTAGACAACATAGGCTCGATGCCTATGTGGCAATTCGGACGAAGAAGGGCAAGGATAAGGAGGTGTCCCCAAGCGTCGCGGCCACGATTGTAAGTAATTCGACGGGTTAATTTTTTTGAATTACGTTATAATTTTTTTATTTACTTATTTAACTAATCGTGTGCTTTTTGTCGTTTCAGGCAAAGCTTAAGGAAGTGCATATCTCACAGTTTAATGCTGACAAGGCATCTTTGTCCACGGACACAATCATCCAAATGCTTGGCACTGATCGTAAGGGGAGGACTAGGGGGTGAGCTCGTGGGTGGGAAAATATAGGATCATCAAAATGGATACGAGAAACACCGGGTTGGCTTGTCAAGTGGACACGCATGACACAAATCTATCAAGGTTGGAGGTGATGGTCCTAGATATGTACGCATTCATGATGTGTCAGTTGGGAGGAAAGGTCAAGGGCAAGGGTAAGGATAAGATGATGGAGGAGGATGTGGACGTGGACGTCGCTGCTTCATCGGAGATACACGCAGACTCACCGCTTGATGATCCAATCCCCTACCTGGCTCCAGTCCAGTGGCCTATGTCAACAATCAGTTAGTCGATCGTGTTTTTACGTGACATATATAATGGTCAGCGGATAGCGAGGGGGTTGAGGGACCCGAATACCATCCCGGGTATGTCAAATCATGGACGTACCCTTCAAAACATCGAGGCCAATGTGCTCATCACGCATGTGATAACCACGAAGGAGAACTCGGCATTATGATTGCGGGAACAATGTGACATGACGCAATTCAGGGGTGTCTCAATTCATATATCGTGTGGACTTCCTTCCTCCTCGAACCTACCCCAAACTCTATGGCATGACATTATTTGTATCTATTTTTATCTGGACACTTGGATTATATTTCAATTGTTTTGATTTGTTACATTTTTTTTGTATTTTTATTTTGTTTGGATATGGAATTATATATTCAATGATTTGGTGCATTATTTCTATTTTATTTGGACATATGATGTTTGAACAGGTACAATTTTGCTATAACAGGTACAAATATACTGTTGAACAGTGGCAATGGGAAAACTGCCCAGCAAATGTTTTTTAAATTCTGCCCAGATTTGTTAGAGTCATTGACCATGACAAGTCCATCAAAAATCAAACTTGTCACGGACGTTTCGCGATCTTTGAACGTGATAATTATTTAGAGTTTGTCACATGTTTGTCACGGTCTTTAACTATGACAAAACTTGTCACGTTCAAAGACCGTGACAGGACCGTGACAAGTATAATGAACTTGTCACGGTTAATGATCGTGACAAGTCCATGATAATACCAATTAGTCCCGTTTACTAAGTATGTATTTCAATAGATCCTAACATCTTCTTTTTACTCCATCAGGTCCCATTTGTAAACATACAGTAAATATTCACTATATGCACAAATGGGACCTATTAAGGAAAAAATGTTGTGATAGGACCTAATAGGAAATATCCCCTTCAAACGGTACTTAATAGAAAGATCCCCTAATAAAATTTATCACCCCTAGACTTATCACGGTAATTGACCTTGACAAGTTGGACTTGTCATGGTCAATGACTGTGACAATCCGACAGCTTTAGTGTAGTGATTCCCAATATAAATTTTAAATCTTGGGTGAGACACTAAACCAAATCTGCCCATTTGTCACGGTCATTGACCTTGACAAATTCACCTTGTCAAGGTCAATGACCGTGACATTTCGAGGCGAGACAACTTTTTTTGTCACGGTCGTGTCACGGTCATTGACCTTGACAAAAAACTCGCGTTTTGTGTCACGGTCGTGTCAAGGTCAATGACCGTGACACCTTTGTCACGGCTTATAACCGTGACAAAGCCGTGACCCTTTGTAAAAAAATTGTCACGGTCATTGACCGTGACAAGGCCGTGACAATATTGTCAGGGACTTGTCACGGTCAATGACCGTGACAATTCTGGGCAGAATTAAAAAAAAAACTGCTGGGCAGTATGGCCACTGCCACTGCCCAGCAGTATATTTGTACCTGTTATAGAAACGTTGTACCTGTTCCACACATCATATATCCGAACAAACTAAAGATAATGCAAATATATATTCAAATAAGAAACTATTTAAAAAGAAACAACATCACCATCATTTTATCTCAAATCTACAAACTATTTGCATGGAAAAGAGATTTTGTACCGCGACGCTCGGGAACACCTCCTTATCCTTCCCTTCTCGTCCGAGTAGCCACATAAGTATAGAGCATATGTGGCCTACCCTTAGGGCCCACTCCCTGTCCCCTGAATTGAAATAAAGTAAAATTAGTATCCGCCCCTCAAATATAGATAAATATAAATTGTAATTGAAATCGAAATCGAAATTGACATATAAATATAAATACATTACCTGTAGTGTCACTCAAACAGCTAACTTGAGCTCATATGGCACCTCCTTCCAACTAATGTACCCCGGGCAATCGTGTCAATTATAATTCTCTTCATATCTAAACACTAAGAAATACCATAATCCTATGGAGGTATGCGTTGCAAATTCCTTCCAACCGTTGTGTAGCCAAAAATCAGCAGTTGAAGTTGTCAACTCCACCTTTGAATGGGGTATGGAAAGTGGTGGGGTATGGAAAGTGGAATTGACAACTTCAACCGGTGATGTTTGGCTACGTAACGGTTGGGAGGAATTTGCAGAGCATCGCTCCATAGGATTATGGTATTTCTTAGTGTTCGGATAGACGAGAGATTCAGTCTCCTCTCCACAAATAGGACACCCCAAATAACTATGTACTAATCACCTATTAAAGGTAAGAAGCGTATATTCATGGATTAGTATAAACAAAACTTAGATGTAGTTGGAATATTTATGTATTAATCTCCTCTCCACACACGCACACTACACAAGAGTGAAAATGATAAAGTGCAGATCAAGTAAAAGCATTAAAAATGGATGTTTCGGTACAAATTGAAATAATTATTACAAATTGAAAAATTGTTTCAAATTCGGGTTATCATCAAAAATGGATTGATATTCGGTAGGAGCAGCCAAGTCATCCACACTACTATTTAGACGCCTTGGCGCGTGTTGGACAATTGACCACGGCTCGTTGTTGATATACTCCGAGTAAAACACTTGCTTAACCTTTTGAAATGCACAAACAAACGGCTCATCGCTCACGTGGTCGTTGCTCTTCAACTTGGACAAGTCAACCATGATCAAATTGGTGACAGGATCAACTTTAGAAGCATTTTTATCCTCAACTCTTACCCATTCACAGTAAAATACAACCTCTTTGAAGCTTATATAATCCAATTCAAATATATTTTGAATTACACCATAGTAAGTCATTTCAGCTTCAACGAGGTTTTTATCTTTTGCGCTTGCTCGAAAGAAAGTAAGAGCCTTGTATGAAATACCCGAGTTCTGTACATTTGTACTTTCCTCGTACACTTTAGCGCCGAAAATGTAACCGTTCAATCGATATTTTTTGTACTCTTGTGCCACGAACAAGGGTCCAGTGGCTAGACGAGCAAGCCTTGATGTCGCATCACCCATCTTTAGGAGCTGAGAATATAGATAAATTAATTATATTAGTGGTAAAATATGAGTGTAATATAACGACTGTTTTCATTGTAATTACCTCTTGTGTCAACCATAGCCTAAATTCGCTGTCTGATTGTACCACTGTTTTTCGTCTTTTATTGTTCTCACAGGCTTCATATTTACTGCATATTACAAAATTAATCATGTATAAAATAATCTAAAATAATGTTAAACATTATAATATTCGAAACTTACTTTTTCCATTCTTCGACATCTTCATGTGTGTCAAATAGATAACGAGCTACTTGTTCATGTTGCAAACTCGTTAATTTCACTCGTTTTCCCATCACATTACCACCATCATCGAGGAATTCATCAGTGTTATCTTCACGAGCACTTGAATCTTCTACATCATCAGTAACCTCATTCTCCTCAGCTTCATAAACTCCGTACGCATCATCAACTAAATCCTCTAACATATTATGATCTACGTCGTCCCCTTCTTCATCTATTCTACTTGTTGAAGGATGTTGTGAAGGTTGGTCAGGGACAAAAGGAACTTTCAATTCACCGTGAAAACTCCAAAATCGATAACTATCTTGCATACCCGATCTTAACAAATGTAGTTCAACTGTTTTCCACTCAAACACCTTACCATTCTTACACCTAGCACACGGACACGTAAACTCTTCATCATTACGACATCTCTTTGCATATTTCACAAATTCGTTAGCACCTCTGCGAAACACATCCCCCATTCTATTAGTCTCACCCATCCACTCTTTGTATTTCGGATATCCCATCACAGCTACCACAACTAAACACCTATTAAAGGTAAACAAAACTTAGATTTATAGTATGTTTTTTTTAATTATCCCGTCATTTAATTATCCTATTAAAGGGTATGTGGTCCTATCCCATTCAAGAATGCATTTTTCTGTAATATACTTAACAGCTCATGCACATTGTTACGATTTGAAAAAAATTCGACAGCATATCCCCTTAGTTCTCCAAGTACACGACGTAGATTGGCAGGTGTGAGTGTTATTTCAATTGGTCAATTAAAATAACAGTCACACTTGTCAATCTAGTATGTACCCAGAGAACATTAAGATACGACTGCAGAACTTCCTCCAAAAGTAACAACTTTAAGCCAATAAGAATATTATACAAAAATTATACAGTCTCAAACTGTCCAAACGGGACAATTCGAGAGATCTCATTACAGGGGTAATGACTCTCAAACGGGTCTAAGGGTTATTGAATGCGTACGCATAAGAACTAGAATGCTAGTATATATGCGCACTATATTTAATTTCAAGTATGTTTCATATAATGGGTTAATTCAAATACACAAATAAATTCATGGGATAATTCAAATACAAAAATAAATTCATGGGATAATTCAAATACAAAAAGAAATTTATGTATTGACCACATACACACACACACACACACTATCTAAGTTGTTCTATAGGTATAAAAACAATTATTATCCAGTTATTATCCAACTATTATCAATTATTTATTTTGAATGTAAATAATATTCAAAATCCCACCCACCCCCGCCCCCACCCCCACCCCCTCAGATTAATTCAAGACATAAGACCCTAAAGGGAATCCAAATTATTTCTTAGACGTGAATTCCTCCAAATTATGATCTCATACCTATTCGCACAATGATGGGGGAGGGGGTGGTGGAGGGGGGCAGGGGGTGGGGTGGGGTGGGGTGTGTGTGTGTCCGTAGGTGCGTAGGTGTGCGTGTGTGTGTGGCGTAGGTGTGCGTGTGTGCGTAGGTGTGCGTGTGTGTGTGGCGTAGGTGTGCGTGTGTGCGTAGGTGTGCCCACCCCACCCCACCCCCTCCTCCCCTCCACTACCCCCCTCCCCCACCCCGCCCCACCCCCACCACACACACACACACACACCCCACCCCACCCCACCCCCTCCCCCTGCCCCCCTCCACCACCCCCTCCCCCACCCTGCCCCATCCCGCCCCACCCCCCACACACGCACACACATACACACACACATATATATACACACATACACACATAAATATAAAAACAAAGATATATATAAATGGAAGAGAGAGAGAGAGAGAAATTGGACCTGAGAGAGAGAGAGAGAGAGAGCAGCGTCGAGTCGAGAGAGAGAGAGAGAGAGAGAGAGGGAGGGAACGGTGGGAGGGAAAAAAGAAGGGGGAAAGTGATTTTGCTGGAAAAGTTGTCACGGTCGTGTCAAGGTCATTGACCGTGACACGAATCGTCACGGTCAATGACCGTGACAAGTCCGTGACAACTAAATTTGTCACGGTCATTGACCGTGACAATTAGGTGTCACGGTCGTGTCAAGGTCAATGACCGTGACATAAAACGCGTGTTTTTTTGTCACGGTCAATGACCTTGACAAGGCTGGCCGGCTGAAAGGTGACAATTTGACCATTTTGGTGTAGTGAGAGAACTTCTTGGGTGGCTCAAACTCTTCTATAAATTGGTTAAATAGTGACATTCTTTGGTAGACGCGGGCTCTTCTGGCGAGCTCCATGGTAATACAAGGCCCTTGATGAGATGGGTGTCTCTCTACCTCCCTTTGAATAAAGTCATAGAGCTCCCTATCTCCTCGTCGGTTATCATGGCGTGGTCTCCCTTTAGGGGGCCTTCAATGAGGATAACCTTCTAATTTTCGCTGGGTACTCCTTCCTTGGCTACGAGCTCCACTCACCTGTGGGCTAAGAGTTTGTGAGCATTAGCCACTCTTCCGGTTCTCTTTATGGGTTTCCTTTTCTAGCTTCTCCAGGCATCATTAGAGTGCAACTTTTTACTCTAATTAGAGCTTGTTGGTAGCCCACTCATCGTGGAGGAATTTTTTGTAGTTGTCAATGAGCCTTGAGATATAGTTAGATCGCTCAAGCTAATCATTGTTCACTATCCTATATTCTTGAGGATAATAATAAGCATTTAACAACTGGCAATTACCCTCTGAGAGGGAGGGATCAGCTGATTGCCCTCCTAGTCATCACAATCTTCCTACTCGAAGGGATAACCCTTCGGGTCTCCATAGTCATGATGTTGATGACCCTCCTAGTCATTCATTTTAATGTAATCTTGGTTGGGTGATTGAGATATCTCAGAGAATTATCTAGTGACAAAGAACTCAGATCCTTTTCCATAGATGGTGCTAATTGTAGGTGTACATGTGGAAGTCCTTCGTGGCACAGATTCTCAATTAACTTGATTTTGTGGGACAGTGTTGAGCATAGGCGGCCCATGTTCCTCCGTAATTCTGGTCCCCACAGATTCTGTGCAATAATTTACACAACTATCAATCCTTATTATCTACTGATATACTATGGGGATGTGTCCCTCTGTATGAACCTGACATGACTTCAAAAGTGTGTCTCTAACACGTGTGAACTATGGCTCAAGTGTAAATCAGTCGCTCAAATAATAATTCGATAAATCGGGTGTTGAACTCAGGGAATAGGACGAAAGACGTAACGACAAGTAGGAAAGATGATTAACCTATCGGTTGACTCAGAAAAAAAAAGGAAAAGATGATTGTTTGTGAAACTTCCTATCAACTAATGCAATTTAAGTAAACTAGTAAATTAACTACGCATGTTAGAGAGTACGTAGAACTTAAAAAATTCAAAAAACTAATTCTCAATTCAAAGAAACATCAAATAGGCATTTGACATATATGGATTTTACTCCTCGCAATATCAAATCAAAAATTCTATTTGACGAGAATAATAAATTATCGAAACTCGTATTACATCCTTAAATATTCCGGTTACCTAGGACAAACGGAATTAAAAGACATACAATATTTATTTTAGTAATAAATCAATCCCTTGAATTGGTAATTAAATTTTAATTACTTTTAAATCCATTCGTGGAAACTAGGTTGTATTCATGTAAGCCAAATTTCTAATAGCTTAGTTGGACATGGTTACGTGGGTAATTAATGAAATTCTAACACTGCATGCAATCAAATTCATGATGAACATATATCTAAACATGCGTGGAGTTATTAAATCCCAGAAAAATAAATAAAACATGCAAAGAAAAAGATCATTCAAGAATAAAATACAGGGAACAAACTGGATATATTAAATCTGGAAAAGCAATCCACAAAAGCGTAATTTTGATGCCGAAATTCAATATTATGGTTCTTGCCTCCTTCTCCCTCTATTCCTAGGTTAAAAATTGATTCATACTTAGTCTAATATCAAACTACAACAATACATGGTCGTTTTTGCAAGAGTCCTAACAGAATACAACTCCTAGAAAAATCAACAATTAAAAGAAAATTCGTGCATCAGGTGAGTCGAACCGATTTAAGTGCATAGGCAAACCGGTCTGGACTCGAACTGATTTGGGGTTTGGTTTGGGGAAACTTACTACTTTGGCTTTCTTTCTTCCTTTTGCATTGGATTTCTTCCTCAACTTTGAATTCTCATAACTTCTTCACCATAGCTTAGAATTGGATGTCGCTTCTTCCAGTATTCTTATGACTTCAAGATCTTTAACTTTCTAGTTGGCTCCGCTTTAGTACTAAGGCTGAAAAATTACTAAAATTCCCTTTAACTCCCTATTATTGGTTTCTTTCACTGGCTTGATTTCTCTCTTGAACTAACTTGCATGAAATACTTATAAAACACATCAGAGATACATAAAACATGAAACACTCTCTAAGGAGAGTCAGTAACATAAATATGAGATAAATCCAAGTTAATTATGCATAGGATCATAAAATAATCAAAATTAAGGGAATATATATGAAATATTTATGCGTTATTAAATCCCCCTAACTTAGAACATTGTGATACCTGAGAAATGTAAACGAATAGGAGTATGAGTTAAGTACCCTTCAAAAACTTTATTGATATAGGATATCTCTTTCACGGCCAAGCAAGTGCATTTAGCATATGCAATAAGTCATTAAACCCCTAGGCTACCTTAGTAGGACAAGTGGTGTTTCGTGAGGGTTTGCAATGAATATACCCACAAAATTCAATTTTTGACTTAAAGAAAAATTCAAAATACTTAAAAATTGTACAATTTAAGCCCCCCAAAATAGTCACTGTGGATTTATATTCGATAGTCTCAATTTGTATTGCGTGTGTGCAAAGCCAAGAATTAAATCGCTAACTGCCACCGATTGATCACTATGTTACTTTCTAAAAATTCGTTTTGATTCAAATGCTTAGGGGCACTCAAAAATGAATCACTCGGATTGTGGCTAGTTTTTCTCAATGTACGTGATTCATAAGAGTAGATATAATGGAACACAAATTCACGCACACAAATTTAAAAGATGGAATTTATTTGGGTGAAAAGAGCTCATCTTCGGAATATAATTGTTGGAAACGGGAAACATTGTCTTTTACTCCACACCAATTAATCTTTCTTATTATCATTTCGTGTCTTAGGCTCTCCACGTAGTAATTAATTTTGCTATTCGGACTCGGTTAGGACTTTTTGTGATTATGGTGTATTGGGTAAAAAATGGGATGGTTGGAAAAGTCAGAGCTGGAAAATTTAGCTTACGATGTCCGTTGGCACTTTTTCGGGCATTTGCTAAAAAAATCGTATTTTTCTCATTTTTCTATTTTTTTCTTGATATTTTTGTTGAGCATTTTTCTTTTTCTTTACTCCATTTTATTTCACTATTTGGACTTACTTTATGGATTTTTATTTTCACAACTATGTGCTAAATGGATTTTTCGGGTTATCAAATAAAATTAAAAAATTTATTAAGCTCAAAATTGCTAGCAAAAGGAATATTTTTCATTACTTTTTATGGATAATATTTTTGGGTAAACAAACGATTGTTTAACTTCATTTATCCGAATTATTAATTATTTTACCATATGCATCTCGAGATGAATTTAATTTAGAGATATTTTTAGCGCATTTTCAAGACAACATTTTACTCGTTTCCCGTAATCGATCAAAACAAAGGAATAGACATCCTCAATGACTTTTTTTTAAAAGATAAATTGAAGTTTGAGATCATTTTAACTCGGATTGATTTAAAAACTTGCAAAAATGATAGGCTCGAAATCTCACTAGGTTAATCAATCTCCACACTTATTCGCAAAGTCGTCAATTTTTGCTTAATTTTCATCTTTGGTCAATTTCAGCTTAGTGCATTTGAATTTTTACAATTTGAGACTTCAAACAATTTTTTAGTGATATTTTTGAAATATTTAAATTCCAATTTTTATTTATTTAGAAGAAAAATATTTTTGACTTTTTTTCAAAATTTTTAAATTTTTTGGGATTTTTTTTTTGAAGGGGGGGCGGGGCATTTTAAAATTTTGTGACTCTAAAAGACGCACTTGTCACCACCACCACCAACTTAGACTTTTGCATTGTCCTTGATCAAAAGGACTAAAATCTAAATAATAAAAAGTAATAAGTGTCGTAAATAAAAAAACAAATTACTAAAAATGCAAGCTTTTTCATTACCACCACCAAATACATACAAGATAGAAAGATAAAGTACTACATAGTTCTTTTACAAAATCAGCAAATATAAATATGAAGAACTACACAAAAGATAGCAACAATGGGATTGCTACTGTGGTGGTGGGTGGGAAATGCGGGTGTGCTCGGGTCATAGGGATCGTAAAGGTATGTCGGGAGGGAGACATTTGGCCCAACTTACAACCGGTATATTTTGGCTTGGAGCCGAACCATCATACTTTTTTTGCGTCGATAACCTTGTTGGTCCGCCCGATATTCATTCAAGAACCCTTCGACACTCGCCTCTATTGCGTTAATGCAGTGAGTAAGGTCCTCCCCCTCCGTCTCGTAATCGGAGTCCGCTTGCTCGTCATATACTTCCTCTTCGTGATCGCCACCCACATCGAGCATTGGGGCGTCGCGCTCCATTTTCTCCTCCTCATCAACAATAATAGGTGGCACGGGGTGGGCCACTCGGATTTGTCAGGTGCTTCGAGTGGTGGAGTGGTCCCAATAGGTTTTGGAATTTTGACATGCAAGTCAGGGGACCGCACCCCATCATCATGCAGGATGTTAGTGATGAGTCGCGCATATAGAAGGTTCTCTTTTCCATTCTCGTCATAAGCGGTATGGAGTATTTCCAAATAGAAAAGTTGGGCGAGGTTGATTGTGATTTTTGGTTTAACGAAGTAAAAGAGAAAGTTCCCGTGGCATTGGCGAACCACCGAATCATTATGGTTTGAATCATAGTTTCGTAAGAGATGAGGTGTGTGTAGCGCACCGTCTCCAATAGCCGTCCCACCAGGAATGCATCTTGAATCCATTCCTCGCCCGAGGCCATGCACTCGATGCATTCAGATTTGATGTGCAGGGAACCGTTGTTGGGATACGCAAATGGGGTGGGAAGAGTAACCCCTTTCTCTCGCATCTTCCATTCGATAATGGCAACAAATAATGGGATAAGTACGTTATTGATGAATGCCTAGTGAAGAGTGTTGGATTTGTGGATCAGGGTCGCGTAGAAATATCGAACATCTTAATCAAAGACCTGATCGGGAAGAAAAAGGTGTACCAACCTCGGCGGTGGAAAAGGGCGGTGACCTCACCGGGCAACTCATCTCAAATGACCTGTCGCTCGATGTGGATAGTGAAGGAGGCCCAAAAGTACTCATGGAACCAATCATGTTCTTGTTTGGAGCGAAATTCATGGTTGGCCCTCTCATGGAGGATGGTAGTGGAGTCATACTTGAGGCGGCAGAGGTGATGGCGGGGAGCCATGGTGGAGGAAGGATTTGGATAATTGCTTAAAGAAGAGGTAAGAATAGGTGAGGTGTGAAAGAGGGGGTGGTAAGTGATGTATTTATAGGTGGGGGGGGGAATGGGAGGGATGGTGGGGGGAAAGGATGGAGGGGAGAATTTGGGTTGAAAAATGGGTTGGGGGGAAGTATGGGAGGGGTGAATTTCGTAGGGAGGGAAAGGTGAAAAATAAGGGATGAATTGGAAAAGGGGAATGAATTTGGAAAATGGGGTGAATATTGATCAGGTGCTTTGAACCGGTTCGGGGGTGTAGGCGAACCAGTTCGCATACGGTTCGAGTGAAGTCTCTACATTAGAACACTAATTTGCCTTGTTTATCATATTCTAAGTGTTTCAGCCCTTCTCTCTACTATCTAATGTACCTCAAGCCTACCTAAATAGTCAAGACCCCCGGGACACCTGCGTGTTTACTTTCCCTTACCTGAAAACTCAACGTAGTGCTCAAATATTTCCTAACTCGCGACCTCTACAAACTTCTAAACTACCCTAAAACTAACTCTATACAACACTTACGCACCCCATATGCGTCGAGGGTGCGACGAACTCTCTTTCCTTCTTAAAAACTCATCTCACCCCGGGAAGAGGGTTTGATGCTCTCTTTGTCTCCATCTTCCTCACATCATAAACCAACAATCGAAATAAGTGGGGATCATCCCCATAGGTATGGGGAATACATCGAGGCTCGTTATGACTGAAGTGAATGAAATCCTCATGGTGCCCAATTGAAATGAAGCATATTTATCCCGACCTAGAGATAATATCGCGATGAAAATTGGAAGGACATGCTAAATCGAGATTCCCCTTACAAATGAGATTTCTTGAATCGGTCTCTAAATCGGATGAAACACTAGTCCTTTCCTTAATCGCATCCGAGAACTCAAGTGTCATGGGTATATGGTCATAAATAAGTAATTCATCTATTCGCTCTACTCTAGGTGATGAAAAGATTGTAATAATAATTGGACTCAACATTGAGTCTCGCATCCATCGATCTGAATTCGTTTTCGAAATCTTCGATGCTCATATCTCTTAACACTCTCTTACTCTCCTTTAACCTCTCTCTCCCACTCACATCTACGTGCTTGATTTCAATCTCGATGGGTGCAATCAAACACGCCTCCTCTACCACTCGCACAACGTCAAAAATATTATTCTCACTTAATGTAACAAGGCATACCCCTAACGGTTCTCTCGTTTGATTCTCCTCAACATGCTTATTTATTGTCTCTTCCATAAGATCCATCTCTCATAATCCGTCATCATCAACCTTATGCTTAGTGATGTTGAAGATCTTTATTTTGAAATTCATATTCCCGAACGTGAATTACATTTGCCCATTGCATGTATTAATCAATACGTTAGTCGTAGCTAAGAATTGGCAAGCAAGTATTATGGGACTATAGTTTCTCGTGAGAGTAGAGGGCTCCTCGTCCTAAATGACAAAATCTACCGGGAAGTAAAAAGTGTCAACTTGGATGATCACGTCCTCAATAATCCCCCGAGGTATCTTCACGGAATGATCCTCGAGTTGGAGAGTCATTTTAGTGGGCTTAAGGTCTCTTAAATTTAATTTCTTGTAGATGGAATATGGGAGAACTTTTACACTCGCCCTTAAATCAAATAGCTCTCTCTCAATTTGATTTTTCCACATGATGCACAAAATGGTTGGTGCACCCGACTCTTTATATTTAGGTGGAAGGTCACTCAATCGTACCGAACTGACGTTATGTGCTAAGAACACATTTTTTTACCTTTAGCCTATGTTTCACCATGACTAAGTCCTTAAAAAACTTAGCACGCGCAGTAATTTGCTTTATGGTTTTAAGGAAAGATAAATTAATCTTTACTTGCTTAAGAACATTCAAAATTTTATCATAGGTAGTCTATTTGGAGTGGGTCACTAACCGTTGAGGGTATGGAGCAATAATGGGAGGTTTCACAACCACCTTAGGCCTGACTATGTCATCATTACCACTCTTTCTCACGGGGGACATCTTCGGCCTCTTTCGTGTTGGAATAAATATCCTTGTCATTTTTCTCTTCGTGTGGAGTAGGTGACAAGTCAACAACTCTTCCACTATGCAGAGTGGTTACCACGCTACATTGCTCTTAATTTTTATTAGGGTTAGAGCTAACATTGTTTTTCCCTTAGGGAGTTCTTTGGCCTTAGACATGAAACTTGCCCTTCTCTATGACACTTAGGGATGATTACAGCTTACAGATCGATGCTTTTAATTCGACAAATTATGGGGCATTTTACGCGTTGATTGCCGACTGAGTTTGCATAAATTGGTTCAAAGTGTCCTCGAGATTTCTACGCGGTGAGATAATATATGGCATAGGAGGTAGGCCTTGCATTGTGACACCCCGCCTAATTAAATACCGGGTGATCACTCCTTTATTAAATTAAAATCAAGGTGAACAGTTGGTTCATTCTTAGCATCATTGTCGAAAAATAACTTTTCCAATTTAAACACCCTAATAATTAAGCTAAGTGTTAAAACTATTTTTAGACATTACTTTCCAAATTTTATTTTATGAAAACCAACATTTAAATCTTTACATTATTCATAATTAAAGAATCACACAACAACTATACTGGAACAAACCATCCAATAATTAAACATCCAACTAAACGAATCCAACATTTAATACTTAAATGAAAACATCCTGACAATAACAAATCCCAAAGAGTAAAATACTGGAAATAAATGAATCGCAATGTCTGCTAAATAACTGAATAATGGAAAGGGCGATACATGCCCAACTGAATAAATAGTGCTAGATGTGGAATCAAGAAATGAGGTCGTCTAAGCAAGAGGCTTGCAACTCCTACCTAAGCTGCAGCACATTCCTTCCAAAGGATCCTACGCAAGACGCCCCTGTGGCTGGGTACCTGTAATATATACATACATATATATATATATATATATATATATATACATATATATATATACAAGAGAGAAAGAAAAATAGAAACGGGTCAGAGCCCGATTGTAGAAATGATTTAAAATTTGTTTAGCATGTATTTAAAATGTTTACAGGCCAATGCAACAACATATTAGTGCGGCACTCCCTTGAGAAATTATCACCTCTCTTCTAACGTGCACACCTTTCGCACTAACCTTCCCAAAGGATTGACTTATCTTAGGTTACTCATAAGATTTAAAACTGAACAATTTAATTGTTTAAGAGGATAATTTCATTTGATCACAAAGCTCTCATTTAAACCTTATTTGCTAATAAAGTTTCCCATTACACTTTTCAAATCAAGTATTTCCAAATTGAAGTCGTTATTCATTTCTCACTTACCATAAACACAATAGGAAGTTCCAAATTTCAGAAATTTATATATATATTAAATACTCGTATAATATATATATTCTAACAGCACCCCACATAAAAATTTTGGTGTGGGCATACTTTATTATCCAATCCCCGTATCACTCATACTAAGGGAAATACAAGTTCGGAATCACTCTCGAATTGTATTAATACATACATAAACAATATTGAGGCGAAGCACAGTTTCCAAGTCCAAGAGGTCAGCGCATACCCTCGCGTCTCTTAGAACCGTGACTATCGATTCGATAGCCTGTAGCTAGGATTCCTATCTTCTTGGGTACAAGTCAATATCCCTCGTAAAGGTCACATCGAGATAAGACTGTCCCAACGCGGTAACCTCAAGGATAGCAAGTAGCACGGTCATGATTTTCACACGTATATAGTATATGCATAAACACAGTCATATAAATATACTACTTTTACCATATCAAATTTAGGTTCATCTCATAACCCATAATCACGACATTTATCCTTATTTTTACATTATTAGTTATCACGTATAACGGTTCGTCTCTAACTTTAATTTGAGGGATTATTCCAACTTACTACGTAACACTCATGGACTCTATCCTCCCAAGTGTAGAATT
The DNA here is from genome assembly GCA_949130495.1 of Sambucus nigra. Classification (NCBI taxonomy): domain Eukaryota; kingdom Viridiplantae; phylum Streptophyta; class Magnoliopsida; order Dipsacales; family Adoxaceae; genus Sambucus; species Sambucus nigra. The sequence continues at coordinate 692,744,198 of OX422207.1, forward strand.
CAGTACGTACTCATATATTTTCCATCGTAACTATCTTACGCGTCTCTCCTTTTAATACAAAATTCCATCGTCCCTTATATATAAACACCCCAAAAATGCAAATCTCGTCTTACATTAAAGGTCTCATAATTATTGATAACTACTACTAGTCTTCTTTATCTCCCAAAATATTTTAATAAGGATGTCTAATGAGTATTACTCATATAAATTTAATTCAACTATTTAAAAGGGGAAATATGAGTCTGCCAGAAGGGGTCGATCGATCGATGGCATGGGCTCGATCGATCAATGCGTCGATCGATCGACATTCTTGGCTCGATCGATCGATCAAACAGGTATGGCGAATTCTGCAGATTAACAGTTACGGGTTTCATAATCCAACCTCAATCAAATCTAGATTTTTCACACCCAAACTCCCAAAAATTTGTACTACTAACAGTATAAACCCATATTATACATCTTCTACATAAAGCGTGCGAATTTTCATCAATAACCATGGATTAATAGGCCAAAACTCATATTAATCATAGGAACCCTAGAATTTCTTTAACTTGGTTCTAATCAGTCTTTTTCCAGAATTTCTAATTCTAATTCATCATAAATCCGTAATTAAACCTCTACATATGAAAGGGGTTTCCATATTATCATTCATATCATTACTACATGCGATTTTTCCTATCTCCAACATGGGTTTTCTTCTACCAAACTCATCCTAATCACCCTAGACTAACTTGAACGATGCATTAACGAAAATAAGCAAGATAAATACTTTCTTGGGAATTTCAGAGTTCTGATTTGTAAACGAATTTGGTGTGGTTGTGTTCCCCGTCGCGCGATCTACGCGTTGGTGGTGGTGGCGGTGCAATCGGATAACTTTTTGCCCTTAGATTGCTTGGAAAGCTTTCTCCTTCCCTCTCCTATGGCCGTTCTAAAGTTTTGAGTCTGATAACCCTAAAGGACTATTCCAAATGGCTGATATAGCCTAATAATTTTCATGGGTTTAATTACCCAAAAATGCAAAATGTCCAAAATGCCCTCCCGGGGTGCTAAATAGGCCTAAAAACACCCCGAGACCCAAACTAAACCCCTGGGTACACTTTTCTGACTATCTCGACCCTTCCGGACACTTTGATGCACTCAAAATGACCATACGAGCAACTTATAATTTATTCACTTTTATTAATCAATATTTAGTCCCGACACGATACGGGCGCGTCCCGACTCAAATTTTCCAAAATTGTCATTTTATCCACTATTGACATTTAATAGTAGTAATATTCAACAAGTTTCCCATAATTACTAACTCACATCACGTTAATAATTATAAAGTAATTAATTTCCAGATTTATATTAAAGTGATAAGTCACAATAAATTTAATAAATCCCCAAATTTATAAAGCATAAAAATACGGGGTATTATATACTCCCCCCCCTAATAACTGAATTTTGTCCCGAAATTCGGAAAATAATGCATACCTGGTAAGAATAAATCTGGATATCTCTCGCGCATATCTGCCTCGCGCTCCCAAGTGGATTCCTCCACATTATGATGCTCCCACTGGACCCGTATAAGTGGAACTACCTTCGACCTCAATCTCCTCTCGCTATGGTCTAGGATAGCCACCGATCTCTCTTCGTAAGATTTATCAGGCTGTAAGTCTATCTCCTCTATCGCGATGTGGGTGTGAGCCATGTCATCCCGAAGATATCGTCTCAATGACGAGATGTGAAATACATCGTGAATGCGAAGTAAATGCTGTGGCAGTCCCAATCTGTATGCTACCGGCCTAATCCTCTCGATAATGGGAAATGGTCCCACGTACCTCGGGGCCAATTTCCCTTTCTTCCCGAACCTCGTCACTCCTTTCATAGGAGATACTCGCAGTAATACTTGGTCCCCCACATTAAACTCTCGGAAGAACCGTTTCGCATCGGCGTAGCTTTTCTGCCTATCCTGGGCTACTCGGATACGACCCCTGATCATCTCAATCCTCGCGGAGGTTTCCTGAATCACCTCTGTTCCTAGCAACTTGTTATCCCCCACTTCTAGCAAACAAGTTGGGGAACGACAAGGCCTGCCATACAAAGCCTCGAATGGAGCCATGCCAATCGTGAACTGATAAGAGTTATTATAAGCGAACTCTACCAGTGGAAGATGTGGTTCCCAACCTCCTCCAAAATCAAGAACACACATGCGTAGCATATCCTCCAACATCTAATTAGTACGCTCTGTCTATCCATCTGTCTGTGGGTGATAAGTTGAACTCAACTTCAACTCAGTGCCCACAGCCTCCTGAAAGCTTTCCCAAAAACGTGACACGAAAATCTTATCTCTATCTGACACAATATTCAGGGGCACCCCATGTAATCTGACAATCTCCGCAATAAATAACTGAGCATATTGACCCGTGGTATAATCTGTCCGCACTGGAAAAAAATGAGCCACCTTGGTCAAACGGTCCACAATCACCCAGATGGAGTCGTGGCCCCACTGTGATGTAGGAAACCCTGTAATAAAATCCATGGAAATACTCTCCCACTTCCACGCGGGTATTTCCAATGCCTGACGATTTCTGATGGTCCACCTTTACCAGCTGGCAGGTAGAACACTTGGACATGAACTCAACAATATCCTTTTTCATCCCGCTCCACCAGTATTGCCGCCTCATATCCTGGTACATCTTATCTCCCCCAGGATGTACTGCAAATCGGGACCCGTGAGACTAGGTCATCACGCCATAACATAAGTCTGCTCCTTCTGGAACCACCAATCTCCCATTAAACCTCAAACCCCCATCTGAACTAACAGAATAGGACTCAGCACCCTCGGCTAAAAGTCGTACAATCTGCTCTTGGCAAAATGGGTCTGCGGTCTGTGCCTGTATCACCCTCGTAACAATCTCGAGTGTCACTGTCATGACAGATATGAAGGAACGGGTTACTGCATCCTGGTGACCCAACTCTTTCCAGTTTTCTTTCCACATGTACGCTACATCGTCTACCAGCCTACGTCTTAACACATCAGTAACTACTTTGGCCTTCCCCGGGTGATACTGTATGTCGAACTAATAGTCTTTCACAAACTCTAACCACCTACGCTGACGCATATTCAGCTCTCACTGAGTGAACAGGTACTGCATTGACTTGTGGTCTGTGAACAAGCGGAATTTCTCTCCCAATAAATAGTGCCTCCAAATCCTCAATGCGAAAATGACCGTTGCTAACTCTAGGTTGTGGGTGGGGTAATTCTTCTCATGCGGCTTTAGCTTGCGGTAGGCAAAAGCTATATCCTTCTCCTCCTGCTGAAGTACTCCCCCAAGTCCCCGTAAAGAGGCATCGGTGTAAACCAGGTACTCCACGCCCGGTTTAGGTAAAGCAAGGACCGGTGTTGAAGTAAGCTTGTCTTTCAGCTAGTCGAAATCCAATTGGCAAGCATCATCCCAAACTTATGGAACCCCTTTGCAAGTCAGGTTCGTCAATGGCCCCGCTATTTTGGAGAACCCCCGAATGAATCTCCTATAGTATCCCGCTAATCCCAAGAAACTACGCACTTCCATCGGTGCCGTGGGTTGTCCCCACTCCCTCACCGCTGACACTTTACTTGGGTCGACTGCTATCCCCTGCTCAGAAACAACATGCCCCAAGAACTGTACTTCTCGCAACCAGAATCTGCACTTCTCGTACTTGGCATACAACTGATGCTCTCGTAGAGTCTGAAGAACCTGCCTCAAGTGCTCGGCATGCTCCTCCTTGAAGTGTGAATATATCAAAAAGCCATCTATGAAGACGATGACAAACTGATCCAAAAACTCTCTGAACACTCGGTTTATTAAGTCCATGAACACGGTCGGAGCATTTGTGAAGCCAAATGGCATCACTCTGAACTCATAGGACCCATATCTCATCAAGAAGGCAGTCTTTGAGACATCTTGCTCTCTAATACGTAATTTATGGTACCCTGACCTCAGATCTATTTTCAAAAAGAAAGTTGCACCCCTCAGCTGGTCGAACAGATCATCGATTCGAGGCAACGGATACTTATTCTGTGTCGTGACCTTGTTCAGCTCCCGGTAGCCCACACATAGCCTTAGTGAACCATCTCTCTTTTTCACAAACAAGACTGGAGCGCCCCAAGGTGAGGTACTCTTGCGAATGAAGCCCTGACCTAATAGCTTCTCTATCTGATCCCGTAACTCTTGCATCTCTGCCGGAGCCATACGGTATGGAGCGCGTGTTATCGGTCTAGCATTCGGTAATAAATCTATGACAAAGTCTATCTCACGACTTGGGGTAGGCCTAGTATCTCCTGAAATACATCGGAATATTCACAAACAACTAGGATCAATTCTAAGGGAATCGCAACCTCCTTAGAGGTATCCTCCTCTATGTAATATAAATGAGCGGTCGAGCCTCCCTCTGGGCGAGGCATCGCCACTACAAACATCTCTTGCCCCGGAATGGCAAAAACAATACTCCCACCAAAACAATCTATCATGGCCCTATAAGTAACGAGCCAGTCCATACCGATAATAATGTCATGCTCATACATATTTAAGACTAACATGTCTGCATGTAATACCAAGCTACCAATCTCTACCCCCACACACCGGTATATAAAGAAAATAAGCGAACCATTTCCCAGTGGTGAGTCTACACACGTCACAGTGCTCTCTGCTGTGGCTAATAACCCTAAGGCCTTCGTAAAATGGGTAGCTATAAAATAGTGCGTCGCCCCAGTATCAAATAAAACTCGACCCATAGTACCATGGATAGGAAACATACCCTCAATCGCGGGTGATACATGTGGAGCTGCTGCCTGGTGGACATTATAGACACGTCCATACTATAACTACCCCTGCTGCACTAGAGCTACTGGAATGGCTGGTAGGGCTGGTACCTGGGCTTGTGCTGGGAGGGCGGTCGGAAAAAGTGGCCTCTGTGGCTCATTACGGGCACCCTGTTGCTGTGGGGCCATATCACCCTCTGGGCAATCCTGGCGCTTATGGCCACGCTTTCCGCACACAAAACATCGGCCTCTGAAGTTACCTCCCCTCTGACCCTGCTGGCCGTTACCACCCCACCACTGGCCCTATTGGCCCTGATGAAAACGATGTTGGCCCTACTGCTGACCCTGCTGCTGTCGGTGTTGGCCTTGCTGACCCTGCTGATTAGGCTGGCCCTGCTGACCCTGCCTATAATCCCCAAATCCCTGCCTGGAATCACCTGATCGGAAGCGCTTGGCAGGATCCCCCTGATGGGAACTCTGCTCATGCTGACGAGTCTGTCCCTGGGATGGCGGTGCTCCACCAGCGCCACTACCCCCTGTCCTGCCCTGCTGGCCGGAATCTCCTGCTCGCTTGCTTCCCTGCAGATGGAAGAGGTGATCCTGGTAGTGTAGTAAGGCAGCATTGAGTACATATGGGAAGGTACTCAGAGATAAATTCCCTATAAGATGCTGACGGATCCTCCAAGCTAACCCGTCCACAAACAACATTATCTTCTTAACCTCGGTAGGTGCCTCATCTGGAACTATGGTGAGAAGTCTCGTGAACTCCTACTCATACTCAACAACGGTAGAATTTTCCTGCTTTAATTTCAGTAACTTTCGCCTCATCTCAGTCTGCATGGTGGGTGGAAAGTACTTGCGGTCAAACCGCTCCCAGAATACCTGAATTGGAATAGTATCCCTCTCCTCTAAGGTGGTGGTGGATTCCTACCATTGCAAAGCGGCCCCCACTAACTTGCAGGAATCCAACAACTGTTTTTGCACATCTGTTCACTCATACATACGAAGATGCCGCTGGATATCTTTTTTCCATTGGATGACGATGATGATATCTGAACTACCCAAGAACTCAGGGGGATGCGCCTTCTGAAAGGCATCCCTAACCCACTCCCATGCTGATGGAAGTTGTGCAAGTACTGGCGCCACTACCTGAATCTGAGGTGGAGCCTGCTATACTACCGCTAACGAGGCATTCACCGCCTGAGCAACAATAGCGGCTACCTCATTAGCATTCATCGTTAACTAAGCCAGAGCTGCTGGATGCTCGGCTTGAGCACGCCTATCCTTTGGTGTACGTCTCGGAGGCATCGGAAACGTGAATAAATTTATTAGTCTACAGTTATTATCAAATCTTAAATAGCTGAAGACATAATCGTAAAATCAAGAATACAACAATCCTAAAATAGGGCTCTATAGCAAAATGCTAAGCTGAAAGCGAAATAAGCCGTACAGATCCTAAGGACACTAGAACCTGATGCTCTGATACCACCTGTGACACCCCGCCTAATTAAATACCGGGCGATCACTCCTTTATTAAATTAAAATCAAGGTGAACAGTTGGTTCATTCTTAGCATCACTGTCGAAAAATAACTTTTCCAATTTAAACACCCTAATTAATTAAGCTAAGTGTCAAAATTATTTTTAGACATTACTTTCCAAATTTTATTTTATGAAAACCAACATTTAAATCTTTACATTATTCATAATTAAAGAATCACACAACAACTATACTGGAACAAACCATCCAATAATTAAACATTCAACTAAATGAATCCAACATTTAATATTTAAATGAAAACATCTTGACAATAACAAATTCCAAAGAGTAAAATACTGGAAATAAATGAATCACAATGTCTGCTAAATAACTGAATAATGGAAAGGATGACACATGCCCAACTGAATAAATAGTGCTAGATGTGGAATCAAGAAATGAGGTCGTCTAAGAAAGAGGCCTGCAACTCTCACCTAAGCTGTAGCACGTTCCTTCCAAAGGATCCTATGCAAGATGCCCATGTGGCTGGGCACCTGTAATATATACATATATATATACAAGAGAGAAAGAAAAATTGAAACGGGTCAGAGCCTGATTGTAGAAATGATTTAAAATTTGTTTAGCATGTATTTAAAATGTTTACAGGCCAATGCAACAACATATTAGTGCGGCACTCCCTTGAGAAATTCTCACCTCTCTTCTAACGTGCATACCTATAGCACTAACCTTCCCAACGGTTTGACTTATCTTAGGTTACTCGTAAGATTTAAAACTGAAGAATTTAATTATTTAAGAGGCTAATTTCATTTGATTACAAAGTTCTCATTTAAACCTTATTTGCTAATAAAGTTTCCCATTACACTTTTCAAATCAAGTATTTCCAAATTGAAGTCATTATTCATTTCTCACTTACCATAAACACAATAGGAAGTTCCAAATTTCAGAAATTCATATATATATTAAATACTCGTATAATATATATATATATATATTCTAACATCACCCCACATAAAAATTTTGGTGCGGGCATACTCTATTATCCAATCCCCGTATCACTCTACTAAGGGAAATACAAGTTCGGAATCACTCTCGAACTGTATTAATACATACACAAACAATATTGAGGCGAAGCATAGTTTCTAAGTCCAAGAGGTCAGCACATACCCTCGCGTCTCTTAGGACCGTGACTATCGATTTGATAGCCTGTACCTAGGATTCCTATCTTCTTGGGTACAAGTCAATATCCCCCGTAAAGGTCCCATCGAGATAAGACTATCCCAGCGCCGTAACCTCAGGGATAGCAAGTAACGCGGGCATGATTTTCACACGTATATAGTATATGCATAAACACAGTCATATAAATATACTATTTTTACCATATCAAATTTAGGTTCATCTCATAACCCATAATTACGACATTTATCCTTATTTTCACATTATTAGTTATCACGTATAACGATTCGTCTCTAACTTTCCCAAGTGTAGAATTCAGTAGGTACTCATCTATTTTCCATCGTAACTATCTTAGGCGTCTCTCCTTTTAATACAAAATTCCATCGTCCCTTATATATAAACACCCCAAAAATGCAAATCTCATCTTACATTAAAGGTCTCATAATTATTAATAAATCCTACTGGTCTTCTTTATCTCCTAAAATATTTTAATAAGGATGTATAAGGAGTATTACTCATATAAATTTAATTCAACTATTTAAAAGGGGAAATATGAGTCTGCCGGAAGGGGTCGATCGATCGATGGCAGAGGCTCGATCGATCGATGCATTGATCGATCGACACTCTTGGTTAGATCGATCGATCAAACAGGTATGGCGAATTCTACAGATTAACAGTAACGGGTTTCATAATCCAACCTCAATCAAATCCAAATTTTTCACACCCAAACTCCCAAAAATTTGTACTACTAACAGTATAAACCCATATTATACATCTTCTACGTAAATCATGCGAATTTTCATCAATAACCATGGATTAATAGGCCAAAACTCATATTAATCATAGGAACCCCATAATTTCTTTAACTTGGTTCTAATCAGTCTTTTTCCAGAATTTCTACTTCTAATTCATCATAAATCCGTAATTAAACCTCTACATATGAAAGGAGTTTCCAGATTATCATTCATATCATTACTATATGCGATTTTTCCTATCTCCAACGTGGTTTTTCTTCTACCAAACTCATCCTAATCACCCTAGACTAACATGAACGATGCATTAACGAAAATAAGCAAGATAAATACTTGCTTGGGAATTTCAGAGTTCTGATTTGTAAACGAATTTGGTGTGGTTGTGTTCCCCGTCGCGCGATCTACGCATTGGTGGTGGTGGCAGTGCAATCGAATGACTTTTTGGCCTTGGATTGCTTGGAAAGCTTTCTCCTTCCCTCTCCTATGGCCGTTCTAAAGTTTTGAGTCTGATAACCCTAAAGGACTATTCCAAATGAATGATATAGCCTAATAATTTTTGTGGGTTTAATTACCCAAAAATGCAAAATGTCCAAAATGCCCTCCCGGGGTGCTAAATAGGCCTAAACACACCCCGAGACCCAAACTAAACCCCCGGGTACACTTTTCTGACTATTTCGACCCTTCTGAACACTTTGGCGCACTCAAAACGATCATATGAGTAACTTATAATTTATTCACTCTTATTAATCAATATTTAGTCCCGACACTACACGGGCGCGTCCCGACTCAAATTTTCCAAAATTGTCATTTTATCCACTACTGACATTTAATAGAACCAATATTATATATTACTCTACTCATTAGTAATATTCAACAAGTTTTCTATAATTACTAACTCACATCACGTTAATAATTATAAAGTAATTGATTTCCGGATTTATATTAAAGTAATAACTCACAATAAATTTAATAAATCCCCAAATTTATAAAGCATAAAAATACGGGGTATTACATGCATGGGTGGGCCTTATTGGAAAGGCAGGAGCGGTGGTGGGTATTGGGCAATGTTAGCCCCCAAAAAATTACCTTTGGGTGGTTTCAAACAATTTGATTCTAAATTATATAAAACCCAATTTTAAACCAATTTTAGGTCATCCCTAAAATATGTAACTACGTGTCAAAATAAATTAAATATGCACAAGCTTCTGGAAAAATCCCCCACAGGGGCAAAACCTTTTATATTCTAGAACTTTGAAATAATTTACAAGACCATTGACTTACAGACCACTTGATAATCTTCCACAAGTGTAACGCATGGTTCCTTCAGCAAATCTTCAAAGTGACGATCTAGAAATCAGCAGTGGTTTAGGCTCAGCAACACCACAAGGACACGCAGCCCTGACACACAGTTTTCAGCAAGGTATCAACACGCAAAAGATCCTCAATGACATGCAATCATAAACTTCCTAGAGTCTCCCTCCACAATAGCATGCGATTTTTTGGTTGTATTCTCCCCACCAATGATGAACAAGAGCTCTCAGCAAAACTAAGTTTTGGGTTCCATAAAACAACTCACACAAAAGAAATGAGATTTGTCAATTGTAAATAAAAGTTTTGAACCCTCAAAGTGATGGAAAATAGACTAAAACACTTTAAAACATATTCTGTTAAAATCAGTGTTTTCTCCACACGAAATACAGAACCCTGACACCTTATTTATAAAAAAATTTAAGGCGGTGACATGTTAAGTAAAAAGACTTCTCATTCGAACGAACTGACATGTCGTTCAAATAACTTATAGTCTCTTTCGAACGAGATAGAATCTCGTTTGAATGACCTAGAACAAATCTCGAGATTCATTTTACAGAGTTTTGAAACATATGGAGACTTAGAAACCAACACTCTTACGAATCTGAGAACAGTTATCAAAAAGCTTTTATGATAAAAATGTTTTTGAAAATATAAAAATACATTTAAAATAATTCAAAAATCATTTTTCATAAAAGGAAAAATATTTTAATTTTTATAAAAAAAAATCCCAACACGTTTAATGCAAAATGTAAATGGAACTTGACCATATTTAGCAAATCCGTCCTTATTGGGCATGATTGTTGAAGATGACTTGAAATTCTGATCGTCGATTATAGATGTGCACTTTCCAATGCTTCGACGAACTTGTATCGGTATACGACATACTAAATGTGACGGACAATGTCCTTACAAATCATTCCCTATGTCTATGCCGGTACACAATAAAAACTATCCGAATTATCAAACTCAAAAAATAACCTACACAAATTTACCCTCCCATAAATTCAAATGTTGAAAGATAAAGTGAACAAGTCTTGAATCAAACATGTCTTCAACAATCAACTTTTAAAATCTCCAAGCTTTTTTCATCAGTATGTGCAATTCAAATAATCTTCAATTCTACCTACACACATGAGACAAAACAAAAACCACGTGACATATCGAGTTTGAAATGATATAAACATAAAACATGTAAGCATAATCAAATCTCCTCCATACTTAAAACCCCCCTAATATCATAATTCGTTCTCCCCCTTTTTATTTGTCCGAAATAGACAAGGAAAAGAAAAAATCACATCACTAAAATCGAGGTGTCATGGAAAACAAACCAAACATACTATATTTGAATTTTTCAAAAAAAAATTATACAAAAATGCCAGAAATATGATGTTACAAAAAATCACACACCATGAATATTTACTAAAATGACCAAATCATGGAAACGGAATGAATGGGTGTGAACAAATTCGATAGGAAAATCAACTCAATCATATCATATGTGCAAGATGCATAAGTGTACTCCTAACGAATGAACATCAACAATATTTCTTTGGTGTAAAATTATTGAATTTAGATGACATCGTCTTAAATCAACAAATCAAAGTCAACATGATTTTCACACCAATAACGTCCAAAAGGATTTCATGTTTTTTCAAGATTTTTAAGGACCTGAAAAACCATTTTAAATCTCCAACCAAACTCCCTCATATATATTTTCTTTGTGAGGTGATCTAAATTCTTAAACATTGGAGAATTGGTGAATAAACCTAATTGCCCATAATTGGCATATATTTCTTTTTATTGCCATGCAATTTTTTTTGGGCTCTTATAAATCTCTTTGGACCCCGGATAATTAGAATACCTTAATTTTTTAGGTCTAATTTAAACGGCGGCTTAATCGCAAAGGATAAATGTGTACCTTTCGTAGCCCTTCACCGTTTATAAAATTCACACAAACTCACGGCAAACGGTTTAAAACATGCACTCCTTTTATTATCTTGTTTTATCGCATTTGGTTCATTTAAATAGACGGAATTGAGATAAAAACACGTAACCAACATGTGATTTATCAAGAACAAACATCAAACAAATCCGTGCATGTGTGCAATAAAGGACAAAGTGAGTCAAACATGTAGGTAGCAACACCATATCATCTCAAAGATTTCAAACTTTGTAAAGCACATGAATGACACAATCTATTATCTCAAAACACTATCAAACAGTCACATGGATATGGCATGAAGTTGTGACTTGTTCATCCTAAGTGTGCATTCATATAAGGTGCAAACAAAATACAAAACTCTTTTTAGATTTTTTAATTTTTTTCTAAAAAGAGAAATCTAATGTATACATGTCATAACACTAGCATGGATATATCATGAAGAACAACTAGCGTATGACAACAAAAAACTGACACAATCATTTATAAGATATAGCAAGAGAAGAATCATGTGCGAGTTTCAATATCTCAAAATTTTCTTCGACAAATCTACACAAATCCATCGAGCGAAAAACAAACCACCCCAGATGCAGGAAAATAAGATAAAACACAATAAATTAGTGTAACCCGCTCTGATACCACTTGTTAGCCCAAGAAAAATTGCCTTTGGGTGGTTTCAAACAATTTGATTCTAAATTATATAAAACCCAATTTTAAACTAATTTTAGTTCATCCCTAAAATATGCAACTACGTGTCAAAACAAATTAAATATGCACAAGCTTCAAGGAAAATCACCCACAGAGGCAAAACCTTTTATATTTATAGAACTTTGAAATAATTTACAAGACCTTGACTAACAAACCACTTGATAATCTCCCATAAGTGTAACGCATGGTGCCTTCAATAAATCTTTAAAGTACCAGTCTAGAAATCAGCAGTGGTGTGTGCTCAGTAACACCACAAGGACATGCCGCCCTGGCATGTAATTTTCATCAAAGAATCAACACGCAGAAGATCCTCAATGACATGCAGTCATAATCTTCCTAGAGTCTCCCTCTACAATAGCACGCAGCTTTTTGGTTGTAGATATCTCCCCACCAAGGATGAATAAGAGCTCCCAGCAAAACTAAGTTTTGGGTTCCATAAAACAACTCACACAAAAGCACTGGGATTTGTGAATTGTAAAACAAAGTTTTGAACCCTCAAAGTGATAGAGAATAAACCAAAAAAACTTAAAAACGTATTCTGTTAAAATCAGTGTTTTCTCCACACAAAATACATAACCCTGACACCTTATTTATCAAAACTTTTAAGGCGGTGACATGTCAGGTAAAAAGATTTCTCGTTCGAATGAACTGACATGTCGTTCGAACGAACTGACATGTCGTTCAAACGACTTCTGGTCTCGTTCAAATGAGTTATAATCTCATTTGAACAACTAGGCACAAATCTCAAGATTCATTTTATAGAGTTTTAAAACATTTGGAGACTTAGAAACCAACACTCTTACGAATCTGAGAACAATTATCAAAACGCTTTTATGATAAAAATGTTTTGAAAAGATAAAAATCCATTTAAAATAATTCAAAAATCATTTTCCATAAAAGGAAAAATATTTTATTTTTTATAAAAAATCCCAACACTTTAATGCAAAATGTAAATGGAACTTGACCATATTTACCAAAGTCATCCTTATTGGGCATAATTATTGAAGATGACTTGTAATTTGGATCGTCGATTATAGATGTGCTCTTTCCAATGCTTCAACAAGATTGTATCGGTATACGATATACTAAATGTGACGGATAATGTCCTTACAAGAAACAATCGAATTCGGATTCATTGTAGCATTTGGCTGCCCAAAACTAAAACCCGAATGGTTCCTCCATGAAGTTACCCTGGAAAGCTCCTACTGCTTCCCCTTGATCTTTAGAGCATCACTTTGCAAGCAGGTATTATTGGGCCCTTCGTTGAATGTATCTCTTAACAAATTTCACACACTTTCTCTCTCAATGCTCGAGTGGAGTCGGATGTTTCTCTTCCTCTCAATTCGACTACATCTTCCAACCTCTTGAAAAGTTGGTTGATTTGAAGCTTCAACTCAACCTCCTTATCCAAATGATATAGATATGCAGAATGAGCTATGGATATTTGTTGAGCCCGAGATTGGGTATTTGGATCAGATGTGTCCGACGCTTGAGTAGTCTCAGCGACATACTTAAGGTGAGCCTCTGCATCATCCACATCTAACCCTAGAAACTACCCTTGGCACATGGTTTCAACAAGTTGTTTGGAACTTAAGCTTAGCCCATGATGGAAAAAGGATATGAGTCTCCATTTCTCAAAACCGTGGTGTGGGCACATATTAAGTAACTCATTAAAATGCTCCCAATATCTATCGAAGGGGTCATTCTTTTATTGTTTAAATGTTTGAATTTGAACTTTTATAGAATTGGTTCGATGTTGAGGAAAGAATATCACGAGAAACTTATCTTGCATATCTCTCCACATTCCAATAGAGTTCGATGCCAAATACCATAGCCAAGTCTTGGCCTTATTCTTCAAGGAGAAGGGAAAAAGTTTGAGGCGAATGATGTCTTGAGTGAAAGTTTGATCAGTAAAATTTTTGCATGCCTTTTCGAACTCGTGAATGTGGAGTTATGATTTTTTTTTACTCCAAGCCATGCAATGTGGGAAGAATCTGGATCATCCCATCGCAAAAACGAAATTGCACTGCATTATACGGGAATATATATATAAGAGGTATCTTATAGGGAGATACGGTATCCCACCCTCATTCGTACCATAGCTAGCATTATCAGACATCGCGATCATATTAATAACTTGCTATCCTCACTCGACGCTCGAGAAATGAGACTCAAAGTGTGACTCGTGATGGAGTTGGGCAGTGTAGGAGGTGGAACCCACAACTCTGGGACGGGAGGGGTAGGAGGTCTATCGGGATTGTACTTTATTATAAGATTTTTGTGAATTCTGGTAGGAGTAGATTGAGGAGCGGGCTAAGGATTTTGCATTTAAGGATTTGAGAGATTCTATTTTTTTTTTCTTTTTTTCTGATTTTTTTTAATTTTGAATTTTATGATTTTTTTTTGGCTTTTTAAGAATTAGAGTCAAATTTTTGATGAACTCGACCTAACCTAAATGCCTACCCAATCCCCAGCAAAGGTGCCAAAAATGTGACATGACTTAAAAAGTGTGTCTATAATGCATGTGAATTACGGTTCAAGTGTAAACTTTCGCTCAAGTAATAATCTGGTAAACCGGGTGCCGAACTCGGGGAATAGGACGTAAGATGTAACGACGAGTAGGAAAGATGGCTAACTTATCTATGGACTCGGAAAAAAAGAAAAAAATGATTGTTTGTGAAACTTTCTATCAACTAATGCAATTTTAGTAAACTATTAAATTAAGTAAGCATGTGAGAATAACTAAGCAAGTTTAAATAAATGTGGGAAAATAGAGTTAGGGTACACTCCCCCAAACAGTCGGTGATTGCGTAGAACATAAAAAATTAAAAAACCTAATTCTCAATTTAAAGAAAAATCAAATTCTCTCTAAGCATTTGACATATGCGGATTTTACTCCTCACAGTATCAAATCAAAAATTGTACTTGATGAGAATGACAAATTACTGGAACGCGTATTGCATCCTTAAACATTTCGGTTGCCTAGGAAAAACGGAATTAAAAGACATGCATTATTTATTTCAGTAATAAATCAATCCCTTGAATTGGTAATTAAATTTTATTCACTTTTAAATCCATTCGTGACAACTAGGTTGGGTTCATGTACCTCAACCCGCTAATAGATTAGCCAGACATGGTTACGTGGATAGTAAATGAACCTATATCTAAACATACATGGAGTAATTAAAATCCCAGAAAAATGCAAAGAAAAATATCATGCAAGAATAAAGTAGACGGAACAAACTTGATATATTAAATCTCGAAAAGCCATCCACAAAAGCGTAATTTTAATGTCGGAATTCAAAATTATGGTTCTTTCATCCTTGTCCCTCTATTCTTAGGTTAAAAACTGATTAAAACTTAGTCTAATATCAAACTACAACATTACAAGGGTCATTTTTATAAGAGTCCTAACATAATACAACTCCTAGAAAAATCAGCAATTGAAAGAAAATTCACATATCAGGTGAGTCGAACCAGTTCAGGTGCATAGGTAAAAGGTTCGGACGCAAAAACGATTTGGCGTTCGGTTTGGGGAAACTTCCTCCATTGGCTTGCTTTCTTCCTTTTGCATTGGTTTCTTCCTCAACTTTGAACGCTCATAACTTCTTCACCGTAGCTCAAAATTGGACGCCGTTTCTTCCAGTATTCTTGTAACTTCAAGATCTTCAACTTTCTAGTTGGCTCCGCTTCCGAACTAAGGCTGAAAATTTAATAAAATGCCCTTCACTCCCTATCATTAGTTTCTTTCACTATTTTAATTTCTCTCTTGAAATAACTTGCATGAAATATATGTAAAACACATGAGAGATACACGAAACACTCACCAAGGAGAGTCAGTTGCATAAATATGAGATAAGTTCAAGGTAATTGCGATGCACGAGATCATAAAACAACCGAATTAATGGGATAAATGGTTTTGTTTGAATAGAAATGATGTAATTAAGTCAACTTATCCTTCACGTTTTCCATGAGCTTAAATGCAAGCCTACATCATGAGTTATTGTACTAATAGTTCAATTTCTGGATTTTAATACTCCATGCTTAAAATTTATAGCTTGAATTACCTTGGTAAATTGAGCTTTCTATTTTAGATATTTCTCATAACTCATGCACTTTTACACCACATAATAAACTTGAATATTTCCAAGCAAAATATGATGAAGGGATTCCTTTCCTACTTCTATCAAAAAATTTATGAGATGTTTTGACGAAACGGTGTCATTGTTGATCCCTTTTTGTGTGAGAATTTTTATTACCATGGTTTGTGTTGAAAATATATATGTTCAAAATCATGAGTGATGACGTGGTAAGAGTTGCAACTTACCTTTGAAAAATTGGAAAAAGTTCCCCACCCTTTATAATGCATAAAGTGAAAGCCACTACATGATTTTATTTTTATAAAAAATGATGTCTCAAAGATTTTTATCTATCCAAAAATTAAGTAACATCAAGGATATGAAACTTAGAAGGTTATAATCGTAAATCGTTATTTGAGGGGAAAAAATAATAGCTAAAAAATTTATTTGTTTTTAAGGAAAAATGAGGTTTTCTCTTTGTTGCATAAAGTTAAAAAAATTCAAAAATGAATTAAAAAATTAACGTGCAGTCTTCGCTTTTATGAGTTAATGTTCATTTTATTCACTTTCTATACATTTTACAAAGTTATTTATACATTGTTGCATAGAGAGAACAAGGTAAACAAGTTTTTTTCAAAAATAGGTCCTCGTTTGACTCATGGTGACCCTTGTTTGAATGAGAACTTTGTATGAGAGGGCCTCGTACGAAGCCTGCATTCTATAAAGTTTTTAGGATCATAAACAGGGGCTCGTGTGAAGTTTGGTTCATATGAGATCCTCTCCTGCGAAGTCCACCATTTCAAAAATGAATCTATCATACAAAGTCATTTTCGTGCGACGGACCCTCTCATTCGAATAAGAGGTTCGATTTCCATAACCCTTTAAATTTCTAGAAAAATAAATCATTTTCAAAAAATTGATTTTGTCTTGTCAATCTTAACTTCGAAATAGTACTTAAGCATTTTATAAAATCACAAATGCTTACCAAATATCCGATTTAACGAATTGTCATGTCTAATAATGCGGCGTATTAGTGCGTTGTCTTTATCTTCAAATTTTCAATTACAACTCAAGACTCAAACGGACACATAAATCTAGTTTTGTTATGTTTTGGAATAATAAAGCCAAAACCAAAACAAATTAGGGATGTACGATCATGTCCTTATAAGAAAGGTGCATCCATGCATATGATCCGATTTTTCTAGGCAAATGTTACATGATTTTCATGACCCTCCAACACAACACATAAACCTAGACATAAGTTTTGTGCAACCGAAATAAGCGAAGGAGAAAAGTGTTCTTGTGTGTGTGTGTGTGTGTGTTATGATGTTAACACATCCCTTTGGACGATTCTCTCTATTTAAAGGGTTAAACGAATGATTTTTTAATGAAATTTGGGAGATGATCACCCCATATTTTATTTTGTTGACAAAAATTAATTTCATCCAAAAATTCACTTTAATTGATCTTTGAAAGTTTTGATGTCTAAAACTTCAGGTATATATTAAATTTGCAATTTATTAATTTATCTTTGAGTTTTTTTATCAATTTAAATAGAAATGATATTATTGTCACTACCACGTTTAATAAAATAAATGGGCGATTACAGTTTAGTCCCTGACAATCTATTTTTGAACTCTAAAACCAGGAAAAAAAATTTAACATTTCCCGCAAACACCCATTTAACCTATACTCTCTTATTTTTAAAGGACCGCACTAGCGGTATCCCCCACCCCCATTCACCCACCCACCTCCCATTGTCCGAGCTCTAACTTGTTTTTAAAAAAATATCCTGATTTTAGAGTCCAAAAACTTCTTTTCAAGGACTAAACTATATGTTCCCCTAAAACATATATCATTCATATTTCACCCATAGATGTACATGCCCACATGTGAGGATTCCTTTCGAACTATAAATATAAAGAGTGATTTTGCATGTAACATATTGTTTGAAATAAAAATAGAGGCAATCAATGATCCACTCTTGGCATGAAACGTTTGAAACTAATAGTTTCATCTTAAAACATGTTTAGTGAGAAACTACTTTTCTATTAAAGTCAAGGTTCTAAAAAACGCAAGGGTGACCGAGCCGTGAGGGCAAGCCTTAACCTCTAGAAATCTAGGCAGATGTTAGGCGTAAAAAAATGTGAAAATGCGTTTAGACTTTTTTAAATATATTTTAATATTTTTACTATAAGGCTATTAAAAACACTAAAATTGTACATAACTCAAAATATGTCTGAATATATACAAACTAAAATACTATTTTTGAAATACTAAGGGAAAAAAACGCATTTTTTTGGACGAGGAGCAGAGAGGTTTGGAACACCATTTGTCTTTTGATTGTTTTGAATTAAATATTGGTCCGATTTTTTAAAAGAAAGTCTTTAAAAGGTGATATCGTTTCACTAAAGCGTTTTTTTTTTTTTTTTTAAATGTGCCTTAAGCTTTTTACCAAGAATAAGGCGTGAAAGACTTAAGGGGAGGCTAGGCGCCTATTAGAACACTGATTAAAGTAAATAAAAATACTATTACTTTGTCTTTTTATGTACTCTTATATTGTCTTTTTCCGTGCAAACTTTAAAATTAAATATCCCCCAAAATATAACTCCATATTTAGAAACGTATCTACGAGATCTATCAAAAGACATCCATGAATGATATATAATTTTAAAAAATTACGCAGTGCAATTTCCGACGAATTTTCCGGTGGTATAATTTCGCAATGTCAAACTTCAAGATTTCAGAGTAAGAAATAGTGAGAAATTTAATTGAAAATCTCACGTGAGTGTTAGAACTTAACATATTTTTTGATGTTTTGTATTAAATCTAATTTTCAAACAAATTTTTATTTAAGTCTAAATTTGTTAATTAATAGTGTGATAAAATCAAATTCATCAAAAAATAATAATAATAATATTTTCTTTTAATAACATGCCATGAAGTGATCGACTAACTTGCACGCACATCAAAAAATTTATATCCGTAATTCGTAACTTTCATTAATCAAATATTATTTTAACAATATTAAAAAATAAATTAAAAATCAAATTCAATCCATTCTCAAAACCCTTTCAACGATGACCTTATATCACTATGCCAATAGGTTCCTTAATGATTCATGCGCTACAACTAGGGTGTTCACGGGTCGGTTCGGATCGGTTTTGGACCCTAATTCAAACCGAACCGATCGGTTCGATTTTGGAAAAGGTCAAACCGAAACCGAACCGACTATGAAAAAACCCGTTGGTTTCGGTTTCGGATCGGTTTTCGACGGTTTCATGTTTGGGCCGGTTTTTTTAAGGGTGGTTTTCGGTTTGGGTCGGTTTTTAAAGGTGGGTAATGGTTTTTGGATATAAAAATATAAGTTATTTAGGTTTTTTTAATATATATATTGGTTTCGGGTCGGTTCGGTTTGAGTCGATTTTTTCCACGTATAAATTGACAACCGAACCGACATGATCGGTTTTTTATATCCGCAAATCATAGATCGAATCGGGCTAAAAAAAATCGACGATTTCAATTCAGTTCGAACCAGTTCGATTCGAATTTCGGGTTGAACGATTTTTTTGAACACCCTTGCCTACAACACACATTGAGGTTTCATTATTGGCTGCTAGTCTTTGGTCTGGGCACGGCCGCCACGTTGATCTTTCCTTTAAGATATATAAAAAAAATTGCCGACATTTTACATAATCCGTCGCTCCCCGCCCCACTACTGTCATTCCATCTTTTCTTTTTATAATATTTGCGACACCCATACAAAATCTATTTTTATATATTTATTTGTGAACATGCGGGTGCAAGAGGACACCTTTAGTTTCCCGAATCCACGTAGAGCTGTTGTGACGAAGGGTTAGCTTCTTAATGACGCCACGCAAACTCAAATCACACAGTTGATAACACTCACGGAAACAAGCTAAGATTATAATATATATATATAAGGGAGTGGCTATTCCATTTTGATACCAAATAATAATTATACCCTTATATATTTATAAAATTTAAATGTTCAATTTTTCTTCACTTCAGCCAAAACAAATGCATCTAAAAAATGACTAAAGATTTGTATTTTCAAGAAAAAATATTTCTTTTTATAAAAAATCACGTTTTTAATAAGAATTTGTTTTAAAGATAATTTTTTTAACTTTTCATAACTGTTTTAAAAAAACATTTAAATTGTTTTAAAAAATTTATATGTTTATTAATTAAAAAATTGTTTATAAAACATAAAAATTGTTTCATATGAAATAAAAACTGTTTTTACAAAATAGTGCCTTTATGTACATATGGAAAGTAAATAGTGTCTTTATGTAAGTGTAAAATAAAAAAAAAAAGGAAATTATAACACTTTATTTAATAATTCTAAAAATTACAAAAAAATAATTTTAAAAAATTAAAAATTACGAAGAAAAATACTCTGAAAAATACTAATAGAAATTGAAAAAATAATGTCTAGCGGGAAAAAACTGTTTTTCACCCAAAATATGATTTCCAACAAAAAAGAAAAAATCAGCAAAATATGCATTTTAGAAAGAAAGAAAAAACTGTTTTCCACCAAAAAACGAATTCCAACAAATCAAAAAACTATTTTCCACCCAAAAAATGATTTCCAATAGGAAAGTAAAAATTTCCAGCGAAAACAAATTGTTTTATAAAAATTATTAAAAAAAATTAATTTCCAAACAAAAAAAAATTTAAAAATTCATTTCAAAACAAAATTTTAATTTTTTTAATATCTACTAGTATTTTTCAGAGTTTTTTTTTTGGATGAAAAACAGTTTTAATAACTATTAGTATTTTTGGTTGAAAAACAGTTTTTTTGTTGTTAGAAATCATTAGGTGAAAAACAGTTTTTTTTCTTGCTAGACATTATTTTTTTAATATCTATTTGTGAATTTCAGTGTTTTTTTCTTCGTAATTTTCAGTTTTTTAAAATTATTTTTTTGTAATTTTTAGAATTTTAAAATAAAGAGTTATAATTTTCTTTTTTTTTTCATTATTTTACACTTACATAAAGACGCTATTTACTTTCCATATGTACATAAAGGTACTATTTTATAAAAACAGTTTTTATTTTATATAACCTTTTTTTTGTTTTATAAACAGTTTTTTAGTTAAAAAAAACATATAACATTTTTTTAAACAATTTAAATGTTTTGTTAAAACAGTTATGAAAAGTTTAAAAAACATTAGTTTTAAAGAAAATTCTTATTAAAAACAGGTTTTAAAAAAAAATTATTGAAAATACAAATTTTGAGTTGTTTTTCAAATGTATTTATTTAGTTGGAAGTAAAAAAATGAGCATTTAGGTTTTGTAAATGTAAGAATACACTTGTCATTTGGTAAAATGGAGTGAGAAAAGACTTATTGGGAGTGGAAATAGTCACTTCCTGTATAATTGATTATCAAATGAAATAAATTTCTACGATTCTATCTGATTTGTCCGTTGGAAAATTGTGGCTTATGGACTCCGGATAGAAATTCATTATATATATATATATATATACACACACACACACACACACACACAGTTTCCGTCCATGCAATGATCGAGAGGCATTATGCTTTGAACCACTTATTTTCGCAGTAACATCCTTTTTTCAAAAAGGGGTTCTAAATTCTTCTTCACTTTCAAACTTAAAATTTCTTTCCCAAGGGAATATTAATGACTTATTAAAAATTTAAAAACATTATGCGGAGCCATCAACGTTTTAAATGTGAGATCTAGGATTAATAAATGTAAAGTCTTTGCGGGCAATGTTGAAATGATTAAATCAAATGATCGAGTGGTTATTATAATATGTATCAGAACTTACATTAATGTAGCTAATATACGTACAGCATTTAATTGCGTTGTGATCAGCGTATCCTGACACATGATTGTAATCTGTCTTCCATTTTTATCATTTGCCTTTGTTTGAAGGTTGCTACACTATTCGTGTCACTGTATCATGTAAAATCCATTCGCTAAAAGGGCTTAATATAATGTGTCCTGTGTTATAAGATTGTCATTGTGACAGTTTTAAAGGTGGATTGAATTTGATTTTTAGTTTGACTGTCAAAATAAAATTTTATCAGGAAAAGTCACAAATCGTAAATAGAGATTAATCAAGATGCACGTAAGCTGATTCGAACACCTCATGATATGCTATCAAAAAAAAAAATTAAGATCATTGTGCCCATATTAATCTAGCATGTCTAATAAGAATTAAAACCAATTATGTATTAATTGGTGTCATCTCAAAAGAAACGGAAGCAAAATGAGTTGAATCAGAATGAGAAACGGTCCAAATTATTGCTTGCACATGCGGATACTAAGATGTTAGCTTGTGATAAAAGCAGCCAAATAGGCTACCATCTGGGCAGTGATTTTTGATAAATAACTTGGCGGCGTGCATAAAATTAAAGAGTGTTTGTTGACTTTGATCAATCCGTCAATTTGCAAAACCTAATAAAAATTGTCTTAGCTGTGAATCTGTATTTTTGCCATCCAAACCATTAATTCCTGTCGGGTTAATCAAACATAGTAACAACAGCTGACAATTTGATAGAGTTCGATTAAATTTACTTAGAGGACTCCTACTGCACTGCAATTAGCAATCCACTGACATGACTAGATGAGTTGGCAGTTATCATTTCACACAACTCAACAATTCTTTCCCTTGGTGGATGAGGATGGATATAATTAAAAAGATTTAAATTTTTAATTCTAATTTCAATTTTAATTTTAAACAAATTATCTTAAAATATTCTAAATTCATTTTCAAATATAAACAAGACCCTATTAAAATGCGACACAATACAATTTTTAGTTAATTTATCTAATACGATCACAATATATTATTTTATTGAGAAAAACTACGTCGACACAAAGGTCAACACGGTTTTTTAAACTATAAAAATATTTTTTTTAACAACTTAGGATTTTTTTATATAACTATTCTTTTGTGCCGTTTTTTTATCACAATTGGATAGTGTCGCTGTCGCGGATCCGCATCTCTTAATGAATGTGGGTCCGCCCCTCGGAACTAACCAATTGCGATAAAAAACGGTAATTGAAAAATATTTTTTTTAACAACTTAGGATTTTTTTTATAAAAATATTTTTTTAGTGCCGCATTTTATCGTAATTGGTTAGTGCCACTGGCACGGACCCGCATTCATTGAGAGATGTGTCAATTCCAACACGTCATGTCAGCGTGTCGCAACCGACACATATAACACGACACGACAAAAATAAAAGAAAAATATTTTTTTAGCAAAAATATGTTTTTAACAATAAAAAATAATTTTGACAAAAAACAAAAGATTTTTAAATGAAAAAAACATTTTTCAACAAAAAAAAAAATTACCGAAAAATAAAAAACAAAAAAAATAACTTTATCAAAATAAAAATAAAACAATTTTAATCGATTAGCTAGTGTCGCTGGCGTGGACCCACATCTATTAAATGATGCAGATCCCCGCCACGACAATAATCGATCACTGATTTAAGATATCAATGTTTCGATGTTTAAGAGACATCAAATTTTTTTTCCAAACTTTTATATAAAAAAAAATGTCTCAACTGTTAACAAAATTAATAGATAAAAATTGTTTTTAACAAAAAAAAAATCTTACCACAAAATAGTTATTAAAAAAATAGATTCTAAAAAAATAAATCTTACACTAAACCAACTTATAACAGGAAAAAAATTGTTCTCACAATAAAAACAGTTTATAACAAAGAAACCATTTTTAGAAAATAGTTTTGGAAAAAAAAAGGTAAAACATTTGAAACATGGATTAACCCACAAAAGAAAACTTATCTCGTACCCACAGACAAGCCATCTCAGCCGACCATCTTAGCCAGTGTAATAATCCGGTGCATTCCATCCGGTACCAAAAGCATTATTCATTTACTTACTATAAATTAGCATCCAAACACCGCGATGCAAGAACGTTTTTAAAGAAATTATTAAAATATACATTAAAATACCAAAAAGTATTTTCGAAATCATAAAAGAAATTTATTACGTGTAGAAATTTGTCAAACATAAGCCTAAATGGTATAATAAAAACTATAATTTCCTTCAAATTCAAAAAACTAATAAAAAAATAATCATGTTATAGTTTTCTTCAAATACAATGATATTCCTAAAATCTTTTTCTTACCCACTAATGTGTAAATATTAAATTTACAATAAATAAAAACATAAAAACAGTAATTTAAACGAATTAAAAGTTAAACAGTTAAATTAACCATTTCTACGGGTTTGAAGACCAACATCTCGAACAATAAGAAAAATAAAGCCGCACGGTGCAAGATGCCTCAGGGTAATAAGGTATGGTGGTGCAACTTTGAGTGTAACTGCCGTAATAGTCTCCAAATATAACATAACCTATGTTTTTTTTTTATATAATTAGAACATACTCATTAGAATGATCTAATAGCAAATGATATTTTAGGGTGAATTGTGAATTATATAGATAAGAGAAATGTGATGAACCTCAATTGTTTTGTAGATAAATAAAAGTAAAAATTAAGTATTTGTAGCTAAATTAAGTGAGTTTGATGGTTGAATACGAAAATTGAATAAGTTAAAAGGAATTGTTAGAAAGTGACATAAAATTAAATCTGTCCTAAAGGAATTCGAACAATTTCAATGTCTAAAGAAAGACTTACAATCAATAATGAAAATATAAGTTGACAAATTATATGAAAAGAACTCGAAATCTCTACCAGTGCATAAACAGAGTACTTTGGAGAAGAGGTGCAACTAGAAGAGCGCATATGTTGGAGGTTTTTCATAGGATTCATTTTTTCTTTGTATGTTATACTGCGTTGGGAAAAGGGTTTTATGGAAAAGAAAGATGAGAGGGACGGGTCATTTGAAGAGTCATGAATTCGTACATGTGTATTAGAATGTGAAAAGTTTTGAATTAAAGTATTCTAAATTTGTAATTGTGTGGAATACAAAAGGATTTAAGGGATTAACTTAATTTGAGTTATTAAAATTGTACACGTGTCTTCTTATGAAAATCACAAATGTCGATACCTGATTTCGCTGTCAACTTTAGTTATATGCTATAATGTGTTGCAACTCTCGCCAACCAAACCCCAGCATAATGATGATGAGGTGATTCTACTTTTACAATGTTCACTAATGTCATGTTTAATAGGAGTAGGTGGAATTAATTTTTAAGTCATTAATTTCATGGAATTTAATTCTTAATCCTCCTCCCTCCAAAGAATTGAGTTACATGACAAATCATTTTTTTGTGCTTTTACGTGTGAGTTATTTGGTATAAGTAAAAATTATTTTTCCGAATGAATAAGTGCTAACAAATGCATCTTAAAGTTGAAAAATGAGAAAGATTCTTTATTTGTAATGTAAATGTTGCTATCAAATTGACCCTAAATGTAATTGGATTGATTACACCTATCCTTAATTTTACCTCTACCCACTTCACCCCTCGAACTTTCATTTTTTGGAATTAACGCCTTAAATTTTCAAAATGACTTCAAATACCCACTACCATTAACACCATTAACTTTTTGAGCGGAAAATGGGTCATGTACATTACATGTGACTTTTTAGAAGGGCATTTTAGTATTTTAAGTTCTAAACAACAAAAGTATTTACCTAAAAATTATTTCTCTCTTAACTATGGCTGCCCACCTTCATGTTCTTCTCTCTCTCACACAAGAACACACACACACACACACACGGGACTAATTGTTGGGGGGGGGGGGGGGGGGAGATTGTTGTCGAACGATTTTGACCTGGGTGGCGTTGGGACTGCTGTCGAATGGGTTTTTCTCGATGTCGGTGGGGTTGGGATTTTGTTTGGTGGAGATTTTTTGGTTTGAGATCCGATTTAATTATTTTTTGTTTGAGATTGGATTTATTTATTTATTTATTTTATTTATTTATTGTTTGGGACTACCGTTAACTTTTTTTGACGAAAAATGGATCATGTACATTGCATGTGGTTTTTTAGAAGAGCATATTAGTATTTTAACCTCTAAGCAACAAAACTCTTTAACCTAAAAATAGCCCATCTCTCTCTCTCTCTCTCTCTCTTCAACAATGATTACCAACTTATCTCTCTTCGCTCTTAACTATGGCTGCACACCTTCATCTTCTTCTCTCTCTCACACATAAGAACACACACACGATACACATATTCGAATTGACACGCACACGCACACAAACCGAACTAATGGGGTCAAGTGATGAAGCTAGGAACTCAAGCTAGGGGTTGAATTTGTAAAGGAAATGACTAGATTATATATTGTAAAAAAATTTAAGCGGTTGAGTATTGAAAATTTTTCAAAAGTTAGGGGGGCATGCCCCCTCCAAAAAAGGTTGGTTTCGTCTATTTGAGGTCTGTTATCGAACAATTCTGGTCAAGGTTGGCTTGGTGACTATTGTCGAGTGGATTTTTTTCACTGCCCGTGGAGATTTTTTTTGGTTTGAGACCCGATTTAGATTTTTCTTAGTCAAATTTATTTTGTTTTCTTTTTTGAGATTAGATTGAGTTTTTTTTAATCTGAGATCAAATTTAGTTTTTAGGTTAGAACGTTTTTTTGGGAACTAGTATTGGATTGGACTGATTTCGGCCGCTGTTGGGGTTTGACTAGCGTTGGGGTTTTGCCCAGTGTTGGTATATTGTTAAATATTTTTGAAATTTTTCTCCTTAATGATTTTTTATTTTTTTTGTCATTTCCAAATTTTTTTTTTTCATTTCTCCCCTTTTTTTAGAGTTGTTCTTAGTATTTTATTTTTTTATTTTTTATGCATTTTTAATATTTTTAAATATATTTATTTTCAAATATTTTTAATTATTTTACAATGGCTTTTTAAAACCTAAAGTTTTCCCTATTTTTTAGCAAAAAAAATAATGCTTTTTTTGTATTTTTCAATATTTTGAAATATATTTTCCATCAATTTTTTTTTATTTTTTTGTCATTTCCACATTTTTAATTTTTTTTTTCCAGTTTTTCCATTTTGTTTAGAAATGTTTAGGTATTTTCAATTTTTCTTCACTTGTAGTATTTTTTGTCATTTCATTGGTTAGGTCGTTTTTTCTATACCGGTGTTGGATTAGACGGGTTTTGGCCGATGTTGCTTTTCTAATATGTTTTTTAGATTTTATCTTTAACATTTTTTATTTTTTTGTCATTTCCACATTTTGTTTTATTTTTTTACCCTATTTCTTAGAATTGGTTTTAGTATTTTTCAACTTTTTCTACTATTTTGTATTTTTAAATATATATTTTTTTAATTGGTTTTTCTTTTTTTCTGTCAGTGGATTTTTAATTAGATATTTTTTCCCTATTTTTCAGAAAATAATTTACATTTTTTTCAATATTTTGAAATATATTTTTCTGTCAAATGTTTTTTTATCTTTTTTGTCATTTCTAGATTCTTTTAATTTTTTTGTTTTCTCCTTTTTTTAGAAATGTTTTTATTATTTTTTTGCATTTTTAGTATTTTTGTCATATTCACCATGAAAATATGTTTGTTTTTCTGGAAATATATTTTTTCTGAATTTTTTTTATGAAATATATTTTCTTCCAGTATTTTTAGATTTTTAAAAAGTTTTTTTAAGCTTTCAAAATGTTTTTTTCTATAATCTTTAGAATTTTTGAAAGTTTTTTTTAGTATTTTCTGTAATTTTTATTCAGTTTTTTGTAATTTCTGAATTTTTATTTTATTTTTAATATTATCCGTACCGTATGTCGTAATTTCCTACAAGTGACAATATCCAATGCACACAAGTCAAATAAGAATAAATATCAAAGAGAGTAATGAAATCACACACATAACACACAGTGTATGAGGTTTGATAACGTGTTTACGTCCACAGGGCTTAAAATTTGCTCTTTATTACTTTAGGGAACTGATCAGGAGG
The DNA here is from genome assembly GCA_949130495.1 of Sambucus nigra. Taxonomy (NCBI): domain Eukaryota; kingdom Viridiplantae; phylum Streptophyta; class Magnoliopsida; order Dipsacales; family Adoxaceae; genus Sambucus; species Sambucus nigra. Next base: position 692,772,345 of record OX422207.1, read on the forward strand.
GTTTTAGTACTACTCGTTGATACAATATCACATGCCCCTTCAAGGGGAAACGAGTTATATTTATAGGGGACCTTAGGAGAGTCCTAAACTCCATCAATAGTTATCCCTAAGAGTTCGGACCTATCTTTTATCAACTTCAGTCGTTCCATGTGGTGAACACGTGGGAATCTTCTGTGACTTAGATTCTTCATAATCTTTAAGCGCAAGTAACCTTAGCGCTCATGCCAAGCATTTGTTTGCATAATTATAGACCCCACATTTCCCCCCAGAGATCAGGTTCATTTTGAGGTCACTTGGCTTTGTTGCATCTAGGTCGGCTGTTGATTTATAAGAAGTCTTCTTACTGAGGGGATAACAGTGTTCCTTCCTCAAAACTTGATTGTCGCTTGGAGTCTTAGTTGGTTGGTCAGAAAGAAAATTAGTAAATAGCCCCCAAACTAGAAAGTTTATGTCCATTAAGTGCCCCAAGGGCACGCTAGTGAATAGAGTCCAATTTCTTTACAGTGAATTGTCGCTTCGATAGCCGTCACACACATATGTGATCATTCTAATTTTGGGGAACCGTGAGGGCATTTTTCACCACAAGACAACGGTTCCCACTATTTTCTTACTTTCCTGTTCATTTCAAAAACCTACAAGCTTTCAAAGTAAAGCTTTTCACTGTCATCTCTTTGTCTGTAAGAAATCTCAAAACTCTCACTTCATTTCAATCGCTTTTCTGCACTTCTTCACTTTCTCTTTTTGATTTGTTCCTTAAGTTGTTATCTTTAACGATGGTGTAAATAATTAAGAGAGACATTGTTGAAAAATATAAAATTTAACTACCAAATTCCATAGTAAGTAAAGGTAGAATTAGTCTGGGGTCCCTGCGACCTTTGTGCCCACCCTGAGGGCCATTGGTTGCCATCTATTTTTACTGCAAAATGTGGGATCACTTTTTCCCTAAATTATATTTTTTAGAATTCTGCCAATATTTTTATGTGATTCCATCCCATGTCGCTCCAAATACTTGGAGAATCGTTAATTGGGTTCACCGCATTAATAAGTTATATGGAACCTATCTTGGCATTACTAAAATTATGTATTTATACAAATGGCAACAACTCATGAAAATATATATTACATAAAGACGACGGTGGATAACTAGGCCCTGGTCATGAATCTCCCCGATTCTGGTAAGGATTACTGGGATAATGGACTGGTTGTGAAAAATTGGCAACATTCTCCCCTTCCTAAGGGTGTGGCATATAAAGGGCCAAAATTCCCCAGGAAGGGCAAGGCATAGGTTATAAAGTAACTAAATTTTACTTTCCAAATTTTCTTGATTTGGGTTGATGTTGAGTGTATTTCCTTATTCTTTGCAGAAAAATCCAAGAAAAAAATACCTCGTGAACGTGACACAATTTTACTGATCTTTTAACAGTTTGCCTATTCAACAAAGGGTTGTAATGTTGATTACCCTAGGTCGACGATATTCCTGGTCAGCTACAAGAGTTCTACCAAATCTATTATTGCGAGGCTGGTAGAGCAAACACTGGTAATCCTCTTTCTCTTTGGATGACCCAGAGGCTTCCATTACACCCAAATGACCATATACTAACGGACAACGAGTGTTAGTAATAAATTTTTTAACAGTAATGTGTTAGAAAAAGGATTTTAAACGGACACGAACTGTTAGTAAATTTATTAATGCTAATGGATTAAAACATTAAAAAATTTGTATTGTAAATCATTACAATTGGGAATTTCTAACGGCTTTACTCCGTTAGAAAATAGCATATATTCAATACACACACACACACACACACATATATATATATATATACGAGACTTTTCTCACCCTTCCAAAATCAACGCCAACACTGAGTGAGAGCCAAAATAAGTAATCAAAGAAAATCACCAAAAAGTAATTCATAAGAACTCATGTTTTTTCAAACATTTAAATAATTAATGAAGTTGGCATATATAAAAACAAGAGAGATAAAGGAAGATATGCATCCCACGTGGACCAATGATAAATGTACACTTGCCCTCTTATGTGGCCGACTAGCCACTATGATCGTTATCCTAGATACTTAGTCGGCTAGAGGGTCAAGGAACTCCAGAACACCAACCATCGGGAAAATTAAAAGTTCCTTGGATGGGATGCCAACCATCACCGAATTCTAAGAGTTTTATTTATTGAACACATATGTAAATTCTTAGAAATATAAAGGCTTTCCATCTCTAGGGTTTTACACCATTATAAATAAAACATGCTCCTTCAGCTAAAGGGACAACTCGAATCACTCATATGCATGCCATATTGAGCTATTGTAAACGCAACAAAATAATACCAACATTAAATGTAGGCTATTTTACAGTAGAACCACTCTAAAAATATTTTATCTTGTGTGTGTAATTTGACTAACTTACTATATTGTTATCTGTGATTTTAAATCCGTATTAAGTCCATTCTTAGACATCAACAGATTGGCGTCGTCTGTGGGAGCAACCGTTACTCATCGTTCTCTACCTCATATATTTCATTCTTTGGTTTAAATAATGACTACTGCCCCAAAAATAAACCTAGCGGCTGTAGGCAATACAAAGAAATATCCACTCCCCCTGGTGAGACAAACCTCCAAAGGATCCTGTTTAATTTGGCTAAAGGATGGGAGGCTATGTAAGAATCAGTTAGATGTAAGACAAGTTCTCCAATTCTAGAAGAGATATGCCACCTCCACCAACCAAAAATGAAGGAGTTATCATTCTCATTCTTATTATGATAGGTTATATCGTCTTGGCGCAACTTCCCCATTCCGTTTAACAAATCACTATGATGGTAGATCTTTTTCCAAAGAAATACTAAGTGCCTTGGAGAGGCTAAGAAGGGAGTTTACTTTTAATCGTCTAGGTCCCCAAGTAACTAGTGTCCATCACAGGGAGTAGGATAGTTATCGTGAATACAGAGAAGGGTCCACACGATCTAGGGCCAGTATGAGTGGATTTGTGCATGCCGAGTAGACCTCTCAGGAGGAGAGTTCAACACTATACATTGTAAAGCCACTATATCTACCTTAGCTAAATCTAAGACGGAAGAACAATCTCAGAAGGGATCCATGCAACAGTTGGAAGATCGGCTAGGTGAAATGGAGAAAACTAAGGATCCATTGCAAAGGAGTTTTGTTAAAGGCACACCTTTCATCCAGACTATTATGGACTACCCCTTACCTTCCAAGTTTAAGCCACCAGTGGTCACTGATTAGGCATAAATTCTTCATATTTATTTCCAATAATTTAAAGGCTTTTATCACCACGTGCGATGCAATTGAAGTGGATTTATATCATATCATTGCTATTGACATCTTATAACAAGTACACACAGAGTTTCCTGTATTTCTCTTATATATTTCAGGTATTTCATGCACGCAAATAAAAGAGAGAAATCGGAATAAAGATTGAAAAGAAAAAGATGAAAATTCAAGGGTAGTAACATAATTGTGCAACTGGAAATCGAATGCGGGACCTAAAGAGAACTCGAAGACCTCGATGCCACGAGCATATAAGAAGAAACGACATCCAAATCTGAACCCCAGTTAAGAAGATATGGAGATATGAAAATGAGAAGAATTCAAGGAAAAAAGGATGGATTTTTGCAGGGCCCGAACCGATTTGGGTTTCAGCGAACCGGTTTGGTGTTGATTGAAATTTTATCTTTGCTACTGGAATTTTGAATCGGTTCGCCCTTTTCTTAAGGGCCAAACCAAACCGATTTTTCGGCACCTAAGCGAGATAATTTTTTCTCTTTAAAAAAATAGAGTTGTACACAATTGAAACACTTGGGAAAATGTGGAGTATTCTAGATATATTTTAGGTAGTTTTTACCTTAGAATTATAGAGAGAAGAAGGAAAGAACCCCAGTTTCAATTCATGCATTAAGATTCCACAATTGTTGATCAAATTCTCAAGGTTTTTAATATCAAGTTTGTCTTCTCTTTCTTATTCTTTCATGTTCTTCATCTTTGCATGTTTCTTTATTTTTCTTGTATTCTAAAGTTCTCACATATGTTTCATAATAGCTTCATCATGATTTCTAACGCATGCAACGTTAGATTTTTGGTTATTTCTCATGTAGATATGTTCGACTAAGTCTTTAGCGGGTTAGGGTACATGAACCCGACCTAGGGTTTGCAAATGGATTTAAAAGTGAAGAAAATAAAATTAACAATTCAAAGGTTTAAACTTTATCAAAATAAAGGTCTTAGGTCTTTTAATTTCGTTTGCCCTAGGTAACCGGAATGTTTAAGGGTGCAATTGGCATTTTGATACTTTATCATCCTCGTCAAATACAATTTTTGATTTGATATTGTGAGGAGTAAAATCCATATATGTCAAATTCTTAGAAAGTATTTGATGTTTCTTTGAATTGAGAATTAGGCTTTTGAAGTTTTTATGTCTACATAATCACCGATGGTTCGAGGGAGAGTGCCCTAACTCCATCTTCTCATATTCATTTAAAACTCGTTTTGCTATTCTTGCATGCGTAGTTTATTTACTAATTTAATTAAATTGCATTAGTTGATATGAAAGTCACAAATCATCATCTTTTATTCTTTTTTCATGAGTCAATCATTAGGGTTAATCGTCTTTCCTACTCGTCGTTATGACTTGTATCATATTCCCTGAGTTCGACACCCGATTTATCAGATTATTGTTTGAGCGATCGGCTTGCACTTGAGTCGTAAACACACGTGTTAGAGACACACTTTTTAAATCGCGTCAGTCACTCCAAAATATGATGGGAAAACTAATCTAGCCCTGCACATAGAGCAATATCATGCTGCTGCCGAGATCTACTCAGTGCTCAACGAGATGAGGTGTAGAGCTTTCTCCAGTTCTATCACAAGACCAGCCCAAATATGGTATAATAATATCCCAATAGGTAAAATCTCTACTTTTTATCAATTAGATGAATTATTCATAGAAAAGTTTTTCTTTTGGGCTAAGCCGTTCAAGAGTGACACTCATCTCTTGACCATACGATAAAAGTCGGGAGAAAGTACTACAGAGTATATTAGATGTTTTAACAAGTAAAAACTAGAGGTGATGGACTATGAGGAGAAGACAACCATTCCAGTACTTATGAGTGGGTTGCTCGCTTAAGATCTCTACTATGCTTTAACAAAGAATCCACCCAAAACTATGACAAAATTAATGGCTAAGGCTAGAAAGATAATGAATGCCGAGGAGGCTATGGTAGCTAAGGAAGCTCCAAATACCAAAGGTGAAATTCGAAAAAAACAATTCTAATTCATTTAAGAAGGATCAGAAAGACAAAAATCTTGATTGGATCAAGAAGTATGATTAATATACATCCCTTAACAAAGGTGTTCACCATATCCTGGAGGAAATCAAGGGGAACCGAGAATTGAATTGGCCTGGAAAGTTAAAAATAACCCCTAGCAAGAGGGATAAGTCTATGTACTATGAATTTCATAGGGACCATGGGCACAACATTGACAGTTGCATTGCACTGAAGAATGAGATTGAAAATCTTATTCGACGGGGAAAACTGAGCAAGTTTGTTGATCAGAATGGCAATCGAAATGATCGAAGGAGGTCTGAATCCCCACCTCGAGCAAGGGAAGACAACAAAAGATCAAGAAATGATTATTTTAAAGAAGATCCACACTTATTGAAGAATCTTGATGAACCATAGGTGGAGGTAAGCATGATATCCTTTGGATGCCACTTCATCGCAGGAAGAGGAGACGCGATTGCAGAAAGGAATGCTTACTTAAATGAAGCCAAGGCCTGACCAACTGTCAGATAGATTGGTATGGTCGAATACAATGATAGTCGGCCAAGAGAATGAGGCCATATTTGCAAGCTCACACCATTATTGCCTACACGAATTTACCTCTGTGATAGGCATTGAATAAACCTGAGAAGTCGGGAAGGTTAATGCCTTGGGCAGTTGAATTGGGAGAGTATGAAATTGTTTAAGAATACAGAGTTTGAATAAAAGGCCAAGTAGTGGCAGACTGCATAGCCGAATTCACATATGCAGAAGTGCAACATAATCCAAGTTTGCCTGCCGAGCATACTTCTTAGGAATAGAGCTTAGATCAAAAGTAAACCGAGATTGAGGCTGATCAATCAGAATCATTGGTTGTTCAAGAAAGAATTCAATATAGTAAGAAGATTTTCAAACATGGAGTGCTGGCAGAGGAAGATTTCTCTAAGGACACTCCATTTTGGCAATTATTTGTAAATGGATCATCATATGCTATTGAAAGTGGAGCAGGCCTCATCATTAACACTTCAAATAACTTAGATGTGGAATATGATTTGAGATTATAATTCAAGGCTTCTAACAATGAGGCAAAATATGAAGCGTTGATCACAAGATTGGAACTGGCTTCATCATTGGGCATCGACCAAATGTTGGTGCATAGTGATTCCAAGCTAATTGTCAATCAAATGTAAAAATTGTATGGCTTTAAAGGGGAAATGATGATGAGATATCATAAAAAAGATATAGAGGTAATTTATTTATTCACTTCAGTCAGGATAGTGAGGATTCCCATAATAGAGAATGCCTGAGTTGACGCTCTTGCTCGGCTTGCTTTAGTAACTCACACAGAACACAAGCGAACAGTCCCAGTGGAAATTCTTACCCATTGAAATATTAATGAGATGGAATTCAGTATCATCTGTGTGGAATTAAGTCCCTCATGGATATACCCAATTAGAGGGTACATTGAAAGATGAACACTGTCATCCGACCAGAAAGAAGCTAAGAAGACGAGGTATAAAGGAGCTAGTTATGTGTTTAAAAAAGGTGTTTTGTATAAGTGAGGATACACTATTTCCTTACTTAGTTATGTTCATCCAAACAAAGTAAATGATCTAATTAAAGAGGTGTATAAAGGCTCATATGGATCTCACACAATCGGGAGGTATCTAAGATAATGGATAATAATGTAAGATTACTACTAGACGATAATGAAAGAAAATTGTGTTTCTTTCACCAAGAAGTGTGATAAGTCCCAAAACTTTGCCACCATCTATAGAAGACTAGGAGAAACTCTAACACCTATCACTTATCCATGGACTTTCTCTATCTGGGGAATTGAATTGGTCAGACCAGTGTCGACCACCAAGTGAAGGTTCAAATATCTAGTTATAACAGTTGATTACTTCACCAAATGGATGGAGGCAAAGCCTTTGATTGATATGCCCTATAAGAGGGTTTTCCAGTTCATATATAAGTAGATCATTTACAGGTATGGCATGCCTTATGACTTCATCACCAACCATGGCACTCAATTTAATAATGAGGAATTTGAAGAATATTGTATTAGGTCTGGCATCCAGAAACTTCATTCAGCACTTGGGCACCCACAATGTAATGGCCAGACGAAAATCACCAACAAAACCTTGATAGATGGATTGAAGAAAAGTTTGAATGAGGCTAAATACAATTGAATTAATGAACTCCATAGTGTCCTTTTGTCATATAAGAACACTCCCAGAACATCAACGGGGGAAACCCCATACATGCTAGCTTTTTACACTGAGGCGGTGGAGCAGTTGAAATAGGTATGCCGAATCAAAGGATATTAAAATTCGATTCACCCAAGAGTGACCTCATAAGGAGAATAAATCTGAACATGATAGAAGAAGTTTGAGAAGATTTCTCTATTCAGATGGAAACTTATCCACAAAGGACTGCAAGGTTTTATAATCAAAGGGTCAAGCCGACCAACCTGAAGCAAGGAGATCTGATGCTCAAGAAAGTAATCTAGAGAAGCAACAAACTGGAGCCTAATTGGCATGGTCTATACTATATCTCGACGGTGATCCAACAAAGAATTTATCGTTTGGAAAGTTTGGAAGGAGAAGAATTCAAAAATCCTTGGAACGTAGACCATCTGAGCAAGTATTATCAGTAATTCCATTTTTAATATAATTGGTTATTTCAAGTTAATTAAATTGCCTCCTCCATTATACTTCCTTTTTGTGTTTTTTTTGTCATAATGGTGCATTACACCTTAACCATAAATTATTAAATTAATGAGCATGGTTCAAACTTTTCCAACTTCAAAAAAGTTATTTTTTATTTAAACGAGCATTGTTCAAATTTTTATAAACTTTTCCAACTTCTAGAAAAGTTAGTTTTGATTCAAACTTTTCCAACTTTAGAAAAGTGCATGGTTTAAACTTTTCCAACTGCAGTCTAGTTAATTTTGATTCAAACTTTTCCAACTTCAGAAAAGTTAATTTTGATTCAAAATTTTCCAACTTCAGAAAAGTGCATGAATCAAACTTTTCCAACTTGAGAAAAGTTAAACTTTATGTATGATTCGCCCTCGGCAAGTCAAGAACAAGAAGTCGGTAAAATTTCTTTATTGGAGATTTTATTCGACCAGGTTAAAACACAGGAATAATTATACATAACTAATACACTTGGTCGGCACCGATAACTAATGCTACAACTTATTACAATAAAGTTATTTAAATTTTTATCTAAGTGCATTAGTCGAATCCAAGGCCGTTCAAATGATTCAAAAACGAATCAAATATTAAACATTTGAGTAGGTTATTTAGTCTATAAGTAGATCAATTAATCAATATACAGGTTAGTTAGTCGGCTAAAATATTAATATCAACCACAAGATTAAATAAAGGAAAATCAATTAAAAATAACTTCATTTCATTAATTAAAATGCATTAATAGAAAAGGAAGCATAAAACTATTCTACTGGGTGATTTTCAATAGCCTTGCTCATCCCAGGAGGAGGATCATCACGGGTGATAGAATGATTGATAAAATCAAAAGGCTTACTCCTATAATGCCTACTACCAATTGGCCGATCAAGAAGATATTGCGGACGAACATAATCTACTTCTCCTTCAAGGCCAAAATCCCCAACATACTTTCTAACAAACTCTAAGGAATAACAACTGGAGGAATCCAACTGAAGTAAATCGAGAAAGGAGGATTAGGATAGTCTATTATCTATGGAGTGTTCCAGTGCCACGGTTCATTATTTATGGGTACCTTTAATAAAGCAAGAAAGTTCAACCAACCCCATTTATAACCTTCACTTATATCGTGCTTCATATGCACATCCAGATAAGTTAGAGCTTCATCATATCCATCCATCCAAATGTCTCTAGGTTGCTTATGGAAATGGAAAATAAGTCGGTCCACATTATCTTAAAGTTTTTTTATAACCTTCTATTTCTCTTTAAGTTGAGCAGCTTGCTCGGCCAAGGTTCTTCTAGTTGTTTCCTCATCAACAGTAGGTTGAGCAACTATATTTTTCCTTGATTATTGGCCAGAGAGAGATTTAGTAAAAGATCTTCATTTGGACCATTAGTGGTTGATCTCTTCAGACTGTCAAGTTTATTTCTCAAGGCATTATTTTATCTCTCCAACATTGCAACAATTGATCAGGCACTCTCCAGATCTTATTTCAGAGACAATTCTTTCTTGTGAAGAGCAGAAGTGATAACTTGTAGTTTTTTTGTCAAAAGCATTTTCTTCATTCAAGGCCTTGTACTTAGCCTCATAATCATAGTGAAACAAAGCTAATAACATCTTATGGGCGTCCCATAGGTGCTCAATCATCTCATAATAAGCAGCATTATTAGCTACAATCATATCCAAACGGCAATGAAGATGGATATATGACTCCTTAATTTGGTCGGAGACATCTGCTTTGAGCAACCCTGCTAAGTCTTCTTCAGACATGGGAACATGACCAGCTTCCAGAAGATTTCTACTCTGCTTGAATATATCGAATTCAGTAAAAATTATGGCCTTTTTACTAGCATCAAACTGGGAAGTTACAAAAATATGAGTTTATGGGGAAATCCAAAGAAATAGACAATACATAAAAGAAAAAATAAGAAAGAAATTAAAGTCATTCAAGGCATCAGCAATTGAGAAAAATATATTCTTTTATTAATTAATCTCGAAGTGCAAAGGTGGATACATCATCAAGAAAGAAAAGACAAAAAATAAAAAATACATATGGGAAAAGACAAAAATGGAAACTAGCTAAGAAGGATCTAAACCTTCTCCTTATCATTGGCCTAGTCTTGGCTAATAATAAGTAGGCCGACACTTGCTTCTGTCACTACTAAGGACTTAATGGGCATCATTGAAGACCCTTCTGACCCTTCTTTATCGTCAAAATCCTCATCTAAGTTAGGAGGAGTGCTTGGGTCATGCCTTTGGAATAGCTCGGAGTTTGCCTCTGTGCTGAACACCTTCAGAGCCTCCAACCAACCTTTCTAGAAGGAAAGTTTCTTGTCATACTCAATTTTAGCAGAGGCAGCAAAAAGGTCTTTCTCCCAATCTTTATCAAAAGCATCTTTACCCTTAGCCTTAAAGGAAGTAACTTTAGAAGTCAAGCCAACCACTTTATCTTCAGCAGTTTGAGCCCGAGTTGTGACTTCTATATGTTTATCTTCAACAGCTTGGCTTTACCTTGAGTACCGCATATTTTTTCTCGAGAGTTTGGGCCTTTTTCCTCAGTAGACTTTATTTTATCTTTTGTTTTAGTTTCCCTATCCTTAGCTTGCCTCAACTCCTCCTCCCAGAACTTTTGCTATGATTCAAAGCCTCTTGGGAATCAACCAAAGATTGTTTCAGGACCTCAAAAGCATCTTTCACTTCATCAGGAGAGGACCTCGGTTGGTCGTACTTCTCCATCATTTGGTTGAAGTCAACCAAAAATTGGAAAAAAGAGAAAGTACCAGAAGTTAGAAAAAATTCATCAACATGAAGAAAAGGTATAAGATAAGATAATCACCAGTGCCAAGTTATGGCAAACCCTCTTGGTTAGCGTCGACCTAGGCATAGGGGATGATGCAACTCTATCAGCGGGAAGAGTTCCAGACTAAATTAAACCACTAGCTAATCCTAGTTTAACAACAATAATAGTTGATCCAATGTTAAGGTCAACCTGGGTCTTTCTTACCAACTCTTATTGGTCGGCTAAAGTCTTCTTTGGAGCCAACGCTTGCTAGTCGGCTAAAGTTTTATGGGCTTATTTTTTAATGTCAGGTAAACCTCTATTCAATCTCTTAAATTAAAACTCGATAATTTGAGTCTTATCAACACCAAGGATTTGAGGCCTCTTATCACTGGCTTATGATTTCGTCTTAACTGGCTTCTCGCCATTGTGTGCATTCTTTTTGGACCGAAGGAGATAATGGACCACTCATCCAATTGGGCATCTTCCTCTTAGTCATATCGGTTGGAGGAGAAAGTGGGATCTCAAAGTTGTCAAAAGATTCAAATGAAGAAGAAGTTACTCCCTGGGTGAACTCAGCACCAGTATTTTCTATAGCTGAAGAAGTAGGCACATGATCCTCTTCTAAGTTGATAGAAACTTAGAGTAGCACAAGTGTGGGTCGGGAAATAAAAGATGTGATAGAACTTTTGTATTCCAACAAATAAAAAATCCATCTCGGGGATGTTCCTCTACAACCCACTAGTTAAGTCCCCACAAAAATTTGATCTCTTCAATATTAGTTTCCCCTTCTTTGGGGCACCATTTCTTACTTTCCCTAGGATCAAAAGGAACTAACAAAGTTAGTCAAAAAAATTCAGAAATGCATAACAAAATAAGAAAAATAAATAGCAGAATTATAACCTATGCCACGCCCTGTTTGGGGACACCTAGGATCGGTGTAAGATACTCCCTCAAGAAGAGGAGTGTGTTTCCAATTCTTAACAAGTACACCATAATCCTAATAATCCTTATTAGAATAGGGTAAATTCACTAATAAATCCCTATTTACTTTCCTAGTCTCTAGATAATATGTACTCTCTCCAACAGTACTCCATTTGTAACAAAACATCAACTCCTGGACCCCAATATGGGTCCCCTAATTCTCATTTAACATATGGACACCATTTATAGCCCTCCAAGTGTTGGGTGCCACCCTGGTAGGAACCACGTTAAAGTATTGACAAAATTAAAAAAAAGGTTTCGGTGGAAAAGTGATGCCACACTCAGCAATGAATAAGGTGGGGATCCAGTGACCCTCAGGAAGAGAATACACATCTATGGGACCTCGGGCTGTCTCTAAATCTATCCAAGCTGGAATTTTTCTTTTCTCTCTAAACTCGTCTAATAAACCCTCGGCTACAATGGGAACCATAGTGGAAATAAAGAAAAAGATGATAAAACAGAGAAAGAGGGAAATAAGGCTTATAGGGGATCTAAGGTGACTGCAAGAACTGAAGAAAAAATAATGGTAGCGAATGATCGTACAAAGAAGGCTTGAAAATGAAGGAAAACTCTTAAGTGCAGAAGGTTTGAGGTGAAAATAAAGGATGGAAAATTGTACCTATATATAGGTTGCCTCGATAAATAGGAACGAAATGATTAATTAAACGAACTGTTGAACTACCGTGGGCTACACGCTTCCCAAAGTTCCAAAAAACCATAGTGCACTTTGGCATTTTAAAAAATTTTGAATTATTTACTAAAATGCCATTATCAAATAGTACCAGTGAAAAATTTTATAAGTATGGGCGGTCGGTTGTCGACCAAACACTCAAAACAGTACGCCGAGCAATTTCCTGGGTCAAATACTCCATACTTTCGATCAATCATCAAGCATGGAGTTCTAGGGGCTATTTTTGTATGTAAAAATACTCTCCTACGTGGACCAATGGTAAATGTACACTTGTCCTCCTACGTGGCCGAATAGACACCATGATCGGCATCGTAGATACTTAGTTGGCTAGAGGGCCAACTAATTCCAGAATGCCAACCATCAAGCAGATCAAATGTTACTCAGATGGGATACCAACCAACACTGAATTCCAAGAGTTTTATTTATTATACACAAACGTAAATGCCTAGCAATATAAAGGCATTCCATTTCTTGAGTTTTACAGCTTTATAAATAAAATATACCCCCTTAGCTGAAGGGACAACTCGAATCACTCATTAGCTCAGCATATTGATCTATTATAAACCCTACTAAATAATACCAACAGTGGAAGTAGGATATTTTACTGCTGAACCACTCTAAAAGTCTCTAATCTTATGTGTTTATGATTTGACTAACTTACTATATTGTTATATGTGATTATAAGTCTAGATTAAGTCCATATTTATACATCAACAATTTTATAATTGTATAAGCATAATCCATAAAGCATATCAAACTTGCAACCATTTAAACATACTAGAAAAGGTTCACATGCATAAAAATATAAGTAAAAATAAATGTCAAGATTCATCCATAAACGTAATCAAATTTACTTTAACGAAGAATTAAGACATACAACATATCCCCCACTCACAAAGTCAGCTAAGGTATAGAAACCATCACGAGGAACTCCCTATAAATGAGCGTCAGCGTCGAACACTTCCTACATGCAAACTATCTTTTATCCCTATTGGGGATATTCGAAGTGACACGTTTATTGTGGTGGATCTATCATAATATGTCCCTTTGCTAATTTTTTACCAAAGTTATTACACAGTAGGACTTTGGTTTCATTCATGGGAACGTGGCGAGGATTCTGAGTTTAAAATGCACCAAGCGATGCGAAAACATTTTCCATGTTTGGGGTTAGAGGAAAAAGGGTGAATGGTTGAGATGCATCGATTAATTATGGAAGTGTTTAACGGTGCCCCACTTTCTTTCATGGTTATTACAATATGACATATAACCTGTAACATAAATGGACAAAAAAAGAAAGTTAAGAGCACAAATAACGCAATGAAGTTGTAACATGGCATAAAGAAATTTAAGAACATGAAAATATACCTTCAAGGTATCCTTGAAAGTGTATACTCATGAGTTAAGATCATAATTATACAATGTATCTTTTTCATTTTCTTTTTTCTCCCAGTCAAGTGTCTCGCTCACAATCCCAATATGAATAAGTTGTGTCCTGGAGATACGTCTTGAATAAGCATGAACACTTTCCCTCTTTTCCTTCCCAAATACTTCAACAACTACATTGGTCTCGATGCCCCCTTATCATGGCTACTTGTCTACAATGTCTTCTACTCTCAGCAGCCATCAACTCATTCTATAGTATGAACAACAAAATGCCAAACTATAAAATGCATGTGAAAGAGGAAATGCCAAACTATAAATGCATGAAAAGAGGAAATACTAAAGGAGAAATAAATAATAATATTACAAACAAAAATGAAATACTCACATATTTAGCCATAGCTCTAGCCATCACATTCCCATTTTCATCGTTGTGTCCCATAATCCACTTATCTATCCGCCTAAATTTTTTGGTAGGCTCTTCCTTTACCTATAAGTTTGATTTTAAGTGTGAGACTAAAAAAGTGTTAAGATCGAAAAATGAATGCCTACCTTTTTGAATGTTTTATGTGCATAACTACAACGCTTGAGACAATGGATAATTTGAAGCTTATGTCGATTTTCACTATTTTTCATATTTTGGTACTACTTTTGGGGATTATCTTCATTTTCTACAAAAAAAATTCCAAATTTAAGGATCAATTCCTTGAGGCACTTCACGACCATTGTTCCTTAAATGGTCTCCTAAACTTTTAAGACCAAGTTTTCTCAAGCAAATGGCGAGAAACTTCAGCCGAAACATTCAAATTGACCCTATAGAATAATGTGAATAAAAAATAGCAAAAGGTTAAAGAATAACAAAATGAGTTTTGTACATTTGCTTTAGTCACGAAGATATTATCATTTAAAAACTAAAATGTTGAACCCACGGTATATCTATGTAGGTTTAATATTTTAAAAAGGACAAGCACCATGAATCTACGATGTTCTAAAAAGAAATTGAATATTAACATTAATGTGCGTCACACGTCATCTTTGAAGTGTTTTGGAACCTTTTTCCCATCATCATATCTAACCGGAATAATACTCTGCACTAAATCCCCTAGATGGGAATTCCACTTCTTACTATTATCACCCACAATATATCCATCAATTTTCACTATTATTGGGATTTTATACTTTTTATCTCAGCCTAAAAATTTAAGCCCTTGTTTAAATACTTTGTAACTTCAGTTGTCATCGCTAATAGCTTCACGTGAAACCTTTTAGTCTCAAAATCTACAAATTTCCAATTAATTACAAGGATATGAAGTTGAATGTATAATGAACTTAATGTAAATAACCAGTTTCATAGATTGGTAGGACATGTTACTGGATTTATGTTCAATTGGGTAATATAATAAATACTAGAAGATCGTATTATTAGTACATAATTTACTCTTAGTACAATACTCAAACTATACACATAATGTACTCTTAGTCCAATACTCAAAGTATATATGTACATATGTACTTTGCATTCCAACCTTAGCACGTGAAAACTGCGAAGACTTGAGGTATTTTACCACATCGCCGTCTTTCTACAAACCAATTCAAAATGTTCTTAGGTAAACTATGATAGCTAACTTAATATACAACATTTGAATCTTTTAGAACCTAAGACTAAGAATTTATTGCCTAAACCAAAAAAATAAAGTTCCCTCTGTTGGTTTTTATCCCTCAAACAATCCAAAATTCGTACTAGGGAGTATGTCACCCGAGAATTGATGTCTTATTACAAGTAAAATGAGGATCTAGAGGTTACGCATCAAGATCTCGAGCTTCTTAAGTAGAACCCTAGGGAAACAGTCAGTACCTTCATAAGAAGGTAGAGCGATAAAGTTGCTACCATGACCAAGAGATCCTTTGAGGAGGAATAAGAAATATCATGAAAAATAACTTCTTACCTCATATTCGATTATCCATGGAAGGATAGTATTACCCACACTTTCGATCCCTTCAAGAAGATGGAGTAGAAATTGAGGAAATCACCACCAAAGTCGAATCTGAGCCAAAGAAAGTGACCGGACAATTCACTTTCCGAAAGTATGAGAAGCTATCCAGTGCTACAGTCTCAACCATCAACAACATTTCTCCACCTGCTACACCTTGGGCACCGAAGAATTATCCCAATCATTCCAAAAAAGAATACACTGAGCTCTATTGATTCATCGCGAATATTTCATTTAGTACCCACTATTCTTGTACATTCTAGTATTCTCACGTCCTTTAATTCCTATATTTAGGCTCATATATTGGATAACCTTTTTTTATCTATTTATGTGTTTTGTGGGGTATATTATGGATGTATAACATGAAGTTGGATACGTTTCGGGAAAGTTTTGTCATAAAATGAAACTTTAAGGGACATTTAGTATTTTAAACTCCCTATTTTGGATTTTGTGAAGCTATGAACATGTGAATCATTAAACTATCTTCGCGTGGACACTGATCGTACATCATTCTGATCCCGAATGAGGAAGTTATGGTCATTTTTAGAAAGTTTTGGCATTTTCTTCTACTTTAAGGGTAATTTGGTAATTTTATACTGTATAATTTGGAGGGTTTTAAAATATTATCATTTAGATAATTGAATTAGCTTCGTGTGGGTTATGACCGCGCATCATTCTAAGTCTGTATTAAGATTTTATAGCCATATTCGTGCGACGTGTCAAATTGGATCGAAGTGAAGTTTGGAACTGCCAGAGGCCAGGTCGACCAGGTTAGAGGCCATGTCGATCGGGTCCATTAGATAAAGACGCAAATTGACATTTTTGGGTTATTTTTTTTTTGTTTACTTTGTATCTTTTTAGTGGTATAAATAGAAAGTAGGGGGCTTTTATTTTTGGAGATATATCAGATATTATTTTATCTTAGGTTAGGTTTTGGGAGCTCATCTTCTTTCCATCTCTCTTTGGGTTCCCATTTTGTATGTATTACTATTCATCTTCTTACTCCTTTAATTCAAACTCTCTTTTATCCTTTTCTTGCTTTGTTAATTAGTTTACAAGTTGTTTTTATCAGATTTACTTGCTTTATTTATTGATTTCCTTTACTTTTATGCCATTTAATATGCTTTGTAGGTAACATAATTTAGGTTGGGATTATTTAACTCACTTTGAATTAAATGATTTCTTTTCTTTAGTGATGGATTAGATGATTTGAAATGGGTTAGGTTGTTCTTGATTTTACGCCTACGAGATTTAACGGCGTATATCATGTATGCATTATATATGACCCTACGTGTGGAATTTTTGGGATATTTGTTAACACCAAAATCATAGTAGGATTTTATGAGAATTTAAGGGGTGACAACTCTAAATTTAATTAATTGATTAAATGAGATTTACTCTTGATAAACTTGTCTTTCCTCGTAACCATTTATAGTAATTAACCCCAGGTGAGGGATATTATTCTCAGTCTATAGTTTTTACTCATTTTGTTAATCTTAGTTTAAATACATGCCTAGATTAATATTCATTGTAATCATTCCTTGTGTATTCGATACCCAAACTAACCGTTATACTCCCGTAAAGAGTGTAGTAATGATTTAGGTTTTTTCATAGACGTGGTAGCCGAAAAAAACAACAGTATCCTTACACGACCACTCGATTTTCACCATCTATCAAAATTGCACTGCTATCGTGGACTGTTTATTTTAGAAATTAATTATTTTAGTATTTTGTAATATTTTTCTTTCTATTTGTATTCTTTGTTAACTAGTTTTACAGGACTTCTACATTTAAGCGCCAAGAAACGCTTGAATTTGTTGGTTGCACATCATTTTATGGAAATCACCATCTTGAGCTACTTGTGGTAAGCATGTTTTATTTCAATGTTTTCGATAATCGTAATGATAACTCTCAAAACCCCCCTAAACCTATGACTTTTGGTGAATACTCATAAAGTCAAAAACTTGAAACATCTAAAATGTCTTTAGGTGAGTATTACAAAATTCAAGTTATAGGTTATGGGAATTTTGAGAATGATCTTTTCGATTGTGGGTCATAAAATCCTTATAATAATAATATTGAAACTAATTGCAATAGCTTTCAAAAATCTCATAATAATGATTTTGATAGTAATTTCGAAGTTAGTTTCCAAACTTCTCATTTCAAGAATCTATGCCTCCACCTATGACATTGCGTGAGGACTTGCGCATTATTGAAAATGAGAAATTTGAAAACCATTATAGGGAAGAAAACCATTGTTTGGAACAAGAGTTGGATGCATTATTCGAATCCGACAATGATTTTTCTTCTGAGACTTTCGAAGTTGAGGAATGTTTTGAACCAGATGATGAATTTTGCTTACATTATGCCTCCACCTATGACATTGCGTGAGGACTTGCGCATTATTGAAAATGAGAAATTTGAAAACCATTATAGGGAAGAAAATCATTGTTTGGAACAAGAGTTGGATGCATTATTCGAATCCGACAATGATTTTTCTTCTGAGACTTTCGAAGTTGAGGAATGTTTTGAACCAGATGATGAATTTTGCTTACATTAGAACAAACCATTTTTCACTTGTCCCAAGGCATAATAGAGAATGAAAGTGGGGAAGAAATGGATGCAGTATCCATTTGCAATGAAACAAATTCTTCTTTGATAACAAAAGAAGAAAGTTTCATTGAAAATTATTTTATCTCCTTCGAAATTCAATTTTTGAGCGATGATAACTCATCGCTTGAGATTGAATTTAGCTCCTCCCCTTTTCATTCTCCAATATTGAACCATTACAAGTATCCCATAAGTCGGTTCAAAACTTTAAAACATTCAATCCTTTCACCAATGAGGACTATTTTCTTGAGTTGCTTTATATGAAAGCATGTTTGCCTCCTTATGCGCCACCTCCCATTCCATTTGAAAAATCTTTGGGAGACAATTCAAATTTTTTATCCCAAGTGTATTTGTCACCCGTTTTATCCAAACCCCTTCAAATGAAATTTTCATTTTTCGAAATGTTTGCATGCAAACGAGGGTACGATAATTATCCCTCAAAGTTAAATTGTTTTTTGAGTGGACCCTCAAAATTTTCACTTTTGGTGTATAGTTAGTTAGAAGTTAAAATTGTTAGTTGTGCATAGTAGTTTGAACTTTCTTTATTTTTTAATTTTTATCTAATGCAATTTGTTAGGTTTAAGTTATTCTTTTTTGTTATGCTTGGTGCCAACATGTTTTGTTGATTCTTTAGACTTGTACTTTTGGAGATTGCTCCATTTGGGTAATATTGCTCTTTTCCTCTCTTTAACTTGGTACTTGGTTCACATCGAGGACAATGCAAGGTTTAAATTAAAGGGTGTGGGATATATTATCCATTATTTATTTGAGTTCATGATTTGATTATATGTTCTTACCAAGCATGCTTTGTCATAAAAATTAAAAAAGATTCACAAATATTTTCTTTATCGTTTCTCTTTTCTCTTTTATAGGGCATTTTGCCTTTGTTTCCAATGATAAATTTTAAGTAAATGCCCGATCCAATAGATAATTCAATGCTGAATATTCTCGATTTTAAAAGTTATTAGACTTTAGTCCTCGAATCATTGATATTATGAAAAACTTCATGAATTAAACTTTAATCCCATAAGCACATGCACTTTTCTCATTTAATTGATTTGGTTTAAGACGTTTTAAGTCTGTAATCTTTTATTACATTGTATATACTTATACCTAGTGAGTTTTGCGCTTTTCATTGTTTGTGAGTTTTTGTACATTACTCAAGCTTTGTGCTTTTCTTTGTTCGTGAGTGTTTATACATTGCTCTTTCCTTCTTGAAAACTTTTAATTCGTTAGTAATCTCACAACTCTTTCATTGATCATTTATTAATTGAGTACATTTTGAAATGTGTTACTCTAGCATGTTTTTCAAAGTTGTTTGGACTCGAGAATTGCGTAAACTTTAGAAAAGGATCATCGTCCCTCTTTGTTATATCACCCATATTGACCGTGACCTCACCTTATATGTTTTCCCTCGTCAACTCCTTTGAGCCTAAATATAATCGTTCATTTTAAAAACCAAAATCCCATAACCAGCTCCACATTGGAGTTATAAACAATATATATCACCTTCCATACCTTTATTTGGAATGATACTTGAGATTGAATGATGTTCTTATTATGTGGTTGCAATTAAGCATGTGAGAATGAAAAGAAAGGAAAAAGTGAAAGAGAAAATAGAGGAAAAGGAAAAAGAAGTGAAAAATAAAATAGAAGAGAAAAGAAGAAGAGAAAATAAAGAGAAAGGATTTCCATTTTGTACATAGTGTTCAACAATCGTTGCCACTTTCCATTGCTATATTCAACGCTTGTTATGGAAATCATTTGCCAAATTTGAAATTGCCCTCAATTTTTCATTATCCCAAGGGCTTCATACCCAAACACCTTTGAATCTGTACATATTCCTTTCATTTCATAACCTTAACCTCAAACCTACATTATAACCCTTTAAATTCCTATGTGATTCTACGGTAAATGTAATTCAAAAGTTTAAATAGTGCAATAATATGTCAAACTGCATGTCACCTTATTTAATGATAATATCATTTCATTGAGATTACATATTTTTCAGGTTATATATAGCATTCTATATTGATGACATGTGTGTGGCCTAGTTTCCTTTTATAATTACTCTTTATGCCCGCATGTACCGTGTGTGTTACACCCCATTTCATAGTGATTTTATTTTTTTTAGTGTAAACATCGGAGAGGATTGATATCTATGCACGCTTTAACGCTTATCCACATTGTAAAAGATTTTCCAAATCATACTTTACATGTGCTCGCTTTTCCTCCCACAGTTAAGGTTTCAATTCTCTGAAGTTCATACTATAATATTAATAACTACGGACTTTTGTGTGAATTCATTCACTTTACTAGTAATATGTTGAAATCCTTTTTGTTGCTATTGAGCTTGTCTTATTGGTTATTTGGTCGTCCTACTTTTTAGGAAACTTGATGTTTGTGGGTTTCATTCCTGAAAACGCGCACGAGATAACACTCATCCACTAGGGTAACGTAAGGGTTTGACAGCTTATTGCATATGCGAAATGCAATCATGTTCTTTACAAAAGTGGATTTTTATGATTTGTATGGGCATATATATATATATTCTGACTGGCTACCTCTTTTCTCATTTTCATTCGTCTTTATTACTAGGGATTAGCAATGTGTAACTAGGGGATGTGATTAGTCATGAATATTGCATTTAGTACCCATTACTCCTTCTCATTTTAGTATTTTCGTGTCCGTTAATTCCTATATATAAGCTCATATATTATATAACCTTTGTTCTACCTGTTTATATATTTTGTGAGGTATATTTGAGCTTTTGTAGGTATTATGGATGCATACTCTGAAGCTGGATATGTTTCGAGAAAGTTTAATCAAAAAATATAACTTCAACGACAATTTGGTCTTTTTAAACTCCCTCTCTGGGATAGTACGAAGTTATCAAAATGTAAATCATCAAATCATCTTCGTGTTTTCAATGACCATGCGTCATTCTAATCCCGGAGGAGGAAGTTATGGTCATGTTTAAAAATATTTCAGCATTTTCTTCTACTTTAAGGGTAATTTGACAATTTCATACTGGTCAATTTGGACGGTTTCAAATACCATCATGTATATAATAGAATTAGCTTTGCGTAGGTTCTAACCGCGCATCATTCTGAGCCCTTATGAAGATTTCATAGCCTTTTTCGTGCGATGTGTCAAAATTGGATCGAAGTGAAGTTTAGGATTTCCAGAGGCTACGTCGACCGATTCAGAGGTAAAGACGATCAACTCAATCAAATAAAGACGCAAATTGATATTTTTCGGGTTATTTTTCTTTATTTATTTTGTATTTTTTTAGGGTTATAAATAGAAAGTGGGGGGATTTTATTTTTGGAGATATATCAGATTTTAGGTTAGTTTAGGTTAGGTTTGGGGAGTTCATCTTCTCTCCATCTCTCATTGCGTTTCATCCTATTTTTTTATGTAAGTTTACTATTCATCTTTTTCCTCCTTTAATTCAAACTCTCTTTCATCATTTTCTTGCTTTGTTAATTAGTATACAAGCTTTGTTTATCAGATTTACTTACTTTATTTATGTATTTCCTTTACTTTCATGCCATTTAATATGCTTTATAAGTAACTTAATTTAGGTTAAGATGATTGAACTAACCTTGAATTATATGATTTCTTCGATTTGGTGATGGATTATATTATTTTAAATGGGTTAGGTTGTTCTTGATTTTACGCCAAGAAGATTTAACGGTGTATATCATGTATGCACCGTATTTACAAACCTGCGTACGAAATTTTCGGGATATTTGTTATCACCAAAATCATAGTTGGATTTTATGAGACTTTAGAGGGTCACAACTCTAGATTTAATTAATTGATGAAATGAGATTTAATCTTATTAAACTTGTCTTCCCATGTAACCATTTATACTAATTAACCCGAGGTGAGGGATATTATTCTCAATCTATAGTTTTTACTCGTTTTGTTAATCTTAGTTTAAATACATGCCTACATTAATATTTATTGTAACCATTATCTTTTACACTTTTATTTGAAAAATAATAAATTAATTAAACTAGCATATCATTCCCTGTGGATTCAATATCGATATTAGCAGTTATAGTCCCGTAAAGAGTGTAGTAATAGTTTAAGTTTTTTGCATAGCAGTGGGAGCCGAAAACAAGGACAGTGTCATTGCAAGACGACTATGTTTTCTCTATGCTCCACTGTCCAAAGTTTACCAAGCCCTGTTGAGATGAAACATCATCAAAAACCCTTGGAGCCCCATCCATTACTAAATTCGCTAGCCAAAAACTTCAAAGTCGATACCCATTGTGATTTCCCCCAAACTGTTGACCATACTACAAACCAATGCTTCCATCTTAACAATGTGATCCAAGGCCTAATTAACAAGGTTATCATCACCCCACTAGCCAATCTTAAACCCAATATCACTCGTGACCCACTTCCAGCACATACAAATGCCATATTTCTAGAGAGCGACCCAAAATTTGACCCATTTATTCAAATCGTGCCCAGCAAAGCACCCATCATACCCATAATTTCATCGAAACCACTAAAGGTTTGCCCATATTTTCTCTTACACCCTACATTCTTCACCGATAGAGCTTTGTCACTCCTTATAAGGGCCTAATTTATCGTCCGTACCCAATCTGAAGGGAAAGACATGGAGTTACCAGTAGTGTTGAACCAACTCTTATATTTTGGGATGACATCGCATGTCGAGATGACTATTGATTGTCCCAAATTCAGTGGCTCATTCATAGAAGGTTAAAAATGGGCTCGATAATCAGATGAAGGGGTGGTACCTATTGAACAAGTCACTCTAAATAATGTAGTATAGATAATGTCCAATGCTCTTGTTATGGATGAGTTGACTAGACAAATACAAGAATATGTGCCATAGTGTATGCTATTTGCAGATGATATTGTTTTAGTGGATGAAACTAAGACAGGGATTAATGCTATGATGGAATTATGGAGAGAAACTTTAGAAATAAGAGGATTTAAATAAGCAGAACAAAAATAGAATATGTGGAGTGCAATTTTAGTAGTAATAGGATGACAAATAGAGATGTGCTGGAATTTGAGGGTCAAGAGTTACCTAAAAATGATCGCTTTCGTTATTTAGGATAGATTATCCAAAAAGATGGAGATATTAGTGAGGATGTTACTCATAGGATTAGAGCAGGTTGGGTTAAGTGGAGAAGTGCTACCAGTGTTTTGTGTGATAGGCGTGTACCTTTGAAGTTATAAGGAAAATTTTATAGGACGACCATTAGACCCGTCATGTTATATAGGACAGAGTGTTGGGCAACCAAGAAATAAAATATGCAAAAAATGAGTGTGGCGGAGATGTTAATGCTAAGATGGATTTGTGGTAAAACTCGAAAGGATAAAATTAAAAATGAACAAATTCGTGAAACGGTAAAAGTAGCTCCTATAGAACATAAATTGAGAGAAAATCGACTTAGATGGTTTGGACACGTGAAGCGTAGACCAATGGATGCTCCTGTAAGGAATGGTGATTTAGTTGGTATTGATGGTAACACAAGGGGTAGACGTAGGACCAAATTGACTTATCAGGATATTATAAAGAAGGACATGATGTCATGTGGTTTAATCGAAGATATTGCACTGGACATAATAGAATGGAAAAATAGGATTCATGTAGCCGACCCCAAATAATTGGGAAAAGGATTTATTGAGGTGAGTTGATTTGAGTTGAGATAATGTCCAATGCATTTCGACAGACAAGTGAAATTTGCAACATTGATGAGCTACTCATCATTTTAAAACTTCGAGGATGGTTGGTTTGTTCACTTTTTCACCCTCCCCGCCAAGTGGGTAGATTTATACCATGAGGCCGTCGAGGTTGTTGAATGTATTGATTTCTCTTGGCAAGAGGACATTGTCGCCACTGGATGGGGGGGAAGAATTTGATAGTTAAAATGACAAACTCGGTCAGGAAGAAGCTAGTCTAGTAGCCATCACGTGTGAAATGATATTTTTCAAAGATATGTTAAGGGAAATCGATAAGGTGGCCATTTAACCAGAAATAGATAAAGATATAGGGTTCTTGTTCTTCCCCATCTCAGTAAATTACATAACCAGGTTAGGGAGACCCTACAAATATCTGATTCCTCATGTGACATACATAGATAAAGGAAAGGGAGTTTCCAAAGAGCTGCCCATGCCAAAAATGACCATTTAAGAGAGTAGAGTCCTTGACCAGCTCAAGAAAACTCAAGCCAATATCACCCTATGAGGGATTTTCATGTCATCCTAGTTGCACTGTAATGCTCTAATAAAACTCCTCATCGGGCTTACAATCCCTCCTTCTACCACTCTCGAAGAAGCCATAAACATGGATGGGTCCTTAGCCTCTTCCAGACACCACTCCTTTTTTGAAGAAAAGATACCAAAGATCGGCGCTGATCATAATTATGACCTCAACATATTCGTCGAAGTCTTGGGAAAGACAGTTCCACTTTCACTCGTTGACAAAAAATCAACTCTTAATATTTTCCCTCTTGAAACTTCTGTCATCGTGTGTGCTTACGACAACACCCGTTGAGACGTAATGGGGTCAATAAAACTCACAATAGGGGCTGGCCCTATCAATTATGTCACCAAGTTCCAAGTCATTAACATACATACATGTTTCAATCTCATTGGTTGTATATGTCTCCACAAAATCCGAGGGGTATCTTCTTTTCTTCATGAGAAACTAAAGTTTTTCACCAAAGGCCAGGTTATCACTATCTTGGGAGATGACGACAGTTCAGACAATGCCAACATTAAAAATCAAATATTGGAAATCTAACATGGGACGAATGACATGCTCCTCTCTAGATTCAAAGTTGATCCACTTTCCATTCCAGCAAGAGATACTATCAAAGACTGTGTCTATCCAGAACACAACTCGTATTGCAACGTCAATGTGATCCAGATTGTTGATACCAAATTTAGTCTGCTGACATGGACAAATCACATGAAGACACGTGTCAATTTATATGGTAAATACGAATACTCCAAACGAACAAATCAAGACCACCGAGAAACTAATGAGTTTCGAGCAACTCAAGTGTGACAAGCAACTCAAGCTCTCCGAGCAACTCAAGTGTGTCGAGCAGCTTAAGCGGTCCGAGCTACATAAGTGTACAGCGTATCCAAATCAAGAGAATCTAGGATATAATTGCGCATTAATATAGTACAGATGTACATGTCTACTGGGTAACAGCGCCTTGTCCTTTCATTTGTACACCCTCAAGGCTATAAATACATTGTAACCTCCTCATTAGCAGGGGACTCGGAATTTCTTGGTAAATCCTTTATCGAGAATTCTGCAAACAGTCAGCAATATCAAATACAGTGGACGTAGGCCATTCTTACAAGGCTGAACCACTTTAAAAATCTTTTGTCTTATATTTATATATTCATTTTTATCTGTGATTAAATAACTAGATCAAATCTAGTTTTTTACATCAACAGATTGGCGCCGTCTGTGGAAAACGATTGTAATTATCATTTTTCACCAAAACAATTCATCATCAATGGCTGATAATCCAGTGATCAAAACGCTGGAAACCCCTCAAATCCATCTGCTCCCCCAAATGTTCAAGATCTTACTGGTATAGTGGCTAATCTAGCCCAAGGCTAGACAGCCATGCAAGAAACTATGCGACAACTCATACAAACTGTCCAGGGTGGAGTATCTACTCATTCTGGACAACGAAGCATTCAAAGAAACACCCATTTACCTTATTCGCGTACTAGGCGAACGTTACTCCCAGAGGAATCTCGATCCAGACGTACTGATTTATATCGCACTGAGAGATCTGATGATTCTTCTTATCAACCTGGTCGAACTTCATCAATACGAGCTACAGATACTCAACAAAACATCACTCTCTCTCCATAAAGGACTAGTGCATTGGAGAGGTTAAGTAGGGTCTCTCCTTTTGATCGTTTGGGCCCTAGGAGGAATAGAAGTCCTCCTAGGATTGTGTCGAGGAACTTTCAACGACCATCCGATCTAAGGGAGGGTTCTGCCCAATCACGACCAACTGCTCGTAATGAAAGATCCCATGAAGAAAATTCAACACGATCAGTTGCTCGAACCAACAGGCCCGAGGAGGGAAATGATGCATGTAAAGGCTCTATACAACGGTTGGAGGATAGACTAGGGGAAATGGCTAAGGCCAAGAATCCTCTACAAAGAACTTTTGTCCAAGGGACACCTTTTATCCAGGCAATTGTGGATTTTCCCACACCATCAAAGTTCAAAGCACCTGTTGTGACTCCTAAATATGATGGAAACACTGACCCTGTCCTTCATATAGAACAGTATCAAGCTGCTGCCGATATCTATGTCGTGCCAGATGAGATGAGATGCAGGGCATTTTCGGGAACTCTTATCGGATCTGCTCAAATATGGTACAACAATCTTCTTCGGGGGAATATTTCAACTGACCGAGTTCTTTATTGGAAATTTCTATTTTGGAGCAAAACCATTTAAACGAGTAGCACACTTGTTAAGTGTTAGACAAAAAGCAGGTGAGAGCACCAGGGATTATATAACTCGTTTCAATAACGAGAAGCTCGAAGTTATTGATTACGAGGAAAAGACAGCAATTACTGCTCTGATGAGCGGACTGTTGCCAGATAAATTATACTACACTTTAGACAAAGATCCGCCTAGAACCATGGCAGAACTAATGGCAAAGGCAGCGAAGGTTATGAACGCCGAGGAGGCTATAGCTGCGAAGAAGAATATGGATACCAAAGAGACCAAGGTGGAGGTTGATAAGGCTGAAAAGAAAGAGCATAAGAACAATGGTGGTAACAAGAAGTCAAAAGCAAAGCCAACATGGGAACTGTTGAAGAAATTTGGAAATTATACTCCTTTGAAAGTATGGACATAAATCACGTTCTGGAAGAAATCAAGAACAGCGAGGAGCTAAACTGGCCAGAGAAAATGAAGACAGATCCTGACAAGAGGAATAAGACCAAATATTGCGAGTTCCATAAAGACCATGGTCACACGACTAAAAATTGCATAGCTCTTCAGAATGAAATTGAAGCACTCATCAGACGAGGAAAGTTGGCCAAGTATGTTGATCGTTAAAATGATGGAAAGAGCAACGATCGAGCAAGACAGAGGTCTAGATCTCCTCGTCGAGCAAAAGAAGATAAGAAGAGAAGTCACGAAGAGGATCCGGATGATGACCAAGACGACCCCGATCTCGCCAAAAGACCAAAATAGCCAGAACGTGAGGTATTTTCTAGCCATTTTGGATCATTTGAATGTAATGTCATTACAGGTGGAGATGTAGGAGGCGGAGATATGACTGCTGAGAGAAAAGCCTACCTCAATGAGGCTCAGGCTTGCTCATACATTCAACGAATAAATCTGGCTGAAGATGATCGCCTGAGGAAGGTGAATAAGGATAAGCTGGTCATTGGTTTCTCTAAGAACGACTTGGCAGGTGTACTATATCCTCATGATGATCCATTGGTGATCAAGATGAGAATGAGGGAAGTGGTGATATCACGAGTACTGGTGGATAATGGTAGCTCGGCAGATATCATGTTCTATTCGTGCTTTGACAGTTTAAATCTAAAGCTAGCCCAGTTGGATCCATATCATAGACCCCTCCTTAGTTTTACTGGCGAGAAGGTTTTTCCACTTGGGACGATCAAGTTGGATATGCTTATCGGTACATGGCCTGCTTGTCGAACAGAAAGAGTACGCTTTTTTGTAATAAATAAAAATGTCCAATCAGCTTACAACATCATCATGGGAAGAGTAGGTCTGAAGAAATTTGAAGCAGTACCATCTACTGTGCATTAATGTCTAAAATTCACAACCAATTTTGGGGTGGGAGTTGTGAAAGGCGACCAGAAAGTATCTCGGGAATGCTACTATTCATCTACCGAGCAGGAAGAGCATGAAGAATTTAGAAATAAGACTACTACCTACCAAATAGAAGATGCGAAAATTAAAACATTAGACCCTAGAGACGAGTCCCAACTCGTAAAAGGGCAGGTTATGGAGGCTACTGAGAATGTCATTCTAGACGACGAGTATCCAGAACGAACAACTCAAATTGGTACATCCTTGGATGAATCAATAAAATAAGAATTGATAGCATTCCTAAGGCGAAGAAAGTAGAATTTTGTGTGGAGTCATGAAGACATGCCAGGAATAGATCCGAATTTCTTGTGTCATGAGCTCAATGTGAACAAGGAAATCAAGCCAGTAAAGCAGCGAAGAAGAGTGTTCAGCCCTGAGAAAAATTAAGCTATATAGGAGGAAGTAGAGAAACTGTAAAAGGCCTCTTTCATTGAGGATGTTAAATATCCTGACTGGCTAGCAAATGTGGTAATGGTAAAGAAGAAAAATAACAAGTGGAGGATGTGTGTAGACTTTACCGACCTTAACAGGGTATGCCCAAAGGATCATTTTCCTTTGCCCCGAATTGATCAACTGGTGGATGCTACCTTGGGGCACGAACTATTAAGTTTCATGGATGCTTATTCAGGTTATAACCAGATTAAAATGAAGCCTGAAGATAGGGAGAGTACCTCATTTATTACCCCAAAGGGAACTTATTGTTATAATGTTATGCCTTTTGGACTTAAAAATGCAGGTGCTACCTATCAGCGGTTGATTAACAAGGTGTTTGCAGAGAAAATTGGTCATAACATGGAGGTTTATGTTGACGATATGCTAATAAAGAGAAAGAAAGCTGTTGATCATCTAGTTGACTTAGGCCAGACCTTTGATCAACTAGAGGAATATCAAATGAAGCTAAATCCCACCAAGTGCATATTCGGAGTACGAGAAGGCATGTTTCTCGGATATATCGTAAATCAATGAGGAATTGAGGCGAACCCTGAAAAGATCAAGGCTCTATTGGAGCTACGATCCCCAACGACGAAGAAGGAAGTACAAAGCCTTACAGGGCGAGTTGCAGAACTTAACAGATTTATGTCACGAGCAACTGATCGATGTCTCCCATTCTTCAAAACACTCCGAAAGGCTTTTGAGTGGAACGACAAATGTTAGAAGGCTTTTCAAGAATTGAAGAAATACCTGGGATCACCTCCATTGTTATCCAGGCCAGTGATAGGAGAAAGACTATACTTGTATCTGGCAGTCTCAGAAAATGCAGTAAGCTCGGCGTTGATAAGAGTGGAGGATGGAGTGCAAAAACCAATCTATTACACTAGCAAGGCCTTCCGAGGAGCAGAGATCAGATATCCAAGGCTGGAAAAGTTAGCACTGGCATTGATCGAAGCAAGTAGAAGAATGAGGCCATACTTCCAAGCTCATACTATAGTTGTGTATACAGACATGCCATTAAGGCAAGATCTGCACAAACCAGAGAAATCAGGAAGATTAATGTATTGGGCTGTAGAATTAGGTGAATACGATATAATTTATGAGCCTAGGTCGTCGCTTAAAGGGAAAGCAGTGGCAGATTTTATCGCAGAGTTCACCTATCCAGATACCTCCGAAGAGCAGAAGTTGAATATCGGCCAGCCTGTGGATGTTATGGGATCATCAAACTTAAACTTCGACCAACCTCAGTCGATAGAAGAGCAAGAGAAGATGGTTGACGAGCAACAAGAAGTGCTGGAGGAGGATATAAGGAAGCATCAAATATTCCACCGAGGAACTCTGTCTGACCAAGAGTTTGATAATGAGATACCTGTGTGGAATTTGTATGTAGATGGTTCTTCGTGCACTACAAGCAGTGGAGCAGGGATTGTTTTAAACAGCCCAGATGAGATAGATGTGGAATATGATCTGGGCTTTCAATTTAAAGCTTCTAAAAATGAAGCTCAATATGAAGCAATGATTATTGGTCTTAGTTTGGCAAAAACCATAAAGGCTGAGCAGGTTATCGTATTCAGTGACTCACAATTGATCGTAAATCAAATGCTGGGGGTATATGCAGCTAAAGGAGAATTAATGATCAAGTATCATGCAAAATCAATGGAGATTGTATCAAGCCTGATCGCAGTACAGTTAATTAGAATACCAAGATTGGAGAATGCAAGAGCAGATGCCTTAGCTCGGTTAGCTTCAGCAACACGCACTGAGCTAAGAAGAACAGTCCCAATAAAAGTCTTGGCTAGTCGGAGCATAGACGAAGATCTGATGATGAATTTTATTACCCTTGATTTAAGACCATCTTGTATGGATCCCATCAGGGCATATATTGAAGAAGGGGCTTTTCCAACTGATAAACTAACAGCCAAGAAACTGAAGTTTAAAGCTGCTCGTTATGTATTGACTAATGGTATTTTATATAGACAAGGAATTATAGCAGGTTTGCAAAGATGTGTGCATCCCTCCGAGGTGAAATATTTGATTGAAGAAGTCCATGAAGGGTCCTGTGGAGCCCATGTAGCAGGTCGGATGCTTTTGCAAAGAATAATGACGCAAGGATATTATTGGCCAACGATGAGGGCTGATTGTATAGCATATGCCAAAAAATGTGACAAATGTCAATGCTTCTCTTCTATCCGAAGAACTCCCCAAGCATTATTAACACCCATTACTTCCCCTTGGCCATTTTCCATGTGGGGAATAGACTTGGTTGGGCCACTTCCAACAACTAGGGGAAGATTTAAATATCTCGTGGTCGCGGTGGATTACTTTACTAAGTGGGTGGAAGCTGAGCCTCTTATTGATATGACCTATAACAAGGTGTATCAATTTATTTGGAAGAATATAATTTGTAGATATGGTCTTCCCCATGCATTCATTACTGATCATGGAACCCAATTTGACAACGAGGAGTTTGCTGCATATTGTCATCAGTCAAACATATTGAAAACCCACTCTGCACCAGGCCATCCCCGGAGCAATGGACAAACTGAGGTGACAAACAGAACGCTGCTGAATGGTTTAAAAAAATGACTGGATGATGCAAAGGCAAATTGGATTAACAAGCTACATTTTGTGCTGTGGGCTTATCGTACAACACCACGAGCAGCAACTGGAGAATCTCCATACATGCTAGCATTTGGAAGTGAAGACGTCATACCAGCTGAATTGGGTTTTTCCACGCATAGAATACTGAATTTCAATTCTCCTATCAGTGACCTGATGAGAATATTAGACTTGGATATGCTCGAGGAAGTTAGAGAAGAAGCAGCAATCAGGAATGTTGCATACCAACAACGAACATCTATGTTCTACAACAAGAGAGTAAAGAAGTGTGATTTGAAAGAAGGGGACTATGTGCTAAAGAAAGTAATTCCAAAGCCCAACAAACTGGAAGCTAACTGGCATAGACCCTACAGAGTAACAGAAGTTGTTCGACCGGGGACATATAGGATTGAAACCTTAGAAGGAGAAGAGTTTAAGAATGCATGAAACGCAGAGCATCTGCGCAAATATTATCAGTAGTTAAAATCCCTATGTAATGCAATTTTCTTCAATATGAATAAAGTTTTGGATGTTTTACCCAATTCTCTCCTTTTGTTGAAATTTTTCGGAGTAATAGTGCTACACACTACGCATCAAGTTCAGAATAATCATGCATTAAGTCCAGATAAAAATCCACCAAATCCGGTTGGTCGGGAATAAAAATCCAACAACTCCGATTGGTCGGGAATAAAAATCCACCAACTCCGATTGGTCGGGAATTAAAATCCACCAACTCCGGTTGGTCGGGAATTAAAATCCACTAACTTCGGTTGGTCGGGAATAAAAACCCACCAACTTCGACTGGTCGGGAATTAAAATCCACCAACTCCGGTTGGTCGGGAATTAAAATCCACCAACTCCGGTTGGTCTGAAATAAAAATCCACCAACTCCGATTGGTCGGGAATTAAAATCCACCAACTCCGGTTGGTCGGGAACAAAAATCCACCAACTCCGATTGGTCGGTAAGCCAATTTCAATCAACTCCGGTTGTTTAAATTAAGCAATACCATGGAATGTAAGTTGTTCTATTGCTTAGTATTAAAAAATCACTACAGTGAGATAAGTATGTCATAAACATATATATATATACTTACCAATGAACAAGCAAAGACATTCTGCAAATTACTTAGAAGAAAATGAAATGACAAAAGACGAAAACTTTTCATTCAAATCGAGAAGGATTACATACACTGAAAAAAGAAAAAACCATTACATAAAAATCCTATTCTACTAGTTTCTTTACCTCTGCCTTTGAAACAGGTTCTAATCCAGCAGGAGGATCATCTAAGGTGTAAGGAAAATTTATGAAGTTCAGATCTCGAAGCATCCTGACATTCATCACAGATGTCCGATCAAGCAAGTGTTCCGGGCGAGATATCTAGAAATTAGAATGAAGACTATAGTCGCCGAGATACTTGGAAATTAAGAATTGGGGAATTGCCCGAGCAGGAATCCAGCTCATATCAAGTTTAAAAGGTGGCATAAGCAACTCGATCAATCCAGGGTCATAATAATTCCATAGATAGTGGCCTTGCTCCAACTGTAACACCCCCAGTGCATTCATCCATCCTTGCTTATAACCCTCGTTATTTGACTGCTGGATTCGATCATCGAGATGATAAAGAGCTTGGTTGTATCCAGCCATCCAAAACTCCCCGGGCTGTTTGTGAAACTGGTAAGTTAACCTCTCCAGTTGCTCGTGGAGGTTCTTCACTAAAAGTTCTTTATTCTCCAAGGCAGAGCTTTGTGTGGAAAGTTGCTCGTTGAGGTTCAGAATCTTCTTGGACATCTCTGACAAAGCCTGATTCTTCGCCACCAACTGGAATGCTTAATTCTCCAAGGCTGCCTGCATTCTAGCTTCTTCAATAGTAACCCGAGCAGCCCTTGCTCACCCCCGAGAAGCTCTTACTCGTCCGCGAGCAGAAGTAGAGGGTCCAGTCCTCTTTAAGGTTTCCAATTCATCTCTCAAATTGGCATTTTCAACCTCCAAGGAAGAGAAACCTTTGTCATTGACAGGGACCAAGGCTCCCGAGATAGATGCTGCAGATTTCAGTTGGGATATCTCTCCTCGCAAAACATTGTTTTCCTGCTCCAGTAGTTTCGCGATTTGCCTATGCTCCTCGACCTCAATCCTTGGAATTTTCTCTTTCTTCTCGTAAACAGCGATGAACTTATCATATCCTTTATCAACATTCAGTTGCTGATATTTTTTCTCATACCCCTGGTGCAAAAGGGCAGAATATTCCTTGTATTGTTGTTGGAGTTCCTCGATGGTACCTTGGAGATCTTCAATCATCTCGTAATATGCTACATTATTGGCAACTGCGCGGTCGAGCAAGCACTTCAAATATTAGTAGGCTTCAACTGCTCGTTCAGAAGTATCTGGACCAAGGATGTCAATAATTTGAGCTTCATTCAGGTCAGCATAGCCAGCCTTGAAGTAGTCATTGCATTTTTTCATCAGTTCAGTATCGTGAGCTGACAAGATCTCCATTCTAGCCATAAACTAGTAAAGAAAATAGATAGAAAGAATTAATAAGAATGCAGACAGAGCAAGAAGAGGAAGAAGTCAAGATAAACAACCAAAATCTTGAATTTTCATTTCATCATAAAAGAAAATACAAAATTTGAGGCTACATCCAATAAAGTGACAAAATAAACACCCAAACTACTCTACACCTTCTTTTTATTTCCTATAACTTTCTCAGGAGATTTCGAAGAAGAGGCTGGTTGCTCGGTGGACACGAGTAGCTGCTCGGTAGGAGTAATAGTTGGTTGGGGTTGCTCGGATCACGATTGAACAGATGGAACAGTAAGGGCCTAATATCCAATTACCATGGAGGATTCTTCTAAGGAATCTTCATCCTCTTCTTATTCTCCAGAAGAGGGAGGAGGGCCATGAGTATGTTACTGAAATAGGTCATAATCTTCAGCGACTTTCAGCTCTTGTAGGGCTGCCACCCATCCATCCCTTAAGTATTTAAGGCTGGCATATTCCATTTGTGAGGACATGGCATCCAAACACTTATTTCAGCCCTTGTCCCAACCTACGCTGAAGGATTTTTTGACAGCTTTCTTCCTTTTAACCTTCTCCGAGAAAGTCCTCTCAGTAAGAAGTTTCTCGGCAGTTTTTAGCTTCTCCTCCACCTCCTGCTTCTGGCAATCAACATCACGGAGTCTACAAACCTCCTCTTCAGCAGCTTTGAGTTTATTCTCAAGTTCTACAGCATTATTGAGTTTCTCCTCAAGATCTTTATTATTCTTCTCAAATTCCCCCAATTTCTTCTTCAAACCCTTGGAGGCCTCCACAGCTCGATCTCTCTCTTGCTCGACAGACTTAACCTGCTTCTCCCAAGCAATTTATTCTCCTCATACTTCTGCTGAGATTCCTTCAAAGACTGGGTTAATCCAGTAAAATATTTTTGTACACCTCCCGAGGATTTTGAAGCCTTGATAGCCTCATCCTTCTTCGAAATTATGTTGAAACATGTTACCAGCTGGAAATAGAAAATAACTGTAAGTCAGTACAGGGACATAACATTGAAAAATGAAAGTTTAAATTAGTAATACTTACTGAGGCAATATGTTGAGCAGCCAAGGTAGTGACCCTATCACGAGAAAGATTGTCTTCAATACCTTGGACCTATGGGATAATCCAAGACTTCACCGAGCTCATAGCAGAGCTAGGAGGAACAAAAGTGGGAACACCACCTTGAACATTTAATAACTGAGAAACAGATTCTGCCGGTCTCTCAGAAGAACTTTTCCTTAATCTCCTCGTAGGAGCAGGAACATTCTCAGCCAAAGATGTTGTCTTGGTTGGTGATATAACAATGACCTCTCTTGGAGGAGAAATAACAACAGACTTAGTAGGAGCCACAGGGGGTTTTTCAACGATATTGCTTGGGGGCACAGGGGGCTTCTCACTTAACTACCTGGTAGCATCAGAAGGGGATACCTCTACAGTCTTTATCCCCTCTCCTGGGACATCTTTTTTACTTCTCTTTGTCTCCACAGTAGGAGAATCAGACTTGTCGAAAAAGGAAGGAACTTTTCTTCACTTCATTATGTCACCAATAGGAATACTTGATTCAGAGGAAGAACCCTCCACACTAGACTCAGCAGCTGGTATTTGGTCAAGATTAACCACCATTGGACGAGCAGTAAAGGATGAAGTGTAACTCTTGTACTGCAACAAATAAGAGGCCGATCTAATGTGCTCCTCGGCCACAGTTTGGTGCAAAATCCAGATAAGTTTCAAATGCTTCAAATTAACCTCTGTCTCCTTTGGAGATTTTCTTTTGCTATCAAATGCACATCATAAAAAATTAAATGTCAGTGATACATTTTGTCAAACACCAAGAAAACAATATTTCAAAAAATAAAAATAACCTATTCCATTGCCACAAGGGGGACACCTGGGACCCTGATATACATCATATCCATTTAATGGAGCATGTTGCCAATTTTTCATAACAACCCCATGCTCAAAGTAATCCCTATTGGCATCTAGGAGATTGAGCCCTATTTAAAAACCTAGTTTTTAAATAAAAAGTACTATCGCTGACAACCCATCTATAGCAAACATAATTTTTGGAATTCCTAAACGGGTTCCATGAATTTGGTTTAACCTATGGACTCCATTAACTATTCTCCAGGTATTGGGAGCTATTTTTGCAGGTACAACGTCAAAATATTGACAGAACTCCAAACATGGGGGATTTGGAGGAAAAGAAAAGCCACATTCAGCCACAAAGAGACTGGGGAACCAATGTCCCTCGGCCAAAGAGAAATAGTCAGAAGGTTCAGAAAGTTCCTCCAAAATGACCCATGAAGGAATTGAAAATTCAGAACGAAATTTGTCAAGAGATTCAACAACATAAACCATGATGATAAAAGCAAAATAAAAGAGAAGAAAGAAGATCTTACAGGGGAAGAGTGAACCAGTTGACAACGAACAATGAAAAAAACGAATACACAAGATGGAGAAGAAATGAAAAGTTTGAAGACACAGGTTTGAAAAGTAAAATATGATAGGATTTTTTATCGTGTTTAAATACTTTACCTCGAGAACAGAAAAAGCAATGATTACCAAGACGGACGTTTACGTATCCGGTGGCTAAAAAGAAGAAAAGGGGCACAAAAAACGAAGCGGTTATGGAAATTCAAAATATTTAGGAGGTCTGATACTGTGCATTTAAAAAAGGAGATACATACAATGAATGTTTTCCTAAAAACCATACAAACCGAAAATCTAAGCAGCAGAATGTTCCATACTTTTCTTCAACATCAAACTACGAAACATTGGGGGCTTCTGTTGATACCAAATTTAGTCTGCTGACATGGACAAATCACATGAAGACACGTGTCAATTTACATGGTAAATACGAATACTCCAGACGAACAAATCAAGACCACCGAGCAACTAATGAGTTCCGAGCAACTCAAGTGTGACAAGCAACTCAAGCTCTCCAAGCAACTCAAGCGTGTCGAGCAGCTTAGGCGGTCCGAGCAGCTTAAGCGGTCTGAGCTACATAAGTGTACAGCGTATCCAAATCAAGAGAATCCAGGATATAATTGCGCATTAAATGCTCATTAATATAGTACAGATGTACATGTCTACTGGGTAACATCGCATTGTCCTTTCATTTTTACAGCCTCAAGGCTATAAATACATTGTAACCTTCTCATTAGCAGGGGACTCGGAATTTCTTGGTAAATCCTTTATCAAGAATTCTGCAAATAGTCAGCAATATCAAATACAGTGGACGTAGGCCATTCTTACAAGGCTGAACCACTTTAAAAATCTTTTGTCTTATATTTATATATTCATTTTTATCTGTGATTAAATAATTAGATCAAATCTAGTTTTTACTATCAACACAGATGTTCAACAATACTAACTTCATGCCCACAATAGGTCTAGGGCAAAACCAGCAAGGGATCATTGAGCCCATAGTCCTAAAGGAGGACTTTCTCTCATGTGGTCTGAGTTACCAGCCATCACCATAAGAACTCAAATCACTCTGGCGGCCACGGTCGAAAAGAGGCTTAGAAGATGAAAAGACTATTTTAAGAGACTCATTAAATGGAAGATTTATCAATGAGGGTGAATACTTCCCTTTCTATGGCTTTCCTGGCCCATGTATGACAATGTTGATGAGAAGATGAAACCAGGGCTAGAAATCTTCTTTCAAACCAGCCTTTCTTGGGCCAAAAACTTCCAACATGAAGTGCAACCTCTCACCAAGAAAGACATGATAATTACCAAGGATTCTGAGGAAAGTGATTTCCATGACTTATTTAACATACATACAAGGGGTTGAGTCTCTTCATGATCCGCTCAGATGTTTCACCATCAGACCTGTCTGCTCACATCAAAGTTATTAACATGTCTCTCCTCAACTAAAATGCCATATCAGTCCAACCTACTCAGATTCAGCCTAACCCTACTATTTAACATATCCAAGTATCTTCACCTTATGTTGTTGTTCCTTTTTCTAATATCAATGTAACTAAGGCCTCGTTTGACGAGGTTTTCAATGTTATTTTTCTCAAAAATGAAATAAGTAAGGATTTTGAGTATTTTATTATGCCTTACATTAATTGCCTTGACTTTAATCAAACCTTTGATGATGATGATTTTGCAGATGAATAATTAATAATTGATCTTAATAAGGAGAATAAGAAACGATATAACCGCATTCAAATTAATGATGATGAAACTATTTTTACTAATCTAAGTTCTAGTAGCCATCAGCGTGAGATTAGGATAAGGTCCACCCATAACGAGTATGAGCATGAAAATTTAAAGAACTACTAAAAGAATTCGTGGACTTCTTCACGTGGTCCTACGATGACATGCCCGACATTAACCCGAAAATAGCTCAGTATGAGATCCCGACATTCCCATTATGCAAGCTACTCAAACAAAAGCTAAGGAAACTCCGCACAAAAAGGATGCCCGAATTCAAAGAGGAAGTGGTCAAACAATTGAATG
Source organism: Sambucus nigra (assembly GCA_949130495.1). NCBI lineage: Eukaryota > Viridiplantae > Streptophyta > Magnoliopsida > Dipsacales > Adoxaceae > Sambucus > Sambucus nigra. The sequence continues at coordinate 692,810,675 of OX422207.1, forward strand.
TAGGTTTCATTTGCATAGTTGAATATCCTATATGGATCGCCAATATCGTCCCCATGCTAAAGTCTAGAGTAAAAGTTTGTAAGTCTAAGACTCAGGAAGGTCATATTCTGACCCTTCAAAAGTTTTTTGGATGACTGTGACAATAGAAGATGCGATTAAATCCATAGAAATGTGTTTTTGACATCACGAAATGAAAAATCTTGGGGTTCATGGTCAATGAGAAGGGAAATGAAGCAGACCCTGCCAAGATAAAAGTTATACTTGAAATGCCACTGTTACGGATGGAGAAGGAAGTCCAAGGATTCCTAGGTAAACTATAGTACATCAGTCGGTTCATCAGCCAACTAATTTCTATATGCAAACCCATTTTTAAATTTCTCTGAAAGGATTCAATTAAAGACTAGATAATGGCCTGCCAAGAAGCCTTTGACCAAATCAAGCGATACCTGACTCGACCTTCGGTGCTTATGCCTTCACAACTAGGTCTCCCCCTCCACCTGTACTTAATCATCATAGATATTGTCGTAGGGGCTTTTCTATCCCAATACATTAAATAATCCCACAAGGAAAGATCTATTTATTACCCCAGTCGAAAACTGGTCGGGTACGAAGTCAATTACACATCTTTGGAGAAAGCATGTGTCGCTTTAACAAAGGTCATGCAAATATTATAGCACTACTTGCTCGCTTCCCCATCAAATAAGTATCCCGTATAGATCCCATCAAGTACAATAAAATCCCACTTTTTAGACGAATGAACCGCTGGTTGATGTTGCTAGCCGAATTCGATATTGTGTACGTCACGCAGAAAGCTATGAAAGGAAGAGCAAGCTCTGTCTACTTGGATGATTATCCCATGGAAAGGATTGATATTTAGGTCTTTAAATTCCCGGATGAAGATATTCTATGCCCTTTTCAGGAGTACCTTAGATGAAAAATGTTCTTTGATGGAGACACCAACAAGAAAGGATACGATATTGGGATACTCCTGATCGCCCCTGATGACTCTCATACCCCCATTGCCATTAAACTAGACAGCCTTTGCACCAACAACATGACTAAGTATGAGGCATGCACTGTAGGCCTCAAGATTGCCCTTAAGAAATGAATCCATCACCTAGACATCTACGAAGACTCTTCTATCATCATCGGCTAAATCCTCAGAAAATGGAAAGCTAAAGACGAGAAGATCCTACCCTTCCATACCCACCTAGAAGGGCTAGCCTCCCAGTTAAAATATGTCACCTTCCACTACCTGCCTCGTCCAAAGAATAACTTAGTTGATGCCTTTGCTACCCTAGCCTCTATGGTCAACATGGCCCCTTTCCTAGTTCAGATATAATTTATGCCCACCCACTGCTATCACATTGAACTTGTTACCGAGGAAGATATTGATATGGTCGAGTTATTGTCGAATGACATTTGGCGCCTCCTCAAACATTGTAGGTATTTTGAAGACACCGATAATAAATACCATGCAACCCTTCCCAAACTGGTTGTACAATACATCATTTGTGATAAAGAACTATTTAAGAGAAACTTCGATGGAACCCATTTGCACTTTGTAGCAGTGGATGATGTTGAAGAAATAATTTAGAAGATCCACAATGAATAATATAATCCCCATATAAATGGTACTTTCCAAAAATATCATCCGTCAAGGATATTATTGGACCACCATGGTTCAATATTGCATTGCCTATGTTCGAAGATGCCTGAAATGCTAGTATTTTCCCAACCTCTAACACTTACCTCCTTGAGAACTATACAATATAACCTATCCTTGGCCCTTCTCCACTTATGGAATTAACATCATAGGGAAGGTTACTCCTAAAGCTTCAAACAGTCACAAATTCATCCTGATCCCCATTGATTACTTCCTTAAATGGGTCAAAGCCGAGTCATACACAATGCTGAATGACAAGAAAGTGGCCAAGTTTTTTAGAAATAACATCATTTGTTGATACGAAGTTCCTCATGAGTTGGTATCAGATAATGGGCTCCATTTCGAAGATGGGACCATAGAACTAGTCGACAAGTACGGGATTTAGAAACACAAATCTTCTCCTTATCGACACCAAACCAATGGTGCTATTAAAGCTTCAAATAAAGGCCTCAAAACTATAATCATCAAGATACCTGAGAGTTGTATAAATTGGGTCGATCGGATCCCTTATTCCCTCTGAGGCTACTGCACTTCAATAGGAGCGCTTACTGGGGCTACCCCTTATTTTCTAGGGTACGACATGGAAGCAGTCCTACCCGTCGAGCTAGAAATTCCTTCCCTACGCATCATGCTCGAAAGCAAGGTTAATGAGAAAGAATGGCATCAGATCCATTTGGATGAACTGTCATTCTTAGATGAATAGAGACTTAAGGCTCTATATCATACATAGGGCAACCATCATCGGATAACGCGGTCTTTCAACTGAAAATCAAGAACCGCATTATCTAGAAAGGAGACCTTACCCTCAATGAGATCATAGAACCCGTTTGGGACCCCTGAGATAAATTCAAATCGAATTGGAATATCCCCTACATCATGAAGCGAATTCTCTCGGGAGGCATCGCTATGCTCACATACCTCGAAGGAAAAGAGATGGCGCGCCCAGTCAACCAAGACCGTATCAAGAAATTTTATCTTTAGATCGAAATCTCAGCGCGCTACGGATCTTTTCATCCCCCTTATTTTCTAAAAAAATCTTCATTTCCCCTACCAAGAACTATGTGGGACCTGATCCTCTCAAAATACTTTTCTTTTCAAAGCAATGCTCATGAAAATTTTCAAAAACCCCATAGGAACATAGGCAGCCATACGCCATACATGGGTTCGGTCCCCTTATTTTTCACAAAATGTTATTCTTTTCTAACCTCCGAGAACGGCGATCCATTTTCTCATTTACATGAATAATAGGATTATGTATGCCTTAGCAATTGGTATAGATAATTCGAATACAAAACTCATCAAGAGGCGCAATAAAATATGATCAAAATAATTTTTTTTATTTTTTATTAAGGTATACAACGCTGTTACATAAAGTATCAGCGAAGGGAGTTAAATAAACCACCCCCTTCAATTGACTGAACCATTCTTAAACAAACCTAACTTTGAACCAAGTTACAACAAAAATTATTCAAGGATACAAAAAACTAAAATTACCCTATCTTCATAAAAAAAAAATCACCCAAGCTTCACAAGACATTACCTTTAACTGCCTGATGGCCCTGCTTCATCGCCATTCCAGGCCTTTAAAGGTCCCTAATTTTTTCACTCCTGGATGATACTCCATATGCACTCCATTAAGCGGTACACCCTGACAAGCCTGGACAGAACCACAACACCGTCCACCATGGTGTCGAAGGCCCATGATTTTCTCTACTACCCATTTCCATAACCACTTCAAGTTGTCTCCAAACACATGTCAAGACCCTCCCACAGATTATGACAGATGGATAGATGACCAACGACGCTGCCAGTGATTCAATCAAATCCTCCATCGAGAAGAAGTTTATTATGCAAGGGAGCACAATTTATTCTCACCCGACTTGGGGCAAGAGCCGCCAGGGGAAATAGAAGGAAGTCTCTTGAAGGCCCACCAACCGCACATATCGATACTCTCAAATCTAAAAAATAGGCTGCAAGTATCCCCACCACAACACTAACCAATGAAGACACCAGGTTGTGTGTTCCATAAATCAGTTAACCCAATTCTCTACAGATGGGTTGAAACTAAAGAAAGGACGGACAAATAAATTAGGCACACATACTAAGGGATACTCAGGAGGGGGACTCCAGATGAAACATCTCTGTAAGCTACAAAAATAACATTACTGGGATCCCCCTCAAAAAGTTGGAACAACTCTCCTTCTAAGAATTCAAACCGTTCAGGGTCTCAGCCACTGCCACCACCACAATATTATGGAGGTAAGACATCTATGATGTTATCGCAACCACTTGGATATCCACTTCAAAGTTCCTCTTCACTAGTAAAAGTCTCGCAGTAAGGCATGAGACGATAGCTCCGACAAAGCCAAAGTTTCCCCCTCAAGCACACAAATACATAACCGTTTGAAGAGAAATATCACCTCCAATAACTAATGGTCGAGCCACTGAAGATGATATATAAAGCAACTCCGCCAGAAATATCCGGGGAGAACAAAAAAATGGGACATAGCCATCGCCACACTGGGGCTGACCCCTAACATGGCTGAGAATTCTTTATCAGTGGGACAGACCTTGTTCAGGCCAAAATGAAAGACGTGGTCCTCATAGTACCAGAACTATATTGTCACTGTTAACAGGTTCCAGTTTATGGCTAGGATACACCATCGTAATCCATATTGTATAGGCACATGACCTCCAGACTAGAATTCTTTATACATGGAAAAATCCATTGGGGGATTAAGAAATAGGAACTACGAAGAGAAATGTGGGTTTTGGTGGAGAAAGCCCATCCCATACCCCTCCTTTTATACTCAAAACCCTTAGCAAAAGACAAGAACTCTAGAAATACGATTATTTTTAGCTCCACAGGAGTACTCTGATGAGAAGGAAAGTCCAATCAAAGCTTAAGGACGATTTGACTTGACCCCATGCCAATAGGCAGGTCAAGGGTTCTGTCGATAGGCAACCCCCTAATTTTGAAAAATTCCTTTTTTCCTTTATTATCAAAATTAATTTCAGAAAAATACTCATTTTGAAAAATTACCACCGGGTTATTTACTCATTTCCTCTCAAGAAAAAAAAATCATTTTTAATTCTCAAAATAAATTCTTACTCAAAAATCTTTTCCCTAAGTTAATTACTTTCACTCTCCTTTTCTAAATATATAAAATTTTTGCCTTTCATTATCATTTCCATACTTATCTCTACCTTTGCATAAAAAAAACAATCTCAACAAAAAATTAAAAGCACACATAGGATAAGTCACTAAATAAAAAAAATTCAAAAAATGAAAATGCATATTTCTTCATATATATTTTGCATTCCATTCACCCGAACCCTCAACTGACCCTCTCAAGCCCTCAACCTCCACGGCGGATGCGCTTTTTCCGATGACGAGCGGTTGATCCTCCACTCTCAGAACCTCATCTAAGGTGGCAGACATCACAAAGCAGGAAGGAGTTGACTTCTTGATATAATCCTATATGGAAGAAACCCAGACCTTAATGTCCCTCGGCCAGGTGGTCGACACCTGAACATACTGTAAACAAAGAAGTAATAGCAAAAGGGTAAATCAGTCAGTAAGGGATAAATAAGAATCAACACAAAAGAGAAGGAAAAAGGATATATCTCAGGTCGGAGTGTCTCATTCTTAAGCCCCATCAACCCAGACACCGACCCATGAGGTTGGTGCGGCACGCTCAGTGACTCCCCACTACTCAGTCAAAAATTGTAAGAAGAGGGAGTGGCCTGAATGATAAGATCCTCCTCTACTACCGCCGTCAACGTGCCACCACCTGCACAGTGGGTCGATCCCACTGGTGCGATAGTACCCCTGATTGAAGCTGTGGTGGGTGGAGTAATGTTCTCCACATCATGGATACAAGAGGGAACCAACAAACTCGTCAAAAAATCTAGATAATCATAGATCACCACTGTATCCGTATAGTGTGTATAGGGCTCGCCGATCGTCATCGTTTCCCGAGCATTGTCAGACATCTCTCTCACCCACCACATGAACATAGGGGGAACCAATGGTGGGACTGCGAACTTTTCCTCCACATTCTTCCTCTCCTCTAGGTATTAGATGTACCCAAACTCATGCATAATCAATCGCCGCATCTGCGAATGTAGGTCCATCACCCCAGTATCCTGTAGAGTCACCCCCCAGGGGTAGAAGGTCACCTGTAATCCCCAAGAGAGAATTAGTATTTACTCAAGAAATGAAGATGCCAAAAATAACTCAAAAGATAAGAAAAATAACTTGGTCACTCGTCAGGGCATTCAGAGCCCGTCGCACGTCCACTAAGGACAAGGGTTGATTCGATGATCGGGTGGACTTCTGCCACCGGAGCATCCAAAAAAATTCCCCTTATCCTTATCCTTTAGGGCTATTAACCCTTCATTGTACCCTATCACCTCATAAAACCATGTCTGCAAAAGACAACAATCTGCAAAAGTGGAACAAAAGAAGAATGCAAGGAAATGCATAAAAAAGAAATCCAAAATTACCTCCAAAACATAAACGGCTCCTGTAAAGGTCTATCGGCAGCACAAGCTGAAAGCATCCAAAGAAAAATAAAGGGACGTCAAATTCAGGTTCCCCCAATCATACAGTTGGACATCGAAAATCATCCTCAAATACGGCAAGAAGAAAATATGGACGATATCTCCACTCATCACCACCAAAAAGATGCCCAGCAAAAGTCAAATAAACAGATGGGTCGTCTGTCTCACCTGCCACCCGTCAATCACGTCCACCCTCCTCTTTAGTAGCGCCTCCTTCAAAGTAAAAATACGGATCGAATACCCAGATAAGATCCTACCCACATCACCCAAAGTTGCATGCGCTGCCTTCGGTGTTACCTTCAGCGTACGATCCACCATTATTTATAACCCCTCACAATCAATCCACGTCAACTACTAAACATCTATGGGAGTGACGGTCATCTCCTCGAAACCAAGATGGAAGGTGTAAATAGTGTCCCACCACCTCTCCCCTAGAGTGCACAAAATCGCAGTAGAATGAGGTGTCTCATCCAAAGCCTGCGCCAAACGGCCAAGACACATATAGAAAACCATCTAGCGTACCACAGCAGGGAGCTTCTCCTAAACCTCTTTCAGCCTCGTCATCCCCGAGATTGAATACCCGAAGGAGAAATGTCAGTTTATAAAAGAAGAAGAAGAAGAAGAAGAAGAAGAAGAAGAAGAAGAAGAAGAAGAAGAAGAAGAAGAAGAAACCTTTGTTAACACAAAAAAATAGAAAAATGAAATGGAATACCAAGGTTCACTACACTTACATAGCCACTAGGGTTCTTCACCCTAGATGAACTATGGTAAGAATGATTGCATGGTAGTATTTGCTCATCACCTACATCCTCAAACAAATCAAAGGCATTTTTATTGTCCAAAGCAAGGGGCACCCAAAACTGCCACTTCAGGCCAGCCCAGTCATCAACGGTCAGCCACTCAGTGTTGTATCCCTCATTCGAAGAACCATCCATTTAAAGTCATAAAGAAAAAAAGTACATAGGAGAAATTTTTATAAAGACAAAGAAAATGATTCAAACACTTGAAGATGTGAAAAATAGGGAGGGTTCGCCCCCTTTTTATAGAAGGCGAAGGGGTCTACCGATCGGTAACCCCCTGACCATACCGATTGGCATCCACCTTTTCCTCTTCCTAAGAAATCCCTGGATTTCGTGCCCTTATCTATTGGAACCCTCCCAAGATTTCCTATCGGCATCCTCTTTCAAATTTTGTACAAAAAAAGGAAGAAAATTTTCAAAAAATCCAAAATTTTTACAAAAATTTCCAAAAGATTCCTGAAAAATATGGAACCTTATTTTCCTCAAGAAAATTATTTTTGGAACACTAAGACCTTTAAAAACTCTCAAAATCTCCATGTGGATTAATCTTACACCCCTATCCTCAATAATTCCCCAGCTTAAACAACTCCCAAGTGGAGTCTCAAAACAACACAACCCCTAGTGGAATCGCAAGTAGTTTGAGTTTCTCCATGAGATCAATTCCTCTCACTATGATTTTAAGTCTTTATAATTAACATCGGCCCTCAGAATAGATAATCCTAACATAAGATCCTCATAAATGTCCTCGGCCCTCAGAATTGGTCATCCCAACTTAAGGTCCTCAGAATTGATCTCGGCCCTCAGAATTAGTCACCCCAACTTAAGATCCTCAAAATTAAGCTCGGCCTTCAGAATTGGTCTTCATAAATCAAGGTCCTCATAACTAACCTCGACACTCATACTTGGCCGTCACATCTCAAGGTCCTCATAATTGAGCTCTACCTTTATCATTGGTCGTCAAAACTTAAGGTCCTCATAATTAACCTCGGCCCACAGAATTGGTAGTCACAATATAAGGTCCTCAAAAATGACTTCGACCCACATAAATGGTCTTCACAACTTTAGGCTCTCAGAATTAACCTTGACACACTGAATCGGTCACCCCCAACATCACTTTAAGTCCTCAGAATCGACCACGACCCACTGAACTGGTCTCCCTAGCCCCTTAGAACCAACCTTGACACATCTTTGACACACTGAATCGGTCATTCACATCTCCTTAATTCCTGATAATTGACCTCGATTCACTCGTCGAATCGATCACCTTTATCTCGTTAGGTCCTTATAATTAACTCCACCCTCCAAATGGGTCAACCTCATCCTCTAGGTCCATAGAATTGACCTAAAAAACTCTTTCCCAATGTCGATGTGGTGCCTATCATTCAATGACCTTCATGTTTTCCAAGCTCACTCGTCGAGGATCTCTTTGAAGACACCCCATCCTAGGACCCCCTAAGAACATCCTTAGTTCCCTAACACTCATGCATTCACTGCAAACCCTAGGTCATACCCCGAGTACTGATCTAGAGGCCATCGCTCGGGCCCCGTTTGACTCCGATCAACTTTCTCGCCTGAGATAAAGCTCAATGAATCTATGAAAGTCTCTGAATCCCCTTTCTAACGGTCTACCTTGTGGAAAATCGGCCTTACGTCTCAGACAAACTGTCCATTTTAATATCAAAAACTGATTTAGAAGCCACCAAATGCTCCCAGGCCCCATTTGACTCCGGTCAACTTCTTCGCCTGAGAAAAATCTCTCTTAATGAATATTTGAATATCTCAGAATCCCCTTTCCAATGGTCTACTCCATGCACAAATCATCCTTACGATGTAGACAAACAGTCCATTTTACTATCAAAAACTTATTTGAAGGCCACCAAAAGCTCCCATAACCATTTGACTCGGATCAACTTCTTCGCCTAAGCATAAGTTCAATGAATATTTGAATGGATCTAAATCCCCTTTCCAAGGTCCACCCCATGCACGAATCATCACTACGGTTCAGAGGAACGATTCATTTTATCAAGAAATCTGATTTAGAGGCCATCGGGCGCTCTTGGGCCTCGTTTGACCCTGGTCAGCTCTTCATCTTGAATGAAGATGAATGAATGTTTTAAGGTGTCTCAAAACCCTTTCTAATAGTCCTCTCCATGCACGAATCATCCTTAAGGTATAGACGAATGACCCATTTTACTTCGAGGGGTCACCAGGCACTTTCGGGCCCCGTTTGACCTAGGTCAACTCTCTGAACAAAATAAAGATTAATGAAATCTTTAAGGTCACTTAATACCTTTTCTAACGGTCTATCTCGTGTGTGAATCGTACTTATGGTTCAGACGAACGATCCATTTTCCTCTGAAAATTTCTTGTCTAGTGACCAACAGGCGCTTTCGGGGCCCGTTTGACCTCAGTTAACTCCAAAACTAGGGGTGGATTAATGGATTCTCAAAGGGTATACATACCCTTTCCAACGGTATGCCTCATGCACAATTTTGACTTATGGATTGTATTTTATGACAGTTTTTGTTAAAACCTGCCACGGACTGCCGAATGGCACCCCTAGGACCCCTCTTATCGGTAGTGTGTTTGGGGTTCTATGATGATAGTGTTGGAGTGAATGCCCAAAAATTTTAGAGTTACATATTATGAGATGGATGGTTCACAATATATTCCAAATTAAAATTTCATTCGAATTCAAAAATTAAAGTTCTCAAATTTTAATTTTCTCAAAATCAAAATTAAGTTAAACAACTAAAACAAATATTTGATTTTTTTCTTTTAATCTCAATTAGACAACATAAATTCAATTCAAGTTAAAATTATTCTAAAGAACCTAAAGCATGTATTTTTCCAAATTAATTTTCCAACTTGAATTAAATGAAACTAAAATTACCCACATATTAAATTAGCACCAAATGAAAAGAAGTTGTGATTTAAACCAATTTTTTTCTAGATTAACCTAACATCCATCAAAGTGATATTTTGCAAGATAAAATAAATCAGAAACACACTACGTCGTGATGTACGAGGAAAACTCACAATGGGAAAAACCTCAAACGGCCATGCCTACAAGTCCACTAAGTATGGTATGTTTACAAATACAAGATAAAAGACTTACCAGACACGACTTGAATCCATCCAGTCCTTGATGCTTCTTCTTTCATCAACCTATGCCTAGTCGACAACTACGGAATCCATCCCAGTCTCGAAATTCACTGATGGGGCACTACTACCGTCAAGTACAAACGATGACCTTTCCACCGTTATAACACACAACGCTTTAAACAAATGGACTCCTCCATGGAAACATCTTTTTATGGGATGAGAAAAGTAACCCAATGTCAAAACATCTCCAAGCAAAATTATATAAGTAGAAACTTGGATTAAACTCAAACTTTGGGTGTAAACTTGTGTTATGAAGATTTTAATTCATGTAAGCTCAAAACAAAAACATAGACATTTTTAATATGAATATTTTCTCTCTAAGTATGTCTAAACTCTCCAAAGGGTCTTATGGAAAAAGTATCCCCGAAATGGTCAAAAACTGCTACACAAAGTGGGAGAGTGGGAAGTTAAAATAAAAAAACTGCCAGAAAAATTTTCCCGACCAAGTCGTTCGAACGACATTTTTAGGTCGCTCGAATAACACTTTTCGAACGAGATTTCAGAAGGAAAATAGGCCAAAATCTCGTTAGATAAACCTTGTTCGAACGAACTCGTTCGAATGAAAATTCAGAGAGGAAAAAGAGGATTTCGTCAAAAGCTCATTCAATTCTCGTTCGAATGAAAATCTCGTTCGAACGACATCTAGGTTAGTGCGAACAAAAAAACAAAAAATCCAAGTTTTATATTTTAAGCCCAAAAACATTTATGAAAATTTCTAACATGATTTTCTGAGATTAATAAAGTCGTTAAAAAATATTTTATAAAATACACCCAATTAAATATCCAAGGTCCTAAATATATATAAAAGCATTTATACCTTTGAGACCTTGGAGTGATATATAGTTGATGACGTGAAGCATGTCACTTGAAACCCGATAATGATGAAACTTAAAAAACTTGGCCGCTACGTCTTCAACTCTTCAAACTTCATAGGCTTGAGGTACAACCAACATCTATCCTATGACTCAATGAGTTTTGTCTACAATTAAGCCAATACTACAAATTGACTCGATTAGAAATTTGTAGACCCCTTCACTTCTGTTTACCACATGTATTTAGACACATTTTTGCCATATGAGTGTGGAAAGCTTAATGTATTTTGTGTCATGTGTGGTGTTTGTACCTATGTATATGTGCGTGTACGTGTGCGTTATTGGTATATATATATATATATATATATATATATATATATGGTATTTCTTTGTTTTGAGTCTTTGTCTTGCATTCTAGTCCATGTATGTCTTGAATTCAAAATTGGTATCTATCTTGTTGCGAATTGTGTTTGATATCCCATGCTTATCATAGTACATTTTTTTATGGTATCTTTTGTCATCGCATCATAGGTGATATTTATTAATCTTTGTATGGATTAGTTGGACTTCATTGTTGCCCATATGCTTAAATGCTCTTGTCACTTTATGAACCGTTGCATGTTTCACTTGTTTTTCCCTATTACATATCCCTTGTTTAATTTAGGGGGAGTATTTGCTTTAATTGGAGGAGAAATAAGTTATTTTGTTCTTGGCCTTTGTCTATTCCTGAACAAAAAGGGGGTAAAATGGTATCTAATCCTTTAAAAATTTGGGGAGATCTAAATTAGGAGGAGACATATTTCTTAGGTAGATCATGTTAAATAAAGGGGGAGAATTAATTAAGGGGGAGAAAATTTAGTTTTCGCATTTAATCTTTTGATATGCCCTATGCGTTTAATGGTTGGTTTAAGTGTGCAGGAATTCTTCTAGCGGCACATTGGTTAAAGAGGAAAAGCATCTATGAGTCGAGTCAAGCGTCTATTTTTTTATTTCATTTTTGGTTGGGAGTGTGTCTAGGCGTGCTTGATGGCCCATATGATTTTTTTTTTGGTTTTGTCCCGGAATAGCCAAAGGGGGAGATTTGTAAGGGCAAATTTCCAATCGAGTCAATTTGTAGTATTGGCTTAATTCTGGACAAAACGCATTAAGTCATAGGATAGATGTTAGTTGTACCTCAATCCTATGACATTTGAAGAGTTGAAGACGTAGCGGCCAAGTTTTTCAAGTTTCATCATTACCGATTTTCAAGTGCCATGCTTCACATCATCAACTTTATATCAATCCAAGGTCTCAAAGGTATGAATGTAATTATATATAGTTAGGACCTTGGATATTTTAATTGGGTGTATTTTATAAAATATTTTTTAACGACTTCATATATCCCAAAAAATCATGTCAAAAATTTTTATAAATGTTTTTGGGCATAAAATATAAAACTTGAATTTTCTGTTTTTCCGTTCGAACCAACCTCGATGTCGTTCGAAAGAGATTTTCATTGGAACGAGAATTGAACGAGCTTTTAACAAGATTCTCTTTTTCCTTTCTGAATTTTTGTTGGAATTTTTGTTAGAATGAGTTTGTTCGAACGAGGTCTATCTAACGAGATTTTGTCCTGTTTTCCTTATGAAATCTCGTTCGAGCTCTGTTATTCGAACGACCTGAAAATGTCGTTCGAACAACTTGGGTGGGAAAAAATTTCTGGTAGCTTTTTTATTTTAACTTCCCACTCTCCAACTTTGTCCAACAGTTTTTAACCATTTCGGGGATTCTTTTTCCATAAGACATTTTGGAGATTTTAGACATACTTAGAGAGAAAATATTCATCTTAAAATTGCCTATGTTTATGTGTTGAGCTTACATGAATTAATATCTTCATAACACAAGTTTACACCCAAATATTGAGTTTAATCCAAGTTTCTAGATAGATAGATAGATAGATAGATAGATAGATAGATAGATAGATAGATAGATAGATAGATAGATAGATAGATAGATAGATAGATATGTATATTTATATATATCTTTGCTTGGAGATGTTTTGGCACCAAGTTATTATTCTCATCCCATAAAATAGACGTTTCCACGGAGGAGTTAGTTTGTTTGAAGCATTGAATGTTAAAACAGTGGAAAGGTCATCGTTTGTACTTGACGGTAACAGTGCCCCATCGGTGGATTTCGAGACTGAAATAAAGTCCGTAATTGTCGACTAGGCAGACTTTGATGCAAGAAGAAGCGCCGAGGCTTGGATGGAGTCAAGTGTGTTGTAAGTCTTTTGTCTTGTATTTGTAAACATACCATACTTAGTGGACTTATAGGCAGGGTCGTTCGAGGTTTTTTCCGTTATGGCTTTTCCTCATACATCACAACGTAGTGTGTTTGTGATTTATTTTATCTTGCAAAATATCACTTAGAACCATGCTAGGTTAATCTAGAAAAAAATTGGTTTAAATCACAACTTCATTTCATTTGGTGCTAATTTAATATATGGGTAATTTTAGTTTAATTTAATTCAAGTTGGAAAATTAATTTTGCAAAAATACATGCTTTAGGTTCTTTAGCATAATTTTAACTTGAAATGAATTAATATTGTTTGATTGAGATTAAAAGAAAAAAATTCAAATATTTGTTTCAGTTGTTTGACTTAATTTTAATTTTGAGGAAATTAAAATTTGAGAACTTTAATTGCTAAATTCGAAAGATATTTTAATTTGGAATGTATTGTGAACCATCCATCTCATAATTTGGAAGTTTAAAATTTGGGGGCATTCCCTCTAACAGATAGGCAGGTTAAGGACCCCGTCGATCGGCACCCCCTTGACCCTATAAATAGAGGTCATGACCTCACTTTGAAAGTCATAACTCAAGCTCCCTAAACATCCCTCTCTATAATTAAGAGAACATTCTTTCGAATTTAAATTTGTTCCTCTCTTAAAAAGCCCATTTCCCATATTTCCTCTATCCTTTTCATACTCCTTTTAGAAAATTCTCATCCTTCTCCTCATACCACCATCACCTTGGTGTTAGATCAGCACATCTACAATCAATATCCACTTCAAGTCTTTATATGGAGGTTCAAGTCTCCACCTTTGTCGGCCTGTCAAAGGGTCGGATTTAGGGAGATCCAGATCCATTTAACAGGCACCTAATTGGGTCTAGTATTGGGTCTTCATTCGACCGACAATATTGGATCCAGATTCGGATCCAAAATGGGTCTTCGGGTTCGGGTCCGGATCCGGGTCTGGCCAGATATATACATCTATTTTATATTTATTTTTATTTATCCCTTTTCTTTAATTTTTAATCTTAGATTAAAATATTTTGTAATGTATCGTAGTATTTGTAATCTATCATAGTAAATGATTAGCATAAATAAAGCATATATTACTTATATTTATTATATACATAAATATGTATTTTTATACATAATACTTACATGTTATATTGATAAGATAAATTTATAAATATATAGTATAAATATATATATTTAAATAATAATAAAGTACAAGGCGGGTTGGGTCTGCGGGTTCGGGTTTTGTATATGATCCAGACCCTACCTGTGTAATAAACGGGTCTTAGGGTTTTTGGGTCTTAGGTCCAAAAAAATATGCTCAAATCCAATTATACGGATCAGGTTCGGGTCGGGTCCCCACCTATTGACAGGCCTACACCCTCATCTTTAAATTCTCTTACTTTAGCATTAGTCACTTTATTTTAACTTTCGTGCTTTATTTCATTACACCATACACCTTAATTCCAAACCTTTGTTATTATTATTTGCACATACTTCGTTTTCATTAAAAAAACAAAAAAAAGTTTGCTTATGTATTCCGAACGAGGAACTCTCACACTAAATCATCTTTTGCTTACATAAACACATATAAGCAAATCCCCGATTGGATTTTTGGGTTAAACTCTACCTCGTATCTTCTTCGAACTACTTGCACTTTGATTCCCTTTGGGCTACGTAGGCATCTTGGGTAAATCCCTAGACTCGAGTCCTCCCTCATATACATTTGTTACCTTATTTTTATTATATATATTCATAAAGGATTTTATATTCTTTCTTCCTTGTGTCTTGTCCTATATACGCAAGCGTTCTTCTATAACGACTTGTGAATCGACAAACACTTACATCATACTTTGAATTAATTTTTTGGGAACACTCCTAAGGATTACCTCACTCCGCCTTTATCCATGATTCCAGTTGGGAGATTTTATTCTCCATATATATTATGCACATAAGCACACACATAATGGAGTTCAACAGGAGAAGATTAACACATGCCCATGAGAGATCGAAAGGGTGGGATGGGTACCTTACACCTTCTCATTCCATAACTTAGTCTCCAGACCCTTGAACTACTTGGTTTCTCAAGCATTAGTATTGTCCTTGATGTCGTTCTCTCGAGACGGCCACATTTATTTTGCCTGTTTTGTGCAAAATAGGCTAGCGAATCAATTTTAACATATCCCCCACATTGATGACGATCGAGTGCCCTTAGAAAGGACGTAATCCCATGCGCACGTCGAACGGGAAGGAGAGAGGGACACTCCTTTGGAGATCCCCCCGACCCCAACTTCGTGTTGGACACATTATCATCAAGAAAAGGCTCTTCATCATAGAACTCTCCATCTTCCTCTGAGAATGCTTTACGAGTCCTTCACTGATTTCCCTCTAGGGGTTTTGGCATATACTCCATGAAATAAAGAACAGACTTGAAAACAATATATGACTCTGTAATGCACCCTTCAATATATCATTTATTGCTTGGTATATATTTAAAGTCAGTCCCCCGTTTCTCAGTTCATATGGGCAAAAAGACATGAACATTACAAAGTCGTTAAAATTTGCATGCTGAAATTCAATATAAAATAAGTTGTTTAACTTTCAAACGGAAACATCCACGAATCTGATATACACCCACATGTCAATGCTTCATCTACTAGATGAGCCATGAAGTGGATGCTAATATCAAACAATACTGGTGGAAAATATTTTTCCAACACACAGGAATGCTTCCACAACCATAAATTCGGAACTTCACATATCCTTTCGAATTAAAACTTTTGAGTACAATATGTTAAAAATCAAACTTAACTTTTGGATAGCTTTCCATAAATTACAATGTTTAGAGAAAATATGTTAAAGAAAAACGGGTAGCAAATATTCCATTATGACAAGATAGTCATATGACTTCAGCAAAGGCAAACTAGGTGGATTAAGAGTGGAAATATTGCTCAAGTTGAATGAAAATCTCGAAGGGAGCTTCAAGTCTTTAAAAATTTGACAAAATTTTTTCTTCTCCTCCTTATTCAAGGTAAATGGTGTTTTGGGTTTTATCTCTTTACCAGTGTGTAACACCCCGCCTAATTAAATACCGGGTGGCCAGTCCCATACCAAATTAAAACAAAATATGCAGTTGGCTCATTCTTAGCATCACAGTCGAAAACATTTACAACTCACCCAATACCCAATTAAGCTGGTGTTAAAAACTTTCCAAATTTTAATTTCAACAAAATTCATTTTAGTTTAAAAATAAGACTACACATATTATTCTACAACACTAATAACCGAACAGATAACACAAAATAATTTAGATGCATTTGGAATAAACATTCCCAAGTAATAATCCAATACAGTAATCCCATCAATAGTAGATGTATTAAAATGACACGAATACAAGAGTATTTGGCTCAGATAGAAAAGAGATAACTGAATTTCTTTAGGAGACATTCCCTAACTAAAAGAACACTGTGAATCAAATGAAGATAGGCATCTAAGCAATACTCCATAGCTCCATAGCTCGTCACAATCCGCTAAGGTTAGCGTTCCTATTGATGGACACCTAATATAAAAGGTACAATAGAAAAGAGAATATGCAAGGAAACGGGTTAGAGCCCGATGTGAAAATGATTTTTAAAACAACAAGTATTTAACAAGTGAAATAAATCATTTATTATGTATATGTTAATAACCAGACTCTCACTTGATATTCTCACCTCTCAGCTAGAGTGCACACTTAACGTTTCCTATTAACCTTCTAGTTGATGGTTCCTCCTCACTGGTTTCCATAATATGATTCTATCCCACATCATAACCCCGTATGTCCCATACCAGACGTCGTATAATCATTCATATACGTTTCCCATTAACATGCATCGTTTCTCATTTATATGAATTAAGATTTTCAAATCTATAAGAATAAACATTCATTAACTTAATTCAATTCTCTTTCTCTATTCACCGTTATCTATAATTATCACACAGTATATTGATTTAACCACTATATACATTCATTCATTTAATTCATTATATATATACATATATAATACGACACCCCGAGACACAGCTGCGGTGCATTGCATTACTCTACTATCACGTCCCAATATCGCTGGTCACCGAATAGGGGGACTAAAGGTTCGGTAAGGATTCCTCGAACCACAAACAACAACAGACAAATTGGAGTCGAACATAGTTCGCATACCCATGGGCCATGCACATACCTACGTTCCCATAGTCAGCGGACTTATCAGCTCACCGATAAGTCTTTCATAGACCTATGTTCTCGAGCGACAAATCAAAAAACCCATGGATTCATCAGGATATGACTGCCCTCACGCGCAAACCTCCCACTGATAGCAAGTAAGTTAGGTATGTCATACACATAAATCATCAATCAATCAAATAGGTATTATCATCTACCTATAATATAATATCAACAAGGTACTCACACTACCCTACGATAATTCCCATACGTAGCATTATATCTCTCAAATCCTACGTATTAAAATATTATGACTTTACTTCTTTAATTTTATTATCCCAGAGTCTCACTCATTACCCAATGTTTAAATAGGTTTATCCTCAATATATTTATTTAGTAAGAAAATCACTAATGTCCTACTGGTCCATCTCATCTTATCTCCCGAATTACTATTACTACGAATTAAACTCTCCCTTAATTAGAGTTAAAACCGATTGTTTCTAATCTCTTATAAACGCATCTTTTATCAACTAGGATTGAATACCATCATCACATGGCTCATAGTCTATAGTGTTTCATTCACACTATATGACTTATCAACAAAATCAACATCCTCTCATCCTATAACATCTCTCCACTCCCGACGTCGTTAAGGTTCATGCGCGGAGCATCTCGCAAAGCGAAATCCAAACAAGGAACCCCTCCAATACACTACTACTTAACTTTGTCGTTCGTGGAGGTCCGTCAACTTCAAATATGCAATCGGGATAACCTCATCCCCTCTTTCAACCAAATGTGGTATGAACTCCCATCTCTATCCAGGAGCCATACCACTAAGCGCTTGTACTACACTCAGTCCTTGTGCAATCAATAATAAGCTTAAACTCAGTCCTTGATGCTCAAATTGTAACCCTAAGGCTACACAGATGTTATAATAAATCTCCCCTACTGGACCTATCCTTAATCCTCATTCATACAAATTATAATCCAACACATGAATCTAGCAATCGAAATTTCTATAATTATCATAATTATAATCAATTAAATCCCAATCAAATCAATTCAATTCTTAACTAGGGATTACTGAACCTTCCTAAGTCCCATTATTTCCAATTAATAATCACCAAAGATTTAGAAAAGGTTTGGAATACGAACAAGCATTAAAAAGAAACAACTTTAAGGATCCTGGGGAGATCGATCGATCGAAGGCAGGGGGCCGATCGATCATCGCCCAGATAACATCCCAGTTTTCTGCATTTCTTCTACTACGGGTTTCATCACTTTTGATCATTCAAACCTTCATATTAACTACCCAAATTCCTTATAAACCTTACTACATGATATAGAAACATATGTGAATGATTTCTAATTCTCTAAAAATCCTAGAATCATCAAGAGTTTGAATTAAAAGCATATGTTTATCCTCTTTTTCTAGAAAATTATATACATGATATCTTCAAGAACACAACAATGATTTTCAGAATTTCTTCAACAGATTGATGAGTATTTCGTGGATTACTAACTACCTACAACATGAGTTTGATTCCTATATATTTTCAGATTCCAAAAATCCATTAATAACTCTATCTTTTCATCTTCCAAACATGTAAAATCTCATTTTTGTAACTATCCTAACATGGACAATATACAAACTTAGATTGCAATTGTCAAACACTTGCCTCTAATGAAGGTCTGATCCTTTGGGGTTGTATATCACAGGTGGTTCTCCCTTTCTCCGGCCACTTACGGTGGTGGTGACCTTTGGTCTTTAGTTGTCCTCCTTTCCAAGCAGGCTTCTCTCTTCCAAACAACCTTTCACTCTCTCAAGAAGATGACCTCTCAATATTATGTAGAAGAGATGAATGAACCCACGTACAACTAATCTCCAAATACTTATAATAAGACAAAATCCTAAATCACTATTTATCCCCTTGTAAAAATGACCAAAATGCCCTTTTGGGTTATCTTTTCAATTTCAAATGAGCCGAGACCCAAAACCAACATCCAAATAGACTTTTCTGACTATTTCAACCCTTCTGGATACAACGACGCACTCGAAATGACTATAAGGTTGATAAAAAATAAGTTTCCTTTTTAATTTAACAAATTAGTCCCGACACGTCCCATACCGCGTCCGACTAAAAATTTAAATTACTGAATTGATAACTCACATCAATATCAATAACATCCCATTCATATATTACCTAAATATATTTAAGTAATATACAGAATCATTCATTTTAATATCCACAATTCGGATAAAACCCAAATGAATTAATTTATAATAAAATCCAAATAAATCCATTAATTTAAAATATAACCCATTTTAAAAGTCATTAAAATCACGGGGTATTACACAGTGGGTCTGTCTACTTTAATCCACTATGCATGTGCATATTCTCCATATCTAATCGAGTATTTACTTTATCCTTTGTTTTCAATTTAGTATCGAGGATTGTGCTTATTAGATGTTATGCAACATTCTTCTCCATGTGCATCACATGAAGAGCATGTCGGACTTGATGTGAAATCCAATATTCTAAATCAAATAGTATTGACCTTTTATACCATGCCTCTTGAACTTCAGTATTACAACTATTTATTACATCACTTGCCTTTCTCTTTTTACTAAGGACTTTTGGGATCGTTCCAGGAATATACTCAATGTGAGATAACTTCTCTAATGGCGCATCACCATTTAGTCGACTAGGATGTTTTCTATATTCAGTTTTTTTTAAGCCTTAAATAACCTCCTTTCCTGAATGGACGATCATTGTTGAGAAACATAAAAAAATTTGTGTAAACTATCTTTTGGCTATTCTTTAGTCAAATGGATGGAGTATTATCGCCGCCAACATGACAAGCTTTGTAATCATGTGTTATGCATTTAGATAAATTTTCGTACGCGTGGAAATCATTAATTTCCCATATACTTATAGTTCTTAATGTGAAAGACACTTTTCTAGACATGTCATAAGCCATCACTCCTTCTTCCCCGAGTTGTTCTAACCCATCTACTAGTGGTTGGAGAAAATATCAATGTCTTAACCTGGTGCGTTGGGCCCAGGCATTAACAAAGACAACATATTAAACTCTCGCTTCCCGCAAAATCATGGTGAGAAATTTAATGGCGCAACGATGACAGGCAAATAACGACAACTAGTAGATTGAATACCACGTGGATTAAACTCATGAGTTGCTATTACAAGCCAAATGTTGCAATCTTCTTTAGAAAATATGGCCATCTCAATTTAAAATTTCTTCACTGAGACGAATCAAAAGGATGTCGTTGGAAATCCCCTGAATAAGTTTCCCGACTGTGTCGTGTCATTTCACGTGTTAACCATGGTATGGTGTATAATCTAACAAGTATAGGAATTAGAGGAGAATATCTAAACACTTTCTTAGGTTCTCTCCGTACTCTACTCCATTTCCTCGTAGTCACTTCATATCTCAGCTCTCCATATTGAGGACATTCCTCCTTATCTTCATTTTTCTTCCAATACAATATACAATTATTAACGCATGCATGAATGAAATTGGCCTTCATCCCTAATTCTTTCATCATATGCTTCATGCGTGAATACCTTTTTGGCAATGTGTTTCCTTTCGGGAGCCACCTTTTCAATATAGATAGAAGTTATGTCACACTATTTTCTGACCATCCAAACTGCTTCTTTATATTATGAAATTATACGATTGCAAAAAGAGTTTTCTCAGGGCCCTTACACGAGTTTCTCAGTTACTAATATCTTGTGTTCCTCATACTTTTTGTTACCTAGATACATTTCTTTAGAAACCCTTGTTTGACCTCCTTCAGTATCCATATAAGTACTTTGATTCACTCTGTAAAATATATCAATAAGGTTCCCTATACCAAGCCATGCATTGTCAATTCTTTCTTCATCAGTTCCTTCTTCAACTGTTCTTGTTGATAGGTGCTCTTTTAAATTTGTAGAAGACTTTTCACCATGTGAAGCCCATATAGTATACGACTGATCTATACTATGCATCATCAAATGTGTTCAAAAATCGATCATGGTAAAATACATCCTATTCCAACACTTCAAACATGGACACGAAAACGTTGACAGCAATTGATCATTATTGTTATTCGCAAAGTCAATAAAATCTTCGAATCCTTGTTTATACACTAAGCTAAATCTATTATTTTTACCCATCCATCCTTTATTAATTGGTCGAGACATTCTACAACATAAAGGAGTTAAGTGACAATAGCATATCATATATTAAGACAATACATTCATATGGAAACAGTAAATAATTATTTAAAGTGAAGGCACATTTTGTTTTCTCAAAGTTTCACTAACACCTATATACTTCTACCACCAAAATAATCATCATAAAAAAAAAATACTAAAACACAATTTGAATAACATTTATACAATTCTACCATTGATATAATTACTTCAACTTATCCTGGCAATGTAGTCAATGAATACTAAAACACAATCTCAAAAATAAATATAAAATTCAACCATCAATATTATATTAATCCTCACAATGTGATCAATCGATACAAAGAAGAACAATATAAATTTCTTCTCAAATAATCCAAAAATAATGAAAATGTAATCAACCAATACATACTAAAAAGGAATCTGAAAAATAAGAATGATTTCAAGAAATTTGAAAAGTATTATTATGTACGTAAAACGAAAGACAAAATTTTCAATTCTTGCATTATAAAAATGCGCACGTAGGCAAATTATAAAGAAAAATAAAGAAGTTTGAAGCATTTCAAAAACACGTAAAGAAAAAATAAGAATTAGTTAATATATCAATTGAATACTTCTAAGATTGAATATATACATGAGTGTAACCTATATTGATTCGTGAAATTGAATAAAACTAAGATTCTATAAATCAATCGATACAAAGAAGAACATCACAATATTATTCTCAAACAATTAAACATATCATGAAAATATAATCATTGAATAGTAAAAAAGCATCTGAAAAATAAGAATCGGTTAAAGCCTTGTGAAATCGAATGAGTGTAACCTAGATTAGATTTGTCAAATTCAATAAATACTACTCTTTTATTGATCGTAGTCATAATATGATAAATCGAAATAAAGAAGAAGAGAAAAACATCCATTTTAAATAATTTAACAAATCATGACAATCTAATCAATTAATACTAAAAATTTTGAAAAACAAGAATGAGTTCAGTCCTTATGAAATTGAATGAGTGTAACCTAGATTTGTCAAATTCAATAAATACTAGTTTTACGGATCACTTGTCGAAAAAAAATTATACTTCAAGATCATCACATTTCAAAATACCTAAGTGTAACATAGATTATTATTAACAATGTAATCAATCAATGCATACAAAAAAGGAATCTGAAAAAAGAAAATCCTTTACACATCAAGACCAACACATTTCGAAATACGTGACGCAAAAATTATGAAGTGCATAAAATCGTGACAATAAGCTCAAAACAAGAATGATTCCAATCCATCTCAAATTCACCAAGACCTAAGTGTAACCTATATTATACTACTTTTAGCTATTATTGATAATCACAATGTAATCAATCAATAGTAAGCATTCTCAGATTAAATAAATACATGGGTATAACTTTAAATTGATCTTATATTAACGTAAGATATTTTTTGTCTTTACAACTTAGTATAAAAATCTATTGAGGGGGGATTAGGACTTATTTACAACTTAGTATAGAAAACAAAATATTTTTAGGCATTAAGGCCCCTCACTCCTTAATGTATACCTTGAAAGTTAGGATATGCAAAAACTTAACACATGTTTAGTACAACATTAGTGTCTAAATATAAAATTCCACATACAAATTACAATTTTTTTTTTAAAATATGTGTACTTTACAAAATTTATCCTATACATTATTGAAAATCGGGGATACATCAAGGGATTGGGACATTAGTTCCCAAAAAATATGTTAGTGAACTAAGCCAAACAAGAACGTTATAACATTACACATTTATTCATTCACATAACATAATTTCATGTGTGATGATTTAAATGGCCATCAATTTAATTCTAAAGAAATCTAGACATGTAAACAATAGCAAATCCAATTATATTGAATAATCAAAAATGCAAAATTGACTTCATTTCCATTGTATAAACAATTTAAAACACTATAAACAATGATGATTTCATATCAAGTAAATATTAAATGCCAAACTTTAAAATCTTAAGTGATAATACACCTGCCCTGATTCCGAAAGCACCGACATTCTTCAGAACTTTTTTCTTAACAATAAAGCTTGCTCCGATGACAAATCTTGATGATAGTGCCAATATTAATCCCTTTACACTGTCAGATAACATTCCTTTGTACGAATCTCTAAATATTTGAGAAATCTAAATATAATTCACAATATCAAGAAATACTCGAAGCTTCACAGTAGTTTGGAGCTGGCAATTGATTTGGAATGGACAAGCAGTTACGTGAGAGATAGATAGAAAGATGATTAAACCTAGAAATTTGAAGACCACGAGCTAAGAAGGAGTTGCAAAAATAGGAGTCTCTAAACTTCGCGCCTAATGTTTTTGTTAACACTTCTGTTCATGTATTAAATATTGAATTTAAATAGAAAAATATGTTAGAAGATGATATAAATACATTAAAAAATAATTGTAACGAACACGGATCATTACTAACAATAAAAAAATCGTTAGGAATTTCTAACGAACTTTAACTATTATAAAATCAAATGTAGGTCCGTCAAAAATGTTCTCATATGATCTTATGTTCCACCCCCCAGAATTCAGAAGGGAGGGGAAGGGATCAAATGAGGAAAGGACATCATCTTCCTTCGAACCACTAGACGTTTTGTTTGTTCCTTATACTATGGTTTCTCCTAATGCCATGGCCAAGAGGAACATTATGAACCTAATCGCTGAAAATGTTTCTACCAGGTATCCTCCCCCTACTCGTCTATCGGGCAAATATGAAGATCTTGCTCTGTTGGGGAGTAAAAAAAATGAAGTTGGGGGGTTCAATTAACCCCGTGGACATTGATGATTTCCCTTTAAGGATAATGACATTTTTAAAAAGGCTAAAGAGGGATCACATCACCCATCCCCCACTAGATTTTGTGGGTAAAAAAGGATGTTAATAAAAGCAAGTGTGTTGCCCAATCTGTAGTTGCTTGCTCCAAGCTGGCCCGAGACCTGATTCGATTGGGGTGTTTCCTATTAATAGGGTGGTTGATTCTTCACTTTTTTATTATCGATTGTTGGAACATGCCAAGCACATTCTCTGCCATGTAAGTTTGTTGTTTAATTATGTTCTTCATTTTACATTTCCCTTTACTCGTGTTTTTCTTATCTTTGTTATCCCATTGTTTAGAAGTATTTGATCGATAACGATTAGTTATTGGAGAGGAATGATGCATTGAAGATATCCTCCATTGATGTGGAGGTGGATTTTGAGGAGTTGGATAAGTCTCTGAAGCGTTTTTAGAAGCTTAATTTTGCCCGGGCAATCGAGAAGCTGAAGCTCAATGAAAAGGCCAAGAGCCTGAAAGACAGGAAGATCAAGCTTCACAAGAAGATTGATGACTCTTCCATGCTAGTGACTATTATTGAGCAAGCCAAGAAAGAGGTCGAGAATGTTAAGGTCGAGGTCAACCTTGCCAAAACACAAGCCATAGAGGCCAAAGCCAAAGTCGAGGACTCCATAGCATGTGTGTCAAATTCTAAGGAAGAGGCCTTCACTGGTGGCTGGGGAAAGGCCTTCACCAATTTTGATATCCAAAGTGCATACCTTAGAAAGGTATTATTCAATAGAAGTTAGGATGAGGCTCTTGTCAAGGTTGGCACTGCTGAGGATCTCAACCTCTTTAAAGAACATAATGTAGGTTTCCCTCCTTTGATTGAGGAGGAGGTTGAGGGAAATGATGAAGTTATATTCGAGGAGAAAACCGCTACTAATGAGATTATCCAAGTTCAGGTTAAATAGGCCACCATGATTGAAGTCGACCAACTAGAGGCGATAGACACTTTCTAAGCTGATGAGAATGAGAAGGTTAGGGAGAATGATCTTTAGAATAATTAGAAGTCACTGTATTTATTTTTCCTTTAATGAACAATGTAGGGGACTTCCCCCAATCATTATCCACTAATGACATTCTGAATTAGATTGAACTATTATCCTCTTGTATGATTTATTTTTTCTTGCATGTTCTCTTTTGTTTGCCAAGCTTAAATGCTCGATCATTTGTCTATGCAATTTAACGCAAGACTTGTAGCGATCGTTACTGCTCAGGATAATTTTCAGGAAAGACATGAAAGACTTTTTACTGTTGGTCATGACAAATTGACGATGATGGTGAAAATCTCGACCAGCACCTAGGTCTTGATATGTCTGTCCGACCAAATTAGACCTTTTAGATCTTCGTCGCCTCTTTCATCATGTTGTAGTAGATAACGCTACCCTTCATGACATAATTTTTATTTCTCAAAGGAGTCATAAGGAGTCCTTAGTCAAATTGAGGGTTGACTTTGATCCGAAGGTTGCCAAGCTGAGCAGAAGAAGAGGTTTCAATAAGAAGTTGGTCGATATTGAGTCCGCCCATGCAAGGAAGAGTTTCACTTTACAAGATGATCTTATAGGTGCGAGAGAGGTTTTTTCTCTTCATGAAAAATATAATAATGATATTAGAGTTGAGCTCATGAGGTTTGCTAAATTTCGACCAAGCTAACAAGTTGGAGAATGAGCCTTATTTCTCGAAGAAGAGAATGCTCAGTTAAGAGATGAGATGGATAAGGCTCAAATGTATTTAAATGATAAGGATAAGACCACTAGAGGTTTATATTCTTCCCAAAAGCAAAAGGGTGATCGCCACATCAAAGAGCTAGAAAAGACTAAGAAGTCTTTGCACAATAAAGTGACGACCATCAAGAGCTTGTTCGAGATAATTGATCACCTCACATTCCAATTTCAAAATCAACCTCACCAAATGTGTATAGATAGGTAAGAAAAGGATCTTTTTAGCATAGACACTACCTTGAACGATGCCCCGAAGGTTGACTATAAGAATGATTGGCTTAATGCCTCAAAAGTTATGAGGGTGCCTAAGGAGTCCCAACTGTGTTGTTGGTAAAATCCCGGTTGCCCTAATTATTACGATCCTCCCTACAAGCTAGATATTTTGTGGATCCTGACGGATGATATTCTGGTTAATCTGGTAAGAATAGCTCGACGACTATGACTTGTATAGGGGTTATAAGATTTATCGACCTTCAAATTTGGTCGGCAAAGTGACACCCAGAGGCCCATCAAGAATTAAAGATTTGTTCGAGAGTGTTAATCCTTATGCATTAAATGTTCCACCTACTAGAGTTAGGATTTCGTTGGATGAGTCATCTCGGTCCAATTGATTATGTTGTATTTACTATTTTACTGATAAGCGTTTTCGTTTTTCAATTTCCTTGTAACAACTCAAAGTATTAATGGGTTTTTTTTCATTTTTCTTCGCTTTCTATTATATGTTATCTG
Organism: Sambucus nigra; assembly: GCA_949130495.1. Classification (NCBI taxonomy): domain Eukaryota; kingdom Viridiplantae; phylum Streptophyta; class Magnoliopsida; order Dipsacales; family Adoxaceae; genus Sambucus; species Sambucus nigra. Next base: position 692,837,684 of record OX422207.1, read on the forward strand.
GTCTTACCTATTAAGTGATGTAATCAAATCAAACCTTACACCTAGAGCCAAAAAAGAAATAATGCACTCACTTGTGGGTTCGTTCAATAACAAGAATTTTTATAACCTAGTTGGTCATGGGTGCCTAGGGTTTCCCGATAGGCCTTTCATCAGTTGTGAGCCATTGTCAATATTTTGTTTTTTGTCAAAACATTTTGAGTTTAGTTGACTATTGTACGATCAACTAGTTAGTCTATATCCAGATATTCAAATATGGTCTTTGGTCAACCACTTAATCAATCTTAAAGGTAGACATCCGAAATAAGATAATCATCACAGTGATGGGTAATATGCCAAAGAAAAACTCAATTGACTAATTGATCTTCTTTATTAAGTACCCATTTTTCTGCCACTTAAAACAATGCATAGAGACGAATTGTTACCTACGTAATGCATGCAAAAAATCTAAAAGAAAGTTTGAAAATAATTCAAAACCGAAATGAACTAAATAAACTTATACGCAATAGTAAAACTTCTTCAAATTAACTGCATTTCATGCTCGGGGAATCTCTCTGCCCTCCATTATTTCCAAGTGTTAGGCTCCCATCAAGTCGTCTCTAATGATTATGAATGAGACTTCCCAACTGGGCCCCAATTTCCCATCTAAGCCCTTCTTAGCACTACCCATAATCTTTCTTAGAACATAGTCTCCGATCTTGAAGCTCCTTGCCTTGACCCTATGTTGTATTGCTTAGCCAACTGTTCGTCGATAAGTTAAGATTGGCTATAATTGCTTATTTGTTGAGGTCTTGATCAATTAAGGAGGATTTCATAGCCGACAGACCATCTTCGAGTGGGATGACTATCTTTATTCCGTAATCTAGGGCAAAGGGTGTCTCCCCCATTAATCTCCTCGATGCAGTTCCAAATGCCCAGAAAACGTCGGGGAGTTGGTTGACCCATGCGCCCTTAGATTTTTCTAATCTCTTCCTTATTCCATCGAGGATTATCTTGTTAAAGGCTTCTACTTTCCTGTTACTCTAAGGGTAGGCCACTGAACTGTAGTAGTGCCTAATTTTGTATTCGTCGCAGAAGCTTTGGAAGACGCTGCTCTTAAATTGAGTTATGTTGTCTATAATAATGATCCGAGGAATGCCATTCCGAGTTATGATGTTATTCCAAAGGAACTTAGTCATGTTTACATATCGAATGTTTGCTAAGGGATCTCCTTCGATCCATTTAGAGAAGTAATTTGTACGGATCAATAGATACTTCCTACTTCTAGATGTGAGGGGCAATGGGACGATGATGAAAAGCCCCCACTAGGCAAAAGGCCAAGGACTTGTGAGGGACTTAAGGTCGCTGGTTGGATGATACATAAACGGTGATAAGAGTTGAAAATTTTTACACTTTCATATGTAAGTGATCGTGTCTTATTTCATATATGGCCACTAGTACCCTTCTTTCATGGACTTAAATGCCAATGACCTACCCCTAGTGTGGCTTCCGTATATTCGTTCATGCAACTCATAAAGAGTCTTATCGACATCATCTGGATGTACGTATTGGAAGTAAGGCCATGAAAAAGAGCATCGATAAAGCTTATGTTCTGCCAATAAGTGTAAGCGAGAAGCTTTCACCTGAGTCTTGTGTGCTTATTTCCTATCTTCTGAAAGGAAGTCCTCTTTCATATAATGCACTATTGGATCCATCCAGCTCGAGGTTCCATCAAGGATCATAACCTTCTTGATAGCTTTTTTTTGTTGATGTTGGGACGATTAAGGTAATCTACTTGTATCGTTTGTTTCATATTTCCCTTGACAGCTGAAGAAAGGTTGGCAAGCACATCTGCATGACTATTGTTACCCCTTGGGAACTGATGCACTTGTACATGCTTGAACTGGGCGACCAAGTGCTTAGCTTCTTCAAGATTTGCGGCTATGTAACTACACTAAAAATAGCAATCTAGCACGGTTTAAAATTGTGCCAAGTCAAATCTGGCACGGTTTTGAACGGTGCCAGAATCAGATGTTCCAAAATGGCCATTTTTTTAGGCACAATTTAAAAGTGTACCAGATTTGGCCAAACAGGAACATTTCTGGCACACTTTTAAATCGTGCCAGAATTTGATATTTCTAGCACACTTTTGGCATAGTTTTCAATTGTGCCAAATTGAGTATATTTTGGTACACTATTGACACAGTTCAAAACTGTGGCAAAATTTGATACACTTTTGGCACGGTTTTGAACTGTGCCAAATTTTTGGATCAAAGAAAAAAATAATTAATTATTTGAAAACAACAAAATTTACAAATTGCCAATCTCGCACATTGTTGATAAACTAAGGTACATGCAAACTTCAAATATTACAAGCCATAATAATTCACGGATAAAAAAAATTGGGCAAAGTTTCCTCTTCTTTCTAGACATTCTAAAACATGCTAATATAAAACCTGCATAATGTAAAGCCCGCACGACCATAAAATATAAAAATAAAATTATAAAATCCCGCACGGCCATTAAAGTTAATAATAAAACTACAAAAGCCCGCACTACCATAACACAAAAAAATATAATCTTGAACATTTAACGACACTAAATAAACAACCCCTTTTTGTAAGCTATTGACGTCTTCGTGTGTTCCACATGGATAAAAGCTAACGATAATATGTTATCCTGCAAAAAAATAAGATACAAAAAATATATGATATTTGTAACTAGGTAATTTTAAAATAATCATATTCAAAATGAAAAATTGCATATACGAGTTATAATTATCGTTATATTTTCAAACCGCAAGTCCTATGACCCCACGGCCAGTTCCTACGAGTTACATTGGTCTCGTACAAGGTGTTCGTGCCTCTCATGGGCCGTTTGGGGTTATTTTGAATTTTTGCCCTCTAACAACATGTTTTTAAGCCTAAGTCTAGATATTTTCAAGGTATCATCATATTCTAAAACGATAAGTCTCGTGATCATGCGGTCAGTTCCTACGAATTATAATGGTCCCGTGAGAGGTGTTCGTGCCTCCCACGAGGTCGTTTGGGGTTGTTTTGGTTTTCACCCTCTAATGACATATTTTTAAGCCTAACTTTATATATTTTCAAATTATCGTCATATTCTCAATCCAAGAGTCCTATGACTACACAGTCAGTTTCTACAAGTCACATACGGGGCCATTTGGGGGTGTTTTGGGTTTTCACCATTTGACAGCATGTTGTTAAGCCAAAGTCTTGATATTTTCAAGTTATCATCATATTCTCAAATCAAAAGTCTCATAAATACGCGGTCAGTTCTTATGAGTTACATTGGTCCCTTGAAAGGTGTTTGTGCTTCTTACGGGACCGTTTGAGGGTTATTTTGTATTTTCGCCCTCTAATGACATGTTTTTAAGCCTAAGTCTAAATATTTTCAAATTATCATCATATTCTCAAACCGAGAATCTCGTGACTATGCGATCAGTTTGTAAGAGTTACATTAGACCCGTGCGAGGTATCCATGCCTCGTACGGGGTCGTTTGGGGGATGGTTTGGGTTTTCGTCCTTTAATGGCACGTTTTTAAACGTAATCTATATATCTTTATATTATCATCATATTCTCAAATCGAGAGCCCCGTGACCACGCGATGAGTTCGTACAAGTTGCATTGGTCCTATATGAGGTGTTAGTGACTTTTACGGGTCCATTTGGGCGTTGGTTTGGGGTTTCACCCTCTAATAGTTTGTTTTTATGACTAATGTAAATATTTTCAAACTATCTTCATATTCTCAAACTGAGAGTCTCGTGACTATGCGGTCAGTTCCTACAAGTTACATTGATCCCGTGCAAGGAGTTGGTGCCTTCTACGGGGCCATTTGGGGGTTATTTTGGGTTTTCACCATTTGATGACAGGTTTTTCAGCAAAAGTCTTGATATTTTCAAATTATCATCATATTCTAAAATTAGAAGTCCCGTGACTATGCGATCAATTCATACGAGTTACATTGGTCCCGTGCGAGGTGTTTGTGCCTCTTACGAGGCCGTTTGAGGGATGGTTTATGTTTTCACCCTCTAACGGCATGTTTTTAAGCTTACTCTATATATTTCCAAATTATCATCGTATTCTCAAATTGGGAGTCCCATGACTACGCGATCAGTTCCTACGATTTACATTGATCCCGTGCGAGGTGTTCGCGCTTCTAACGAGGTCATTTGGGGGTCATTTTGCATTTTCTCCCTCTAATGGCACATTTTTAAGCCTAAGTCTAAATATTTTCAAATTATCATCATATTCTCAAATCGAGAATCTCTTGACTACATGATCAGTTCGTAAGAGTTACATTGGTCCAATGGAAGGTATTCATGACTCGTACGGGGCCGTTTGGGGGCTGGTTTAGGTTTTCACCCTTTAATGGCATATTTTTAAGCGTAATCTATATATTTTCAAATTTTCATCATATTCTCAATTGAGAGCCTCGTGACCACGCGATCAGTTCATACAAGTTAATTGGTCTTGTGCGAGGTGTTAATGCCTCTTACGGGTATATTTAGGAGAAGGTTTGGGTTTCACCCTCCAATCGTAGGTTTGTAAGCCTAATATAGATATTCTCAAACTATCGTCATTTTGTCAAATCGAGAGTCCTATGACTACGTGATCAGTTCCTACGAGTTACATTGGTCCCGTTCGAGGTGTTACTGCCTCCTATGAGGCCATTTGGGGATTGTTTGTGGTTTTCACCCTTTGACGGCATGTTTTTAATCCAAAGTCTAGATATTTTGAAATTATCATCATATTCTCAAACTGGAAGTTCGGTGACTATGCGTTCAGTTCGTACAAGTTAAATTGGTCCCCTGTGAGTGTTTTGTGCCTCTTACGGGGTCGTTTGAGGGATAGTTTGGATTTTCACCCTCTAATGGTATATTTTTAAGCTTACTCTAGATATTTCAAATTATCATCGTATTCTCAAATCGAGAGTATAGTTACGCGATCAGATCCTACGAGTTACATTGGTCTCGTGCGAGGTGTCCATGCCTCTTACGGGGCCATTTTGGGATTGGTTTGAGTTTTCAACCAACGGGAATGTTTTTAAGCCCAATCTAGCTGTGGTAAAACACATAAATCTATATAGTTTTCAAAAGGTTTTGGGTTTATTAATCTCACTAATTATTCGTTTCATTTTAGCCCCAATGAGAGATTTAGTGTAATTGTGTAGAGGGAAGACTCATGCAAGCAACTATAATAATATATAATATTATAATATTATATATATACGTTGTTTTATATATATATATATATATATATATATATATATATAACAGTTGTTGCCTGTAGAATATAACAATATAGGAGAGAAACGATCTCAAGTAAATGTCAAGGATGAAAATCAAACCATGTTAATATCTTCATCGAGGAGATAATCAACAGCTATGTAGATTGAGATTGAAGAGTGAATATTGGATATTAATTTATACAACGCTTTTTTTCTACTGGCAAATCCCTCCATATGAATCTCCACACAAAGTTAATTTTATACATCATTAACTAAATAAGGGTTTTTACTTTTAATGAAAATGATGGAATGTGAATAAAAATGGTTTCAGACCTCTAACCAAAAACTTTGGTGCGATATTTGTTCCAATCATATCAAACACATGAACAACATTTCATCCCAATCAAAAATGGTGTTTAGCAAGCTAGGAAGGTGTGCTACTTGAGTATAATTTATTTCCTAACAAAAACTAATAAGAGTATGCTAATCAGTACCAAGCTCCAACCATAAGTTAAATAGTTATAAAATAGATTTGCAAAATGATGACATACCTTGGAGGATGCAGCTGAGTTTTTAAATAAATATCACCAATGATCACATTTCCTGATTATATGAAATTACTGAATTATAATTTCATGGGGTGCATCAATCTACATTTATAAGCTAACGTAGATAATTCTAGTTTTCAAAAACTATAAATTAGTGAAGAGCTTTCCCTTATGCTTCCTCAAGTTCCACATGTATATACTATTTCTCTCAATCTTAGTAAATTTTAACTTAGAACACAATATTAAATATTCAATTTCCAAAGAATCTCCATGCCTGCACAATCATAAGTGCATTCAAAAAATTAGCAGATATAGTAATCTATATAGATTAGAGTAGTGAAAGTTTAAAATGTATGAGTACTACAAATTTAAAACAAAAGGTCATGGATGTCATAAAATGTTTCTGTTTTGATTCTTTGTGAATTACAGCACCAATGTTTCTTCTTCATATGCGTTGAATCTGTGACAACAAAGTACCGAAAAGATGTTAACATTAAACATCAGTAAATGTAGATTAGAGTGAAAATACTAAATAGCGAGATGGAACAAAGAGCGCCCAAATGAGTAATTCACTTATAGAGATGCATAATCATCCAAATGGTACAAAACAAATACATAGAAACAAAACAAAAATAAGTATTAAATTATTTCCAACAAAATCAAAATAAACACACTGTAAATGCTAACAAGCCCTAAAACCCAATACCGGAGATGCACTTTGAACCCAAAATCCATACCGAAAAAATCAAAATAAGACATAAAGAGGACTCAAACATCCATATACCACTTGAACCCCTAAATGTCTAACCCGAAAACCAAATAGTTGAATAAACTTATCAAATTACAAAGTCGTTTTGAGGGATTGAAACTCAATAGTAAAGTAGTATATTACCAAACCATTGGATTGATATTAGGTAATACATGATGAAGAAACTCAAGAAAATGATTCAATCTTCAAATCTACAAAAATAAATTTCAACCCCAAAAGTCCTAATTTGAATAATAAACAAATTAAAGGGAACAAACATCCATCAAAAGCCCTAATTTCAAACTAAAATTAGGAACAGAAATCGAAGCTTAAATAAAAAGGAAAATGGATGAATACCCCCATACAGTTATACCAAAGGTTAAATCCCTTTAAAAATTAATACGTAGAAAAAAAATTCAAATTTGTACAATAAACTAAATAAAGAAAACAAACCTCGACAAATAAAGCCCTAATTTACTGTAGATTTGTCGGTGGTTTAAAATAGGGATTTACCAATATCATCATTCTCAAAGCACAAAAATCAAAACCCATTTAAAAAACTAAAGTGTGCACCTAGAATCATCAATTGGAATGTGATTCTAGTATCTCCGATCATCAATCCCTATAATTGTCAATGCCATGGAAGAAATCTCCAAGCATCCTCTCGTGTTCTTGTCCAGCCAAATTTGCTAAACACCCACAAAATCATACACACATACAAATAAATATAATATAGAATACACACACATACAAATGAAGAGTACTAATTATAAATGATAGAGAGAGAGAAAGAAAGAAAGGAGAGTCGAATGGGAGAGAGAGAGGGAGTGAGAGGGAGCGGGAGACCTAAGAATGAGAGAGGAGAGAGCGGGAGACCAAAAAAATTGGAAAGATTAGTTTTTTTAGGTTATTTTATATTTTAGTTAAGTGTGCTTGATTTTGTCACACTTTTAAACAATGCTAAATTTTGGATCAGTTTTAAAGTGTGCTAGATTGTCATTAAACTGTGCCAGAATTTGGCACAGTTTTAAATTGTGCCAGATTTTTAATATCAAGTTATGCAAAATTGTTGTTTTTAGTGTAGTGATAAATTAACTACAAAACATTGGTATAAATACACGTATTAACAAAAAGCAAAGATATATGAAGTGAAATAAGAAAACATATATCATATAAGTCCAAGTTTTGTTAATAACCAAACCGACAATTGTCCTTATTCCCACTCACCGACGGCAGGTACAACATCACTAACGCCTTGGGCGCACATGACGATACCAAAATCCCCAAATGCTCACCAGCCTTCTTCCCATTCTCCTTAGGAGTTTGTTTCAAAAACTCAACCAAAGATACACATAACCATTGAAATGCACATAACCACATCAATACACACATTGATAAAACAAAGATACAAGAATTAACAAATAAATCCATGTGGGTATGTTCCATGTTATCAAACTAACAAAATTTAAGTCACGCTCAAATTGAAGACAACTAGCTATATTATACAAAATTCATTAACAATGAAAAGAAATGAAGAAAAGAGATATATACCAGTGGGCTCTAACGAGATTTTTTCACCTACGATAAATTAAAACAAGATTTCAGAAATGGTATGGGAAATTAACACTTAAGGACAAACAAATACAGACCATAAAAAAGCCCTAATTGACAAAATATTTAGCCGAGAAGGAGAGGAAGTTTTTGGTCCCAACCTTCGAAAAGAGAGAATGTTTAGCCAAGAGAGAGAGGAAGCTTTTTGGTCGAGAGAGAGAGAGTGTGGAGCGGGAGAATGAAGATGAGAGAGGAGAGAGAAAAAGGAAACTAAACCAAGGCAAAAAGTTAGTGTAATGATTTTTTTTAGGGTATTTTATATTTTAGTCAAGTATACTCAATTTTGGCACACTTTAAAACAGTGCCTTCCAGATTGTCATTAAACCATGCCAAAATTTGGCACAGCTTCAAACTGTGCCAGATTTTTAATACCAGGGTGTGTCAAATTATTGTTTTTGGTGTAGTGTGTGTTTTTCTCTAGCCTTGTAGTCGCCTGATATATGATTTGATACCAGCCTCGAGTCCCTAAAGATGTCAAGATAACATGCGCCTAAGGAGAGAACCTTATTTAATCCGTCGATCAGTGTCTCATATTCTTCCTTGTTATTGGAAGCTTTAAAGCCTAAGTTAATGGCCTGCTCGATAATAGTTTCGTCTGTGGATACTAGCATAATCCAAACTCCCTCCCCCTTAGAATTTGAGGCTCCATCAACATAAAGAGTCCATTTACCCCTATCTTTGATTTGTTGTTGGACAGACTCTTTGTTTTTGGTGCAAGTCTCCACTGATTCATGGTCACTAAAAAATTTGCAATGAAGTTTGCTAGAACTTACCCCTTGACTGAGGTCCTAGGTTGAAATTGGATATCAAACCTTTCTAATCCCACCAACCATTTCGATATCCCTCCAGACAAATTGTCCTTCTTGAGAATCACCTTCAAAGGAAAGGAAATTAGGAGACTGATAGTGTGTACCTCGAAGTAATGTTTCGACTTTTTAGAGGCTATCGCCAGTGCGTATGCAAGTTTATCCAATAGAAGCACTACTAGAAAAATAACAATTAAGGACAACTAATTTACTGTCCCAAAAGATCATTTTTTGTCCCTAATAGCATTTGGGAAAGTCATAAGGATAACAAGAGTTGTCCTAATAGATGGGCGTTATAAAAGGCTAAAAGGATAGCAATTGCTGTCCTTTTTGAGTATTTAGGACAGCAATTGCCGTCCTTTTTGTTCCATCCTTTTAAATCCATATATTATTACATATTTATAAGGACAGATGTTGCTTTCCTTTAAAATGAAGTATTAGAGATAGAAGTAGTTGTCCTAAATATATTTTGGCGCCAAATGAATATTTTAAAAGATAGTTATAGCTGTCTTAAAAGATATATATATATATATATATATATATATATATATATATATATATATATATATATATATATTATAATCAGCCTAAATTCAATCTCTAATATAATAACATTAAATTAAAAAACAAAAACACAAAGACATTGCCAAAATTTAACCTTAAATATAATAACAAAACCAAATAGTGTCTTATCACACTTCAAAAAATAAACACCACCACATACTTTCAAATAGTCATTTCCACTTCTAAGTGAGTTACATTAATACAAAGTCAAGCGTGGTTATCGATAGTATCAACTGCGGCAGCTGCTGCTGGTAGTAGTGGGATGTCCGCCTCTCGTATCATACGAGCGATTTCAAGCCTAGCTTCTGCTAGAGTTTCTCTCTGGGCCCTCGCGACTCTTTCTTGTATTTCATTCTCTAAATCGACATGCACCATATCAATTTCTTATTGATGACGATTCTCTCGTGCCTCCACCTCTTCTCGATAATGAGTATCTCGCTCATTGGCCTCCTTCTCTAGTCGAGCAATCTCACTATGATAATAATTAGATCATGTGGTTGAACGTGAAGAAGTTGGTTTAATGCATACTCCCATACACAATGCTCATTCATGTTCGTCAGGTCCTATCACGTCCTCAAATATAGCATCCCTCACTTCAATCCGATTTGGTTGATCAAATGGAAGCACATCCAATTGTCTTTTAATCATTTCCTACAAATTGAGAAAAAACATATAGCACAATCAACCTTTTTTCGTAAATGAAACTTGCAAATATCCACCAAAATAAAATTCGTAATGTAACTAAGTCGTTTGGATTGTAATTATCAACATATTTATACCTCTCTACCAGTCGCTCCATCATCAACATCGTATGTGAGATCCTTTTTCTTACATGTCCATCTCCAAGCACTCAATTTGTCGATGGGCTCTTGTTTTGACTTCATCTAATTTATATATAAATAGAAAACATGTTAACAAAATCCTAAAAGAACATAAATATAATCATAGTTTAGTAGAACATATATATAATTATACTAAAGTAAGAACATATACTAACTTGTTGCTTTATTACGGCAATTGAAGTTCTCCCAATTCTAGGGTGGGAATAAAGATAAGCACGGTTAATGATATTCCTATTTTCCACTTGCTGCAAGTGAAAATAAATAATGTTAATGACATTTCAAGTTACTTAGTATTGTATACTCTCCTCACCAATTCAATGTATTATTTTTAGAAAATTTTGACAGAGTCTTCTTTGTTTTTATATGTAATCCAACCTGTTTAATCATCAACATAACATCAATAATTAAAAAAAATAACATGCAAAATTCCGTCTACCAATTCAATATGATACCTTCGTTGTTTCTTGACCCCACTGTTTCACTAAGACTTTCCATTGATTCGGGCTGACTTGGGGGGGTGTCGTTGCTAAATGCTCTATATCTGTGTTCAATTCTGTATAATACTTCTTCTTGGTCTTATACTTAAAGGATCTCCATTGAATTCCAAGCTTATGACAACATATGTTTTGGTAATTATCTCGCGCATTTGTGTTAATCTAAGAACAAAAAAAATACATTAGTTAGAAATATTAATAATTTTAAATATTTGATTTTAATAATATGAGATTAATTTAATATTACCTTCACTTGTTCCAAAACAAAGTCGAGCTTTCGTTGATTCTCTTTTGTCCAAGAAGGCAAAGTCAAAGGAAATAAATCCCCTTGATGTGCATAATATCTAAGTTGACTCGCCAACTTCGTCGCATATGGCCCAATTGGGTGGCAATCTTCGTCCCAACCAAGTATCTTTTTCTCACCATTACCCCATCCATTCCATTGTTTGATACTCCCTCTAACTTTCCTCTTATGAGAGGATGTGCTATTAGTATCATCTGTTCAAAAGTAATGAGCAAGAATATATAAAAATTTACAAAATTCTGATGTATAGATATCTTTTAATATATACCATCATGTGAGATGCTCTGAAAGTCATTTTTCATTCCACATGAGGGAGTACCATCGATACTTCCTGTTCAAAAAAAAGTATGCTTCTCATTTAATTCAGCAAATGCAGTAGCATTATTCAAATCATATCAGTATGCATTTCAGTAGCATTATTCAAATCAGATCATTTGGTGAATTATGCATATCATTATGCAACAGTATCAGTAGCATTTCAGTATTCATAGCAGTACCAAATCAGATCAGTAGCATTTCAGTATTCAACATCATTTGGGGATCATATCAGTATTCAATAATTAAGTATGCATCAGATCACATTGGTCATTTACATACTGATATCAAATTAGCATAATGACCATTTACATATTGATATAAAATTAGCATATTGGCCATTAATATTAAAGGTATTGGAATCAAAGCCTGCAGACAAATTGAAACTAGTATATGAATCCAATCCAGTAACGAGTTAATGCATATAATTGTTTGAATTTTTTTTGAATTTCTATCTTGTTGGAGAACTCATCCTTTTTTCGTCTACTTTTTTTTGTGGGTATCTATGTGTGGTTGGTACTTGTGTATTTCGTTGATGGAATTTTAGACACTCGGGGGATATACCCAACCAAATGGTTAACGAGGTTTGAAAGTCCTACGTTTAAAAGTCCGGCCACATCAGGTTGCATCGATAAGCAGATAACTGACAATAAATTGAAATTGAAGATTGACAAGAAGAGTTTTGCTACTTTTCTCCCTGGCATGCCTAAAGAGGTTGTTATGTGTGATGTTTGACCAATCAAGCTTTGCGACATTCTCTTAGGTCACAAGTGGATATGGAATTTTGATGTGCAACACGCTGGTTTCTATGCGTCTTTTCATTTGTTGGTGGAAAGGCGACATGCACTTGTGCTACTGAAATGCCTGCCTTAAAATTCTATAAGTTTTAATTAATAATATGTGTGTATCAACATCAGATGGTATTCTTGGACCTGCCCCTAACAATTGGAGAAATTGGGAAAATAATTGGAGAAAGGGTCGAGCATCTTGGGGACCCCCCAAGGGCTGATGACTACACCTACAGTGAAGGGAATGCCAAAGAAGACGGGTTACTAGTAGCTCCATTAAAAAGTACAAGGTATCAAAGGTGAATTATCCTAAATTCAATTGTGAAGAACCTCCGGGGTGAATTCAAAAACTGTAATGTTTTTTCAGATTCAATCCTATACCGGAGGAGCAAAAAGTCACTTTCATGGCCCTACACTTGGAACTTAAGGGAAGGCTGAGAAATGGTTTAAAGTTGAATATGAATAAGGTCGAGTTATTAATTTGGATGACTTTATGGGTCAGTTGTGCATAAGATTTTCAGACGATGGAATTCATGATATGGCGGGTTTTAAAAAAATTCAACTAGAAAATTTTGTAGCCTCTTATCAAGAAAGATTCGAAGAGTTGAAATCACTTGTTTTGGCCAAGAATAGAGGATTGTCTAAACAATATTTTGTCTCTAGCTTCCTCAACGAGCTAAAGCAAGAAGTCAGGATTGTAGTAAAAATATTTGCACCAAGATCTCTCAATCACACCATTTCTTTAGCCAAACTCGAAGAATCTCTCCTCAATTCTCAATACACAACCAGAAACCTGTACCTTACCAACCCTATTTCAGCTTCAAGCCCAACCATTCAAAATTTTCAACTCAATCCTCAATGGATAAATCCCAGACCCTCAGCCCCTCTTAAGCCAATAGCACCAAAATTAGCCCAATTATTCCTACCATAAATAAAATTTCACCTGCTGAAATGCAAGCCAGAAGAGACAAGGGGTTGTGTTACTATTGTGATGATGGAAGGAAGCAGTAAATAAAGCAAATAGAGCAAATATGTTGATAATACAAAGCTAAAAACTCCCATTACAACATAAAAGAAAAAGATTTCAAATGTTGCACACAAATTAGAACTACACTTTCGCACTAAAAATCCTGGCTAGAAAGACCCTTTTGATAGCCCCTTTACAAATGAAACAATATTATTTTCTCACTGATGCATGACATCAAATGTAGTAGTTGAGACCCTTGGTTCATTCTCAAAGGCAGTTACAACTTTTAGTTGTTTACAAGGTATTTTGAGAAAATCTTACATGTTCTTCTTAAAGTGTTCCAAATAATCCCCATCTGCAAATTCATTACACAAATCAATATTTCTTTTGTTGCATCCAGATTCAGGTAGTGAATTTCAAGGTAAAAATTAAATTGCATACAGTAGAGTAATCTATCTGTAATAAGAGTTTCCATTTTTTTAAATGTTCACACAGTAAAAGTTCATTAATTAAAAATGTTCCTGAAGAAATAGGATAATAACCATTATAAGTGGAGAAATATGTATTTTCTGACTAAGAAATGACAACTCATCCCAAAATAGACAAGCAACATGTAACTTATCGCTCCCATTGGCCAGTTACCATGGGAGATTTTTACTAAGATTGCTTGAGATTTCATCACCAAAGGTAAGCCATGATGTACCCTTTGAGCATCGCACTTAATTTTCTTCAACAAATGACACTTGATTTATCCCGACATTCCACCATTGAATGGGAATTAGGCTGAGATGATTCCAGAGAGGCATAGCCAACCATGGGGTGGCTGAATTCTTCACCAACGCGCTTTGGGTGCAATTGATATCTAATTAGATGATGCTAATGAGGTTTATGAGACCTATGGTCTTTTGGATGAGCTCAATCATTTGGTTGACTATTGGAATAATAATGTTCCTGAAGAAACAGGATAATAGCCATTATAATTGGAGATACTAAAGGCGATCAAGGGATCTTAGTGGACATTGAGTCTACTCTAAATCCATTTCACAAAGCAATTCAATGGGACTCTCTTAGTTTGGATCCTCATTACTCATTACTCATTTAAGACTTGTGAATTAAAGTTGAAGGAAGATATTAACGGAGAGTTTGATTTTTTTTCCAATAAATATAATGTTCGTACCTATGTATCAATTCCACTAGTGTCCCCTGTCACAGTTCCTGTATATTCGCGGGGTATAAAAATATGTTAGAGACGTATCACTTTTTTTTCGTATGTCCATTTGATGTGGAGTACGACATTTTACTCTTATAGTCCCATATGATAGGGGTTGAGACATTTATTGGATTTAAATTCCTAACTTAATTTTACTAATGTCTTCATGTTATGTAACTCAAGAAAGAGATTCAACATTTGAAAATATCTTACGTTAGTCAGCATTGGCCCCTAGAGGACCATATAGTTTCTTCGAACAACACTAAAGATCTAGATCTTATGTCGAGATGATCCGGTATTCTAGGTGTGAGCTTGCGTGATGACTGATATATACATATGTACATACCTTTGAGGCTGCGTAATTTTGATATATACATCACAGACTGGTACATTTTATAATTTTGGGATACTATTTTATATTATCCTTCTGATTGGTATAGTTTATAATGGAACTAGTCAATGGAAGACAAGTCAGTTTTGTATAAAGCAAAGACTCCAAAGTTAACTGGGACATATCATCTTCTTGGACATCGTTTGATCCACCCATATTCTTCATTATAATCATCTTGACAATTCAATGTGCTCATTCCACAAAAAAAAATCTTTTACTTAGAACATAATCATATGTGCTCCTATGGGTTGGGCCTTGCCTTGCTTCAGATTAAGCATTCTCTTAGAATAAATATGTTTGCTTCTATATATTGTTATTCCAATAGTCAACCAAAGACCATGTCTTGGAATCCAAATGTCCCTGTACAGGATCAATCCTGCCCATATCTTCCTCTACATATTTATTTTCCCCCTAAGTTTCATCAACTTTTGCATCATAATGTATGCTAGTAGGTTTCTGATTAATTTTAATCTGCTTAATAATAGCATTTGACACTCCACTAGATTCCATCAACTTAGTGAAATCCGATCTGCTTATTTCAATTTCAACCTACAGCTTGATATCATTGGACGCATGAGGCTCCAAAACTAGATCCCCGTGATCTTTCTCATTTTCACAGTGGCACACTTATGGAATTTTTCAAACCCTAAACTAAATTTGGAGGGGGAGGGGGAGGTATTAGTTCCTCTCTGGCACTAATTGAATCCCTATGTCAAGAGTA
Source organism: Sambucus nigra (assembly GCA_949130495.1). NCBI lineage: Eukaryota > Viridiplantae > Streptophyta > Magnoliopsida > Dipsacales > Adoxaceae > Sambucus > Sambucus nigra. The sequence goes on from OX422207.1 coordinate 692,853,220, forward strand.
TAAGACTCTGACTAGGTATTAGTACCTTCTCTGGTACAAACTTTATCCCTTCTCCTCTAACCACACTACCCTTAGCAACCTTTCATTTGATAGATGAACCATCTATATTGAACTTGTATCATCATGTGTAGGGACGGATCATCGAGACACATTTTTAGACACTATGAGTTTTAACAACCTCCCCAACTGCATAGAACAAAATTAATCCATTTATAACCTTCCATACATTGGATCCATAAGAGGGATTTTCGGTATGAAGACCAGCATTATGATTGATATATATTATTCTTGTGAATTTATGCCAAAACGAATCAACTTTAATGTAAGACCAATCCAATTTTATGTGTAGAGCATCCATAGCTTATGTAACAGACCTGATACCTAAACACCCCTCATCTAAATGTTTACATGTGGTATCATAGTTGATCCAATGATGTTGTCTTTTTCCATCAGATATCGAAAGAAAATTTGCATAAAGTGAAGCAAAAGAATCTAGATTTGTTTTGGGAACTCTTATCGCATAAATAATATGAATGGACATTGCAATTAATACTGCCTTGCTCAAAGTGATTTACCTGCAAAATTCAACAGCCTAGCTTTCTATCCTTCAATCCTCTTTCCTTATAGTAAGATGGGGGGTCATGTATATGGGAATTAGACTTATTTTCAAGTGCAATATTTGAACTTCTCGAGAAGTGAAAATTTATATACCTGAATCTGAGATAGGGGTGATGCATGTGTCGCTCCGCTAGTAGATGAGGATCTAATGATACTGAAGCTGTTACAACAAAACAATATATATGATTAGTTATCGTATTAATAAAAAAATATGATAAAACATAACAAATCGTATGATAAAAATAAGAGAAACATATGTCATAATGCTTACATATAAATTTACATATTATCAACTCTCATTCTTCGTCCATACCATCCTCACAATCATCAACATCAGGCATAGATGTATCAATTACGGATCCATCTACATCTTGTCTCACACAAGATACGTTTTAATCATATTCCAAATCTTTCACACTAAACGGCTCGAATTGATGCACTTCTAATTCTTCTTCTGTGGTTGAATAACTATCAAACCTATCTCTAGGCGTCATTTGAACAACTACATGTCAATCTGGTTCCAAAGGTTCTTGCATGTACCACACTTGTTCTGCTTCGAATGCAAAGATAAAAGGCTCATCGATCGATCGATTATCTTTGTACAACAAGTGGTTGAAATTTACTAATGTAAAGTTAAACTCATCCACTCATTTCCCCAAAGGATTTTCTATCCAATTGCATTTGAATAGTACAAACTTTTGGCCATTAAAATATTAAATTTCAATAATGTCAGTCAGTTGTCCATAGAAAGTAACATCCCCACACAAAGGATTAAAATCTTTTCGACTAGCATAGCTCTTTTGTTGTTCTTTTAAAATAACTCCACTATTCTGAGTTTTTCGGCGACTATCAACTTCCTTTGTTCGAAATCTAAACCCACGAATAATATATGACTTGAAGCTTAACGCATCCTCCATAGGACCCAATGCCAAACTCAATATTTCTCTATATAATTTGATATCTTTTGGCAATCCATCCACCTAATATTTCAATAAATAAGAAAATTACGGTAGGGAAATATAATTAGAATACTAAAAATGAAAAACATACTTACATAATCCTTAAACCACGTGTGAAAATGTTCATTGTGAAGGTGTTGCACAATATGTTTTTGTGAAACGTGAGCATATTATTTTGTAAGTTCAACAATGTGCTTTCTGAAAATATCATACGTGTGTCAAGTTAGAAAGGGAATTCAATAATGCATTTTATATAAAAATTACTTATGTCTAATATATAACTTACTCAATAAATGGCGCAACTGCATCACTGTTAGCAAGCACATATCGATGCTCTTATATATGAGTTACTGAATCAAGCCAGAATTTTCGACCTTGCCTCACACCATGCCCAAGGACATTACCTCCATCATCATTTCTGGAAGGCCTATTAGACTTAGTTTCCACATCTTCAACCGTATATCTCGAGCAAAAGGTGGTGCATTCTTCCATAATAACAGATTTAGCAATTGAGGTCTCAGGATGAGCACGATTGCGCACAAAGAGTTTTAGAGTATGCGAATACCTTTCAATTGGATACATCCAATGGTAGATTACTGCACCGGCAACTACTAACTCATCAACCAAATGTATTAGCAAGTGCTCCATCACATCAAAGAATCCCGGGAGGAATATTTTCTTAAGAGTTCAAAGTGTAAAAGCCATAAGATCTTCCAATTTTTCTACATCAACAAAAGTATTTGTACTTGAGAACAACACTGAAAAACAGTTGCTTAGTTCAATTAATGCTTTGACAACATGTTTCGGCAGTACCCTCCGTAGTGCTATTGGAAGTAATTGTTGCATTAAAATGTGATTGTCATGTCTCTTTAGTCCCCATATACTTCGCTCTTGAGGGTGATCACATCTCGAAATATTCAATGAATAGCCATCTGGTACTTTAACATCCTGCAACACTTTTAGCAAAATATCCTTCTCTTTGTTGCTCATTGTAAACTCTGTTGGAGTTATGTACTCCAAATTTTTTCCCCGTGTTTGGGGATGTAGTGGTCGTCTGATGCGCATATCTTGCAGGTCTTTTCAGGCCTTCAAAATGTCTTTGGTTTTATCTTTAATGCCCAACAATGAAAATAAGATATTGTCACACACATTTTTTTCAATATGCATAACATCAAGATTGTGGCGGATCAAATTATGCTCCCAATATGGCAATTCAAAAAAGATACTTTTCTTTTTCCAATTTAATCTCGTCTTCGGCACCACATCTTTTGTTGTCTTCGCAAGATATTTTTTTAATTTTTCTCTTTTCCTCTTTCTAAAAACATCTCCCTTCTTGTATTCAGTTTCAATGTCGAGCTCATTTAATTGTTGCAAAACTTGCGATCCTGATAATTTCAACGGAGGTGGTCTGAAATGAACATTGCCATTAAAAGTTGTTTTCTCTTTTCGAAACCTATGGCGCATAGGTAAGAATCGAAGATGACCCCAATAACAATACTTTTTACCATTATTTAATCGAGTCGCTTGATGATCTTTGTTACAACAAGGACAAGCAAATTCACCTTTCGTGCTCCATACCGATAGCATGGCATATGCAGGAAAATTATTAATTGTCCACAACAATGATGTACGCAACTTAAAAAAATTGTTTACTCTATACATCATAAGTGGTCTTTCCATCACTCCATAACTCTTTTAGTTAATCAATCAATGGTTGTAAAAATACATCAATTTTATCACCAGGACCTTTTGGCCCATCAATAAGAATCGATAAAATTAGGTTTTGTTGCTTCATACACAACCATGGGCTCACATTCAAGGGCATGAGTACAACTGGCCAAGTACTATGAGCAACGCTCATATTACCAAAAGGATTGAATCCATCAGCTACTAGCCCAAGTCTAACATTACGACTATCACTCGCAAAAGATGGATTACACTCATAAAATGATTTCCAAGCACGAGAATCAGCCGGATGCCTTTGCACACCATTATCAATATGATCCTTGGTGTGCCATTTCATTAACGAAGCAGTATGTGATGACCAAAACAATCTTTGCAATCTTGGTTTTAAAGGAAAATACCTTACCCTTTTAGCAGCTACTTTTGTACTTTAATTATTCTGTTGCACTTGATCAACATCACTTCCAACATTTGATTTATATCTGGAATTCCCACAAATGACACATTTCTCTAAAGTCGCATTTTTATCTCGAAATAACATACAATTGATAGGGCACGCGTCCCATGTTTTATACTTGAATCCCAAATTATAAGTGAGCTTGTTAGCCTAATAAAAGGATTTTGGAATTCTGGCATTAGGGAATGTCTTCTCCAATAGTTTTGCAATATTGTGAAAGAACTATTTGTCCATCCATTAATTCTCTTTAAATTCAAGAGTACAACTACGAATGAGAGTACAGTAATACCCTCTGGACAATTTTCATATAACTTTCTTTTCGCATCTTTTAGGAGTTTGAAATATTTTGGCATGTCACCATCAGGCACCACATCTTCTACTCCATGTCCATCACTACATGAATTTGCATGCATCTGTGGAACTCCCCTTTCCTCTTGAACCATTACAATCATATTTCCCCCAAGCTCGATTCATATGATATATCATCAAGTGACACATCATTACCAATATTACATGTATTGTCCTCCAATGCATCGACCAACTCCCTATGATAAATCCAATCATTATAACTCCTGTCAAAACCATGCATATCTATGTGACCCTTCATAGTGTGTAGGTTGTGGTAGACTCGATTTACACATTTACAACACGGGCATTTGATGCATGACGACTGCATACTTTTATTCCTATATGCAAAGCTAATAAACCTTTCAACCCCATCTATGTATTCTTTTGAACTCCAATCACGTGATTCGATTCAACTTTTATCCATATCAACTCCTAACACGTAATTCGATAAATAACAAAAATATATTAGCATACATATACAAGATATACAATGTAAACATAATAAGATATAGACAGTTAGTGTGACATAATATTAAAGGAAACGTCGTTTGAGCAATGTGTAAGGCTTATATATATTGTAGTGATGAGCCTCCTTGATAGTAGTTTCAACTAAGAAACACGTACTCTCAGCAGGTAGTGCTTTAAGTGTCATTGTAGGACATCGTGTTCTAAACATGCCCAAACACATGTTGACTTGTTAAAAAAAGAGTAACATTTTATTATTTTGGACATGTTCAGACACGTCGGGGATACGCTTACACACGTTGGATATCGAGATAAGGAGTTTTGAATGTCGAGATGCTTAATTCAAGAAATCAAAGTGTAGGCATTATCTGTGCATATGATTTTTTTACTTATAAAAAATTCCATTAACTTATGTTATGATGTGTTTACAATAGATATTTGTGTTTTAAAGTCAATATAAATTATCAAATCAGTGATGTCAATATAAACTATTCTAAATTCACTATGATCAAATTCTCCGCACTATTTATGTAAGCGTTCTTTTGTTACTAAATTGTGACTTCATGGTGAGATTCACTGCATGTGGATCCCCTAATTTTACTGAATAATCCCATAAACCATGAGGTAATTAATTCACACAATTTCAGAAGCAGGAGGAACAAATCAATATGTATGTGTGTATATAGAGAGAGAACAATATGAGATACTCATTAACAGCACCAACAACGACAAACAGGTAGAGTAAACTAAAGACACAGTGGCAACCAAAAAGACCAATAGAACACAAACACAATGAAAACATGGATTTTTTTTTGTCAAAATCAAAGTGTAAAATTACATGTATATACATGTATGTGCAAGTATACATATAATCATAACAATCAAAATCTGATCTTTAATGCACTTCTTCAATTCCACCTCCAACTACACACACAGTGTGCACGTACACATACACATAAGCAATCAATTCATTAATGAGCACACACGCGCGCTTTGACGATTAATTATAATTCTAGATAACCTATATTTCTCATTTTATTCTAAAGTTTCAGTGATAAATCTCATCTTTATTTCATTTCCACCCTTCCAACTACAATTCCACACACACACACACATATAAACATACATGCGATTACTTCTAAATCTAAGTCATTCCACAAGCCTACATTTTCTCATTCTAAAAAATCTTATCTTCATCATCACATTTTTAGACATACATATATATAAATCTAAAACTACATCGTAAAAATAAAACCTGCAAACTCCCAAGGCTCAGACTTATAAACATTGATTTTCGAAACAGCTTCAAAGCGAAAGGGCTTGGCACACAAAATTTGAAATGTATGATTCATAACTGATTTGTAATGTAGTTCATAAGTTATGAAGTTGAATGACTTTGCACACAAAATCAGTCTATAATCAAACACAAAATCTTTGCACACAAAATCAGTCTATAATCAAACACAAAATCATCTCTATAATCAAACACAAAATCAAATAAAAAATTAGTTCTATATGAGTAAGCCTGCATACCTTTATTCTTCAAGATTTTATTCTTCAGGAGAGAACCCGACGAGTTTTACGACAGAGAGAGAGAGAGAGAGCAAGAGAACAGAGAAGCGGGTGAGTCCGAAGGTTTCACGTGTTTTATGAGAGAGAGAGAGAGAGAGAGAACAGAGAAGTGTGTTCTCACAATATCTGTTTCACGATATCGTGAGTCCGAAGGTCAGCTTTATCGGGTGAGTAGAGGAGAGAGATAAGCGGGTGAGTCCGTTATTTGATCGTAGAGGGAATGAAAAAATAATTTGGGGAATGGAGGGTAAAAAGGAGGGAAACGAAAATTTTAAAGGACAGCTATTTGTTGTCCTATCAGAGTACTTATAAAGGACGGTAAATATTTGATGTCCTTAAAACTATTATAAAGGACGCTTAAAAAATTAGTTGTCGTTTATAATAGATCTAAAAGGACAGCTATAATTTGTTGTCCCTTATATATTTTTTTAAAGGACAGTTTTAAAGTTGTCCCTAATACCGGTGTCCTTAATTATCATTTTTCTTGTAGTGAAGGTACCTCTTCTCAGCATCGAGCAAGGTTTTGCACCCATAATAAATAGGATCTTGACTCCCATTCTTTTTCCAAACCAAAGTCGATCTAATTACATTGTTGCACACTACCAAATACAAGTACAAAGTTCCCTCATCGTTTGGAGTGGTCAGCAATGGTGGTTAGCTTAAATAATTTCTCACTTATTTAAGTTCCTTGGTGCATTCATCCCTTCATATTTCCTTCCTTTATCTTCCTAAATTCTTGGAAGAAAGATCTGCACTTATTCAAAGATCTTGATATAAAGCGATTGAGCATGGTGAGCATGCCATTTAACTTTTGCACCTAAAGAACAACACTGGGGGGCTAAACCAACCTGATGGATTCAATCTAGTCGGGTTTGCATTGATACCTATTTGACTAACTAGGTGTCCAAGGAACTCTCCCGATTGCAGCCCAAATGAGCATTTGGTCGCATCCATTTTCATTTTTTAATAGCGAAGAACTTTAATTTTTTTGCTAAGTCTACGAGGTGGTGCTCCTTCTTCCTGCTTTTCACAAGCATGTCATCTACATACACCTCCATTGTATCTCCCAGCTCGTGCTAGAACATTTTCATCATTAATATCTGATAGGTTGCCCTGGTGTTGTTTCATTCAAACGGCATCAGCCTATAGCAATATAGCCCCACTATGGTGATGAAGGAAATATTTTCCTGGTAGGGGGCGAACAGTGGGATTTGGTAATAGCCTGAGTAGGCATCGAGGAAGCTCATACATTCATGCTTAGATATGGAGTTAACCAACTGGTCTATCTTGGGCAAAGAAAAACTATCCTTGAGGCACGCACGGTTCAGATCAGTGAAGTCTACACAAACTCTCCACTTTTCGTTGCTTTCTTCATGACCGCTAAGTTTGACAGACACTTGGGGAATTGGAGTTACTTTTTGGACTGCTCTTTCAGAAGTTTCTACACTTCCTCCTCAACCTCTATGTCCTTCTCAAGCGCGGTTCGTCGTGCCTTTTGAGTCATTGTTGTATGTAACAGATCCACATGAATTTTATGAAACATTACTTCTAGATCTATTCCTAGCATGTTATGCGATTACCAAGCAAAAATGTCCTTGTTGCTTTTGAGGAAAACAACCAGTTCTTCCTTCTTTTCTTTCGTAAGTGAATTTCTGATCAATAACTTTTTCTCAGGCTGATTGTCATCAAATGCTACCTCTTGAAGAGATTCCACAACCCGATCGGTAGGGGTAATCCTAGTTTTCTCAACACCAGGTCGCTCATACTTTAGCTTATACTTGGAGGGTATGGAGCCCTCCTATGGCTCCATAACTTTATCCACTTCTTCTCATGTCTTGGTTGGATGGTAGATATGAAAAAATTTCGTTCCAATGTTTAGTTCCCTCAGATCTCCAAGACTCCCTTGTCAGAGATGTCCTTTAACCTCTGGTGGTAGGTAGACGGCACAACCCTCATGGCATGCAATCATCCTTTGCTGAGTATGGTATTGTATGAGGAATATATATCTACTACGAGGAAATCAATAAGCTTATAAATACCTCCTTCTTGGATAGGGAGAACAACCTTCCAAATGGACAAAGTCATCATTCCTTCAAAGCCAACCAGAGGCACAATGGCTTCTTGCAGGTCCTCTATGCTCAGGTTCAGCTAGTTGAACATTTTAAGGTACATTACAGATTAAGGGTGAAAAGTAGTGCGTAGTCAGCACGCCGATCATTTTTTCTATTCACCGCGTTAATACAAAAACCTAAACTTAAGAGTACACTCAAAAGGGAGTATAGCGGCCAAGTTCAGGTATCGAATTAAAGAGACAAGTAGCTAGAATTTAATTGAATTAATATTTCAGGAATAAAATTGTAAAAGGTAAGTTTTACTAACTAAAAAAAAAAGAAAAGATAAACTAGGCATGAGTGTATTTAAACTAAATTAATAAAGAGAATAAAAACTATAGGTTGCATCAGATATACCTCACTAAGAGCTAATTAGTATAAATGGTTACATGGGTCGACGAGTATATCAAGATTGCAGCTCGTTTCGACAGTTAATTAAATCAAGAGTTGTCACACCCCTAAATTTGCATAAAAGTCTAATAAGATTTTGGCATCAACAAATATTCCAAAAATTACACACGCAAGGTCGTAAATACGGAGCATACATGATATACTCCGTTAAATCTCCTAGGCGTAATAACAAGGACAACCCAATCGAGACAAGAGCGAATCAACTCCATCACCAAAGCAAAGCAACTAAATCAACCCTAGGTGAGTTCAATCCAACATAACCTAGATTAGACTAGCCACTGCACATGAATAAAAGCATAAATTAAACTAACTAATTAATTAGGGCACACAAAAAATAAATAAGCTACACAAATTTATCTAGGCAAGAAATAAATACAACGCGTGGAATAAAAGGAATACAAGCATAAATAAGATGGAGAAGAAAGAGTAATAGTGAAAAAGACTTACATTAATGGCTATAAACCAACAAATATGGAGGAGGGAGACTCCACAAAAATAAACCCCAAAGTAGCTCTCAAACCTTAACCTAGAAACTAACTCCAAAAAATGAAGATATCAAGTCTAAAAAATATCCATAAACTTAAAATAAGGTTTACAAATAAATACCCCATCAAAAACCAACTTAAAATTACAAATTTGCAGACTTTCTGTGCAAGGTGAATCGATTTGCCTTTGGGCGAATCGATTCGCCCCTACAGATCTACAATTCTGCAGCGTTGTCCAACTTTACAAAAAATGTTGTAACTTCTTCGTTATAACTCAGAATTCACTACACCAAAATGGGTAAATTGTCATCCTTCCAGCACTTAGCCTTGTCACGATCAATGACCGTGACACAAAACATGCATTTTGTGTCACGGTCATTGACCGTGACAAGACCGTGATAAAGTATTATCACGGTCAATGACTGTGACAAATGTTGTCACGGTCACCGTGAAAAATGTCGCAGTAAAAAACCCTTTCCCCTTCTTTTTTCCCCCGCCGTTTCTTCCTTCCTTTTTTCTCTCTCTCTCTCTACGTTGATGCTGCTCTCTCTCTCTCTACTTTCAGGTTACTCTCTCTCTCTCTCTTCCATTTATATATATATGTGTGTGTGTGTGTATATATATGTGTGGGTGTGGGTGTGGGTGTGTATATATGTGCGTGTGTGTGTGTGCATGTGTGGTGGGTGGGGGGTGGGGGGGTTGTGCGTGTGTGTGTGTGTTCGTGTGGGGTGGGGGTGGGGTGGGGAGGGGGTGGGGCAGGGTGGGGGTAGAGGGTGGGATTATTATTATTATTATTGTTGTTGTTGTTGTTATTGTTATTGTTGTTGTTGTTAATTAATTATAAATATGAATTTGAAATTTGAAAAAATCTCTATTTTAATTGTAATAAAATTAAAATATGAAAAAATGTCATTAAAATTACATTAGATATTGATTTATGTAAAACTGTCCCCTAAAGTTGGTTCAGTCTGTATTAGGTTCCTAACGTGAGTGGCATGTGCCAAGTTCATTAGAGGAGTTAATTTTATGTTAAAATTTGGACAAAATTAAAACAATGTGATAATTTGAGGGCTCGATTGGGAAAATTAAAACATCAGGGACCCACCACCAAACTTAAGGGACACATATTTTATTAACCCTAAAAATAAATATTCCTTTTGCATAACTTTACATATACTCTTAAGGATTCTGATTATGGTGCTAACTCATGTAAGATGTTAATTGTGGAGAAAATATACTCTGCTCTATATTATCATGAGACATGTATACATTGTGCATCAATAAGTACAAGACAAATATGAAAGAAGTGACCTGTTAGTCTTAATAATAACCAATAATGATTCACTATTACTTCACATTACTTTGGTGGTGTATTGTTGGGTTTAACCACCACACATGTTACCTTGCATTCTTTACATAAAATTAATTGTGCAGATGCTTGCAATATATGAGGTGTATTTCTATAATATTGAGTATCTTGTTGTAAGAATTAGTAATGACATTGGTACAATATTTTTATCATTTATTAAGCCTTTAAAAAAGTTTTTTAAACCTTCATTGTTTGTGGAGGGTGAGGGGGCAGGGTGTGTGTGTGTGTGTGTGTGTGTGTGTGTGTGTATGTGTGTGTGTGTGTGTGTGGTGGGTGGGAGTGGGGAGGGGGTGGGGCAGGGTGGGGGTAGGGGGGCAGGGTGGGGGGGCTGTGCGTGTGTCTATGTGTGTGTGGGGGGGGGGGGCAGGGGGGGACTGTGCGCGCGCGCGTGTGTGTGTGTGTGTGTGTGTGTGTGTGTGTGCGCGTGGGGGGTGGGTGGGTGGGGGTGGCGCAGGGTGGGGGGGAGGGGCAGGGATGGGTGGGGGGGGGAGGTGTTTAATAGTAACAATTCATTTTTATTTGTAGTAATTGTACATATTTGCATGTCTTCTTTTAATTCATTTTGATATGTACTAATAACTTTTTTTACAGCAAATGTCTCCTTCAGGTATTAAGGCGAGGATGATGATGCTAGTTATGATGATGTCGTCTGGGCTCGGTGGTAGCGGAGGCGACGAGGGCTCCTCGGCCCCTAGTCTCCCCAAATATGGCAAATTAGGGATGCCCATCGAGAACAAGTCGAGGCTATTAGCAAGATCCCTCGAGCTGGTAAAGACGATCATCGGCCCGGGGTACATTAGTTGGAAGGAGGTTTCTTATGAGCTCATGTTAGCTGTTTGGGTGGCACTACAGGTAATATATTTATATTTATATGAATATTTCAATTTCAATTTCATTTTATATTTATATTTATATTTATTTGCAACTAATATTGTATTTGTTGGACAGGAACAATTCAACATGGATCCAAAGCTACGCGATTCCGTCTTAAAGCAGTTGAGGGAGTAACACAAGACGTGGAAGAAAAATATGCGGACCTGGTACTTTGGGAAGACACGAGAGTCCATTATCCAATGGCGTGAATCCGTCCCGCCGAAGGAGCCGATCTCATTGGCACAATGGCAAAGGTTCATTGACAATGAGATCGGGGAGCGACAATTGACATCTCGCCAATCGGGAAGGGAAAATCGGGCAAAAAAGACGGACGTGCACTACTCCGACCGGACGTCTTACGCCGAGGTGGATCATGGGATGATGGTAAGATTTAATTTTTCTATAACTACATAAAATATATTATTCTGCGTTATTTTACTTTGCGGGGCCGATACTAATTTTACTTTATTTTATTTCAGGGGAGAGGGAGTGGCCCTGGGGGTAGGCCACATAAGCTCGATACTTATGTGGATCTTCGGACGAAGAAGGGGAAGGACAAGGAGGTGTCCCCAAGTGTCGCGGCCACGATTGTAAGTAATCCGACAGTTTACTTTTTGTTAATTACGTTATAATTTTTTAATTTACTTATTTTACTAATCATGTGCTTTTTGACATTTCAGGCAAAGCTTAAGGAAGTGCATGAGTCGCAGTTTGATGCCGACAAGGCATCTTTGTCCACAAACGCACTCAGCCAAGTGCTTGGCTCTGATCGCAAGGGGAGGACAAGGGGGTGATCTCGCGGGTGGACAAATCTAGGATCATTGGATTGGAGACGAGCGACACCGAGTTGACTCGAACGGTGGATTCACATGACGCGAAGTTATCCCGTTTGGAGGCGACGGTCCAGGATATGTACTCATTCGTGAAGCGTTCGTTGGGTGGAAACCGTAAGGGTAAAGGGAAGTAGAAGGTGGTGCGGAAGGAGGTGCGGGAGGAGGAGGTGTGGGAAGACGAGGACGAGGATATGGACATCGATGCTTCATCGCCGACACGTGCTGACTTTGATGATCCACTTCCCTATTTGGCTCCTTTCAACAGACCGATGTCGACACTTGGTTGGCCGAGCGTGTTTATAATGGACATATTTGATGGCCAGCGGATAGGGAGGGGGTTGAGAGACCCAAATATCATCCAGGGTGAACTAGTTCATGGACGTGAGCTTCAAGACATCGAGTCCAAGGTGCTCGTCACGCATGTGATGCCCAGGAAGGAGAACTCTCAATTGTGGTTGCGCGAACAATGCGGCACGGCGTATATTAGTGGATGTGTTAATTCGTATATCGTGTGGCCTACTCACCTCCTCAGTGTTAACCATACCTCAGACATTTAGTGACATTGATTTAAGTTTGAATTAAATTGTTTTAAATTATTACATTTGAATTATATTTGGATTATATGGTGATGCATATTCTCTCTATTTTGAATGTATATTTGCATTAACTCTATTTTATCTGGATATATAATGTTTGAACAGGTACAACGTTGCTATAACAGATACATATATACTGCTGGGCAGTGGCTGTGGTCATACTGCCCAACAGATTTTTTTTCAATTCTGACCAAAATTATCACGGTCATTGACCGTGACAAGTCCTTGACAAATTTTTTTGTCATGGAGTTGTCACGGTCAATGACCGTGACAATTTTTTTAAACATTGTCATGGTCACAGCCCGTGATATGACCGTGACAAGTCCGTGACAAAAAAATTTGTCACCCACAGAATTGTCAAGGTCAATGACCGTGACAATTCGGCAGATTTGTTGTAGTGACTAGGCACGGTCGGAGGCTACACGAAGATAACTCAGAGGGATACAACATCCAAGAAAACATTAGGCCAAAAAACCAAAATATGAAATGACTAAAATGACCTTGAATGTGCCCTTAAGTGTGAATTTGCCTAAAAATGCCATAACTCCTTCATTATACATTGGAATCATACACCGTCGACAGCCACGAGAAGATAAATCAAAGGGATTCAAATTCTGCGAAGGGTTCGGGATTAAAACCCGAATACTGAAATTACTAAAATGCCCCCGAAGCTGCAATAATCAATGAAACTTTTCCAGAAAGCAAACCAAACTTGACGCCAAGCACCTAAATACCTATAAAATCCCAATTATACCTCATATAGCATGTTAACATATAAAACGGAGGTTGTCTGGTTAACGAGCATATATATAGGAATTAAGGTACCCGAGGGGGTTAAAATGCATAAGTTCGAGGGTAATTAAATGCAATATTCGATACGAATCACACCCCTTAACTTACACATTGCTAGTCCCTAACAATAAAGCACAAAGCAAGAAGAACAACATGCAAACCACAAAAAGGAGATATGTACAAAAGGGATAAAAGTCACTTTCACGGGCGAACGATTGCATTTTGCATATGCAATAAGCCGTTAAACTCCTAGGTTACCCTACACCTAGTGGACGAGTGTCGTCTCGCAACGTTTTTCAGGGATGAAATCCACAAACATCAAAGTCTCCTCCAAAATATGCCCAATCAGTAAAACATACATGGTCAACAATAATGAACAAGATTTCAACATGTTATTAGAAAAGTGAATGAATTCACACAAAAGTCCGTAGTTATTGACATTATATAACGAACTTCATCGAATTGAAACCTTAAAAGTGGGAGGAGAGCGAGCACATGCATAGTTTGATTTGGTCAAAACTTAAATAAATCGGACAAACATAAAAGCATGCATATATCAATCCTCACCAGACATTACACTCAACAAATGAAATCACTATGAAAACAGAGGTAATACACGGGACATGTGAGCATAAAGAGTAAATATAAATGAAAACTACGTCGAGCACATGTCACAAATGAAGAACGCTATATAGAAAATAAAAACATGTAATCTCAATGAAATATACCGCTCATTAAAAGAGGCGAAATGTATTTTCACAGATTATCAAAACTATTTAAACTTTTAAATTGAACTCACCCTAAGATCACATAGGACTTGTTAGGGTTGTAATGTAGGTTTGGGTTTAAGGGTAAGAAACGAAGGGAATATGTACGGATTCAACGTGTTCGGGGATGAAAACTCGGGATAATGGTAAATAGTGGGCAATTTCAAAATTGGACAAATAACATCCATAAAATGCATTGAATATAACAACGGGGAGAGTAAACAAAGCTTATTGAACACTATACACAATATATACACATTTCTCTTTCTTTTCTTTTCTTCTTTTTCTCACTTTTTCTTTTGTTTTCTACTTTCTCTTTTTCTCTCTTTTTCATTTCTTTCTTTTCTTTACTTTTCACTCTCACATGTCTAAATTGTAACCACATAATAAGAACATCATTTAATCCCAAGTAACATTCCAAAAAAAGGTATGTAAGGTATATATGTGGCTTAAAACTCCAATACGGAGTGGTTATGGGATTGGGGTTATGAAATGAAAGGCTATATTTAGGCTTAAAGGGGGTTGACAAAGGAAAACATTTAAGGCGAGGTCAAGGTCAATATGGGTGATATAACAAAGATGTTCTACGATCATTTTCTAAAGTTTACGCAATTCTTGAGTCAAAACAAACTTTGAAAATTATGCTCAAGTAACACATTTCAAGAATGAACTCAATTAATGAACGATCAAATGAAAGAAAAGTGAGATTACCAACAACTGTAACATTTTCAAAGAGGAAAGAGAAGTGTATGACACTCACAAATGAAGAAAGTCCCAAAGCTCACTTGGTGTAAGTATATACAATGGAACAAAAGATTATCGAGTTATTAAAATCTTAAACCAAATCAATAAAGAAAGAAAAGTGCATGTGCTCATAGGATTAAAGTTTAATTCATGAAGTTATTCATAATATCAATAATTGAGGACTAAAATCCAATAACTTCTAAAGTTAAGAACATGCATCATTGCGTTGTCTATTGGATCGGGAAATTATTTAAATTTATCATCGAAAACAAAGGCAAACTACCCAATAAAGGAGAAAAAAGAAAGAAAATATTTTTGAAATTTTTAATTTTTATAAGAAAATCATGCTTGGTAATAACATATAATCAAAATCATGGACTAAGCAATGAATTGATAGAATATCCCACACCCCCTAACTTAAAACCTAACATTGTCCTCAATGTGAATTAAGAACCAAGTTAAAGAGAGGAAAATAGTGATATTACCCAAAAAAGAGCGATCTCGTGAAAGTACAAGTCCAATGATTCTACAAAACATGTTAGTACCAAAGCATAACAAAAAGAAGAATAAAACTTTATCTAATTACACTAGACTATAAGTAAGAAAAATAAGAAAAATAAAACTAACTATTTACAACCTACAATTTTAACTTCTAACTAACTATACACTAGAAGTTAAAAAAATTTAGGGTCCACCAAAAACACAATTTGACTTTAGAGGATAAATGGTGTACCCTCACTCTCATTCATGCCTCTGGAAAAATAGGAATTCCGCTCAAACAACGGAAGGCATGTGTAAGGTGGAAGAAAGGAACCATCCCTAATTAAATTTTTTGGAGGGAGGATGAGGGATTTGGATAAAATGGGTGACAAATACACAAGGGGGCAAAAAAAATTGGATTATCTCCAAATATTTTTCAATTGAATAGGAGGGGGCGCACATGGAGGCAAAGATGCGATCATGGAAGGCGACTCGAGCAAGTACTCACCGTCGGTGAAAAGGTTTAACACTTTAACATTTGAAACCGATTCATTGGGTCCTAGCGTCAGTTCGATAATGGAGAGTGAAAATGAGGAGGAAAGAAATTCAAACTCAAGAGATGAGTCATCATCGCTTGAAGATTAAGTTTCGAAGGAAATCATTTCATTGAAAATGGATACTACGTCTATTTCATCCTCACTTTCATTCTCAATTAAGCCATGGGCCAAGTAAAGAATAGTTTGTTCCAAAGTAGGCACAAAGTCCTCATTTGGTTCAAAACATTCCTTGACTTCAAAAGTATCGAAAGAAAAATCGTCATCGGATTCAAATAATAAATCCAACTCATGCTCCCAACAATGATTTTCTTCCCGATAACGATTTTCAATTTTATCATTTTCAAGCTTGCGCAAACCCTCGCCTAAAGTCATAGTCCGAGGCGCGAATTCTTGAAAATGAGAACTTTAAAAATTACCATCGGGGCTATACTCAAAACCATTATTAAAAGAATTTTAAAAGCTATAGCTTTTAGTTTCAACATTCTTATTATAAGGAATTAGAGGCCCAAAATCGTTACAATATCCTCAAAGTACACGCACTCCAAAGCTTGACTTTTGTAATACTCACCCAAAGTCATTTTAGATTTTATAATTTTTTAGGTCTCTAATTATTAACCAAAAGTCATTGATGCATGGGAATTTTGAGAATTATCATAATGATTACCAAAAGGATTGGAATAAGGCATGCTTACCCCAAAGATGGCTCGAAGTGGCGAATTCCACAAATGCGCAGATGAAAAATTCAAGCAGTTCTTGGCACTCAAATGTAGAAGTCCTGCAAAAATGTTAGCCCAAAAAATACAAATAGAAAGAAAATACTACGAAATACTAAATCAAATAAATTCTAAAACAAACTCATTCCCGGCAACGGCGTCATTTTGATTAAGGGTGAAAAGTAGCGCGTAATCAGCACGATGATCGTTGTTTTCTGTTAACCGCGTCAATACAAAAACCTAAACTTATGACTACACTCAAAAGGGAGTATAACGGCCAAGTCCGGGTATCGAATCCAAGAGACGAGTAGCTAGAATTTAATTAATTTAATATTTCAGGAATAAAATTATAAAAGGTAATTTTACTAACTAAAAAGAAAGAAAAGATAAACTAGGCATGAGTGTATTTAAACTAAATTAATAAAGAGAATAAAAACTATAGGTTGCGTCGGATATCCCTCACCTAGAGTTAATTAGTATAAATGGTTACATGGGTCGACGAGTCTATTAAGATTGCACTCATTTCGACAGTTAATTAAATCAAGAGTTGTCACACCCCTAAATTCGCATAAAAGTCTAATCAGATTTTGGCCTCAATAAATACCCCAAAAATTACACACGCAAGGGCGTAAATACGGAGCATACATTATATACCCCGTTAAATCTCCTAGGCGTAATAACAAGGACAGCCCAATCGAGACAAGAACGAATCAACTCCATCACCAAAGCAAAGCAACTAAATCAACCCTAGGTGAGTTCAATCCAAAACAACCTAGATTAAACTAGCCACTACACATGAATAAAATCATAAATTAAACTAACTAATTAATTAGGGCACACAATAAATAAATAAATAAGCTACACAAATTTATCTACGCAAGAAATAAATACAAAGCATGGAATAAAAGGAATACAAGCATAAATAAGATGGAGAAGAAATAAGAATAGTGAAAAAGACTTAAATTAATGGCTACAAACCAACAAATATGGAGGAGGGAGACTTCACAAATAAAAACCCCAAAGTAGCTCTCAAACCCTAACTTAGAAACTAACTCCAAAAAACGAAGATATCAAGTCTAAAAAAATATCCATAAACTTAAAAGAAGGTTTAAAAATAAATACCCCACTAAAGACCAACTTAAAATTACAAATTTGCGGACTTTATGCGCAAGGCGAATCGATTTGCCCCTGGGGGAATCGATTCGCCCTTACAGGTCTGCAATTCTGCAGCTTTGTCCAACTTTACGAAAAATATCGTAACTTCTTCGTTATAACTCAGAATTAGGCACGGTCGGAGGCTGCGTGAAGATAACTCAGAGGGGTAAAACATACAAGAAGACATTAGGCCAAAAAACAAAATATATAATGACTAGAATGCCCTTGAATGTTCCCTTAAGTGTGAATTTGAAGTAAAAATCATTCTAAAAATGCCATAACTCCTTCATTATACATCAGAATCATGCACCGTCAGCGGACACACGAAGAGAAATCAAAGGGATTGAACTTCTGTGAAGGGTTAGGGATTAAAACCCTAATGATGAAATTACTAAAATACCCTCGAACCTGCAATAATCAATGAATTTTTTTTGGAAAGCGACCAAACTTCACTCCAAGCACCTAAATACCTATAAAAGCCCAATTATACATCATATAGCATATTAACATATATTGAGGTTGTCTGGTTAACGAGCATATATATAGGAATTAATGTATCCTAGGGGGTTGAAATGCATAAGTTCGAGGGTAATTAAATGCAATATTCGATACGAATCAATTACTTATGAAGAGCTCCCTTGTTACACCAATATCTTGTCCACATCCTAGTTAGTAACCCTGAGAGTGATTATTAGAGCATCATGATGGGGAGTCCTTACTTCGACCAAATTGTCATTGGTGAAAATAATGTGTTTCGAATAATCAATATCTTCATGTCGCTGGCATTTGGCCCCCCTCGATGGGCTTGGTCAGGTCGATCTAAAAGGCTTCCATAATTGTTATGAGATTATCGACTTCCATCCTAAGGTCATTCTCCTTTGTCCAGTTTGTGTTTAAGGCCCCATGAACCACTACGAATTCATGACCCAAACATTCATTTAGGATGTTAGTTGGTCTTCGGACCCTATGGATTACTTTGAACTCGTGTCCCATGTCATCTTCCATTGTCTGGTCTCTAGTCACGTACAGGTTGTGTTTCACGTTCTTTTTTCTCTACAAAACCATTTAGGTTCCCATCTTGAATCAGTTCCTTGATGTGGGACTTGAGTGCCTTGAAATTTTCAATCTTGTGACCATAATCTATGTGATATTTACACTTAAGTACCTGATTTTTATTCTTGGGGTCGCTAAACATATTCTCGGGCCACTTAAAGTATTGTCGATCTCTGATTTTATAGAAGATATTATAGATTAGTTTAGAGAAAACCATGTTAATGGCTTTAAATACTTTCTCGAGATCTTTCTTCTCGACTCCCTTTTGCTTTTCGTTTGGCTTCCTCCCTCATTTTTTTATTTGTCTCCTCCTTGTCTGTGTTCTTAGTCAAATTTTTTTATCTCCTTACTAACCAACTCCAGTCACTATATCGTTAACATTAGCAGACTTCTCGAATCTCACCATAAGGTCGTCGATAGTAATGGCCTTTCTCTTAGTGAGGAACTGGCAAAGCATGGAGTTGCTTGGCAAACCAATCTTGAAGGATTCCACCGCAACCTTCTCGATGTAATCCCCCACCTCATTATACACCTCCCAGTACCTTCTAGCATACTCGCAGAGTGTTTCCAGAGGCTTCTTCTTCATCTTCATAAGTGAATCCATTCGTTTAGGATGAGTGCTACTAGTAATGACTCTGGTCGTGAAGGCCTCGGCCAACTGCTTGAAGGAAACAATCAATCGGTGTGGTAACTTGTCAAACTACTTATGGACAGTATCTCCAAGACTGTATGGGAATATTCGACACATCAATCCTTCATTTGTGTTCCATAGCATCATCGCCTGGCGATATTGCCTGACGTGATCGGTAGGGTCAGTCTTCCCGTTATAGATTTTTAATCTTGGGGGAGTAAACTTCTTAGGGAGCTTAAACTCCTCAATAGCCTTCCTAAATGGGGACTTCATCTGGCAGATAAGGGCTCTCCTCGCGAGTTCCTTAATCGTGCAAGCCTCCTGATGGGATAGGTGCCTATCCGCTTCTCTTTTGATGAAATTTCAAAGCTCTTTGTCTCCTCGTCGCTCATCAGAGTGTGGTCTCCTCTCATGAGTTCTCTCGCCAGGAGTCGATTATTTTTTTCATAGAGCACTCCTTCCTCAGCTACGATATTTTCTCGTCTGCGGTTTAGGAATTTGTGACATGTGCCCACACTTGCGTTTCTCCTTATGGGTTTCCCTCTCTGGGTTCTTTAGGCATCATTGGAGCGCAGCATTTAGCTCCTGTTGGTGCCTGTTGGCCCCCTTTCATCTCAGAGGCACTTCTCATAGTTGTCAATGAGCCTTGAGATCTGGTAAAATCATTCAAGATCGTCCATGTTCACTATTTTCTCCTCCTAATGACGGTAGCGTGTGTCAGAAGATTGATAATAATTACCAATCTCGGATATAACCCTCTAAGGAGGAGATAATTGACGGCCCTCCTGACCATCGTGGTCGTCATGGTCAAGGGGATAGCCTTCTGGGCATCCATAATCGTATTACTAATGACCCTCCTGGTCATCGAGATTTTGATGATCTTAGTTGGGTAAGTGAGACATATCAGGTTATTGGCTAGTGGTAAAAAACTCATATCGTTCCCACAGACGACGCTAATTGTAGGTGACAATTTTCTACATGTAAAAGTATTCAATGCACACAAGCCAAATAAGAATAATTATGAAAGAGAGTAATGAAATCGCACACACAGTTAAGATGTACGTGATTCAACAACGTGTCTACGTTCACGAGATTTATGATTTTCTTTTTATTACTAGTACTACTCGATGATACAATATCACATGACCCTCTCAAGGGGGAAAAGATTACATTTATAGGGGATCTTAGGAGAGTCTTAAGCTTCGTCAATAGCTATCCCTAAGAGGTTGAACCTATCTTTTATCAACTTCAGTCATACCAAGTGGTGAACACGTGGGAGTCTTCTATGACTTGAATTCTTCATGATCTTTGGGGGCAAGTAATTTAGCGCTCGTGTTGAGCACGTGTTTGCGTAATTATGGACCCCACGCAAACATTTAAATATAAATTTTTTAATATTTTTAAACATTTTTTATAATTTCTAAAAAAATATTTTGGAATTTCTAAATGTTAAGAATAATTTTTCTGTACTTTTCAAATTTTTAAAATGTTTTTTAATAATTATAAGATTTTGTAAATATCTATGTATATATATATAATAGTAGCCCGACATGGTTTTGAGATGACACGTGGCAATTGCGTTAATTACCCATTTTCCTCCCTAATTGTTGCTTCCGATATAGAATTTGAAGAGTTGAACCTCCACATTCAGTCGAATTTCTATAACTTAAATAAGTTATAGCGTTGTCTCTCCTAGACTTTACAACTACCTCCACATTCACCCATTTATCCCTTTCTTTTGCTGCAACCACGTAGTACCCCTTCTCTTTCATTTACTCTCTCCCCACACAAACCAGATCTAAAACCCATGAACTTCTATAACCTGTTAAAAAAATTCTTTAATGTTGATTGCTCCTATAACCTGAGCGTTGAGGAACTCTATACCAAGATCTCGCTTTGCGATGCTTTGATTGTTAGGAGTGGGACTAAATTTAGCCCACGGCTAATAATGTTGTCGCCACTTAACATGGGATCGCTCTTCTCACCACTATGTCTCGAAACATTGCCCAAGCCAATACCTCTGTTAAAGCTAGTTAGTCAATTTCTAATTTTTGTTTAGCTCGTGGCATTTACGACTTAGATCTCATTTATTTGATTGCTCGCTTTTAAACTTTCACTACTACTATTATTATGCTATGAGTATATACAAACTAGCAAGTGCCCTGTAGCTAGTAAAGCGCAAAATTGAAATATTGCATTTTTTGAGTTCTCCACTTTACTAGCATGTCCTTTTTTTACCTCCTAAAGTACCCTCACATCACACGTCTTTCTTAGACATAACTGAGTTTGACTCTATCTTTTGGTTTACTGGATACTTTTTTTTCAAATATTGGAAGTGGGAAAGCATTACAAGTTAGAAAAAGAGGGTAATTTTCATTTTCACATTTTTATGTTAAGGGATGTAATATTATAGTTAAAAAATTAATTCATTTTCTTGTCACTTAAGTTGTTGATGTTTACATTAATTGAAATCTTTTATTAAAAATATAACTGGAAATATTTTATTATCAATCTTATGTTAATTAAACAGAATCTAGCTTTTTAATCCATTTCAAAATCTAAAATCCCAACATACACACATTTATACAAGAATTTTGCAGTATGAACACTTTTTGGTTAGTAGTGAATTGGATTTATTAGTTAGATATTTTCATTCCTTTCTCATGGAAGTAATATGAGCGTCCTTAGAATTAATTACTAAACACATATTTGCTTACTAATCTAATATATTTGCTTACTAACACATTAATAAGGTGTCTACAACCATGCATTCTTACTAAACACATATTTGCTTCAAAGAATATTTGATGTGTCAAAATTACTAAACATATGTATTTTCTCAACCATTCTATAACTAAAATCGAATGGAGTTTATATAACTTCAGTAACGCAACGTGTGACTTGCATGCTAGTCTTTTAAATATTTTTTCCAAATTTTTATTTTTTTAAATATTGTTACTCTCATGTTCATAACACGTGACCAATTTTCCATCTAAATATTTAGCATCGTTAGTGTTTTCGAGTTACTTAAAGTCGTTTCAAAAGTTAGGGAGTTAAATTCAAAAAATAAAAATTCAAATGAAGTGAATAAAGGATAAAGTTCAGAAATAGGTGTAACTAACCAAATGTAAATTTACTTCTTGGCTCAGTGGTACACTGAGACAGCATTGGGGGTGGATTGAATTTGGTCATCAATTCGATTTCTGACACTGTCAAAATAATGCTTAGTCAGCGAGGTGCGCGTAAATCGAGATGCGTGTAAACTGACTCAAACACTTCATGGTATGCTACCAAAAAAATAAATCTTCTATTAAATGTCCGTAAACTAACAAAAAAAAATGTTTATAAAAGAAGTTTGTAACATGACGTGTGTTGCCTTTGTTCTTAATAGTCAAAATTGTGATCTTGATAATTATTGATTAATAGTAAGAAGCATAAACGGGCACGTCTCTTAGAATGAACTTTGGCCACTTGCACACACACGGTTGGAAGCGGTGGGAAGAATTATTGCCAATCTAGGACATGCGGTTTGCCGACTTACCAAACTAGTCGAATTGTAATAGTAAAATAATAAATGATTTGTCAACTTGAAGAGGCTGTTTGTTTCCCTCGAAATACTCATTTGTCATGAAAAGGAAATTTACAAATGATTGAGTCTATTCTCTGGGCTTGGCCCATTAGAGTCAAGGAACATGAACAGTCATCATATATTATATATATGGCTCCTCATAAACCACTTGATCGCGGTATATACAAGATACATGACTGGACTGTCAATTACATTTTTTTTCCAAATTGCATACGAGAAAAAAACTTCTTATTAAATTTCATAATTCCTTTTCAAATTAACATCTTAGAATTATAAGTGTTTTTCTGGTCATTTCCGCAACAAATGTGCAAATTATAAATTTATGAAGCAAGCACATATGCGCTTATTTTTATCTGAATCTAAACTTTAGATTTCAGATTTCATATGTATAAGAGGCAAAAATGGTCGTTAGCTTCTTAATTATTAAAAAAACAAACATTATTTGGTACCTCTTAAATTTGAATGGTTCAGATACAAACTTAAAAGGTATAAACTAACACCACCTTAATAATCACTAATCAAGAAGAAATGACTTACAGATCTCTTTGAAGACAACCTTGTCAATCAAGTTCATATTAATAAAGGAGTAATTCTAAAGAGACCCACAAATCATACTCGAAGATCAAATCGGGTGATGGGCAAAATTATGGGTTGGGCCTAATTTGGACGGGTCAAATACGGATTGGGCTAAATGTGGGTTGGACCAAATATGGGTTGGGTTAAATGTGGACCGGCCAAATATGGACGGACCAAATATGAGTTAGGGCAACCCATTGTTTTTTTACTAAAATAAGTATTACAATTCGAGGTATATATAAAAAAACTCATATTTTACTCACAACTTTTAAAAATGAGTAATATATTTGATTTGTATCTTTTAAAATTGGGCTCTATATTTGATTCTTAGCTTTGAAATATAGGCCCATATTTATCTCATAGCTTTGAAATATGGGACCCATATTTAACTCATAACTTTTAAATATGGGCCCCATATTTAGATGAGTGGGCTAATATGGATTGTTTTATTATTTGAGCCACATTTTGCCACTAGTAATCAGGGTTAATATGTGGAGTTCACATGGGGTGCATTTGAAACTCCAACCAATGCATATTCGACTTGACACATCACCGGATCCAATTTTGGATATTAAACGAAAATCAAATTTTATTAAACAAAAAACAATAATACAAGACTAAAATCCTAGTAGAGAAAGGAAATAGCCACTTGGGTAGCTTAGACCTAACGTTAGGAGGTCTAAGGTTACATTTTTAATTCCTACTCTCCCGGCGATTATAGACTTTATCCATTTTCTCAATAACTGGTGCTAGGCTGTAAAGCTCCAAAAGGATATTAATTTATGATTAGATACTTCCCAAACAAATTCTCAATTGATTCTAATCAGAACCTGTCTAACTATAAACAGTCACATTGACATATCTTAGGGGGTGGCTATCACAAACCAAATCACTAATTTAATTAAACATATCTAAGCAATTTCAGTCCATAATAATAAAACATATTTTCATTGCTTAGTCTCTTTTAGCTGTCTTTTTAATTGGTTGTTTTCTGTGTGTCGCCTTGAAAATATGACCTGCTTTAGCTCCCAACTACTAAGCAAGCATTCACATTATATACTAATATAACGTTGCCGCGAGGGCTTCTGAACAACATGGAGCGAAGAAACTACAAATCAAAGAGGCAGGCCTGATAAATATAAAATTGAAAACGAAACGTAATATTAGTAAAATCATGTCAAATAATAAATAGTTTTTCACCATTTGAATATAATTATTAAAAAAAAAAGCATGTAGGTGTAGCTGAACGATTGATCAATGAGATTAAAAATGATATAGTTTTACTCTGTAAAGATACAAGAATACAACTACATTAGCCACTGTCTCTAGAATTCCCTATGTTTTAAACCAGTCCCATGAAATTTGAAAGTGCTTAGTCCCCAACGCAAGCTCAAGATAAAGGAACCAAAGTGGATTTCACTTTACAGATACCCCAGCACTCGAGAGCACAAATTAGAACCCCAAACTCAGGGGCGGGTCAAGGATCTCAACCTTGGGAGTCACGAAAATGCGGGTGAACAACTGATTTTTTAAATTAATAAAGAAAATGCATAAATACTCTATCTTTGTATAGACATGCCTAGGAATGTTGTATTTCAGTACAAATGACAACTATGACTTTGGGTTATAGAATTATATAGATGTGGTTAATAATTATTTATTGCTATTTGCACGAGGTGGCTCTTTATTTTTCCCGAAAACTTTTTTGAGGGGGCGAAATCGTATAAATCATAATAAGCTATTTTCATTTATTTGTATTCATGTATTTATTTATTATTATTGTTGGTTGGGGGTTCGGGGGTTCGGGGGTTCCGGGGGGGGGTGTGGAGAATTGTGTAACCCATGGAATTTAAACAGATCCATGTTGGAGATTTTATAAAATAAGTGAGTAAGAGTTTTGGGTGTAAGAGCTTGTCCCACATTGAAAGTGTGTGGAAGAGGTGGGAAGTTAACTCAAATATAAAAGGGGATAGTGTCCCACATTGGAAAATGTACAAAGCTAAGTGTCACCACTAAGCTATAAAAGGGGTGGGCAACCTTTGAGTCCCACATTGAAAAAATATTAAGAATTTGTGCACTTAATAAGTACAAATGGAAGATGAAGAGTTTATTCATCTAGCATTTAAAAGGCGCTAGTGGCGCACTTTGCACTTCGGGTTGCCGGGATTCATTCGGGTCGGATCGCTGTAGCTCGGGCGCGGTCACTTTTTGGTTGACCCGTGCAAAACCGATTCGGTATTAATTGTACCTGTTCGGAAATGACTTAAGACTGTTGGTAATTAACAGTCATACCATTTCGAAATTGATTAAGACTGTTAATCCAACAGTCATGACTCTTGAAGACAAAGCCTTTCATTATCTATAAATAAAGGCTGCCTAAAACGAAATTACATTGATAACAAAAACCCAGTTTCAGATTTCCAAACCCTGCTATTACTCTCTTACAATTTTCAGGAGATACAAATTCTCTTATTCTGTTTTGTGCACAGAAACAGAATAAGAACTTGATTGACTGTTCTTCGCTGCTGCATCCAATGGCTGTCTTCAGACATACAATTTGCAGACAGTGCAATTGCTTCATTGTATCTTGAGTACGGATTTGTTGATTCCCGTTTGTATACCGAAGTTATTCGTGTGGGGAAAATACTGTATTTAGGAAAGTGACATCACGCCTTGAAACGTTCTAGTATCTATTCAGAAGTTACATTATTGTATTGAAGTTGACATTACTGTGACTCAAACTACTGAATCGGTAAACATATCTAGATGCATGATATGGGGTTATGTCAGACTTGCATGGTATTTAAAGCTGAAGAATACACCCTATCACTAAACAAAGGTGCACATATGGCATGTGGAGCTCTTCTAAGGGACACCGTATCTATTGTTCTTTGGAAGCTGCCACACAGAACATGCATTCGTGCCAAGTGCAATCCTCAGTTTGGGTATATTCTGTTACCCTACTATATAACAGATATTCACAGCAGCATCAGCAGCACAACAGATATGAGCTATCAACAATACAACACCATATAACTTGTTATTATAGGAAAGAGTGCCCGTGCTTAACCTCATTGTTGAAGTACACAACAGACCCTCCTGACTAAAACGCCACCAATCCCAACACCAGATGCATCATAGGCATCATAGGCAACCTCCTTAAAAATAATCTGGAAGTCACAATAGTGCCATCATCTTTTGGTTAGTCTCAAGGAAAACACTACAACACTAGTCTATTTTGACCCCCTTGTAGGTACATATAAACTAACAAGGGGTATTGGATCCCACTACCTCCACTAAAACCCACTCCTCTTTGAGGCATAATTGAGTATCCCAAAGATCACAATCAATACCCCTCATTGATAGTCAAATCGATACCACAAAGAAGGCACTTCTCGCGATTGAAAGACAAGGTATTTCTATGCACATTTTCTTGTACTCTTTCACAGGTTCCTTGGATACTAATTTGCATTTACATCGAGTCAGGCAAGCCTCAACGGGCCCCATCAAAACCCTTTTGTTGGGAGCTTCAAGGCTCCTTGTTGTAGAGGGTCGGAAGTAGCGGTTTGCTAACACAGCTAACAACCTCAAAAAGAGAAATGACAGCAGTCCCGATACCCACCCCCCACCCAGAGAGAGAGAGAGAGAGAACACCCTCTCGATGTTCCTTGACGCACAACCTACAACTCTCAAACATCATTATCAGGAGATCTCTGCAAAAGATATGCTACTTTATGTCTCATCTAATGCACTTCGCATCTGCATTAAGTGCAATCTATAACAGTGAGATCAGCCCAAACCTCACTACATAAGATATAAGAGGAAGCATTTCTCAATAACACCACAACAATTTAGAGATCAATGGCCTAATTTCTCTCTAATTCTCATTCATCCTAAAAAAAGTAAATGATTACAAAGAATGGCCAATGGCCTTATTTATAGATAGAGATATGTTGCTAGCCAAGATAACCCTGACGTGTAAAAAGACTAAAGAGCGCACACCAAATACATTAAAAGACAATGCCACCCCCTAACCTAATATAGCAACTAAAAGAGGGAAATAACCAAATAAAATATGGAAAAGAAAATAGACGAACATACAAGTAATCCTAGGACCCTCATATACGTCACTCCCCCAACTGAGAAAAGCTCGCCCACTAGCGTGAGCAGGAAACTGAAGCATTCTCCCCAACTGAGTAAGGAAGTCGTCTGCAAAAAAGCCCCGCGTACCAACTTGCAAATGGGTGATGGTGACCAATCACAAATATCAACAAAGGCCGACAAACATGAACTCGGCCCTTGAGCTTGCCAAACTCAAAACCAACACACCACTGAGATGGCCAAGGATGGCAAATGCAGTTCAGGTCTCTCTCGTAATGAACGTCCTCAAGGCTCGGGGCTGCAAGTTATCCTCTAAACGTGCCGTAAACCCACCAAAATGGGTTCACGTACTGAAAATCATCCACATCAACCCATGACAACAACCCAATCTCATAAGAGCCTCCAGAAGAATCAACAATAGCAAAATCTTCCCCATTCTCAAAAGGTAGGAAGAAATCAACGATACCAAATGATTCAATCTCGTGAAAAATGCGTACGAGTCACCCAATCTATCTCTAAAAAGCTATCGAAAAAATCCCCAATGTAGTAATGGAGGTGGGCCTCAATAATCCTCAACATGATAAGTCAATTGGAGTAGCAGGAATGGAGGGGATAGTTCATCAAACTCAACGAGCACGTGGGCACCATGGAATCCTTGCTCAAGGCCAATCGGTGGGTAGCATCATTAGCGGAGGCACAAAGCTCTGATAGTTCCATCCTACACTCATGCTCGACATCTTCATACACCGCCTTTAATTCTCTGATTAACCGAATGCCCTCATCCATCCTCAAACAGCACTTCTTGTAGCGATCGACCAAAACCCACCCATAAAGGATACCCATAGCCTTTGTTAGAGTGGATGCTCTGATACCACTTTGTAAGCGCGTAGTGAACACCCCCCGGCAAGGATGGCTACAATCAAAAAATTCTATTTTTGTATTTTCAATTTAAATCCCAAGGCACACAAATCCAATTTTAGTTGAATATTAAACTTTGATTAAATTAGGTGTGCATGCAAATATGTGTTCTAAATATATAATTGCAAATATCAAACCAAATATACAAACACACAAAGATGAGAAAAAATCTCTTTTCAGGGCAAAACTTATATTCAGCACTTTAGAATGTTTTACAAGGCTATCGACTTACAAACTACTCAGACTGACTAAGTATAACGCACAGTGTCTTCAAAAACTTCTAAAGAAAACGGCTCAGTCCAAAGTCGTCTAAAGTCGTCCACAGGTAGTGGTCTACCCTCGATATCCACCGATTCAACCTCCTTTATCTGTGATCCCTCGGGTTACAAGGTCAGCCGTAGAGATTCCTCTCCACGAGGTATATGCAAGATACAGAAACTTTCTAGGGTTTCAAAAGGATTCACAAAATATTTTGGAATGTAAAGTTGTGAATCAAAAGTGTTTGGAAAACACAAAACTTGAAAACTTTTGCAACAAATATGCAGGAAAAGTTTTTTCAAAAGTCTTATAAAAAATGGAGTCAAAACAGGTATTTATAGATCTGACATAAAATTCGAGGCAGTAAATTCGTTCTAACGAGAATATCATTGTCATTCAAACAAAAACAGCAAGTCGTTCGAACGAGAATAGTAATTCGTTCTAACGAAAAACGCGAGTTTGTTCGATGTGTACATCTAATGAGCTTTTAACATTGGAAGAAAATATCTAACAAACTTCAAACGAAATGACAATTTCGTTTGAACGAGGCCAATAAAAATTTATGTTTAAAATAAAAAAATTCAGCCTCAGTTTCTTTATAAAAAATTACATCTCAAATATAAATATGAATAATTAAGAACTCCTAAAAGATTTATACCTCCATGAGATGTAGAGGAGTCTTGAACTTGGAGATATTGGAGTTCAGTTTGACATGTCAGTGCGTGATGGTTTGTAACGGGATATGCCAAATATGCTAAAGTGCAAATAAATACAAATAAAATGCCTAAGTTCAAAATTTTGTACTTACAGCCTTGTTGTAATGAGAAACTTTGTATCCTCCAACAACTCGATCTCTTTTTTTATATCGACAAGGGTATGTTGGCAATCCGCCTCCAAACAGGGTAAATGATCGTCAAAATGACAAGCTCGTGAGGATAGGGTTGAAATAGGAGGAATGTGAGGGGGTTGGTTGTAATTTTCAAAAGGTTCGTGGCAGATTTGGAAATTTCTAAAAATTATGGTGCTGAAATGTAATTTTATGAGAATAAGGAGGTGTTGAAATACTTTTCAGAAGTAGTGGGGGTTTGATTTGTAAATAAATCTGAGCTTGAGTTAAGTAAGAAAAGAAGGAAAAATAATGGTTTGTGTGAGGATGCAATTTTGTTTTTGTTTTTTTGGGGGGGGGGCAATTTCTTAAAGACCAGGGGGGTTAAATCTGGATCAATCATAAAGAGGGGTAAATATGGAACTTGCCTCTGCACCTAATGCAAATTGTGAGCCTTCTTCACTCCTTAGCAAACATTCATTGTTGTCTACTTGAGTGAATTCCATTCGACTCCATCTGAGCTCCGGTAATGATCATTTAACTCCGGCGATGGTCGCATGAGCATCGAGACGGCAGAAGAGTGTCGACGATTTCAGCTCAACGACAGAGAAGGGAATCTCTGGGGATTTTCGAACCATCTCGTGGCTGTAGTGGACATTTCGGTGGATGGGTTCTTCTCTTAATGGTTGAGCGACGTCGTGTGGCTGACTCTTCTCCTGGTTGGCCTTCGTCTCGTTGGTGGTCAACAACTTCAAACCGGCACCAAATCGGGGGGTTTGCGAGGTTTTAAAGGCTTGGGGGGTTGAGTTTGGATGGGGGAGGGTGGAAATGTGAACGCCAGGGATCACCGACCTTCTGCAAGGGTCGCCCTACACCGACGAGGGTGTAAATGCTCCAGAGCTAGGGATTTTGGTGGATATATATACAGCTCTGATGGGGATTTTGGTGGAGGTGTTGCCACTTGACCACTGGCGATGGAGGCCTTGTTTGGAGGAGTGGTACGAGGGTTCCTTCAAGCCTATTCCATGGCTCTACAACACCTTTGCCAACCACCTCAATAGCGAACGTAGATCTGATACAAATCTGATGAAAGCAAAAGCATTTTCACAACAATAATTTCGAGACCACTGGCCTAATTTCTCTCTAAATCTCATTCATCTAAAAAAAGTAAGTGATTACAAAGAATGACCAATGGCCTTATTTATAGGTGGAGATATATTGCTACCCAAGATAATCCTAAAGTGTAAAAAGACTAAAAAGAGCATACTAAAGACATCAAAACAATGTCACCCTTTAACCTAATATAGCATGCCACAAGTATTTTATGTCTACTAGTTACACTTGGTATAATTGATCTAGATTAGCTGAAATATAAGAATTGAGATATATATGACTATCATGTTAACCATAATTAATGATAACTTGATATTTGAATATAAGAAGAAAGAATTATCGTCACATGTTCTTTTCGAAAGAGTTTGGATATTACTCAACTTCGTTAACAAAAAATTCCCTCGGATTTTACAGAGTTCTAGATTTCATTAGGATAATAGTTCGATAATATCTTAGTACGATCAAGACGCCACAGAGGCACACTTCCCATATATGTATTTTATAGTATACATAGCGCACAAACTATGAACCGAATTGGATTTCAAAACAAATTGGGACCCATATATAAATCACACTCCTTATATGCACCACACACCCTATAAATGAAACTGAATACAGTGTACCTCTATCATCCCACATATCAATCATGATAACGTACCACGTACAATTGCGAATCACGATCCTGGTAAGAGGTACAAGTGTTTTAGTGGCCATTGTCAATGTTATGGTGATCGTAATTCCACGGGTGAGGAGGTCGTTGTGCACACGACTTCATCTACGTAATTGCTAATCGAATACGATGCTTCGCATTGATGATCCTTTTGCCACCATCCAACCACCCGATGCAACAAAGTTGTCCAATTGGCTCCAGGGGTAGGTGTACCTTAGTGACAATTGTGACGAGGTAAAAGTTGGAGGAGTTGTCGATTATGATCATACATAATTTAACCTTTGACGTACATCGCTTGTAAAAAACCAATGACACCGTTAACTAACTGTTTGGGGTGCCGAGGGAGTAATGGAGAGAGGTAGGAGGCGAGTTGCGAGTTGAGGTTGCCTCGGTTGCAGCACTTAGCAGTATGCGGTAGTAGAGTTGGGCGGGTTAAAGCTGTTTTGCCTACAGCTAGGCCACCATGGGCAGGGTTGGGATGAGCGAGTCAACATATAGGTTCCAAGTCGAGAGGTGGCACCAATCAAGCGTCCAATGGTGTTCAACTCACAAAATCAAGGAGGCAACGGCTCCATGCTATATTGGTAAGCCAATCCGAGCATGGGGTTTGGTTGTAGGCCCATATCGCGGTATCGCGTCTAGTTGGGCATCATGGTGGCCAATCTCAATTTATGGCGGTGAGGGTTTCACGGCACTATAAGGTGGTTTCGGTGGTGGCGAGAGGCATCCTCCTAAGCAGAGCCCCAATTTCAACTAAAGGGGATCTGGCACAAACATGGTGAAGGCTCTGCTTCAGCGACACCTCTTCAGCACAGCTATGGGAAGGTGGTTCACGGTCCCTTCAATGTAATCTTCATTACTCATGGCTACAATCGACGTAGATTGACACCACTCTGATGTAAACAGGAAATCTCTACTAAAAAATTATTAATACTGAATGAATACAATATGGAGAACAAGGCCTTATTCATAATAAAACCTAGGACTCCTAAATAAGTACCATAACCTAAGAGCTAACACCAAGCTAACAAATAATAAATATAAAAATAACCCTCTTTATATGATGCAAACACCACCAATTGGATCCAAAGAAGAGACCAAATACAAGCACAAATCTGAAAATTGTATTATCAACCAAAGAAGAAGTGAATAATTCCAATGGGAAATGATTACATTTATAGGCCTAAAACAAAGGTTATAGAATATTCTAGCTAAGCACGAGGTGTCATCCATGAGTTGGCATCCATGTCACCTCATTTTACCTTCTAAAATCTACCAAGACTAACTATTAAATCTTACTAACAAAAACAACAAAATAAAAGAGTAAAACTAAGAGATGTTACAATTAAACCCCTTATACTTTTTATTCACGTTATTACCTCACCCATATTTAAATCATTATCCCCTCCTTAAAAGAGTTCATCCACGAACTTAAAATGTCAAAATTTGGAGAAGAATGTGCACTACAAACAAATTGAAAATGCTTGAGCATCGTAATCTCGGGAAGCATTGCAAAAACTTCATATATTGTGACCCAGCACTGTTATGACCTCAGTCGGGTCCATTCAATCTTGATTGCGATGGAGCAACCATCCACCTGGATCGAAAACCATTATTGGACCTCGAAACCCTAGGGTTGGAGCTTGCCAAAGCAATAGACAATCTGTCGGAGACAAATTTCTTGTGAGGAAAGTCCACCGAACCCCTTTATTGTTTGATTTCATCTTTTTCCTCTTCATTTTCTTCTTTTTCGATGCTATAAAATCAAAACGACACTACGATTTAATGGGCTTTACTCCTCTTCTTCATGTTCGATTGAGGCCTAAGGCTGAATTGGGTTTCAAATCAGAGGGTTTTCTCATCCCCTTTCTTCTTTTTGTGAGGGATTTTATTGGTTGGTTTGGGCAGCGAAAGGATTGATTTATGAGGTTTCAAACAAAACTGTTGGGAATTCTCATTTGTTGCAATTAGGATTTGTGAGGTTCTTGAGGATTTGGGGAAGTTGTTTGTTAGGGTTGGTTAAGATTAGGGAAAATGTAAGGACATTGATTTTATAAATGTTCGTTTAGAATCTAGGAAGAATTTTGTGTCCTATATCACAATTAGCATGTCTGATACCGCTACATTCGGCACGTCAACACGTTCATCCATGACGGCCTCGATCTGGATCCGAAGTTATCACGCTCCCACTATCTTCAGACGTGCGTAGTGCATCATCACCGAGCGTCGTGCAACGTGCGTCTTCAACATTCAATATTCCCACTACTTCACTCGCATTAATGGTAAAACAATTAATTTGGAGTTTTTAATGGTTACATAATTATTTGGGAATTTTTAGAAAATATATTTTTAAGTTACAAAATGTTTTCCTTCGCAAAAAAAAATTCGAAGTGTAGAGGCCAAAAAAAAAATTGATGCTGACGTCGTTCGATCGACATGCAGCTCAATCGACAGACTTTTTCGTTCGAGCGACAGCCCTCAGTCGTTCGAGCGACACACCGCCTCAATTTTCGTATAAATAGTGGTGTGTTCTGTATACACGTTTTCTCAAGTCTTTGAACCTCCATTTTCTGCAGAATTGCTGCATATTTCAGACTTCATTTTTTAAGGTTTTCAAACCTTTTTGATTCACAAATCCTTCCCAAATACATATATGAATCTTTATAAACCCTAGATTAATTGTTCTACTCATCTGGAGTATTCTTGTGGAGAAGAAGGATGTTCTCCATTGCTGACGTGGAGCTCTTGCGGGATCTTTTGCTGACGACAACGAACCGACGCCTGCGGGTATTCGTGTGTCACTGTATTTCTCTGTAATTGTAAGTGTTACGAATTATAGTGGATTTTTCCTCATATGTGTGATTGACTTGCATGCTTGAATTTATTTAATTCGTCTGTCACATTTATTTGCAAGAGTTAGGATTTTTGGGATAAAAATTGGAACTTAATTAAACAAGTTAGAAATTGATTGTTGGCGCACTCTCGGAAAATCTTGAACTTTGGAATCAGGGTTCAAAACTAGGTTTAGGGTTTGTATTGGAGGGGGTATAGGCGGAGAAAAGAAACTTTCCAATCTTAACAAGTTTAGGGCTAAGGTTCCTTCGGTGGCCTCCATTCGATCTTCAGAATTTGAGTTTTGACTTCTCTTCTTAGGAGCTATTAATAGAGATGCATTGAGAGGACACACACCCACACACATGCCAAGGAGCTAATGTTGCTCTGATACCAATTTAATGCAAACAACACCAATTGGGCCCAATAACGAGACAAAACAAAAGCACGGATATGAAAATTGTATTATCAACCAAAGATGAAGTGAATAATCCCAATGGTAAATGATTAAATTTATAGGCCTAAAAAGAAGGTTTTAGAAGGTGCTAGCTAAGCATGAAATGTCATCCATGAGTTGGCATGAGTTGGCATCCATGAGTGTAACACCTCGAGCATTCTGGCAAGCGAGGTGGTCAGTCGTCGCCGCCGCCAACTAAGTCGGGCGTCACTAAATAAGTTATCATTCTCGGCATGTGACAGAGATATGAGACATTAAAAACTTTTTCCACAAGATAATATTCCAATTTATTCAACCAATATAAACATTCATGCAAATTAAAATCCATCACCATGCTATCTCCAAAATAAATTCAACTCCAAATTATTAAAACTCAAATGATATAATCCAACTATATATATCTGACTGAAATCATAAACAACTGTGGAATCGATTGGCCCACCAAATCCATAAATGAAAGTCTCATAATAAAACGATGGAATTGAAATAAATCAAACTACTAGTAGTGCGATAAAAATAAATATCCAGCTGCACCCCAAAAATCTTCAATCTATCCTATACAGCTACTCCAACAACTATACATGAAATGTTAGTCAATGTAATAGGTCAGAGCCCACCATATGAATCTAGCTACTCCTCCCAATTAGGGTACGTAAACCCAGACAGGAGCACTATACATGATAAATATCAGTATTTTAATTTAAACGATATGTATATATATATATTATAACATGCGAGTATAAATAAACTACCACTATCTACCCACATAACTAAGTCACCCCAATGTTCAAGTCCAATTATGATATTTCGATCATTTAATTATGTTAAAGTTATCAATTCGATTAAATTCAATTAACCAAATTATTATTCTAGCGACACCACTATAGTCAGCCGACCTTTCTATTGATCCTGCACATATTCGGGCCCGCCTAAAGTTTTACACCACATACATTCCCCTCGCTATAGCCAGCCAGCCTACACTTATAAGCGAGGTTCCACGCACGACACGTCGCAATAGCCAGCCCACCCAATTTTTGTTAGCCCTGCACTTATTGGTGATGCCAACACACACCCACGTCACTATAGCCAACCAGCCCCATTTCGTTAGCCCTATTCATTTTAATACCCGTTTATTATCTTAGGCATCAATTCCCCATTTTATCAAGTTCATTATTTTCTAATAGCCCCACCCTTTATTCGAGCTTTAAATCCTCAAACCATCCCTAGTCTCATATCTAGAGATCTCCAAACCATCAGTGTATCCTAGCCAATCCCCTAGGGAGAATACCTACCGACAATAACCATCCAGTCTCGCACCTAGGCTAACATAACAATAGAAAAGTGTACTACTTAGCCCCACCCAGGAGATACCCATCCATAAAAATCTACACTCACTAGTCCCATACCTAGAAAGTGTTAACTTAACAACGATAAAGGCCTAGCTTCTCGTCTCATACCTAGCAAGCAACCTAAAATAAGGTGAAAGCATAGCTACCCCAATAATCCCGTCGTCCCCGCGGTGTCGAATATTAACACAATTAACAATCACATAAGGCATATTTTTCCAATTATAACGCAATCCTTCCAAATAAATTCCAAGATTCTAATTCAACCAATACATGTCCGTTTAATTTTAAGTTTATTCAAACAATTCAAGGTTTCAACAGCGTATATAATTTCCATTTACTTGCATATTTCGGGGCACACAACAATAAATTTCTATTCTATAAGATACACATAAATAACATGATTTTACGAGTCGAATTCAAATTATAAAATTCATACGATTTTTTCTAACATGCTAACGTCCATATATTCTAATGGAATCCCAACCTCTAATCTAAGCATGCAAGAGTTTTGAGTCTAAATTCGTATTAGAGATTTGAATAAAAACAGTCCCAACTTTAGTTTCACTTTTCCTAATTAATATCTCTAATTTATTTTAAGAAAACAACGATTACTAGTGTTTAGGCAACATTTAAAACGCGCATTAATACTAAAGGGGAACAATAGAAGTATTCATACATGTAAAGAAGTCGTCTTGAAAATTTGATTGCACGGTTGCGTTCCTCTCGCTAAAATAATAAAGACACGTTCTTGGATATTCTTGAGACAACTTGGTTTAAATCTTCACAACTTGGGTCGAAAGTTGATTTAAATGAGGTTTAGGTTTTGTATAGGAGATGAAATTATGGGGGGGCTACTGCCCTTTGCGAAGGTTAAAAATAGGTTTTGAAAATCCTAATCCCGTGCCTTTATATTTTAAGAGAAGAAAAGAATTTGAGTCCAACACAAACACTCAAAAAAAAAAAAAAAAAATCTCCTACTGTTGGTGCGAACCAGTTCGGCTAGCCTGACAAACCGAATTTCCTCCATTTTTTATATGAAAAGTTATAATTTCTAATTTTAAATCCCGATTTCAATTCCGATTAAAAATCTCATTTTACATAAATCAAAACCAACATTTTTAAGTATAAAAATTAAATAATTCCAAAATTTATTTAGTCCCAAATTTTTAATTTATAAAGATTTTACAGCTTTAAAATCACGGGGTGTTACAATGAGTTGGCATCCATGACACCTCATGGTACCTTCTAGAATCTACTAAACTAACTAACAAAAACAACAAAAAAAATAGAGAAAGTACGAGATATTACAATTAAGCCCCTTATACTTTTTATTCACATTTTTACCCCACCCAAATATACATCGCTATAACCCTCGACACATCAAACTCGAGTAACTAGTGAACCTCTTTTCCCAACAAAATCTTCCTCGCGAGCAAATATTTGATAGGGTCGCTCTTTATGACCAAATGGATTTGAGCCTGTAACACTGTAGCTTATGAGTATGAACATAATATACTCTGAAAACTAAATTTCCAAGCTAGTGATAACCTAACTCACTGGTAATATACCAGTTTCCTTTACCCATTTTCTTCTCGCACTAGTAATGCGCTGATGGACATTGTTCTTGAACTAGTGTACCAGGGCATTGATTTTCTGGTTTTAGTTATGTCATAGTATTAGGCAACGCAAAAATATGCACGATTCACAGGACTTGCATGTACACTTCTCACCATATA
Organism: Sambucus nigra; assembly: GCA_949130495.1. Lineage (NCBI taxonomy): Eukaryota > Viridiplantae > Streptophyta > Magnoliopsida > Dipsacales > Adoxaceae > Sambucus > Sambucus nigra. Next base: position 692,891,317 of record OX422207.1, read on the forward strand.
TTGTCGATGTCAATTTCCAGTGCAACCACCGCCAAGGTCGGGATGAAACGAGCGTTAAATAAGAGATCTTGATCATGAAGCAGCTTTTAGGCTCCGACATCCATAACTTGACTCCAGCTTCGACACCTTAGCAATTCATCACAAAGCTTAAGAACTGTCTTGCCAAAGGTGCATTTCATAGGGTTCATTTTGAGCTTGAACTAGCGGGCGAACACATGTAGATCCGCAAAATGGCAACTTTCATGTTTTGCCTTGATCCTCACGTCATCGTCATAAAACTCTAGAAATTTATGCAAGAGATCATGAAAGATATCCATCATAGTTTGCTAATGAGTTGCCTGCGTTTTTAAGATCGAACGGCAATGTAATGGAAGTAAAGAATTTTTTGATGTGATGGCTTTCCTAATCGAGGCTTTAAAGGATTTAGGACCTTCCAAGACCAAAACAGAAAATACTACATAATTAAAGCCAATAACACGGAGGGCCCAATATATAAAAAAATACAATAAATGCTAGAATAACATGACATCCAACACTCTCCCTCATGTTGGAGTTAATATATCAATGAAGCCCAACTTGGAAATTGAAGACCGGAGGAGAGATGGCGCAACTGATTTGGTTAAGAAATCCGCTATCCAATCTGAAAGGGACAAATACAGGAGGACTAATAAGAGCGGACCTCACCTTCTCCCTAATAAAGTGAATATCCACATCCACGTGCTTCATCCTCTCATGAAGCACAGAATCATAGGCAAGCATTATGCCCGACTTAATATCACAAAATAGCTCTAAAGATACTTTCTCTGTAAATCCTAATTCTCCCGTAATAGATCGAAACTATAAAATCAACCCTTAAGACAGCACAAAGTACTTTGCCTCAGCTAAAGAGCATGAAATAACCACCTGCTTTTTTCCCTTCCAAGGGATAAAGTATCACCCAAACTAAACTCGTATTTGTCTTAATCCCCAGCATAGTTTGCATCAGTGAAATACAGACAAGTTTGGCAACCTGAGACATAAAACCAAGACTTGAGATGTCTCAAAATGTTGTAGACAACATTTAAGTGAGCGGTATGCGAAGCATGCATAAACTGACTAATCACACTCACAACAAATATCAAATCCAATCTCGTATTAGTGAAGTAAATGAGGCGACCAGCTAACCTCCCATAAACTAAATAATCCGGAATCAAATAACTTGTCTCGGTTGAGAGACAGGTTACGATCCATATAAGTGGAAGTCGGACAATAACCTAACATCCTGTTGTTCTGAAGCAGATGCAACATATACTTCCATTTTAGATCAACACAAAAATTATAATAAATATAAAAGAGGAATACAAGCGACAGCGGACCAACAATCTACCGAATACAACATACAACAGCGCGCATTAAAAAAACAAAAAACTACAACTATACATAGAATGTTATGCATTACTACACACTTAGCTCATGACGTTGTCCCAGCTAAATAAAATCAAAGATAGTGGGACATTCTCTAACTGCTTCATTGTCGAGGCCCAAAACGATGCTCCAAATTTAGCCATTTCCCAAACCCATTCCTTGCGACTCTTTTCCTCCAAAGACAACATTTTAGCAAGATGTTCCACTATATCGCCACTACCTCGCTCCTCCATAAGCCACTGGCCCTCTCAAAATCAAATGGCTTTAAAAGGCTTTTCCCCTACAATATTGAACTCATCAAACAACTTCCCTATAAAAAATTGCAAAAGAATTATTAGAAGAAAAAGTGTTGATTATTTCCCAATATTTACATAGGCAACACGAATCCCAAGAAAGTAGCAGAGAGTACCAAAGTCCTTCACATCAAACACCTTGTTAATATCCCACTTTACTTTGCAATTCCATCTACATCACCACCTTTAATAATATCATCCACATAAACCAACAAAATGATGCGTTAACCGGACAAACAAGGAATAAGACATGTATGATTAAAAAAATGATGAGTAAAACCCAGGAGGAGATTCACCTCACTGTACCAACTTAACCAAGCCCAAGGTGATAGCTCAAGACCAAAAGGAGAATTCCAAAGATGACGTAAAATCCCTCATCCCGAAAACCTAAAGGATGGTCCATATAGATAATCTCAGAGAGATCACCATGTAAAAAGGCATATTTGATGTCCAACTAATGTGGCGCCCAAGAGAAATCAACAGGCATGCGTACTAAAGTGAGCTTGGTCACCGAAGCCAAAGTAGCACCAAGATCTTTACCAATTGGGTAAATCCCATAACCACACCAACCTAGCATTATACCAAGCAATAGAGCCATCGGCCAAATACTTCATATTAAACACCCATTTACATCGAAAAATCTTTTTCTCGGGAGGTAAAGAGACAATCTCCCATGCATACACTCCAAAATATCCATTTCTCCTTTCATAGTAGCCATCCACTTAGGATTCCTACGAGCTTCAAACAAAAATAAAGTCAAGCCGGCCAGAAAGGCTCGATATTCACCTAAAAGTCTATGAAAGACTATCATAGGAAAAATGCTGGGAAATAAGATAATTAGTATTACTAGCAAAACCAAATCGGGAGGGGGTGCCGAATATGAGGAGGGTAACATGAATTTAAGTCAGAATTGGGTCGTAAAGGAGTGGGCAAGATAACAGAGTTCGACTGAGGGCATCGCGAGTACACATGTAGTGGAGAGAGATTACAATCATGAGCAAAGCAGGTACACGAAATATAAGAGGAAGGATATGAAGCAGGGTGCTCTCGGACTGAAGACACTAAAGGGCACTTTTCCCCCTACAACCCAACTTGGGATGTGAATTATGATAAAGGCGCTAGTGAGAACAACAATGCGCTAGTAGGAGTGCACCTTCATACCACTCAACAAGCATCTAACTACACCAATAAGATGGCGGTTCTTACGTTCCACGGTCGCATTTTGTTCGGGTGTATATTAGTGAATTGGTGTAGGATTCCTTTTTTATTAAGTTGAGACCAAAATTCATAAGAAACATACTCTCGCCCATTATCGAATCGGATATTATGAACCGCGCTTTTAAATTCTGTTATAATCATTTGAAGAAATTGGACAAACAAGGAAAAAACTTGAAATTTTCTTTTCAGGCGATACACTAAATACACCAGTTGTAATCATTAATAACGGCCAACTAATAACGGCATCTGAGTATGGCCCCCACACGTCATAATGAAACAAATCAATCAATCTAGAAACACGACTTATATGTGGAATATAATTAGTCCTAATATGCTTGGAAAGCTCACAAACTTCACACACAAACTGTCTTTACAAGTTTTAGAAAGAGAAGAAAATAGTAAACATAGATGCTGACAAATGGCATGCCACAAACGAGCATGCCATAAATGCAAGAACCTATAAGAAACGTCATAGGTAATGTAACTAGGCAATATATGCATTGAAACTGGATGTGGGAGGCTGCAGTGGAAGATCCCCAAGATAATACAACCCATCACGCTCATAGGACCTGCCAAAAATCCTCCACGAACCCCGATCCTGCAAGAAACAATGGGTAGATAAGAGCACACGCAATTGAGAACAAATAAAGATTAAAACAAAATTTAGGGACAAGCAAAACCGAAGAAAGTGTAACATCTTGAGACAAACATACATCCCTTTGATACGAATACGCGCAAGGTAGTCGTCCATAAGACGAACATATTGACAAATGTTATAGTGGGGAGGAAAAAAGTGACTGCTAACCCATGATGTGATGCAACTCTGGAATCTAGATCCGGTGTGGGCTTCACAACCTTAACTTGCAAAGCAGAGGGGATACATGAAGCAATAGTAGCAGAGGGTGTAGAGGACATGGCTCTAGTGGTAAGAGACTTCTCCAGAATAAATTTAAGTTGAGATTGCATCCAGATCAATGGAACCAAATGGAGGAGCCACCGAAGAAGCCGTTGGAAAAGAAGTGATATCAACAATGGTGGCCATGCAAGACGAACCAAAGGACCGGTTTCTAACAAACTTATGCTTCAACTCCAGATGGAGTTTAAAGCACCGAGTGTGTCGTGTGGGCACAATAGTGGAGGCAGACAACCTTCACGTCACCAGGATGGGATCCCAAGCTCGTCGAAAATGCCATATGATCACTAAGGGAGCTAAAAAATGGATGCGCCACTGTGTGCATGTGCATAGATCGGGCTCAAAAATGCATTCGCCATTGGATTCATATTTTGACTACTTGTTTGCAAGTTTCATATCACATGTACAACAATGATTCCCATATCCTATCACATTTCGAGACGACTTCCTCGAGGATGCTGAGGAACCGTCGAATGATGGTATGGATCTCAAGTTCTTCCCTTAAGAGTTCTTCTCCTGCAACCTCTTTTCCATTTTTAGGAAGGCGGCTGGAGTGCATACGAGGTTTTGAGATTTAGGGATTTTTTTAATAGGGATTTCTTTCTCATCTTCAGGAAAAAAGAGTTAGGTTGTGCATCAAAGACATCTTTGATATCTTTTTGGAAACGGATTGGACCGCTTGCACACATTTTGAGGAGGTCGGGTCATAAAGAATTGTTGCTTTCTTCCCACTTTTTGGGAATGGGGATGATTTTGTGTGGTTGATCATTCTAGTGGCTATTCTATGAGTTTTTGCTTTGGGTTGATGAGTCTGCTTTCAGCTACACAAACCCATTCCCATTCTCAGATGGGTTCGAGGTGCCTTTAGAGATCGAGTAGCCTTAAGATGCTCATCAATGTAGACTCCAACCACATTTGGAATTGTTGGCCCTTCCCGAGGAGTTGGTATGTTGATTTTCTTTGCAGAAAGCTCCGGGATCGAGTTCATGTAGGTCGGTCATGGTTGCAATATTGGATCACTCGCTCTCGCCCTTTTGATAGCCGATACGCCAATCATTTCCGAGGACGATTTCTTCCTCAAGTGGGTGAATCCATTAGAGGATGTTTTGCTCCAAACCTCCTGCCCTCCTACACTCGAGGCGAGATTTATCATGTGGGGGAAAATGATGTATATGCAAGACCGAGAAAATAATAGTACTTTTTATTTTATTTTAGTGCTTTATGATGGTTAGAAGAAATGAATGTTCCTTTGGAATATTCTAGATTAGACTTGATAAACTTTAGTGATGTCATGGTTGATGTCGACTACATGTGACATCACCCATGACGTCATCATATTATATAAGTTTCTCCATTATTCTCTTGTACCCTATATAATAGAGTGCTCCCCTCATTTTAAGAGGACACTGCTAAATTTTGAGAGATACAAATATAAAAGGAGTTGAGAGTTATCTTTGACTATTTCTCAATGTGTTTATAATTTCTGCTGCGTATATATAATGTCGTAGCATTTATTAACGTAGACTTCAAGCAGAACATTGTTTCAATAGTCCACCATATGAGAAAACTAAGTCTATATATTGAGGAACAAACCAGACGAGAGTTATAAATGCAATATTTGATATATTCCTATTTAAATAAGATATATGCCAGCCAAAGCATGTGGTTCTCAGAATTCAGATTTGTCATTAGGGGCATCCGAAGTCGGGTAAGAGTTTACTACGATGTAATTATAGAAACTTCGAAAAATATTCAGATGATATTGATGATATTTGCAGAGATTTTTCTCTTACATGGCTCAATAAACTAGTGACTAAGGATCTACTAAAATAACTTACAAGAGTGTTTAGGTTGTCTTCTAGTAGGATGGATAGTCAAAAGAAAATTATATAAATCATACATTAGTTGATTGTTCGACTTGGAACTAATGGGACAAACCAAAGCTAGTTTAAATGTTTTAGAATTAGATTTCCTTCCAACAGAAATATTTCAAACTATCTTGGAAGTCATGAAGGATTACATACCATTACCGCATTTGTTTGGAAATACCAGAAAAAGCCAAGAAGCCCATCTTCTGCCGCTCGGAAGAACAAAAAAATAATTCAGAAAATTATGGTCTGTCCAGAAGATCTATACCACCATTGCTGTCTCACTACTATAGACAGATTAGTAATACACAAGATAGATAATATATATTAATTCAGAAAATACATCATTCAGATTTAATGCAGATACAACAAATCAGGTGAAAATACGAACAAGAATGCTTCAGCTCAAAAGCTTAAGATTCATCCGTCCCTACTGAAACAACCTCTTGGCAAAAGAATAAGACGCAGTTCTCAGAATTTTTCCTGACCACATCTTCAGTAAAGGAAGAAACAAAAGATATGTTTAAAGGAGAAACATCTTTAGATGACTCAGCCCCAAAAAGGATGAAATATTATAAAGATGCATGAGCCACATTCAAACTTTATTCACGTAAATGGACAATTACACATGCATCCAGTTCCAACATAGCATACACAACCACGCGGAATAAATTTAAGATATCTGCAAGCTCTCACTATATAAGAAATGCTTGCCTTAAGAATAAGGTAATTGTGTTTGATCGTTTATCAGGAAAAGCATAGTTATACATTCATTTGTATTTCTACAACTTAACTCCCTCCCTCAGATGTACTACTTTTCATTTTGTATTTCCAAGTTCGTAAGCACCATTCTGTAGATGAAAATGTTTAAGGGGGTATTTCGCCCTAAAATATTATCCATTTAATGTACAATATTAATATTTTTTAAATCTGGTATTTATTGTATATAGAATTAATTTCAATAGATCATAGTGAGCTGTTGCCCAATTATCGATTGCCCCATGTGAGGCATTATTGAACCTTGAGGCAAAGATGACAGTTGCCTAAAACACTGCAGATCAGACTAATTGAATAGAAACAAGATGATCAGAAGAGAAGATTAGAAACTTGATGCAGTAGTAGACCATGTTCGCGGGAAGGTATATACAGTAAACCCCAAATTTAAAGGTACATACACCCATCTATGTTATAAATTTTTAGATTTGTAGTTTATAAACACTTGCACATGAATTTATATGCAAATATTTATATATATCCTTAAAACAGAGGCAAAAAAATCAGTACTTAATAATTGCTTAATCAAATTTGGAGAGTTGGATCCATAGTATAGTGAGAAACGGCATAAGAGGCCTTACAGATAGTCGCCCTCATCTCCAACCTATAATCATAGACTAGAGTATTCAGATTAGCCAAGTAAGCGACTTGCTCTGGTGCATCGGATATAAAAGAATTGGCTTGACCTTGTTAAACTAAAACCTAGGATGCAAAAGCTTCCTGAAAGGTTTGATCAGGATTGTTACTATAAAACAAAGTGGGTTATAGCTAGCCTTTCAGATTTTGGAGATGTACAAGAATTGATTTAGTGTAACCGCCAGGGGCTGAAATCCCACAAGGCTGAAATCCCGTATACATGTCTATACGAAAGCAAAAAACAAAAGATTTGAGGGAAAGCACCCTCAAAACAAAATCACCCGAGCTCAAATAGCAGTATCTCTGAGAATGAAGTATCTGAAAATCCGTTTGGGTTTATGCTTGGGAGGTCAACCATGGAAGCTATTTATTTAGTGAGAAGATTAATGGAGAGGTATAGGGAGAAAAAGAAGGATCTTCATATGATTTTTATAGATTTAGAGAAGGCATATAATAAAATACCAAAAGATATAATATGGTGGGTTTTACATAAAAAATGAGAGACTCGTAGATATATTGATGCGATTAAGGATATGTATGATGGGGTTCCAACTATAATCGGAACAATAGCCGGAAAAGTAGTGAATTTCCAATTACTGAAGGTTTGCACCAACGTTCAGAACTAAGTCATTATCTCGTTGCTCTTGTTATGGATGAGTTGACCGAACAAATACAAAATGAGGTGCCGAGGTGTATGTTATGATATTATTTTAGTGGATGAAATTAAGGCAAGGATTCATGCTAGATTGGAATTGTGGAGAGAAATTTTAGAAACAATAGGGTTTAAAATAGGTAGACTAAAACAGAATATGTGAGCTATAATTTTAGTAAAAATAGGAGGACAAACCAGAATGTAGTGAAACTTGAGGGTTAAGAGATACCTAGAAAAAATCATTTTCGTCATTTAGGCTCGATTATCCAAAAAAAAAATGAAGATATTATTGATGATGTTACTCATAGAATTATAGCAGGTTGGGTCCGGGTCAAGTAGAGAAAGATTACCGGTGTAGTATGATCTGTATTTACCTTCAAAGTTAAAAGGGAAAATTCTATAATACGGTCATGAGACTAGGGATAGAAATTTTTCTCAACCCAATCCGATCCTGGGGCAAGTTTTAAAACCCAACTTGAAAATTTGGGGAGAGTATGGATTAATAAAAAAAGTCCATGGTTCGGAGCGGGTTCTGATTCAATATATATAGGTATGACCCGCCTCGCCCCGCCCCATTTTTATCGTTACATTACATAAATACCCATCTTTAATATTATTATTACGCCAAAACCATTTGTATATATAACTTACAAAGAAACCCTAAAAAACTTTGCAAGCCAAAAAAAGCCTCACTCAGTCACTCACTCGTCCTCTCCTCACCCCGATTCTCTCTCACCCCTCACGGCCGACCACACTCGTCCTCCTCATACCACGCAGCGGCCCACCATCTCCCTCCCCTCCTCTTCTCCTCTTGCAGTGGCACGGTGGTGCATCCTCAACAACAGCTTCTTTTCCTCCATTTCTCTCTCCCAGACAGCGGCCTCTTCTCCTCCTTTTCTCTTTCCCAAGCAGCGACGATATGTAATCATTGAATATCCGAAATTTAATCGATTCCTTTTCTCTAATTTTTTAGGTTTCTTGTTTTGATTTGTAGATCTAATCGTTAAAATTTGTAGATCAATTTTTTAGATTTCGTGTTTTGATGATTATTTTTCAGATCTATCCTAAATTATTCGGTTTGTAGACTATTAGTTGATTTTAGTCTACAAGATTTCTCCAAATTTAATCGATTTGTGGTTGAATATCTGATTGAACCGTTGTATAGTTTATTTACTCATCATCAGGTATATTCTATATTATCTCCATGTTTCTTGTAAATATAAGTCTGATTTTTAGTGCCGACTGTAATGAGTTTTTTTTTTATCTTCAGTTTTTTCGGTGATTTAATAAAAAAAAATAGTTACGACTTTTACATTTATCTGAAAAAATAAGCGAATCAATTCAAGGTGAAAATACCGTGTCTGGGGGACATCAAATGATTCAACCCCCACACCTAGCTCCCCTCCATCCACCCAAACACATGGTGATGGCGTTCACCCCCAGCTGCTCCATCACCATCTTCCCCTCGAAAAAGAAAATGCACATCTTCTGTTTGAAGTGATTTTGATAGGGTTAAAGAAGATTTAGGTGTCTTTACAATATATCAATCATTGTCATTCAAAACTTAAGGCCGAAAGAAGAAATGGAACCAATCATTTGCATATGCACTTAAAAAGGTGCAAGGAAACAAAGAAATGTCGATATTCGTTATCAATTTCAGAGTCATACTCAAGAACTTCTGTTTTAAAATCTGTATGTAATCTGTTTTAAAATTCTTTTTCAAAAATCTGTCAAAAAACTGTTTTTAAATTCTGTTTTGAATTCAGGTTGCTATTCTGTTTTAAAAATTTCTGTTTTAAATTCAGGTTGCTATTCTGTTTTTAAAAAAAAAAAATCTGTTTAAAAAAATCTGTATGTAATCTGTTTTAAAATTCTTTTTCAAAAAGCTGTTAAAAAAACTGTTTACAAATTATGTTTCAAAAATCTACTCAAGAATTCTTTTTATTTACACATCTGTTTGGTATATGTTTCAATATTGTCTTTTTTTTTTCAAGGTTTGATTACCTGATGAGGATGTTACAATGGTGATAAGCTGCCCATCCCAGCCCAGTTGGACATTTGAATTGTGTTAATTTTAATTTGTAATAGTTAACAATTGCAAGACTTGTATTTGAGACAATTTAGTTATTTTGTTGTACTAGTTTGGTTACTTGATGAGGACTTGTTATTTCAGACTTGTATTTGTGATGAGTTATTGTAATTTTAAGTTTTATTTGCATCATAATGGTAGATGTAACACCCTGTATTTTAGTAAGTTGTAGTTCAGACATTGCTGTACTTTTATGTTTTGTTTGCATGAAAATGATTGATGTAAAACGCTATTATGTAATGTGTTTACCAAGTTGTTATATAAGCTTTTTTTTTGTTCTACGTTATATAACAAAATTAGCTTTTAGAAAAGATCGAAAATAAAAAGTGAACAATACGCTAGTTTTAACCCGCCCTGAGTGGGTTTTTTACCCATGTAATAAAAAAGGGGCGGGGCAAGTTTAGGTGGTTTAGATTTAATCGGGTTCGGGGCTTAAAAAGTAAACCCGTCGTGGGTCACAAAGCGGGTCTGGGCTAATTTTTTCCCCGCAGAACGGATTAGGTTTTTGGCAAACACGTACTATTGCCATCCCTGTTGGAAAATTGGACTCAGGTTGGAATTAAAAAGCTGTCCAGAATGTTCAGGACAGAATTTTGAGCAACTTTGAGCTCAAATTTAGGTGGGACCCACACTACGATAATTGTGGGAGCATATACGAACGCGTTCTCCTCCGCAAGGAGATTAATGTAGTATATTCATATGTCCAATTTCAATAAGTTATGAATGATAAATATGTCCCCAAAGTGACTCACAAAGCAATGAAAGTTAATGAATTGGGTATATTTTAACTCTTGTCCCACATTGGAAGAGTAGTGAAAAGTTGATGAGTCAATAACACCCCAAGTATGGACTAAGGCTTGGATGCCTTTGGGTATCCCAACTCTTTGAAGGGGAGATGGCCTACACTATGCATGTGTTGGGCATGGCCCAAAAGCCCACATGCGCGCGCCGGCCGGCTCGGCTTGGGCTTGGGCTTGGGCTTGTAAAAATCTCCTACATTTTAGGGCCGAATTAATTTAACTTTCTGGGCTTTAATTATTAATTAATTACGAAATTAATTAATTAGTTAATAAACTGTTGGCAGTTATTGCCAACAGTCAACAGTTAATTTCGTTTAACTGTTTTTGTCAGTTATTGCCAACAGTCACTCACTTTGCTATAAATAACAATGCTTCCCTCAGTTTTTAATTAATGGAAAATTTCCCTCTCCTATTTCTTCCAACCAGAAATACTGTTCTTCATACTTTCTGGGTTTCTGCATTATTTTAGTCATACTGTTTGGTTGGGTAAATACAAAGATTTGTGTTCGATGGAATTAATTCATTGTTGTGCTACATGAATTAATTTGAAATTCGTTCTATCTTGGGAGACATTTAATCGTTAACCTACAGCACTTGGGAGAGAATAAAACTGTCTTAAGGAAACTGTGGTATCACACAGGGCTCGAATTCAATTTCTTATTCTTCTGTAATATACCTTTCTTGTACCAAGTAAGTAATTTTTATTTTCTATAATTTCGTTTTAATTCTGTAATATTTATTTCATTAATAATTCTGTACTTTTTGTTAATTAAATAGTAGACATAAAATCCCTATATGGGACGGAATATTGGGCAACCAAAAAACAAATTGTGCAAAAAAATAGTGTGGCGGGAATGCGGATGCTAAGATGGATAAATTAGAAATTAACAAACTCGTGAGTGATTTAGTTAGTATTGATGGTATGACTAGGGGTAAAGGTAGGCCTAAATTGACTTGGTGAGATATTATAAAAAAAGGACATGCTATCATCATGTGGTTTAATTGAGGACATTGCACTAATCAGAGCAAAATGGAAAAATAGGATTCATGTAGCCGACTCCAAATAATTGCTAAAATCTACACCACATTCAACACTACTACTAAATACCACCTAATTTTCATTTTAACCATTCAACACCACATTCTCCCCAACATATAAGTGCTAAACTCTACTACTAGATACCACCTAATTTTCATTTTAACCATTTTTTCCTTCTCTCTCTCTAACCTTTTTCTTATTGTCACTATTGTAATTTTCCTTTTTATTATTTTACATTTTTAGTTGTGGTTATTAGGTCTAGTAAGGGCGAGGATAGGTATTTTGTAATAAATAATGTTTTAACCCATGTGATGTCATGGTGGGGACCTTTAGTGATGTCAATTATCACCCATGACAGCACGTGGATGCTAGCATGCCTTATTGAACAAGTCATAGGCTTTAAATAACAGGCCCTAGATCCTTTCTTTAGGCCTATAAATATTGTAATACCCCATTTGGGCAAATTATTATATTTTGAGTACTACTACTCTTGTTTTGAGTGTAATTTCTTTGTGCCACTGACATCATTTAAATCAATTATTCTTTCAACCTACCCTAAACCCTAAACAACAACACCTAAGGCCAAAGGTAAGATCGAACTTATCTCTCCTCTTTCTTTCTCTGTTCGACATTTTCTCTCACCTCTCTCTCTTTTACTCTTTCTTGCTTCTTCTCTCTATTTTTCTAGATCCGTTTGTGTATATACGAATGCATATACACGTTTGTGTATATACGAATGCATATACACAGATCCGTGTATATAGAAAGATCGTGTATATACGGTTTGATATAGATGTCTTTTGTGGTTTCATCCATTTTGGTGGTGGTTTTGTGGTGATTTGATGTATTTTGGTGGTGGTTGGGTGACTTTGAAGTGGTGGTTTGATTTTTTTGTGGTTGGGTGGTGGTTGGGTGTTTTTTCTGTGGCGCTCGGTGGAGGTCACTATGGGTGATTATGGTGGTGGCAGTGGAGGTGGGATGGGGGTGGTGGAGTTAGGGTTAAGGTTCAAAAAATATTGTGGGTGTAAAGCAAGATTTTGATAATAATTTTTAGGGGTTAAGATAAAATTTTGATTAAATATTGTGGGTTTGACTATTAGTTTTCAAATTTAAAAAAAAAAAAAGTGGTATTCACTTTTGGGTGACATTAGTAAAAAATGCATTGACTTTTTGTGTGGTGTTAGGGTACAAAAATTGGGGCGCTTTCATTACCCACCTTCAAATGCACACAAAAATTAGATGAGCTAAATTTGTACTCTCCGAAAGCACAACCACCAAAACTATGCATTCAATGAGCAACCAAACTTCATTGTCGCTAAACAATCATTTCACTTCAACATCCACTCTTTCTTTGCTCATCCTACATCTCAAAGCATACAATTATACAAATTATCTCTGTTATGATCTAGAATGGGTGACCTAAAAAAGTACACATTCAACCACATGAGCCATCAGAAACTACTTGTTATATCACAAATATATATGATCCTATTATGTTTCCTTATCTTCTCAATCCAATAAGAAATTATCTTCAGTCATCATCATCATCAAACCCAAACCCAATCCTCTTCCTCTTCCCCTTTAAAAAATGTTGAAATCCTTAAGTTATTAAATTCATTCTTCACCCCCACGAGTTCATCAACTACGCTATCAAAATTCCCCTCGACATTAATTTCCCCATCAAATCGTATAACTAGAAAAATCATTACTCCACCTCCTTCGCAATAAATCAATGTCTAAAATCTCCACAGGACCACCACTTTCTTCAGCTTCACGACGAAGACGAACACGCCTTCTGTGTTCCTCACCGCGTCGATTTCGGCGGCTTATGATTTGGTTAGGCATCGAGTTAGCCTGCGATGATAAGGTATGGTTTTGAATTTGATGGAATGAGTGAGTGTGTGGGATCGAGCTCTAAAGAGAAGGGGAGATGTTAGAAAATGGTGGATTGGTGGTTTGAGAGGGACGACATCCATTTGCATTGTGGGGAAGGTTCACGGTTCATTTTCCGTATAGCAATATATATATATATATATATATATATATATATATATATGTTGCAATGAGCTTGAGCGAGCGATCACAGTGCAGGAATGCGAGGGGTTTCTTCCATTTCTTTCTATAATTTCGAGTTTCAGATAATTTAGGAGCATGGAATTTAGCCATCTCCAATTGTAGTTGTTTTTAAATATTTTTTTCTCCCATGTGTCGAGGTATTTTTAGAAAATTTCTACGTGACTTGGCACTTTCTTATATTGATGATAAATTTTTTGGTCATTTTGACTTTAGCCAACATTTTGTAAAACCTATGTGTGATAAAGATTAGAATAGATGCGCAAATTCCAATCACAAACTTATTTAATTAGTGTCAATTTACGAATCAAATTAATTCAGCCCTCAAAATCAACTAGCTACGTGAGTGCATGTGTCAAACCAACATAAATAAAAAATGCGACACAAAGTTCAGGAAAAATCCCCTCAGAACAAAACCTTTTATTTCACTATAATTTGCAAATTGCAACTTAAACGGATTACAATAAAATACATTTTGACACACAACTACCCGCAGGCGTCGGTCGGCGTCGTCAGCAATGAATTACGTGCAGCAATCCACAAGAACCGCAGTCCTATCTTCAGCAAAGATCCACACGCAGCGAACCTCAATGGCACGCAGTCATATGAGTTGAAATCTTCTCCACAAAAGTATAAACACCAGCAAAGTGTGTTCTCAAACTCCAAATTAATTCACATGAACAATTTTGACTTTTATGAATTGAAAACAAAAAGGACTTCATCCCTAAAAGAAGAAGCCAAAAGGTTCTGTTGATTTCACATTGTTTGCAGAATGTAAAAATGTACAGACTTCTTATGGAAAACGGAGTTGAAGAGACCCTTTTATAAAAAACTAAAGGCGGTGGGTCGTTCGAGCGAGTCATGATGTCGTTCGAGCGAGACTCGCTGTCGTTTGAAGTATCGCGCGACACACGATGTCTTTTGAAAGATATACGGTGTTGTTCGAACGAGATAAAAAACATATTTTAATTATCTTTTCCTCGGTAACTGCACCGCCTCAAAACCTCCGAAAATTTTATTTTTGACGAAAAACATTTATAGCTCCGCTCCAACACTAAGAAAATATTTTGTGAAAAATATCCAAAAATCCTAAGTGAATTATTAAGAAATTAAAAACACAACTTTACCATATTCATTTCGCGGAGGCTTGATCGTTGGTGAAACTTGATATTCGGACCCGTCTTGTTGCGTATTTGATCTTGAATCTCTTCGACGGTTGTAGCGGTATACGACATACTTAATTGTGACGAACTATGTCCTTACACATTTATTTATCATTATCAACTTGCAACATCATTTTGTTTTCTTTTAATTTTTGTCCACCATTCTGACTATTAATGACACTTTTAGCAACCCTTTTTGCAATGCTCAAAGTTAAATGGTGATTAAAGACTAATGGAAAACAAAACAGTGGTTAAAGTCAAATAATGATAGCTAAACTAAACGGTGGTAAAGTAAAAAAGTCCCTAAATTTTTTATCTCCATTGGTGTTATTTTATAAGTATTTATATTTTATGTGTCGATGTGTGGACCAATTGTCTTTGTCCATGTAGAAATTCTCATTAGGAGGATATAACATATACCTGGTCCTGCCACGTCATGTAGATATAGAGATGGAAACCCTCATTGGAGAAGATTTTTTATATTTTATATATGGACAATCCCATTGGAGATGGCTTCATATTTGCAAATCGTCCAATGTCCATTATATTTTAGACAGTATCTGAATCAGTATCGGATATCCCGCTATCCACACATTTCAAACGTCCATGGTAAAAATTACCACGGACGTTTGAAACTCACCTTAAAAGATTCTCATGAAAATGCCATTCTCCCCCTTGGCTACCATATTTTTTGTCAAAAAAGCATCTCCACAAATTTTTCACAACGATCAACAATTCAGAATCGGTTTGGAAAATATGATTTACTTACTTGTTGTCCTCGCTAGAAGCTTTTTCCTAACTGTGCAAGATTTTCTATAACGATCCACAACTTTAGGGGTGAGCATTTGTTAAAAAACATGTTGCAGAAGGATCTTTTTGGCATTTGCCCAAATTCCTGGATTTTTTTAAGTTAACCATGTGTATTAATGTCATTATTAGAATTAACCCCCTTAAATATGAAAATTTAGATATAACCCACAGGGATGGACGAACATTAGTCTCCCGTAAAACCCACTAATGTGTAATTTGACTTAACACTGATATTTTATGGATAAAAATGTCCCCTTCTTCCCCTTTTCATCTTCTTAACAAAATCAAACACCCTTAAATAACTGCAAAAGATTAATTACAAATTCATGATACATACATATATATATATACATATATATATATATATATATATATATAGGGTGAGGTTCAAAAGTGAACCAAAAGAATGAACTTTTTAATGAACCTACTAAGACATTAAAAAATTTATTTTTAATTTCTTGTTATAATTGGTCCGCGCCAGCGGCAATGAATAATTTTTCAATCCCCCCGCTGGCGCGGACCAATTACAACAAGAAATTAAGGATCAATTTTTAATATCTTAGTAGGTTCATTAAAAAGTTCATTCTTTTGGTTCACTTTTGAACCTCTCCCTATATATATATATATATATATATACAGGGAGAGGTTCATTAAAAAGTTCATTCTTTTGGTTCACTTTTGAACCTCTCCCTGTATATATATATATATATATATATACAGGGAGAGGTTCACAAGTGGACCAAAAGAATGGACTTTTTAATGGACCTGAACAAAAAACACATAATAACACATTAATTTTAATTCCTATAGTGTAATTGGTCCGCGCCAGCGGCACCCGAGACCATACCTTCACCCCACCGCCCCCCCACCCCCCCCAACCACCACCATCACCATAGCAGCCCTTGTGGCAGCCCTTATGATAGCAGGAGTGCCATGGGGGTGGGGGTGGGAGAGTGGGGGGTGGGTGGGGGGCGTGTGGGGGGGTGGGGGATCGATCGACACTCGTATTTGGTGCCGCTGGCGCGGACCAATTACACTATAGGAATTAAAATTAATGTGTTATTATGTGTTTTTTGTTAAGGTCCATTAAAAAGTCCATTCTTTTGGTCCACTTGTGAACCTCTCCCTATATATATATATATATATTCATGGATGAATTTGTAAATCACTTCTTCAGGTGGGATAAGGTAGCCTTCCTGTAATTGTTTGCTTCTTCCTTAGTCTTCTTGTAACTGATTTTGTGAGAACTTCAATGCAGATGTACTTCTCTTTACCAACTTTTTTGGAAGCCACTTATACAATTACCGATGCCATCTCTGACTCCACAATAGGCATTTCCTTCTCTTTTACAAAAATTTCACTCCATGATCTACCAGATCCAAATATATGCCTCAACAGAGGATGCTTGCTCATCAACTGTGGGTATATAAAGGGACTATTGTCACCTTACAAGCTTCCCAAAGCTTCAAAGGCATTTTTTAATTGAAATAGGCTCTTTGCCTTTATCATCTAATTATTGTTTTGGAGGGCCTTAATTCATTAAAACTGGCCTCTATGCCATCTAAAATTGAGTCCAGTTCCATTGGATAACTAGTGGAGGCTTTTGATTGGAATCCATAATTGGGACTATCGCCTTCATCAACAACTCATTGAGCCTCTCTCATTGTTTGATGACATGTGCAGTAAACGTGATTTGCGTGTTAGTCACATTCCTATTGATTTCGCTTCAGGTTTCTCATTAGATTTCTGCTTTGCAACCTCTCCGATCAGAACTATTTCTTCCACATTGACCTACATACAGTAACCAGGAAGAGCATCTGGAGTAGGCCTGTCAACGAGTCGGGTCCAGACCGGATCTAGGATGATCTAGATCCATTTAGCAAGAACTTAATCGGATTCGGATTCGGATTCGGATCGGGTCTTAATCGGATTTAAAAAGTTGGATCCAGATCCGGATCCATATTAGACCGAGTCGAATCGGGTTCGGGTTCGAGTCCGGGTCCGGCCATATATATATGTTTATATTTTATTTTTATTTTATCTCAATTCTTTATTTTTTAATCTTAGATTAAAATATTTTATAATTTATTGTAGTGTATGATTCGTATAAATAAAACATATATTATTTTGATCTATATATATTTATACATATAATATTTACATATTAGACAAATATAGATATAAACAAATATATAAATTTATATCTATTATATTTAATAGGATCGAATCGGATTAGACTGGATCCATATCCAATCCATTTAATAATCGGAAAATCGGGTAAACGGGTAATCGGATTTTAAAATACGATCCAAATCCGAGTAAATTGATCGGGTCCGAGTCCATACCCGGTCCATTGGCAGCCCTAATCTGAAGTACCGTAGAGGCCAGATCTCTCGCGCAATTCCAACAAGAAATTACTGATTTTTCCCTCTCAACTAACGACTGAGAAGGTAAAGAGAGACGGATCTACATCCACAATGACGCAAGCATAGTGCCCAAATGTCCAATCTAGGGCCATATCTTAACGAGAATTCCCATTCCACAGTCTCTACAGGAGTCTAAAACTCTTAATACTCTTAAGGAAGCACAGAGATATGAATCCAAACGTGAGCATTGGTTTGCTTTTACTTTGAGGGGTCAAAATTCTCATCACATCTCGATTTAATGACCACAATCCAGTGGCCAAAACCTTTTATCTTCGATGGATGCAAAACTGAGAATATAAAAGCCCTTCACAATCGATGTAATCTGAAAATCTCCGTTAGTCTACCTACCAACTAGCTCTCGACTCTTTGACAAGATCTTTTGTTTTCCGTTGTCAAAACTACATGGCCTATCAAGTTGTTCTAACACTTACGTAAACCTTTTTTCCATCCTTCATCACTAGTCTTCAAAATAATATAATCTCCTTTCCTACCAGAAGTAGGAAGATTTAAGAGATGATATTTGGCTAGTTGAAGATATAAGAGACACGTGTAGGGACGCAAACGATTGCTTCTTATTCTTGATGTCACGAGGAACACACACTTTCAGATTTATAGCTGAAAATCCCTAAAACTAGCAACTTAATGGGAACGGATTTTAGTTAGATGCCATGTTGAAGTGAGAAGATCGTTATACATGAGAGTTTAGAAAGAAGAAAGAAGTCGGAGTTTCTCTCTCGAGCCAACCAAGACTCCCAGCCTCCAAACTCCCCTCATATGATTGGTAAAAGACTAGAATCTCAAGCACACAATTACACATAAATTAAAAGCAGATAACACGCCTACCCCTTAACTTGTTAAGGCAAAATGACAATGGGGTTAAGATTTGATTGTAATCTTCCAACTCTAAATTTATGCTATTCCAACTTAAAAGCATGGCCCTCTTTTAGAATACAACTAAATCAATTCCTCAATAATTTCTATCAAACAGTATCATTTATTTTCATTCATTCATCTCAGAAAAACCTCAACGGTTGAATTCGGTTCATTTTAGAAATTTTACATAGTATTTTTTGGATGAACTATAAACTGGCAAACTAATGCTAAATAAATAGCATGGCATCGTAAAGAAACAAGTCAGTATGATGAAGCAACATGTATTCTAACCTTTGAAAATAAATTTTGCATGTAAGGTTAGTAATTTGGATTGAAAATGCATGTAAGGTTAGTAGTTGGAATTTCTCCATACAAACATGTGGAAAAATGTGCAAATTAACAGAAGAAACAGTCTTTTGAATTTTATAGTTCAGCACATCTTCTAAAAACGCATAGTAAGCATGATGGTAAACAAGAGGCAAACAAATACAAAATGAGACCAGCAAATTTTGAAGAGATGAAAATATCCACTATAACTTGTAATGAAATACATATTGACAACTACATAATGGAATGGAAGAGGCAAACTGAAATGATTTGGAGTCATAGGTATACCGTTTCTAAAGCTAATTTGCCAAGAATTTGAACCTTCGCGGTGACATGTTACGTTACGAATGTTTCTTGATGTGAGGCAACAATCCTTGCTGAGAAAACAAATTTACCGCAATTAGATAAGATAAATTTGGGCATTGTCATTTCCAGCATTCCCAGAAAGCACAATCACCAACTCAGCAGTCTGTCCAACTTCCTTGTTGCTAAAGAATCATGTCACGTTAAGGGTCACTCTTTCTTTGTTCATCCTCATACCTCTCAAAGCATACAATTATACTAATTATCTCTGTTATGATCCAGAATGGGTGACCGAAAAAATTACAGTTTCCACCACATGAGCCATCATTATAACTAATTACTATATTAAAAGTACATATCATCGTCTTCTGTCTCCTCATTCTCACTATCCGATAAGAAATCATCTTCATAGCCATCATCGTAAACTTTCTCTCTCATTTCCATAGGTACCCAATCCTCTACCTCCTCCTCTTCAGAAAAAGCTGAAATCCTCAACTTAATAAATTCATTCCTCACCCCCACAAGTTCATCAACTGCACTATCCAAATCCCCCTTCCCATTAACCTCGCCAGAAAAATCATTACTCCGCCTCCTGGGCAACAAATCATTGTCGGAAATCTCCCCATTCTCGACCCCAATCCAGGGGACCCACAAGTCCGCATGGCGACCCAATGCTCTATCCCAATCACCCACAACCACAGTCCCCAAATTAGAGTCCCTAGCCCTCCTCAACATATCAGCAAAATCAGAATCATCCGAAACTAAAAACAACCAATCGACCCCACGACTCATGGAATGCTGCATTTGCCTCTTAACAGCCCAATCCGCAGCTTGCGGCTTATCCTCAACAGTCTTCACAAAAACCCCAGCTCGTCTAAGTTCAGAAGCCAACCCATACCCAACTTTGGGCCTTATCAAACTCTTGGCCGCCTCTTGATACTTATCATTCCCATCTATAAACCTCTCTTTAAACTTGTGCCTCTTTTTCCCCTTCAAAGACCTCATCCTATTCAGCTTCTTCTGACGTTCCCTCTCATGCAACTGCCTAAAATGCTTCTTTAAGTCAAGATTGGTCTTGCATTTTCTGCCACACATTCCACACACATAAGGCTCAGTTGGGGTGGCCACACCTTTACGTTCCAGGATATCAAGATGGCGCCTTTCACGGCGTTCTTCGAGGACCCATTGGGGGAGGTGGATAAAAGCATGCCGGTTAGCGTAAGCAGAGATTTCAATTACATCTCCGAAACGTTGGGCCACTTGTTTGAGGGCTATGGCTGCCTGGTAGGGTGGGCCGCGAGGGGGTTTGTTGTCTAAATCCCATAACACTACAACTTTCTTTGGCTTAGCGGTGAATATGCCTTGTGGGTTTCTCTCCATGTCGATTTCGGAGCTGCATGATGTTTTTAGATTGGGATGATGATAAGGTCTGCCTTTGGTTTTGATGGGGTGAGTGAGTGCGTGGTGGAGTGGAGCTTTATAGAGAAGATGGGTTGGTGGTTTCAGAGGGGAAATGTTGATTGCATTGAAGAGGAGGTTCATTTTGTGTACAATTTCTCTATATATGGTATGGTATGCACCACAACCAGAACCAGAACCAGTGTGTGGTAGTGAGATTGAGCGGGTGATCAGAATTTGGAGATGGGATGGGTTTCTTACATTTCTTTGTTTCTTTCTTTCTAACTTTTCTCCACAATTTCTAGTGTATTCAATTTCATGCATCACTTTTTAACTTTTTGTTGTTTTTTTATCTGTGAGTGCTTCTACAGCGACTCAAAATTGGGACTTGAAATTATACCTGTCAATGGGTCGTGTCGAGCCGTGTTCGTGTCGTTTTTTATCGTGTTCGGGTCTTATTGGGTTCGTGTCTAAACGGGTGACTTTTTTATCGTGTGAAAAAATCATACCCAAACCCGACCCGTTATGTTATCGTTTCGTGTCGTGTTCACTCGTTAATACCCATTAAGATAATTATTATTTTTAATTGTATTCAAGTTGACATATTATCTCATTTTTGAATCCAAATAGACCCATTAATTCATTGACATTACTAAATCTCTTATTTAGTAAAATTCATTATGATTAAATTAACATTATGCTACATAAATTATCTATAAGTTCCAAAAAAAATCTCATTTACTTAAATTAATGGGTCATAACGGGTTTTATCGGGTATTAACGGGTGAAGGGGGTCAACCCTAACCCGACCCGTTAACTATCGTGTCTTATCGGGTTGGCACCGATATGACCCGAACCCATTAAGGGTCAACCCATTAACTTATAACTTCGTGTCGGTTCGTGTCGTGTTATCGTGTCGTGCCTCATTTTGCCAGGTCTACTTGAAATTATGATTCTCTGACATAGCGTGTCGCGATTGATTAGTGCCGCTGGTGCGGACCCACATTCATAAGGGACCAACCAATGACAACACGCCATGTCAGCATGAGTCTCAATTTTGAGTCTCAATCAAGAGTCTCCCAAGTATTTTCTATTTATTCATACCCGATTTCTATTTTATTCTCTCCACTCTTACCGGAGCAATATTATTTGATCCATAAATAATCTCTCCACTCGCATAAACACGACAAAACGAGACATGACGCGATAACACGATACGAAGTTATAAGTTAATAGGTGGACTCTTAATGGTTTTGGTCATATCAGTAACAACCCGATAAACACACAGCAGTTAACGAGTGGGGTTAGTGTCGGCCTCTTTCACCCGTTAATACCCCATAAGACAAGTTGAGATCCATTAATTTAAGTAAATAAGATATATTGCTGGAACTTAAAAATAATTTATGTATCTTAATCTATATTATACTTCTAATACAATAGTATTAGAGGTATAAATGCATGAACAATGCTCCTCATAAAACTCAAACTAGTTTTTTACTCCGGTTTTCATTCTCCTCTATCTGGCTCTCTATCTAACCCGTTTGTCTATTCATATTTACACCCATTCATATTTCTACATATTTTTCTATCAAAATTCTTTATTAACTCGTAATCTTTCACTAGACAAACGGGTTAGATAGAGTTGTTTTGCACAAAACCATACGCCCAAGAAGAGAGAGAGCAAGAGAGTAATATTGGGAATAAGAAGGAAAAATATTTATTGTGCTCCAACGTTGTTGCCAATGAGAACTTGGCCACTTGGCTTTGAAAAACTTTTACAGGACATTGGGGTTTCAAACCCACTCGATGGGAGTATCGCATTTGTTGATGGGGCGACCAAGGATTTCACAATGGTTATTAAAGGGAAAGTAAGTAATAAGTAAAAAAAATATTTCTTTGGAGTTGTTGTGTTTTCTTTGTTTTGATTTCTGCCTTTGATTAGAGATAACATGCGGTTTTGCCCTACAGTGAACAACATGAGGTGATTCCATGACCTTTGCAGCGGTATTCATGGATTGTGGTGATATAGGATAATATAGTGTTTTGAGGGACTCAAGCATGTTATGAAATGGGTGTCGATTTGGGGGGGGGGGGGGGGAGGGGGTATTGATCTGAGTTTCAATAAGAGAAGTAGGCAACAGAGGTGATGGGTAGTGATTGGTTAAGATTTATGGGGGTGGTGGGTACATATATGGGTTTCAATCGGCGGAGTAGATGGCGTTGGTGATGCGATGTTATTGGTTTCAATTTGTGGAGGTGGTGGATATTGATTCTGGTTTCAATTATATGAGTAGGCAACGATGGTGATGGGTTGTGATTAGTTTCGAGTTGTGGGAGTGGTGGTTATTGATTTAGGTTTCAGTTGGAGGACTAGACGAGGCGATGGTAGCAGCGTGTTGGCAATGTCGGGAGGGAGAGGGGATAAATCGGGTTGGGGTGGGTTATGTTACCAGGTTGGCGATGGAATTTTTTTTTTTTAGTAGTGAATTAAGCTTAAGATCATGTTACATTCTATATTTGAATTTATAAGACACTATTTTTCAGGTTTATAAATATAGTTGTTGTGGTACAATAATATTTATATACTAGTTGAAAACCCACGCAATGCGCGATCGAGACGCAACGTGTGAAACATGAATAATAAGAAAATATAGGGATAATTTTTTTTAAACAATTAGATATTTTTTATCACCATCTATGAGACATTTATTCAACAATACATGTATAATATGAAGTTAAGAAGATGACCTGTTTAATTAAAAAAAACAAAATCAGTTTTAATTGAATTCAAAAACCCAATTGCATGCATTAATTAAATCATAAAATCGAAAGAAAAATTCACAAAAAACATTTTTGTGTTGCAATACACCACAAAAAAAAAAGTTAGAGCTTGAGCTAAGGGTTGAGGCCATGAAAAAACTCGGAGATCTGAAACCATAATATGGAAAGAAAAAAAATATAGTTATAATCATTGGTATCAAGCATTAAGAATCCAAGGTCTCTATCCATTATAATATCAAAAAATAAGAAAGGCCTAGACATTTTGCCTCTGGAAATGGGGATTCCTTCCATAATTAGCAGTAAAACCATGTATGAAGTCAATCATCTTTTTAAGGAGCCTTGTCTTTGAAAATTTTCTCAATACAAATATAATGGTTTCAATTTTGAGACCCGCTAACATAGATGCATATAAGGAGTGAAGAACCCCTAACAGAGTAAAAGTAAGCCCCCAAAAAAGACAATGGCCCTTACACTTCAGGTGGTTTCGAAACTGCCTCCTGTAATCTGAGCCCCGACCCACCTTATAACTCTGGGCTGCAAACCTTTTCCAGTAAACCCCCTCGACTCGAACCCTCTTACGGGTTATAAACTCGTCGGTGATACCCATCAACTTATCACAACGCACCTACCATTTCCTGACCTCTGACCCAGCTGCGTTTAACTGACCCAACTTCTCCTTAGTTGTTATCCAAACCGAGTCATGTACCGTATATTATATAGAGATTAGTTTTAGGCTTTTGGGGTTCCATTGATGAAACGATTAGAAGAGGAAAGGTTGAGGCAGTGGGTTCTAGAAAGGCGTAATGTAGGTGAACAGTTGGAAGAGGAAAGAAAAATTCATAATCGAAGAGATAAAAAATAAAAGTATCATAGTGATAAGGAATATAAATTGTCATTCCTCGTGGATAGCCAGATGAATTGGACTCTAAATGCCTGTATAGCATTTTAGAGTATTATAAAGATGTGGTTTAGGAATACATAACATGAGTTCTCTGTTCAATTAACCAGCCAAGTGTTAACTATACATCTTTAAATTGGATTGTTTTACTTTTACAAAAGATTAAATAAATAATGTCCACGAAGTAAATGATAAGGCATCTACAACATATTATCACTATAAAGTTAAATAGCTTTTTAGAAAATCTATAAAAAAAAAAATTATAAAATGTCCGTGCATTGCGCGTGGTACATGCTAGTGTTAATTTAATCATAATGAATTTTATCAAATTAAAGAGATAGTAATGGCAATAAATTAATGGGTTTAATTATGTTTAAAGATGATCTAATGTGTCAACTTGTGTACGATTTAAAATAATTCATTATCTTAATGGATAGTAATGGGTAAACATGACACGACACATTAAGATAACGGGTCGGGTTTGAATATAAGTTTTTCACACAATAAAAAAGCCACATGTTTAGGCACGAACCCGATAAGACCCAAACATGATAAAAGACCACACGAACATGACTTGACACAACCTGTTGGCAAGCCTACCGCACAATGGTATTTGTCCCACTAGTTATACACGTTAGGTTTTGACCTTCATTTAAAAATGAGAATTTTACTATTGAGTCCCATGACTAATAATTTTGGACTCTAAACCCATGCCCAAAAATTTTTAGACGATTAGATCCAACATATAAATACCCCCGAATTGGAAAACAAACACACTTCGTAAAAATTCAAGCGCCAAAACGATGGTATTGTCTCTTCGATCAAAACTCTAATCGTATTGTCTCTTCGATCAACCCCAAAATGATTCACATTCTCAATCAAATTTTGGTCCAACAACAATATATAAATACCATTTGAATTCCAAAATAAACACACTTCACAAAAATTCAAGCAATCAAAACCCTAATTGTGGAAGTTATAACAAACGATTCACATTCTCAATCAAATTCTTCCAAACAACACTAACATGTGTGAATACATGCTCATATATATGTATTTGATATAATTTATTGTGAATTAAATGTAATATTGTGTTCTTAAGTTTTGTTCTTAATATTACACCATACACTCAGTATATATTGTGTTCTTAGCATTATATTTTCGATATCACTTGTTTGTCATTGTATTTTGAGTGTTATGTTGTGTATTCCATGTACTATTTTTGTGCCCTTAGGTTTTATATGACTTTTTTCTTATTTTATTATGTATTTTGTGTTCTCCCGTGTTTAAATTTGTAGACATTATACATGGACTTAGAGCTGTAAACGGATCGAATTCGGACCGGATCAGGCAAATTCAAATCCATATTCGTTTATGTTAAACGGATTCGGATCTGATCCGTTTATTAATCGGATTGGATCAGGCAAATCCAAATCCATATCCATTTATGTTAAACGAATTCAGATCGAATCTGATTATCCAATTATCCATTTACGTTAAACTTGATTTGTAATATATTGTTTTCAATTCTTATTTCGTAAATTTATTTTGCAAATGTTACAAAACAACAGATAATGAAATAAAGAACTATTATAATATGTATTAAAAATATTATTAAATACAATATATAACAATTAAAAATATTAATTGGATCGGAGTATATGAATCCAAATCCGCTCAATTTAATAAATGGATAATCGGGTAATCGAGTAATCGAATTTCAGACATGATCCATATCCGCTTAAATGGATCGGATTCAGATTCGGATAAAATCCGATCCATTGACAGGATGGACTGATGAAATCACATTATGTTTATTCTTGACATGAAAAAAATTAATTTGAATCTAACTTGTATATTTGTTGCCCTGATTTTATATGGAAAACACGCTTTTTGCATGTTGAGGACTGCCCATTTATATATTTTATTATTGTACATTTCCTAATGTATATATCATTTATTGAGGACTAGAAATATATACATAATTGAAATATGTATATACTCTTTGAATTTGTATAGGTCCTATATTAATTGTTGTTCGCACTAGAGGCATTGATTGAGGAATGTGAATATACACATGCTCTGTGTATTATCGTACCTCCTATATTAATTGTGGTCCGCGCCAGCAGAATTTATCAAGGACTGGGGAGTTTATACAAGCTCTGTGTATTTTCATACGTCGTATTAAGTGTGGTCTGAGCCATCGGCTTTTAATAGTTCGTATATTATTGTGGTAATATTGGAATTGACCAAATCAATTATAATATGTGTGTACTTTATTAATTTGCGTGTACTTTCAAATAGTACACACAAATTCATAAAGTACACGCACCTTAAAATTGATTTAGTTCATTCCAATGTGCGTGTTCTTTATGTATTATGCGTGTACTGTCATAAAGTACACGTATAATACACAAAGTATACGCACATTGAAATTAACTTGGTTCAATCCATTATGCGTGTACTTTATGTATTATGCATGTACTTTCATAAAATACACCCAATTACATATAGTATATGCACATTGAGATTGATTTGGTTCAATCCAATGTGTCTATACTTTATGTTATTATGCTTGTACTTTATATAATATATACATCCTCTCCATATTTAATAGTACCTATGTTATTATGGTCCGCGCCAGCGTCATTTGAAAGATATTCCACTGTTTGTAAGAAGTATTTGGGCTGTGTTATTGTTTAGAAATCATACCATCAATCATATTCAACTACAAAACTACTGGGTCCTGCTTTGAAGATTTTAACAATACAAAACCTTTCACATTGACAGTCAATACTACTTATGATGTCAGAATTTATTTTCTGATTGGCATCAATGATAAAGAGAAAAAGTTACTTGTTTTTTACTACTACTTTGAAGACATTAAGTGCACTTTTCATGTACAAAAGCTTCAATTAACTGAATCGAAAACGAAGGATTTAACAAAACGAATTGAGTAGTATTACTTAAGAGGTTTTGAAAAAGCTGGCACTTATAACATGGATCTATTATATCACTTCTTTTGTGAATATGTTACGGACAGAGATCTTGGTTTATAACTTGTTAAACAACAGGTCTTAGGTATTACCATATAACGAACGATAGGGAATTTGTTTTTTGAAAATTTGTATTATATATTTCTTGTATTCTGTTTTAAGATGATTAGCAATGCCCAAATAAGCTCCAACGATATAAGTCAAATTTTTGGGATCCCAATAACAAAGGGGAAAAAGAAAATTGAATTGAACAAGAGAATGGATCAATCTTCCTCCCAACCTGAATTTCTCAGCCGCTATTTCAAAGCCGACAAAAAAATTTAAAAATCAGATATTACAAAGGGATTGAAGACGTCGATTGAGCTTGATACCGACGAGGGCAAGAATGGTTTTGTTAAGCTTGTTGCCCTCCACTTCATGATAATTCTCTTGTTATCCAACTCCAACTTTACAATAGGAGAATTTTTCACTCAAATGGCATTGATGATATGATTAACAATAATTGGGCTTCTGTCGTACATAAATTTTGTATCCACTCTCTCGATAAAACGATCGAATCTAATTCCAGCACAACCAGTGGATGCGTCATATCATTATTGGTGAGGAAAAGTCATTCTACAAATTTTAATATTAAAGTACATGCACATTGCATTGAACCAAATCAATTTGAATGACGCATTTTTCATAAAGTACACACACATTACATTGAACCAAATCATTTTGAATGTGCTTATACTTTATGAAATATGCGTGTATTTTATGAAAGTATACGCATAAGACATAAAGTACATGCAAATTGAAAACGAAATTTAAATGCAATTTGCATGTACTTTATGTCTTATGCATCTACTTTAACAATACTAACATTGTTACTCATATTAATTGATTTAAATGGTATAACTTATAATTTTTATTTCAATTTTCACAGTATTAGGTATGCGAGAAGTTTAATGTTATCAATCCTATTGAGGGGAATGAGGACAAGGAACTAAAATTTCTTCGATGGAGCTTGGGAACATTAAAAGAATGGATGAATGATAATAAAATCAGTAAATCTACTTTGAAGAAAGAAGTCTCAAAGAGTAAGAAAAAAGAAGTGAAAGATGATGACATGCCCGATTTCGATTTGGGGATATCGCAACCAGAATCAAAAGCAGAACCAGAACGAGATACAAGTTCTTCATCGGAATCCAATTCTGATGTCGTCCAAAATGATTCTGATGATTGGGATCTTCCTATAAATGAAGCAATGACAAAGTCCTCTAAGAATAAATCTGATTTAGTCAGATTGGCTAAACAAGTAAGAAAATTGACTGAAGAGAATGCTTGGATTAAATTGATGTTGGAGGAGAAAGATACCCAACTCAAAGAAAGTAATGAAGTAAGATGTTGAGCTGAAGAGAATCTTAAGATGTTGGAGGAGGATAAGGCCCAACAGATCTTTTCAATACACTATTGAAACTTCAACTTTAAGAGTTGAAAAATAACCTCACCATAAAAAAGTTGGAGGGGGATAAGGTCCAACAAATTTGTTTAAATAATGAGTTGAAAAATTAACTTAAAGAATCGAAGAAGAACTACCGTGACCGAATAAAAAAGTTAGAGGAAGATAAAGCCCAACTCAAAATTAAAATTTTAATTTTAAATAATAGTCTGAATGCTGCTAGAGATTCATCAGAAACTCAGAGGATCATAACATAACAGCTTCATAAAGGAATTAACTACTTGTCTGAAGCCAACAAAAGGTTCAAAAAAAAATAAAGATGTTGCTTTTACAAAACTCAACGAGGAGGTAATTTGGTGATATTATAAATATATTTATAATCATTTGTCCATATTTATGTTAAATTACACACATAGTACTTAAAAAATATAATGTAAATTTGCGTGTACTTTGTAATGTTATGAGTATACTTTGTGATTTCTTGTTTGTTCTTTGGACAGAATATAATGTACACGCATATCACTACAAAGTACACGTGAACTTTGCGTGTACTTTGTAATTTTATGCATGTACTTTGTGATTTCTTGTTTGTTCTTTAGACAGAATATAAAGTACACTCATATCACTACAAAGCACATGTGAACTTATTTTTACTTTTACGTGTAATGTTTTGCGTGTACTTTGTAATGTTTTGCGTGTACTTATGTATACTTTGTTATTTATTGACAAATAATGGAGAGTACACGCAATATGTTTATAAATTACACTTATTTTCTAATGATGATTATCCATAGTTTTATAAAGTACACCCATAGTTTAATAAATTACACGCATTATCAATATAGTAAATCCACACATTCTCTTGTTGTTTGATATTTGTTTCATTTTCATTGAGGTTTATAGCATGTTTATGGAATAATCCATAAGTTAAACATGATGTTTTCTTTTCTCCAGGAAACATTAAATAAAATTCTCAATCAAAAGATTAGTGATTTAAGGTCTTCCCCTTCTAAAAAGGATGAAGAAATAAAGCAATAGAACTCAATGTATGCGAGAATCGAAGAAAGAAAAAATTGAAAACAAAAGATTGATGATGTTTTGTATATTCACATCCTATTAATGATTTGTCAAAAGAAGAAAAGAATAAAAATCCTTTGAATGAAGCTCCTGCTGAATTGAAGATGAGAGAAAAAAAGAGACCAGTAAATAAATCTACTATTGTGCCATCAAAAAAAGAAACTGATAGAACAATAAAGGCAAGTCTTCTTGAAAAGCAACAGATGAAGTGGACCTGCAAAGCTATAAGTGCACAAAATACCTTACAGAAGAAGCCCAAAATAAATTGCAAGAATATTTCACACTGGAGAATAAAACAAAGTAAAATCTTCTGTTTGTTTATTTTGAAACCAACTTATTTTTATTGTGAAATGCACTTATTTTTATTGTGTAATGCACTTATGTATATATACGAATACTAGTGTAGATACCCCATTCTAACACCCCCTAACCACTTCGTAGGTTCCCTAACACCTCCCTTCATCATTGCAAACCTAAGTCATACCCTAGGTACTGACCTAGAGGCCATCGGACACTCCCAGGCTCCATTTGACAAAAAGTCAAACTCTTCAGCTCGATCGAGACTAAATGAATCTTCGAAGGGAACTGAAATCCCTTTCCAACGATCCATCCCGTGTGCGATTCTGACTTACGTTGCGGATGAACGACCCGTTTTACCCTGAAACCTAACATAAAGCCCATCGGGCACTCCCAGACTCCGTTTGACCAAAGTCAACTCTTTATCTCAACCAAGACTGAATGATCTTCGAAGGGCACTGAAACCCCTTTCCAATGGTCCGTCCCGTGCGCGATTCTGACTTACGGTACGAACGAACGATCCGTTTTACTCCAAAAGGTCACCGAATGCTTCCAAGCCAGGGTTGACCAAGGTCAACTCCCCAAACTAAGACAAGATCTTTGGAATGTCGAAGTACATATCCTAGCCTTTCCAATGGTCTCCCCCGTGCACGATTCTGACTTACCGTGCGGACGAAAAATTAGTTTGCATCCGACGATTCCCCGTCCAAAGGACCGACGAATGCTTCCGAGCCACATTTAACTCGAAGTCAACTCCCGGACCCGAGAGTATTCCAAAGGACTTTCAAAGGGATCTGAATTATCTTTCCAATGGTTTTCCCCGTGCACGATTCAGATCAACGGTTTTTACTCTACGATCGATTTTCCGAAGGAACCTGAAAGAGACTCCCAAACGGCAGGTTCCAAACCCTGCCTATCGGCAGTGTGCCTAATCACACATGTCGATTGGCAGGACTAGGACTATGCTGATCGACAATACCCCGGGCCTATAAAAAGGAGGGCCTAACCTTATTCCAAAAGGAGGAGGAGATCTGAGATCCATCACTCTCAATAAGCTCAGAAAACCCCTCTCGAAGTCAGCATGATTTCCACATCCAAATTCCTTTCTAACCTTCACCTTTTTCATCAAACTTGGTGAATTAAGCACCCTCCATCATCATCCAAGTGCAAGGGCTGCTCTCTAACATCCAAGATCAAGCTCAAGATCTTCAAGAAGGTCCAACTTTCTTCACTCTCTCCTTAAATTCTCCTAAATTCGCATTAATTTGTTTTATTACTTAGTACTTTTATTCTCTCATCTCACATATCCTAATATACTTTTTATCTTGTATTATTGCACATCTCTTATTTTCATATAAATAAAAGCCCCAAAAAATAAGAAAAAGAGGGTTTGCTCATAAATTCCAAACAAGAATTCTCACACCTTTCTCACACTTTTCTCACAACTGAAACACTTTTTTACACACACGCACATATAAGAGAAGTCCCCGGTTGGATTTATGGGATAAACCCCACCCCTCGTTTTGCATACAAACTACAGGAACTTTGATGCCTCTATAGGCTACGTAGGCGTCTCGGGGTAAAACTCGAGACTCGAGTCCTTTTCCTACTTTTTTCTATCTTTTTTCTATATTCTTTAAACTTAACTCTCTTAGATTCTATATATTTATATATACGTATATTTGTGCTTAGTGGCATATTTTTCCATATGTGTTATCGTTCCGTTATAACGATTAACGCTAGGACAATTGCGTAAATCCTATTTTTCTAATATTACTTCTAAGAACATTCCTATGGATGACTCGCTTTATCTCTTCCATGATACAAGTCGATGATTCTTATCTCCACTATATATACACATGCACACATATCACGGGGAAATAAAGGAAAATAGCAAAACCCATGAGAGACCGTAAGGGCGAAATGGGTGCCTAACACCTTCCCATTTCGTAACTTAGCCTCCGGACCCTTTTCGAATCACTTTTTGGTTTCGTATGTATCAGTATGTCTTTAGATGTTGTCCTTCAGGATGGCTCCCTTTTTCTTTTATCTGTTTTGAGTAAAATAGACTGGCGACTCTATCTCTCTACATTTTTCACCTTATCACCGACGCCGGCCGAAGCACTCTCTAGAGGGATGCGCGGGACCAAGATCCTCTCAACGTTGAAGACGCCCGCTCTTCTCCATCCCACCTGCTGCGAGGATCCGGGGGGGATGGCCATAGTGGCGACTCCGCTTGGGATTTTATTTTGAAGGATAGACTCTATTTACATGGGTGTTATATTTGCTTATATTTTCCCCCATTTTGCATGTTCCCCTTTACTATTCATGTGTACCTCATGCTTATGCTTCCATTCACACATTTGTAGAAGATTCTCCATGTACACTTCACACCACGTGCACCTTGGATCACATATGTCCACATATTGGACGCATCACCCATCCATACTTGGTATACCATTGGTACTTGTACTTTGCTCCCTGTTGGGCATGATCAAGAAAGATACTCTCATCATAAGATACTAATAAGAGAATCATGCATTATTCACACAACATCACCAAAGAGCATTGTTATTCACTAAATTTTGTCAAGTAACTGGAGGGTCACTTCGTGATGGGCATTGGTCCGGCAAGGCGCAGTTAGCCTAAGCAATATGACTCTCACCTTCCATTGGCCAAGTACCTTCGACGTATATTGAACGGTTCCCCCGCATCGTACCGATTGACCGAAGTCATGACGGGAGGTATATCGCAGGGAACTCGTTCGTGTACGCCGAGTATATCGAATTCGCTCTCACACGTACCGTCCCCACGAGGTATATAGTGAGGCAATTCACGTACACTCAGGTATATCAAATGGCTTGTCCACACGTACCGATTGCCCTCAAAAGCAAGATGTATATCGTGGAAGTCACGCCAAAGGGGGGAACCCTATCTGATTCACCCAACCAACTGCATACCCACATATAGGTATCAAGCCTAGGGCACACATGTTAGATTGCCGGTTTCAACCCGAACCTCTGTCGAAATTCTGGGTCGGTCTGCCGCCCAAATTTTTGCGCATTTTTAAAACAGGACCCTGCCTGTGAGCCTGGTTACAAGTCCAACCATAGCTTTGCATATGTTACAAATCCCACTTTTCCAGGCTCGGGTCCCGTCCGGCATTTCAGTCTGCATTTAGGAGAATTTAATACAGGTGAGAACATAATAATAATAATAATAATAATAATAATAATAATGATAATAATAATAATAATAATAATAATAATAATAATAATAATAATAATAATAATAATAATAATAATAATAATAATAATCATCATGCTGAGACCCGTCTCCCAAAAATATTTCTCCCTTCTTTATCAAAAATCCAAAATATTTCTCCTTTCTTTATCAAAAATCCAAAAACATTTTTTCTTTGTTTATCAAAAATCCAAAAACATTTTTCCTTTCTTTATCAAAAATCCAAAAACATTTCTCTCTTCTTTATCAAAAATCTAAAAACATTTTGTCTTTCAATCTAAAAAAAATATATCAAAAATATTTTCATTCTTTTTCTCCAAAAATAAATCCCATTTTACGTCTTCTCAGGTCGATCGCACGCCCTTGGACTGACTCCTTATTGGCTTCGGTCTTCAGTCAAATCACCCTGGAGTTCCGTCCGTTCCCCTGTTACTTCTTTCGAGTCCGGAATCCATCCGCTTTCCATGGAGAACATAGATCAAATGCGAGTTGTGCAACCAGATCTAACGATAGTTTTTGCTCAGCTCGTGTCCAAGATTGACAACCTTCAGACTGAGGTCTGAAAGATGCAACGAAACCAGGTTCCTGTTCCTCAAGAGCCTGAGGCCCTATTCCCTCGTGCTATGGATCCACCCGAGCCTATCTGGTTTCCCGAAGAATATCATCACGCCCCACGTGCCCCTTTTGTTAATGGACCGCTGCCTGCCCAACTTCCTATGCCAAACCTTGCCCAGTCTGGGGCTAACTTGCCTATGATCATTAATCCGAAAGAGGAAGAATTGAATAAGGTCAAAGAAGATCTCAAGATGCTAACTAAGAAGTTCGACCAAGTCAGAATCTCTGGGAATTACATGGACTACACCCACATGTCTCCTTATCCTAAGGCGAGGTTACCCGAGAAGTTCAAGATGCCAAATATCGAGAAATCCAGAGGAAGTGGACCCCTAATTGTTCATCTTCGCAGTTATCACCGTTCTATGACTCTCATAGGGGCTTCTGAAGAAGTGATGGCCCAATTATTTCAGTAAACTTTGAAGGATTGCTCCCTCCGATGGTTTTTGTCTCTCGAGGAGTCCAGAATCCGTAGCTGGGAGGATGTATCCCGTGAATTCATATCGCAGTATAAATAAAATGAAGAGCTTGAGGTCACCCGCCGTGATTTAGAGCTGCTCAAACAGAACTCTGGGGAATCAGTCAGTAATTTCATAGCTCGATGGAGGGAAAAAGCATCCACTATGACCAATCGGCCATCTGAGGAAGAACAAGTCAACATAGTGAAGAAGAATTTCTTACTCCATGTCCGAGCAACGATGGGAGGACAATACTATCCCAATTTTTGAGCCCTTAGAGAAGCAGGATTAGAAATCAAAGAAGGTCTTGCTAAGACAGAGTTTGAGCCAAAGAAAGTGTCCGGACAGTTCACCCCAGAAAATATGACAAACCTGCCAGTGCTGCAGTCTCAACCATCAACAAAATCTATCAGCCAACCACTTCGTGGGCACCAGAAAGTCGCCCTATCCCAGTCCTAAAGGAATACGCCGAACTTCATGCTCCCCTCTCCAAAGTTTATCAAGCCTTGTTAAGCTGAAACCTTATCAAACCCTTGGACCCCCGTCCATTATTAAATCCACTCCCAAGAAACTTCAAGGTAGATGCCCATTCCGCCTTTCACCAAACCGTTGGTCATACCACCGACCAATGCTTTCACCTCCGAAACATAATCCAAGGTCTAATTGACCGAGTTACCATTGCCCCACCAGCCAATCCTAAGCCAAACACTACTTACAACCCACTCCCAAATCATACCAATGCTATCTTCCTATAAGAGAACCCTGAATTTGATCCCTCAACTCAAATTACACCAATACACTCTCCCAAA
Source organism: Sambucus nigra (assembly GCA_949130495.1). Classification (NCBI taxonomy): domain Eukaryota; kingdom Viridiplantae; phylum Streptophyta; class Magnoliopsida; order Dipsacales; family Adoxaceae; genus Sambucus; species Sambucus nigra. Next base: position 692,926,991 of record OX422207.1, read on the forward strand.
CCTCTCCAAACCTGTCTATATTTCCTCCTACACCCTATTAGCCTTGCTGATTAAGCACTGTCACTCCTTACCAGAGCATGCATCGCTATCCGTACCCGTTCTGAAGATGAAATTATGGAATTATCAGAAGTGTTAAACTAACTTCTAGAGTTCGGGATGAAATTGGCCTCACAGATAATCATTGATTGCTAGAGGTTCAGTACACTATTCTTGGAAGTAGGAAATTGGCCCGAGAGTCAGACAGTTGGGTGGTACCAACCGATGTAGTCAACCTAGATGACGTTATCCAGATCATGGCAGAATTATTCAGGAAAACCAACGATATTTATAGTATGACCGAGTTACTTGATACTCTGAAGCTACAAGGACACCTAGTCCCTTCACCCTTACATATCCCCACAGAATGGGAAGACCTGTATGAAGAAGCCATTGAAGTTGTGGAATGTATTTGACTTTACATGGAAAGACAAAATTATTGCCACCGGATGGGGGGAAGAATTCAAAGATTCGAATGAAGAGCAAGCTTTCGAGAAAACTGGCCCGGTAGCCGACATATGTGGAATGATATCATTTTAGGAGCTCCTCGGAGAAATAAACAAAGTGGCAGAATAACCCGAGATCGATGAAGAAACATGGTTCATATTCTTCCCTTCTTCAGTAAATCACATGACCAGATCAGGAAGGCATTACCAGATCCCAAGATCACTACTAGCAAATGACAAGGGGAAGGGCGTTGAAAACCTTTCTATGCCAGAGATGACCCTTGAGGAGAGCAACATCCTCGATCAACTGAAGAAAACTCAAGCTAACATCACTTTATGGGGGCTTTTCATGTCTTCCCATCTAAACAGAAATGCTTTGATCAAGTTGTTAATTGGACCCACAGTTCCTCCTTCCACCACACCAGAAGAAGCGGTAAATCTAGTCGAATCCCTGACCTCCACCCAAATGCTATCCTTTTTCAAAGAAAAAATCCCCAGAATTAGGCCAAACCACAATCATGCACTCAACATCTCCGTCGAAGTTACGGGGAAGATCGTACCACTCTCTCTTGTCGATAATGGATCCGCCTTGAATATCTGCCCATTAAGAACCTTCAAATGCTTAGGACTGAAAGAAAGTGACCTTGCTCCAACCTCCGCTGTTGTACGTGCCTACGATAATACCCGTCGGGAGGTGGTGGGATCCATAAAGCTTGTAATAGGGGCTGGCCCTATAAATCCTATCGTTGAATTCCAAGTTATCGACATCCCAACTTGTTTCAACCTGTTGCTCGGACGACCTTGGCTCCACAGTATCAAGGGTGTATCTTCCTCACTCCATAAGAAATTGAAGTTCTTCACCGACGGACAAGTCATCACCATTTTAGGCGACGACGATAATACCAAGGGTGCAAGTCCCAGCAATCCAATCCTTGAGATACAGCACGGGTCAAATGATATACTCCTATCAGGATTCTGAGTTGAACCACTTCTACTCCTGGCAGGGAACGATTTCAAAGAAAGGGTTTGTTCAGAATACGACCCTCATGGCAACGTAAATGTGATCCAGATGTTCAGAAATATGCACTTTATGCCCAGACTGGGGCTAGGACAAAGACAATAAGGGATACTTGAGCCCATTGAACTGAAAAAAGCTTTCACTCCTTATGCTTTGGGGTATCAACCATCAGAATAAGAGCTTATAATGATCCGCCAATCTCGACCAAAGAGAATAATAGATTGCATTCAGACCATCCCAGGTGACTCCTTAAATGGACGATTCATCAAAGAGGGCGGGGACTTCCCTTTTTGCGACTTTCCAGAACCACGATATGACTATACATACAAGAAGATAAAGCCTGGAATGGAGATCTTTTTCCAAGACAGCTACCCATGGGACGAAAGTTCCCAACATCATGTACAACCGCTCATAAAAGATACTGAAGAGATTGAGGAAAGTGACTCTGACGACTCGTTCAACTTGCAGACATTGGGGCTGACACTCTTCATGGTTTATTCAAGCACTACATCATTGGATCCATCCCACTTGATTAAAGTTGTTGATACGCCTCTCCTCAACTGGAATGCTGCGCCCGTTTTACCTGTTGAAATGTTTACCCCATTTCTTCTTTTGTTGTCTATCCTTGCTCAAATGTAATCAAGACCTCCTTTGATGAGGTTCTCAATGTTGTTTTTCCTATCAATGAAATAAATGAAGATTTTGAGTATCTTGTTGTGCCTTACATTAATTGCTTAAATTATAATCAAACTTTTGATGATGATGATGATTTTACAAATGAACAATTCTTAACTGATCTAAATAGGGTTAATAACAAATAACATAACCGCGTTCAAGTTATTGAAGAAGAAACTGTTATTATTAACCTCGGTTCTAGTAGCCAATTGCGCGAGATTATGATAGGGGCTACCCTTGACGATCATGAGCGCGCACAACTCGAAGAATTATTGAAGGAATTCGTGGATGTCTTCTCATGGTCCTATGACGATATTCCCGACATTGATCCTGAAATAGCTTAGCATGAGATCCCCACTCTTCTAGATTACAAGCGGGTTAAACAAAAGATGAGAAAGCATCGCACCGAATGGTCGCTCAAAGTCAAAGAAGAGGTGGTCAAACAGATGAACGTGGGCTTCATTCGTGTGATCGAATATCCTACATGGCTAGCCAACATAGTGCCTGTGCCACAATCAGGAGGGAAAGTTCCAATGTTTGTAGACTACCGGGACTTGAACAAAGCCTCTCCAAAGGATGATTGCCCACTACCCAATATCAACATGATCATGGACAACACAACCAGTCATGCTCTCAAGTCGTTCATCGACAGGTTTGCCGGGTACAACCAAATCAAAATACACCCAGATCATCAAGAAAAAATCGCGTTCATCTCATCATGGGGAAATTTTTGCTATACTGTTATGCCATTTGGTCTCAAGAATGCTGGGGCTACCTACCATAGGGCTACCATAACCATCCTACATGATCCAATTCACAAGGAGGTCGAGGTCTACATGGATGATATGATTATCTAATCCAAAACTAGAGACGGTCATGTTCCTGCCCTCTGAAAGTTTTTCGAACGACTGCGACGATATCAGATGAGACTCAATCCACAAAAATATGTATTCGGCGTTACAGAGGGAAAACTCTTAGGATTCATGGTCAGTGAAAGAGGGATAAAAGCAGATCCTGCCAAACTGAAAGCCATACTTGAGATGCCACCTCCCCAAACGGAAAAAGAAGTCCGTGGTTTCCTTGGGAAATTACAATATATCAGCCGGTTCATCAGCCAGCTAGCCTCCATCTGCGATCCTATTTTCAAACTCCTCCGAAAAGATTCAATCAAGGTTTGGAATGAGGCATGTCAAGAAGCTTTTGACCGAATCAAATAATACCTGACCCAAGCTTCGGTACTCATGCCACCACAACCTGGTCTTCCCTTGCTCCTATACCTAACCGTAACCGACACTGCAGCTAGGGCTTTGCTAGCCCAATACCTTGAAGATTCCAGCAAAGAAAGATACATCTACTACGTCAGCCGCAAATTAGCTGGGTACGAAGTTAACTACACTGCTTTGGAAAAAGCATGTGTCGCGCTTGTTTGGGTCACCTAAAAGTTACGACACTACATGCTCGCCTTTCCCATTAAACTTGTATCCCGAATGGACCCCATCAAGTACCTGCTTAAGAAACTCGCCTTATCCATTCGAATGGCCCAATGGTTGATGCTCTTAGCCGAGTTTGATATCGTGTACATCACACAGAAAGACATGAAAGGAAGAGCCACCTCTGACTACCTCGCTGACCACCCCATGGAAGAAGTTGACAACTGGATCTCTAAATTCCATAAGGTACCAAAGGCTGAAGATGGTACTAATCAAAGCTTTGAAATGATGGGACTGGACTGACCTGCCAATAGGCAGGACAATGTGCTTGCCAATCGGCAACCCCCTGTTTTTAGAAATTTTCCTTTTTCCTCTTTTGTCAAAATCAGAAAACTCAATAAAAATAAATTGATATTCTTAAACAGAATTTCAAATTCCTTCTTTAATCTTTACATAATTCCTCGTTGTGAATAAAACTTTCCTTCAAAACTTCCAAAAATATTTCTTTTTACGGTCTCAGCAGCAAAGTAAAAAGCGCATGTGCATGCATTCATTCATTCATCATTAATAGAAAATAATCAAAAACTCCATTGCATCGCATAGATATTTCTCTGTGTTACATCAATCTTACACGAGTAAAGAATAGCAAAAATAACGAACTCAGCCCCAACCCACATTCTTTCTCTCTCTCTAAGAACTCCCACCCGTGTGACGCGCTCTCTTTCCCCTGCGACGAGATGACGCACCACCACTACCCGAACCAGACTCCTCCTTGGATGAGACAGACGGCACCAAGCAAGAAGGAACAGGAATCGAGTCCCGCATATGGGCAGTCGCCGAAGATATTTAGTCTTTAATGTCCCTCAGCTAAGTGGTGGACACCCGGACTTGCTACAAGAAAGGGCAAAATCAGTATCAAGCAGAAAGGGTCAAAAGAAACCAGAAAGGAAAGAAGGAAAAGAGAAGAACATAAAAGTATACCTCAAGACGAAGGACCTCATCTGCCAATCCCAACTCCTCCGGATCCATCGCATGAGGACAATGCAACATAGGTACCATCCATCCATCGACCCACCGGATGTTGTACGAAGGGGTATGCAACCTCACAAAGGGGACCTCTGAAGTCCTCGCCGCCGCAGATGTCGACGGACCACCACCGCTGTGGGAAGACCCCACTGGATGAATCGAACTCACAAAAGGGAAAGGCAGTGCATTATATATACTGGACGCCATCATCCAGCTCGTCACTAAATCTATATAATCGTACGGCACAGCCGTATCAGTGTATAGCAGATAGGACTCACCAATCATCGCGGCGATTCTCGCATCCTCTGGCAACAACCGCTCCCGCCTCATAGGCATAGGAGGCCTCGCAGGTGGAAGCACCACCTCCTCCTCAGTAATCTGACGAACCACTCTCTCTCTGAGATACCAAGAGTTGCCAAACTCATGTGCCAGTAAACGCCTCATCTGCGCATTTATTACAGTCAACCCTTTGTCCTGAACAACCATCCCCCAAGGGTAAAAGGTTACCTGAAAAATCCCCAGCAGATATAAGGCAATATGGAATCAGAGCGCACAAAGACCAAGACTGAAGAAAGGAAAAGTCTTACCCTATCACTGGTCAGGCCATTCAAGACCTGACGCACCGCCTCCAGAGAGAGAGACCTCCCCGACTGCCGATTGGCCTTCCGCCACCAATACAACCGGCAAAAGTCCCTAACGGTCTCATCCTTAAGGGAAATCAGCTGGGTATTACACCCAATCACCTCATAGAGAACCATGTCTGCCAAAGATAAAAATTCACAATCAAAAGAGACGCATAAGGGAAATGCGAATGCATGAAAGGAAAATGCGCAAATTAAAGAATATCTCAAGAAGATACGTGGATCCAGTGAAAGACTGCTGGTAGCATCGGCTGAATGCATCCAGAGAAAAATAAAAGGGTCGCTAAAGTCAGGCTCCCCCAATCATAGAGAGGGATATTCGAAAGTATTCTCAAGTATGGCAAAAACCATAAGTGGACAACGTCGCCGCTCAACGCCACCAAAAATCCCCCCAACACCAGTAAAATGAATAGCCAGACCATCTGCATCACCTGCAGCCCGTCCTCCATATCAATCACCCTGCCTAGCAAAACATCTCTCAGTAAGGACAGGCGAATGGAGTCCCCAGACACTATCATCCCCACGTCACCTAGCACCGCCTCCGGCCGCACCCGAAAAGAGTGATCCACCTCTATCTGCTCTCCATCACAGTCCAGCCCCAGCAGATATTGCACGTATATGGGAGTCATAGTCACCTCCCTAAAGACAAAATGGAAGGTGTGGGTAGTGTCCCACCACCTCTCCCCCAGAGCGCATAAGACCGCTGTCGAACGAGGCGTCTCATCCAGCACAGACGCCAACCTCCCAAAGCCTGCTGATGATACCACCCAACGTACCACAGGTGGAAGATGCTCCCAGACATCCTTAAGCCCCGTCACCCCGTGGGCACGCATAGTTGACAAAGAAACATCAGACTGTCAAAAGGAAAACCTTGTCAAAATTCAAGAAAAAAATGGAAACCACGAAAAATGAATGCCAAATGTCATTTTACTTACATAACCGCCAGGGTTCACCACCCTCGAAGAACGATGAAGCGAAGGCTCCCACAACAAGGTCAGCTCATTCGCAATCGGCTTGAACGCATTAAAAAAGTTCTTGCTCCCCAAAGCAAGAGGCGCCCTGGCCCTCCACTCCACGTTCGCCCAGTCATCAATAACCAACCACTCCCTGTGTACTGCAGTGCTCACAAAAGCGGCCATTTTTTAGACTAAGGAATGTTAAAGCGATTCGCAGAAGAAAATCGCAGAAAGAGAGAAGTCAAGAAGCTATGAAAAATTAAGGGAACCCGCCCCCTTTTTATAGGATGCCAAGGGTCATGTCGATCGGCACTGACCCTAAACCTACCGATCGGCGCTGACCTTTTACCTTCTCGAGGCAGTCCAAAAGTCTGTGCCACTGCCGAATGGCACCCTTTACACCATTCCGACCGGCACCCACCCTTAATTTTCGTACAAAATTTCCCATAAAATACCAGATACCCTGAAAAATCCTCAGAAAATTCTTAAAAATCCCGGAAAGGATTTAGAAAAAATTTCACCAAGAAAATTTCACACTCTCTCAAGAGGAACCCCTATTTCCCCATCGGAACTCTCAAAAGCCAAGTAAATCTCCTCCCGATAACGTCCCCGTAGGACCTCTAAAGTATCCCAAATTCCCCAAAGGTCTCAGGCCTCCCCGAGAAAAGCATGGACCACCTAATCGTTTCGCCAATGGAATTTACAACATCAAATTGGCCATTACATGGCAAAATCTTCAGAAGATACAAAAGTTTCCCCAGCAATCAGCTCTCCCGCTCAAATCAAAATTACGAGGTAATTTCCCCGATAAAGTTCCTCAAGAACATCTCAACTTAAGCCCTCAGAATTGGCTTCGACCCGAAGAATTGGTCATCTCAACTTAAGCCCGCAGAATTGGCTTCGACCCGCAGAATTGGTCATCACAACTTAAGCCCTCAGAATTGGCTTTGACCCGCAGAATTGGTCATTTCAACTTAAGCCCGCAGAATTGGCTTCGATCCGTAGAATTGGTCATCTCAACTTAAGCCCGTAGAATTAGCTTCGACTCGCAGTATTGGTCATCTCAACTTAAGCCCTAAGAATTGGCTTCGACCCGGAGAATTGGTCATCACAACTTAAGCCCTCAGAATTGGCTTCGACCTACAGAATCGATCACCCTCATCTTCAAGACCTCAGAATTGGCTTCGACCCACAGAATCGATCACCCTCATCTTTAAGCCCTCAGAATTGGCTTCAACCCGCAGAATTGTTCACCCTCATCCCTAAGCTCTCATAATGGGCTTCGACTCGCAGAATTGGTCATCACAACTTCATCCCGCAGAATTGGCTTCGACTCGTAGAATTGGCCATCACAACTTTAAGCCCACAGAATTGGATTCGACTCGTAGAATTGGTCATCTTAACTTAAGCCCTCGGAATTGGCTTCGACCCATAAAATTGGTCATCACAACTTAATCCCTCTGAATTGGCTTTGACCCATTGAATTGGTCATCTCAACCTAATCCCGCAAAATTGGTCATCATAATTTAAGCCCTCAGAATTGGCTTTGACCCACAGAATTGGTCATCTCAACCTAAGCCCGCAGAATTGGCTTCGACCCGCAGAATTGGTCATCTCAACTTAAGCCCGCAGAATTAGCTTCGACTCGCAGAATCGATCACCCTCATCTTCAATCCCTCAGAATTGGCTTCGACCCGCATAATCGGTCACCCACATCTTCAAGCCCTCGAAATTGGCTTTGACCTGTAGAATCGGTCACCCTCATCCCTAAGCCCTCATAATTGACTTTGACCCGCATAATTGGTCATTCTCATCCCCAGGTCCTCAGGATCGATCTCGACCCTCTGAATTGGTCTTCTTCTTTCAAAGGCATCATGTGGTGTCTATTCGATGGCTATCATTTATTACAAACTCGCCCATTGAGGGGCTCTATGGACACTCCATTCTAACACCCTAACCTCTTTGTAGGTTCCCTAGCACCTCCCTTCATTATTACAAACCTAAGTCATACCCCAGGTACTGACCTAGAGGCCATCGGGCACTCCCATGCTCCGTTTGACCAAAAGTCAAACTCTTCAGCTCAAGCGGGACTGAATGAATCTTCGAAGGGCACTGAAACCCCTTTCCAACGGTCCATCCTGTGCACGATTCTGATTTACGGTGCGGACGAACGACCCGTTTTCCCCCAAAACCTAACCTAAAGGCCATCGGGCACTCCCAGGCTCCGTTTGACCAAAGTTAACTCTTCATCTCAACTGAGACTGAATGAATATTCTAAGGTCACTAAAACCCCTTTCCAACGGCCCATCCCGTGCGCGATTCTGACTTACAATACGAACGAACGATCCGTTTTACTCTGAAAGGTCACCAAATACTTTCAGGCCTCGGTTGACCAAAGTCAACTCTCCAAAGCAAGTCAAGCTCTTTCGAATGTCAAATTACATTTCCTAACCTTTCCAATGGTCCACCCCGTGAATTATTCTGACTTACCATGCGGACAAACGATCCGTTTGCATCTGACGATTCCCCGTCCAAAGGACCAACGAATGCTTCTGAGCCACATTTGACCCGAAGTTAACTCCAGGAACTGGGAGCATTCCAAAGGACTTTCTAAGCTCTCTAAATTATGTTTCCAATGGTTCATCCCGTGCTCAATTCGGATCTACGACTGATTTTCCGAAGGAACCTGAAAGAGATTGCCAAATGACAGGTTCCAAACCATGCCTATCGGCAATGTGCCTAAACACACCTGTCAATTGGTAGGACCAGGGCTATATCGATCAGCAATGCCCTGGGCCTATAAAAAGGAGGGCCTAACCTCATTCCAAAAGGAGGAGATGATCTGAGATCCATCACTCTCAGCAAGCTCAGAAAACCCCTCTCGAAGTCAACGTGATTTCCACATCCAAATCCCTTTCCAACCTTCACCTTTCATCACCTTTTTCATCAAACTTGGTGAATTAAGTACCCTCCATCATCATCCAAGTGCAAGGGTTGCTCTCTAACATCCAAGATCAAGCTCAAGATCTTCAAGAATGTCCAACTTTCCTAAATTTGCATTAATTTGTTTTATTACTTAGTGCTTTTATTCTCTCATCTCACATATCCTAATATACTTTTTATCTAGTATTATTGCACATCTCTTATTTTCATATAAATAAAACCCCCAAAAAATAAGAAAAATAGGGTTTGCTCATAAATTTCAAACGGGAATTCTCACACTTTTCTCACAACTAAAACACTTTTTTTACACACACACACACATAAGAGAAGTCCCCGGTTGGATTTATGGGATAAACTCCACCCCTCATTTTGCATACAAACTACGTGAACTTTGATGCCTCTATAGGCTACGTAGGCGTCTCGGGGTAAAATCCGAGACTCGAGTCCTTTTCCTACTTTTTTCTATCTTTTTTCTATATTCTTTAAACTTAATCCCAGATTACATATATTTATATATACGTATATTTGTGCTTAGTGGTGTATTATTCCATATGTGTTATCGTTCCGTTCTAACGATCAACGCTAGGATAATCGCGTAAATCCTATTTTTCTAATATTACTTCTAAGAACATTCCTATGGATGACTCGCTTTATCTCTTCTATGATACAAGTCGATGATTATTATCTCCACTATATATACACATGCACACATATCACGGGGAAATAAAGGAAAATAGCAAAACCCATAAGAGAGCATAAGGGCGGAATGGGTGCCTAACACCTTCCCATTTCGTAACTTAGCCTCCGGACCCTTTTCGAATCACTTTTTGATTTCGTATGTATCAGTATGTCTTTGGATGATGTCCTTTGGGATGACTCCCTTTTTCTTTTATTTTTTTTGAGTAAAATAGGCTGGTGACTCCATCTCTCTACATTTTTCACCTCATCACCGATGCCGCCCGAAGCGCTCCCGAGAGGGATGCGCGGGACGAAGATCCTCTCGACGTTGAAGACGCCCGCTCTTCTCCGTCCCACCCACCGCGAGGATCCGGAGGGGATGGCCAAAATTAGGATGCTTGTTAATTTTCTAAATATAGTTCCATATTATATAATCTAATATTCTTTTAAAGTACACGCATTTTGAAATGAAGAACATTCATAGTTTAATAAAGTACATGCATTATCAATGAAATACACGTATTTGTTACTCAAGTAAATGATTAATTTTATAAAGTACACACATTTTTATATTGTACTACATGCATATACTTTGTTAAGTACACACATAAATTTAGAAATTACACGCATATTTTTTAATGATCATAGACTACATACATGTTTTAATTGTTATTGTAACATTATTTCTTGTCTTGAAATTTAACAATTGTCTCTATACAATAGAAGACTCATCATTTATTTGTGCCAACTATATTAAAGAATTGTTGAAAGGCGAAGAACTATCAAACCAAGTATGTAATCGAAACATAGGACATTCATTGAATTTGCATCTTTACATCCTTACCTTTTTAAATGTGTGAAATTGATAATTCAATCCTTCTCCCATTTAACGGGGACAAAAATGAAGAATAATGGGATTCGAGCTACGCACACTTTTAACTTATATGTTGGGATAAGGAAAATAAAACCTATAGCTTTGTCCATTACCACCACATATATACTATCATTTTGTTTCTTACTAACAAATCTATTACTTCTAACAAGAAGCCGTCTGAAATAATAATAACAACATACAGAAAGAACAGATAAAAAAATACATTTTGAATTTTTTTGAAATTTGTGATATTCTATTCATTTCCATATATACGACATACAGTAGGAGATAATGGAGGACATTTTACATTGTTAATTATATACAAACATGAAAATAAAGTTGTCCGTATGTATTCTCTTCGCTCGGTTGGCATCAACCAATCCACATCATACTACGACAACTATAGGATGGTTACGCCCTAAATTTATTTACATTACATATACTTTTATATTTTATATACACTCGTGGTTTTTCCTCTTAACAGTTTTCGACTTTCAAATAAATATTGTACAAATTGAAGGACCAATCTCCATAAATAAGTGAAAGAGGTCAAATACGAATATACATGGAATGATTTTTGAAGATTCACTATCCAAAGAGGAAAAAATAAGAATAGACTGGCTCTTGAGTCATGATCTTAATTTTGAACTATTTAGAGATCGTGAATTCCCGAGACAAAATAATGGGTAAGATCAAACACTCTTGAATAAATACACGCATAATTCATCATGATACATATCAATAAATTTCGTTCATATTATGCTAACCGATACATCTGCTTTATTTTTACTTTAGTGTTGATTGTGGCATGTTTTGTATATACTGCATGGAACAAATTTCCAAAGGAACTGCACTCAAAACATCATCTCAAGACGACAAAATGTTCTGACAAAGAGCATATATAGCTAATGAATTTTTATTCGTTGATTGTTAATAGGATGGAATATAATTGTAAAAGTTTTTTGAAATTTTTTGTTAATAGGAGAACAAATGATTGTAATTTTTTTGTTTATTTTTTTATTTTTTATTCAATTTAGTTCCATATAGTTTGTACTAAAAAAAAAGTGACGCTGGCCCGGACCATTCAACACATAGGCTATACAACGGAATAAATTTATTAAAACATTAGTACATGCATATTAGTTGAATGCTTATGGATTAAACCACGTAAAGTACAAGCATATGATGCATGTAATTTGTAGTATTATATGTGTACTTTGTTTTGTTTGCCCAGAACAAACAAAGAATCCCAAAGTACACGCATAACATTACAAAGTACACGTAAAATATAAACAGAAGTTCATGTTTACTTTGTAATGATATGCGTGTACTTTGTAATGTTTGTCCAGAACAAACAAGTAATCACAAAGTACACTCAAACACAACAAAGTACACGTACAACGTTACAAAAATTCACATGTACTTTGTAACTCTATAAATGTACTTTTGCTTTGTTTACCTATACTAAACTAATATTCTTAAAGTACATGCACAACATTATAAAGTACACGTAAAAATAAAATACAATTATTTGTGTATAATATTTTGTCCAAAAAATTACACGTGTACACCCATATACGACACTATTTATTAAGTCAACATCAGTCAAATACATTCAAACCTTGGAAGTTTATACGTTATTTAGTTCATTTATAAGTACAATTACCACATATTATAATTATTAGGCTAAAAATCCTAAACCTTACTTGGCTTTTAAAAAATATAACCTTATTGTAACCTTTACCATTCTAAGTTAAAATACAAATATGTCAAAATGGTTGTACCAGAAGAGTATTTGAGAGAAGCTAGGGAAGAATTACGAATGATTGAGGAAGACATATCCTATATCATTCGAGAAATTGACACCTTTAACGAATACGTTAAAGAAGGCTCCCCCGGACTCTCATCCATCCCGTACGACTTATTTCCAGAGGATGTGCCGCCGTCGAAAACCCACGAATCCCTCGTCAATTTCTATACCTACGAGGTCAAAATACTATTGAAAAATTGTATGAAGGACAGGATTATACGACTCATGTCCTTTCATCTCTGGAGCGTAGAATTTGGGTCATCTCGAATTTTATCGACGCTCTTTTGGACCCTATCGATCGTTATTTCAATTTTCAGATGATATTTTTTATATTTAATGGGTCTTTTTTTTCAAATCAGTTGTAATTTTTTTTTTCAAATGAGTTGTAATTTTTTTATCAATGAATGAAATTATCTTTTCTTTTAATGCATGTCCTTTTATTTTAATGATAATAGTCTATAGTGTAATAGTATATAGTTTAAAATGATGCTTGCGCACACTAAAATTAATATGGGAGCTATGAAAATATAGAGAATATGTATATACTGACAATTATATAAAAATTAAAACAACACAACTAAAAAATCAATTAAGATTAAACATTTTCAATGTGCGTGTACTTTGTTTTTCATGCGTGTACTTTAACAAAGTACACACATTATTTATTAAAGTGCACGCACATTGAAAATGATTTTAAATATATTTTTTTATAAAATACATACATAAAGTACATTTTTAAAAATTATATTTTTGTACTGAAACACATTAAATATGGAGAACGCATTTTTGTACATTTTTATAATGTACATTAAATACATTTTTGTACTGAAATACATGTATTAAATATGGAGAGCACGTATATTTTCTAAATTAGGAATATTGCCGCTAGCGCAGACTATATTATGAAAATACTCTGATAATAATGCCGATGACGCGGACCACAATACGCGTAAGAATGTGAAAATATAAGTGACCTATTCATTAAATATTGGAAGATAATATACTAAAAGCAAAACTTTTAGAAGAATAAAGCCAACAAAACAAATGGAAGACTTGGTTGTGTGTCGTAAATGAGAGAAAGATAGTAAATGAATAATTTATATTATGGGACGGAAGTTGAGAATTTAACAACATTTCTTCTTGAATTCTTCTTATAATTTATAATTGTAATACCCCGTATTTTTACGCATAATTATTTTTATGGAAAATGGGGATTAATTAAATTAAAGGGAGAAAATTTAAATTGAAATTAATTCGATTTTATGATAATAATCACTAGCGGGATGAGAGTTAATAATTATTGAAATAATAGTATGGTCGGGAATGAGATACACGACAATTATGTTATAAATAATTGGGACGCGTATGAGTCGCGTCATTTGTATATATTTGGAGGGTCAAAAGATAATTTATTTTTGTATAACTTGGACGACTATTTTTAGTGCGTCTGAGTGTCCGGAAAGGTCGAAATAGTCAGAAAACACTATTTGGGTATTTTATTTGGAGTTCGGGGCATTTTAACCCAAAACGACACCCCGAAGGGGTATTTTGGTTTTTAGGAATTTTAGGGTAATTAAATGGAGGGAAATTGGGTTTAATTAAAAGATATTTAGGGTTAGTGGCAGTCAGTTTCAACCTACGTGAGAAGAGAGAAAATAGAGAGAACCGAGGAAGAAGAAGGAGACTCCATTAGAGCCTTAGCCAAGAACTCAACCTTTCATAACAAAAAGTACACCAGCACGTAGATCGTGTCAGGATGATCGTTCCTATACCAATTTCAACCCGCGAATCAGAAGTTCATTTTTAAGGCAAGTGATTATCTTGCTCTTCTCTTAGCAATTATTACTCTTGTTAACATGTGTTGAGGTTTTATAACAACTAATACCTAATTTGGGTTTTTGTATGATGAAATCGTGTAGGAATTCTAGAAATCTGATGGGGGCTTGCATGTAGAGGATTTCCCCCCTAATTGGAATGTGAATTTTTATGAATTAGATGTTAATCACGAAATAAAAATGGAGTTTTTATAGACAAATAATTCTGGGTTTATGTTAATATGGTTTATGGTTAAAATTTGGGAATTTATAGTTATTATATGATGATTAGAAGGATTTGACCCCAAAACTATGTTAAGAAGTGTTCTAGGGTGACTTAGAGTAGTTTGGTAACCTTGCATTTGAGTTGGAATGGATTTAGGTTGAGATTTCAGAAGAGAAAATCTGGAAAAACGGACTTTGGAGATGAACTGGGCGACTTCGGAAATTTTATTAGAAGTCCACCCCAGGTCGTTCGAACGGCCTTATTCAAACGAGATTCCAGTAGCCCTTGTAACGAGTTTGGTGGTTCATTCCAAGTACCTTCGTTCGAACGATACTCGTTCGAACGAGATTTTTGGTTCCTCTAACGAGATTCCAGAATGACCATTTTTAGGCCGATTTTTGTGCAAACTTCCCATAGGCTTATTTATATGAGTGTTAAACCAGTATGATCGTCGAGTGACTTATATTAATAATTAATAGTGGGCGGAGAATATGTCGACCATTGGAAGGTATAAAATTCATATAATTAAGGAGGTGCGAAAATACAAGGTAGAGTACACACGAATAAAGTATGGGTTATAATAAGAGATATAATATACATACTGCAAATACTAGATTGTGGGAAAGCTAATGAATTTTATATAAGTTGTGTGCATGCTTATTGTTAAAAGTACTATGTGTATGACATACCTAGCTACTGGCTATCGCATGGAGGTTAACGCGTTGTGGACGACCGGATCCTGTGTGCCTCGGGGGATTTAGAGTCGTACCACTAGAGCATGGAATCTAGGTACGGGTTATCAGTGAGAACGATAATGATGACGGTCGTATGGGTGCATAGGTATGTGCGTAGCCCATCGACTTGGGACTATGTTCGCCTCCAATAGGTGTTTATGTTTTATTGGTTCTCGAGAGATTGAACCTGCTGTCCTATATGCGTGAGCTTTGCAAATGGACTAGATAGCCGAGTATGCGTAGCACTAAGGGGTTTCTCAACCAAGGGTGCAATATTGCTATATTCATATAAATTAATATGTATACATAAAGCGAATAATATGTGTATACGGGGATCATGTTTAGTGTCTTATGTTGATGACACTCTTTTGCAATGTACAATTATGGTATTATCAGTTGGGCATTTACAAGAATGCGAGAATAAGCTAAAGAAATCCTAATTCTATATAGAAATCATAAGTACGTCGATTTTGAGTTATTTAGGGAGACTTTCAAACATCATATTATTTACTTAGTAGTCAGTCAGCGTATCATGACTAGCATGGGTAGTTAGGCTCGTTAGACGTGCACACTAAATCGAGGGGCGAGTATCTCAAGTGAGTACACTAAGTTAACTTGATTAATAATTGTGTTAATTGAATCAATTTAAGCACTTGCTATTTCAAACTGTTTTCAACTCGGGCTCTGATCCATTTTTCTGTATATCTTTCTATTGCTCCATTATTTTAGGTGCCCAGCTACAGGGACACCAGCCTTAGGAGACTCTTTTTAGTTGTCGTATTGTAGTTGCTGTGGAAGCTGCATGATTATTGCTAGTAGATGACTCAGATCATTCTTTCCTTTTCAGTTATCCATTATGTTGGACATGTCGTCCTTACCTATGTTTACTTTAAGAGATTTAGTCGTATTAAATTCTCTATTAGATTTGATTTCTCTCAATGGATTTATTGTATGGTATTGCACCTGGAGATGTTTACTAAAAATATTTATTTTCCTTCTGTCAGAATTTACTTATGTTACTGTGATGCATGGTATTTATTGGTATTCTTTTAGTAGTAGTTAATGACAAGATAAAATTTGGACATCACCCTTTTTAAATACTAGGTGGTTAGTTTTATTAAAATAAAATTTGAGCTCCCGACAGTGATGCATTATCTGAACCAACTTGATATTTTGAAATTAATTAACGACTAATCACCCGGTAATTAATTAGGCGGGGTGTCACAGGTGGTATCAGAGCATCAGGTTCTAGTGTCCTTAGGATTTGTACGGCTTATTATGTTTCCGCGTAGCGTCCTTTAATATAAAGCCCTATTATTAGGACTGTTGCACTCCTTGATTTCGTTTTGTCGACTACGTTCCTCTGCTACAATAATATGTATAGTCGATGGGCTTATGTAATTCATTTGAATTTCAAATGTCACTCATGAGGAAGGTACAAACTAACACTGCTGAAGGAGCAAGGGCGGGACAAGACTAACAAGTACCTCAGGTACACCAAGGAAGAGCGAAAATCGCTAAGATAGTGAATATCGTGGCACAAGCAGTGACTACAATAATATTGCAGTACCAAGATAGCAGTGTACAGCTTGCAGGGGCAAAAGAACGAGCGAAGTTGAGTAATATGACATTACTAAAGTTAACAACAAAGGGAAAATACCGCCACAACAGCGACAAGTGCCTCAAAGTCGTCAAGGACGTGAGAATAATAGAAAGGGAGGGAAGAGCCAAACCCGCCAGAGCCAACAAAGCAAGGAGAAGAGGGCTATCACCAAGAGGTATTTTAAATGTGGGAAAATTAGCCATACTCGTCGGGACTGCCCAGATTCGGCCGGTGAGGAGCCTCGTTCCAATCGGAAAGGACAACAAGGCATAAGAAGGAAAGGGTTTCAGGGTGAGTGTCATAAGTTCGAAAAGCAGGGTCACCGGTGGAAGGACTGCCCGCAACAAGATAAAGTAACAGGACAGGATGCCCACCATGAGGAAGCCTGGATAATTACCCCAACATCACAGGCACCACAACAATATCAAGGAATACAGCATGGATGTATATATAATGCCCGATATGCAGTTATGCCACTGATACCGCAACCATTACCCGCGTTTGGAGGTACGGTACTTCATTAATCATAATGTCTTTTAAGATAGAAAGGAAATCTCGAATAACTTAGATGTGTTACAGTTTAGTACTAATACTATGAGAAACGTTAGCGTAGAATGCAGTATTATCCTGAATTTCAAATTAGTTAATGACGTTTTGAGTGATAATAAACCATTACAGTAGTATTTTTGTGTTCGTTAGAAATTGCACTAAGTGTCACTTGGGAAGAGGTAGGGCTATATATACATATTTTTAGTTGGTAGCGTGTAAAGACTTCGTAAAGTACGCTATCTGGTTCTATCTAATCCCGGTGGGTAGAGACGTATATTAATTCAACATTTGATAAAACATTTTTGAGTATGAGGATTACACATAGTGTATACTAGAGTCTAATGTCAAGTTAGAAGGAGGAATGTGTTGAGTGTAGCCTCACGTGTCATGAGAATAGGTAAGTAAATTTCTTAGCAAGAAGTAAGGATACGGGGTAAAAGTCAGATACCGATGGCCCCAAATCTCCTTGACCGACAATGTTAGATAGTAGTGTATCGGGGGGGTTCCTTATCTGGATTTCGCTTTGCGAGACATCCCACGCATGAAACCTAGCGAAAGTCGGGAGATGGGAGTATTTGGCCTTTAGTACATGAATTAGTACCCTAATTGTCATCTGTAAAAGGGAACGATAACTTAAGCGTTGTCAAAAGTCTTACCTCGTAAATAAATGGAAGTGACAAGGAGGCTATTATGGCTACGATTATTAGACTGATTGAGATTAACCCTATCGAACCTTTGAAGTTACAAGGTCAGGTAGAACTGAAGTTGGGCTAGGGGTTTATTCGTAGGAGTACTTCACCTTGGAGTGCCCTTGTACCATTCGTTAAGAAGAGAGATGGATCGTTACATGTGTATTGATTACCGAGAGTTGAATAAGGTCCCGACACGGAATAAGTATTCGTTGCCCGAATTGATGACCCATTCGACCGGTCGTGAGGAGCCGACTTCTTATGAAAGATTGACTTGGGGTCGGGATACCATCAGTTAAGGATCAGGGAGCAGAATGTGTCGAAGACTACTTTATTATCGAGATATGGTTCCTATGAGTTTAGGGTTATGCCTTTTGATCTAACCAACACCCCAGTCGTGTTTATGGACTTTATGAACAGGGTGTTTAGACAGTTCCTGGATCAGTTCGTCATTATCTTCGTAGATGACATCCTGATTTACTCCCAGGCCGAAGAGGAGCATGTCAAACATTTGAGGCAGGTTTTGCAAACACTACATCACCACGAGTTGTATGCAAAATATGAGAAATGTGGGTTTTAGCTGAAGGAGGTACAGTTTTTGGGGCATATCATCGCCGATATAGGGATATCCGTGGATCCAAAGAAGGTGCCAGCGATGAGGGAGTGGGGACAACCCACGACACCGACCGAGATACACACCTTCGGGGGTGGGTGGGGGTTAGCCAGATACTACAGGAGGCTCATTCGAGGGTTTTCAAAGATAACGGGTCCGTTGACGCACTTGATTCGCAAAGGGGTGCCATTTATCTTGAGTGACGCCTATCAGTTAGCCTTCGATGAGTTGAAAAATAAGTTAACCTCAGCATCAATGTTAGCATTACATAGGCCGAGAGTGGAGAATTTAGTCTACACTGATGTGTCCTTATTAGGACTTGGAGGTGTACTTTAGCAGGAAGATCAGGCGATAGCTTATACATCCCGTAAGCTAAAGCCTCACGAGAGGAATTACCCCACCCACGACTTAGAATTTGCAGCAGTTGTGTTACCATTTTGGATTTGGAGACACTATCTCCTACGAGAGAAATTTTGCTTATTCAGGGGCCACAAAGCACTATAGTACCTCTTCACGCAAAATGAATTAAAAATGCATCAACGTCGGTGGCTTGAGTCGTGAAGGATTATCAATTTGATATCCAATACCACCCAGGGAAGGCTAATGTGGTAGCAGACGCGTTGAGCCGTAGGCCAGTTGGTGAGGTAGCCAAGGTGTGGAAAGTGAAATGGAAGGAGTTAGGGAACCAAGATGCGGTGGCTCGATCGTTTATGTCTGCAATGATGATTACGCTCCAAATCATTACGGGAATAGTACAGCCTCAGGCGGATGATACATTATGCCAAAGTCAGATAGTGAAGCTTATAGCCGAGGGAGCTGAGTCTTACACCGTGGGTTCAGACGGGGGCCTACATTTTAATGGGAGATTAGTTGTTCCAAAGGGTGAAGATTTGCGATACAAGGTGATAATAGAGTCGCACGATTCCTGATTTATAGTGCATCCCGGCAGGGATAAGATGTACCAGGACATGAGACAGTACTGGTGGAGCAGAATGAAGAAGGATATTACTGAGTTCGTCTCGAAATGTGCCACTTTTCAGCTAGTAAAGTGGACCATCAGAGATCGGCAGGACTTCTACAGCCATTAGAGGTTCTTATGTGGAAATGATAGAGCATTTCCATGGATTTCATCATGGGATTACCTTCATCGCAAAGGGGTCACGATTCGATATGGGTGATAGTGGATCGACTGACCAAGGCAACCCACTTTCTGCCAGCCAAGGTAGACTACACCGCAGGACAGTATGCCTAGTTATTCATAGCGGAGATAGTTAGACTCCATAGAGTGCCTCTCAATATCGTGTCTGACAGAGATAAGGAGTCCGTTTCTCGATTTTGGGAGTGTTTTCAGGAGGCGTTGGGTACGAAGTTGCGGCTGAGCATAACCTATCACCCGTAGACGGATGGTCAGACAGAGCGGACGAACCAGATGTTGGAGGACATGTTACGGATGTGTACTATTGATTTTAGCGGAGGTTGGGAGCAGTACCTTCCACTGGTGGAGTTTGCCTATAACAATTCCTACCAGTTTACTATCGGCATGGCTCCATTCGAAGCCCTATAAGGGAGACCTTGTCGTTCCCCAGCATGTTGGCTAGAGGCGGGGGACAGTAAGTTACTGGGTCCGAAGGTAGTTCAGGATACTTCGGCAAGGATAGAGTTGATACGAAGTCGTATTCGAGTTGTCCAGGATCGACAGAAGAGTTATGCTGATGCAAAACACTATTTTTGAGAGTTAAATATTAGGGATCAGGTATTACTTCGGGTGTCTCCTATGAAGGGAGTTATGTGTTTTGGAAAGAAGGGAAAGTTGGCGCCTAGGTCTGTAGGGCCATTCCCCATCATTGAGATGATTGGGCCAGTTGTTTATAGACTTGGGTTACCGAAGCACTTGCATAGAGTCCACGACGTGTTTCATATCTCTTCGCTGAGAATATTTCTTCGGGATGATTTGGCCATACTCATATTGCGTTAGAGGAGATGGACTTACAAACTGATAGCTCATACGAGGAGGGGGCGGTTGCTATCTTAGATCGTAGCGAGAGGAAGTTGAGGTCGAAAGTAGTATCACTAATACGTGTCCAATGGCGACACCATTATGTTGAGGAATAAACTTGGGGAGCGCGAGGATGACATGTGTGGACGTTATCCAGAGCTATTCTTTCCAGGTGTATATATATATATTCTTTTTCGAATTTCAGGACGAAATTCTATTATTAGGGGGGAAGTATGTAATACCCCGTATTTTTACGCATAATTATTTTTATGGAAAATGGGGATTAATTAAATTAAAGGGAAAAAATTTAAATTGAAATTAATCCGATTTTATGATAATAATCACTAGCGGGATGAGAGTTAGTAATTATTGAAATAATAGTATGGCCAGGAATGAGATACACGACAGTTATGTTATAAATAATTGGGATGCGTATGAGTCGCGTCACTTGTATATATTTGGAGGGTCAAAAGATAATTTATTTTTGTATAACTTGGACGACTATTTTGAGTGCGCTAGAGTGTCTGAGAAGGTCAAAATAGTCAGAAAACACTATTCAGGTATTTTATTTGGAGTTCGGGGCATTTTAACCCAAAACGACACCCCGGAGGGGTATTTTGGTCTTTAGGAATTTTGGGTAATTAAATGGGCAAAAATTGGGTTTAATTAATAGACATTTATGGTTAGTGGTAGTCAGTTTCAACCTACGTGAGAAGAGAGGAAAAGAGAGAGAGAACCAACGAAGAAGAAGGAGACTCCATTAGAGCCTTAGCCAAGAACTCAACCTTTCACAACAAAAAAGTACACCATCACGTAGATCATGTCAGGAGGATCGTTCCGATACCAATTTTAACCCGCAAATCAGAAGTTCATTTTTAAGGCAAGTGATTATCTTGCTCTTCTCTTAGTAATTATTACTCTTGTTAACATGTGTTGAGGTTTTAGAACAACTAATACCTAATTTGGGTTTTTGTATGATGAAATCGTATAGGAATTCTTGAAATCTGATGGGGGCTTGCATGTAGAGGATTTCCCCCCTTAATTGGAATGTGAATTGATAGACTGGGTTTTGCCGCAGCGCGAGAGTCACCTACGCGCCGGTCGTTTTATATTCGAATCACCAACTCTATATAAAAACCTAAATTACGACTACACTCAACGGGTGAGTATAGCGGTAAGTCGGGTATCGAAAATCCACAGAGACGAGTTGCTAGAATTTATCAGGTTTAATATTCCTAAATAAAAGTGTAAAAGATATTTTTCTAACTAAAAAGAAATAAAAGATAAACTAGGCATGAGTGTATTTAAACTAAGATTAACAAAGAGAATAAAAACTATAGGATGAGACTAATATCCCTCAAATCGAGTTAACGCGTATAAATGGTTACATGGGATTACGAATCATTAGGATTGCGTCTCATTTCGTCAATTAATTAAATTAAGAGTTGTCACACCACTAAATTTGTATAAAAGACTAATAAGATTTTGGCGTCAACAAATACCCCAGAAATTACGCACGCAAGGTCGTAAACACGGCACATACATGATATACACAGTTAAATTTCCTAGGCATAAAAACTAGGACAACACACTCGAAATAAATACGTAAATCTCCATCACCAAAGCGAAGCAACAAATCAACCCTACGTGAGTTCCATTAATCGCACCCTAATTTAAATTAGACGCTACGCATGATTAAAAGCATTAAATAAATTAACTAATTAATTAAAGCACAACTAATTAATTTAACAACTAAAATTATCTAGGCATGAAAATTAATTAAACATGGAAAATAAAGCAAGTCCAACTTAAGGAGACAATGAATAGTAACACGTACATTAATGGTGGAAAATGAGGAGAGGGGTTATCTCCAACAAAAAATCCCCAAATATACCAAACCCTAAGTTCTAAGAGAGAAGAGAACTAAAAATCAAATTTATTACATGATATGTTCCAAAAATGAGATATGTCTTCTATTTATACTAAGTTGCAAAAAGAAATAAAAGAAAAGGAAAAAGAAATAGAAAATGGGGATAAGTTACATTTTAAAGGATAAAAGAAAAAGGAAAAAGAAAATAAAAAATAGAAAAAGTGGCAACAGATATTTCGAGCAAAAACAGAGGACCGGTCGACCGGGGGTGGTGACCGATCGACCGCGTCAAAAGGGAGGAGTGCATTGTCAACCATCCACGATAAAAATCCAATCAGCGGTCGACCGTCGGAGCATGGCCGGTCGACCGCGCACAGCAGCTCCAGCCACGCAACACCATCCATGGCAAAAAATGGCCAAAACCCATACCAACACAAAAGACCCACAATTGCTATAGAAATCACCCACCTGCGAACTCAAATCAAGACCCACCCATGCCATCAATGGCCAAAACCGAGTTCACCCATGTCCAACCTCCATGAAAATTTCAAAACCCACCATTAATGGCCAAAGCTTGGAAATGCCCAAAATGGGTATTCCAAGAACCCGTGAACTCGAGCCAACCGACCTATATGCGCGTGTGGATAAAAATCAAGCTCCAGAATTTCGAACGAACCCAAAACCCGAGCTTAGGGCCAAATTGCCATCTTCATTTGCTGAAAAAACATTTTAGGGACTGTTGATACCAAAATTAGTACGCTGATATGGACGAATAATACGAAGACATGTGTCAATCTACGTGGCAAAATAGCAACGAGGAAGTTCATTTCCCCGACCAACTCATGCTCTCTCCGAGCAACAAGGATACACCGAGGAACTCTAGCCCTCTGAGGTACTCCAGCGCTCCGAGGAACTCTTGAGTAACGAGCAACTAAGGCGGTCCGAGCTGCATCTCGGCCCCAGCATTGATTGCCAGATAATCAACAGTTCAACTATACATTGAATGCTTATTATCTTGACGTGCACGATGCATTAAATGTATTACCCTTTCATATGTATATCATTTAATGTATCACCCTTTCATGTACAGCCTAAGGGATATAAATACCTTGTGTAACCCTCATTCAAGGGGACCGAAATTTCTGGATAGAATTTGTAATCGATAATTCTCAAACACTCAGCAATAACATAACACTGGACGTAGGCCATTCTTATAAGGCTGAACCACTTTAAAAATCTTTGTCTCATTTTATTTATCTGTGATTGAATAATTAGATCGATCTAATTTTTTACATCAACAGATTGGCGCCGTCTGTGGGAAACGACTATTGTTATCGTTTTTCACCAAAATTCATTTATCATCAATGGCTAGAATAATCTGAAATCCAGCAATCGAAACGCTGGAAATGCTGGAAATCCTCCAAATCCCTCTGCACCTCCAGATCTGGCTGGAATCATGACGAATCTGGCTCAAGGACAAAACGCCATACAAGAAACAATGCGGCAACTCATACAAACCCTTCATGGCGGTGCACCTGCACATTCGGGGCAACGAAGTGGTCAGAGGCAAACTTATTTACTTTCTTCACGATCCAGGCGTTCAGATGCTTATCGTAATGAAGAATCTGATGATTTCTCTTATCAACCTGGGCAAACTTCATCAATACGGGCCACAGATACTGAGCAACGTGTTACTCTCTCTCCAGAGAGGACCAGTGCCATGGAAAGACTGAGTAGGGCGTCTCCTTTCAGTCGATTAGGCCCTAGGAGGAATAGGAGTCCACCTAAAGCCGTGTCGAGGAGCTTTCGACAACCATCAAATCTAAGAGAAGGATCAGCACAATCACGACAAGTTGTTCGTCAAGATAGATCTCAGGAAGCTACTTCAGAACAATCAATTGCTCGAACTAATAGGCCCGAGGAAGGAAATGATGCGTGGAAAGGGTCCATTCAGCGGTTGGAGGATAGATTGGGAGAAATGGCTAAGGCAAAGAACCCCTTACAACGAACTTTTGTTCGAGGGACACCTTTTGTACAGGCCATTGTGGATTTTTCTACACCGTCGAAATTTAAGGCACCTGTGGTGACCCCCAAATATGATGGAAAGACAAATCCTGTTCTTCACATAGAGCAATATCAAGCTGCTGTCGACATCTATGTTGTCCCCGACGAGATGAGATGCAGGGCATTCTCAGGAACTCTTACTGGATCTGCCCAAATATGGTACAACAATCTTCCTCAGGGTAAGATTTCAACTTTCTTTCAGTTGGCCGAGTTGTTTATTGGCAATTTCTATTTTGGAGCAAAGCCAGTAAAATGAGTAGCACACTTGTTAAGTGTTAGACAAAAACCTGGTGAGAGTACTAGAGATTACATAACTCGTTTCAATAACGAGAAGCTGGAAGTCATAGATTATGAAGAAAAGACAGCAATCACCGCCTTGATGAGTGGGTTGTTGCCTAATAAGTTGTACTACACTTTGGCCAAAGATCCACCTGCAACTATGTCAGAGTTGATGGCAAAAGCGGCCAAAATCATGAATGCCGAGGAGGCTATGGCTGCGAAGAAGAATATGGATAAAGAAACCAAGGTAGAAGTCGACAAATCTAAGAAGAAAGAGCATAAGGGCAATGGTGGTGACAAGCATTCCAAGAATAATAGGTCATCATGGGAAGTCCTGAAAAAATTCCATAATTATACTCCTTTGAAAATGGGTATTAATCATGTCTTGGAAGAAATCAAGAATAACGAGGAAGTAAAGTGGCCGAAGAAACTAAGGTCAGATCCTGACTCGAGGAACAGGGAGAAATATTGCGAGTTCCATAAAGATCATGGTCATATGACCAAAAATTGCATAGCTCTTCAGAACGAGATTGAAACACTCATCCGAAGAGGAAAGCTAGCAAATTATGTTGATCGGGGAGGTGAAAAAAGAAATAATGACCGAACTAGGGAGAGGTCTAGATCTCCTCGCCGAGCAGAGGAGAAAAAGAAGAGAAACCATGAAGATGATCCAGATGAAGACCCCGATCTTCCCAAGAAGCCAAGGCAGCCAGAACGAGAGGTATTTTCCATACGTTTTGGGTCATTTGATTGTAACGTTATTACAGGAGGAGATGCAGGAGGAGGAGACCTTACTGCAGAAAGAAAGGCCTACCTCGGAGAGGCTCAAGCTTGCTCATATATTCAGCGAATCAATCTAGCCGAGGATGACCGTCCGAGGAAGATAAACAAAGAGAAGCTAGTCATTGGCTTTTCAAAAAACGATTTGGCAGGTGTTCTTTACCCTCATGGCGATCCTTTGGTGATCAAAATGAGGATGAAGGAAGTAGTGATTTCAAGGGTGTTGGTAGACAATGGTAGTTCGGCAGACATCATGTACTATTCATGCTTTGACAGCTTGAATTTGAAATTATCTTAATTGGAACCTTATCACAGACCCCTCTTAGGTTTTGCTGGCGAGAAAGTTTTTCCACTTGGGACGATCAAGTTGGATATATTCATTGGAACTTAGCCTGCTTGTCGAACAGAGAGAATACGCTTCTTTGTGATGGATAAGAATGTGCAGTCAGCCTACAACATCATCATGGGAAGAGTTGGTTTGAAGAAGTTCGAAGCAGTTCCATCTACAGTACATCAATGCTTAAAATTCCCAACAAACTTCGGAGTAGGAGTTGTGAAAGGTGATCAAAAAGTAGCTCGGGAATGCTATTATTCATCTGCCGAGCAAGAGGAGCTTGAAGAGTCAAGGAAAAAGACTACTACCTACCAGGTGGATGAAGGAACAGAAATTGAAACTCTCGATCCCAGAGATGAATCCCAACTTGTAAAAGGACAGGTGGTGGAGTCTACAGAAAATGTTATTCTGGACAACGAGCACCCTGAACGAGTAACCCAGATAGGTTCAACGTTGGATGCTTCAATAAAACAGGAGTTGATAACTTTCTTGAAAAACAGGAAGAAAACTTTTGCGTGGAGTCATGAAGACATGCGAGGAACAGATCCAAACTTCTTATGTCATGAGCTCAATGTGAATAAGGAGATCAAGCCTGTAAAACAGAGAAGAAAAGTATTTAGTCCCGAGAAGAATCAAGCTATACAAGAGGAGGTCGAGAAGCTCCAGAAAGCCCAATTCATCGAAGATGTAAAATATCCAGACTGGTTAGCAAACGTGGTGATGGTAAAGAAGAAAAATAATAAATGGAGAATGTGTGTTGAGTTCACCGATCTCAACAAGGCATGCCCAAAGGATCACTTTCCATTGCCCAGAATTGATCAACTAGTAGATGCTACCTCGGGACACGAGCTACTCAGCTTCATGGATGCTTACTCTGGTTACAACCAGATCAAAATGAAACCTGAAGACAGGGAAAGTACTTCTTTTATTACCCCTAGGGGTACTTATTGTTATAATGTTATGCCTTTTGGTTTGAAAAATACAGGAGCGACATACCAGCGGCTGATGAACAAGGTTTTTGCCGAACAAATCAGTTGCAATATGGAAGTCTATGTCGATGATATGCTGACAAAAAGCAAGAAAGTTGCTGATCATCTAGTTGATTTGAGTCAGACCTTTGATCAACTGGATAAATACCAAATGAAGCTCAACCCGACGAAGTGCACCTTTGGAGTACGAGAAGGAATGTTCCTCGGGTACATTGTCAACCAGCGAGGCATTGGGGTGAATCCAGAAAAGATCAAAGCTCTTTTAGGGTTGCGATCTCCAACAACAAAGAAAGAAGTGCAAAGTCTTACAGGGCGAGTTGCAGCGCTCAACAGATTTGTATCTCGAGCAACTGATAGATGTCTCCCATTCTTCAAAACACTTCGAAAAACTTTCGAGTGGAATGATGAATGTGAGAAAGCCTTTCAAGACTTGAAGAAATATTTGGGAGCACCTCCACTGTTGTCCAGGCCAATAACGGGAGAAAAGTTGTACTTATACTTGGCAGTATCAGAGAATGCAGTCAGCTCGGCATTGATCAGATTGGAGAATGGAGTCCAGAAACCAATTTATTACACAAGTAAGGCTTTTCGAGGTGCAGAGATCAGGTACCCAAAGCTGGAAAAATTGGCATTGGCGTTGATTGAGGCAAGTAGAAGAATGAGGCCATATTTTCAGGCCCATACCATCGTCGTATATACCGACATGCCATTGAGACAAGCCCTTCATAATCCAGAAAAATCAGGGAGACTGATGTACTGGGCAATAGAGCTCGGTGAATATGATATTGTGTATGATCCCAGATCATCATTGAAAGGGCAGGCTGTAGCAGATTTTATAGCAGAGTTTACATACCCTGATACCCCCGAGGAACAAAAAGTGCTCGCTGACCAACCTGTGGATGTTACAGGATCAACAGACATAAGTCCAGACCAACTCCGGTTGGTAAAAGGGCTTGTGGATGAAGAAAGATCATCAAATTCAAACCCAGACCAACTCCGGTTGGTAAAAGGGCGAGAAGAGATGGTCGACGAGGAGCGAAAATTAACAGGGGAGGATGAAAGAAAACAGCAGATATTTCACCGAGGAACTCTATTGGATAAGAAATTTGAAGATGAGTTACCTACATGGAGATTGTATGTAGATGGGTCATCTTGCACAACAGGTTGTGGAGCAGGGATTGTTTTGAAAACCCCAGACGAGATTGACATAGAATATGCCTTGCGATTTCAGTTCAAAGCCTCCAATAATGAGGCTGAGTATGAGGCCATGATAGCAGGTCTTAATTTAGCAAAGATTATGGAAGCACAACACGTGATGGTATTCAGTGATTCTCAATTAATTGTGAATCAGATGATGGGAATATATGCAGTTAAAGGAGAATTAATGGTCAAGTATCATGCAAGGGTGATGGAATTATTGGCAGAATTTGATGCCATTCAGTTGATCAGAATACCCAGAATAGAAAATGCACAAGCAGACGCACTGGCCCGATTAGCATCAGCTACTCGTACAGAGCTGCGAAGAACAATACCAATTGAAGTACTGGAAAGTCGGAGCATAGATGAAGACCTGACAATGAATGTTATTACCCTTGATTTTGGACCATCTTGGATGGATCCCATCAGGGTATATATTGAAGAGGGAGAATTGCCGGAGGATAAACTCGCTGCAAAGAAATTGAAGTTTAAAGCTGCTCGGTATGTACTAAATAATGGTGTTTTGTATAGACGAGGAATTATGGTAGGTTTGCAGAGATGTGTACATCCTTCCGAGGTGAAAGAATTGATTGAAGAGATCCATGAAGGGTCATGTGGAGCCCATGTAGCAGGTCGGACACTTTTGCAAAGGGTGATGATGCAAGGATATTACTGGCCAACGATGAGGGCTGATTGTATAGCCTACGCCAAGAAATGTGATAAGTGTCAACGTTTTTCCCCCATCCGACGAACTCCACAAGCATTGTTAACACCCATAACTTCTCCTTGGCCATTTGCCATGTGGGGAATTGATTTGGTTGGACCACTTCCAACGACCCGAGGAAGATTCAAGTACCTCGTCGTTGCAGTGGATTATTTTACTAAGTGGGTAGAAGCGGAGCCACTTATTGATATGACATACGAGAATGTGTACCAGTTTGTTTGGAAGAATATCATCTGCCGATATGGTCTCCCTCATGCCTTCATTACAGACCATGGAACACAATTTGATAATGAGGAGTTCGCCGCCTATTGTCATCAGTCAAACATTTTGAAGACTCGTTCAGCGCCAGGCCATCCTCAAAGCAATGGACAGACTGAAGTGACGAACATAACATTACTAAATGGTTTGAAGAAGAGGCTAAGTGAGGCTAAAGCTAATTGGATTAATGAGCTACAGTCAGTATTGTGGGCTTACCGAATAACTCCCCGAGCACCAACTGGAGAGTCACCATATATGCTGGCATTTGGAAGTGAGGCTGTAATACCTGCCGAGTTGGGTCTTCCAACACACAGAGTGCTGAATTTTAATTCCCCAGTCAGCGACTTAATGAGGAGATTAGATTTGGACATGCTCGAGGAAGTTAGAGAAGAGGCAGACATTATGAATGCTGCTTATCAACAGCGAACAACCCTATTCTACAACAAGAGGGTGAAAAAATGCGACTTAAAAGAAGGAGATTACGTGCTAAAGAAGGTCATTCAGAAGCACAATAAGTTGGAAGCAAACTGGCATGGACCTTACCGAGTTACAGAGGTTGTTCGACCAGGAACTTATCGCATAGCAACTCTAGAAGGAGAGGAATTTAAGAATGCATGGAATGCTGAACACCTACGCAAGTATTATCAGTAATGTAAAATGTAAAGCAGTTCCATCAATATGAATAAAACAATGATGTTTCACCATCCTCTTTCTTTTTATTGAAAGTTTTTCGGGGAATACTAGTGTACAACACTACGCTATTCAGCAATTTATGGCAACAATTATAGTTCAAACCCACGACCAACTCCAGTTGGTAAAAGGGCGAGAACAAACTATACTCCTTTGGTTAGGAGGTGTACGCTAGCGTGACCAACTCAGGTTGGTAAAAGAACTAGTGGACATTATAGTTCAAACCCACGACCAACTCCGGTTGGTAAAAGGGCGAGAATAAACTATACTCCTTTGGTTAGGAGGCATACACTAGCGTGATCAACTCCGGTTGATAAAATAACTAGTGGACATGATAGTTTGAGCGTGATCAACTTCGGTTGGTAAAATAGCGAGAACAAACTATACTCCTTTGGTTAGGAGGCGTACACTAGCGTGATCAACTCCGGTTGATAAAATAACTAGTGGACATGATAGTTCGAGCGTGATCAACTTCGGTTGGTAAAATAGCGAGAACAAACTACACTCCTTTGGATAGGAGGCGTACACTAATGTGATCAACTTCGGTTGGTAAAAGAGTTAGTGGACATGATAGTTCAAACCCATGACCAACTCCGGTTGGTAAAAGGGCAAGAACAACAGTCTTAAAAATGCCAATTTCGGTTGGTTTGAAAACAAAATATGCTCTCAAATGCCAACTTATGTTGCTCGGGAGGTAAGATTATTACAGAAAATATAAAAGTTCCTCGAAGAACAAAATATTCCAAACTGAACCAAGTATGGTTTGTCGGGGATAAAAACCACTAACTATAGTTGGTCTACGAGGAGAATTTATCGACCTTGGTTGGTCGGACGCATTTTATGAAAAAGACAAAAATTTACCAAGTATAGCTGGTCGGGGATAAAAACTCTCACTAACTATAATTGGTCGACGAGCACAATTTGACAACCTTGGTTGGTTGGAGAAATTTTAAACATTTTATACTCATTACTTTATTATTAAGTGATCGAGCAACGTTACTAATACTTGTAATTTTTATTACTAAACTACACAATATTGTTATGCAAGCACAAATATAAAATGTTTGACAAGCACAAAACAATAGCAATACAAATTTGCACACAGAAAATGAAAGCCTTTCATTAAAATTCAAAACAAATTACAAGTTACATATGTGTACTAATTATTACATTAGAATTTCCTATTCTATTGGCTTTTTTCCTTCAGCTTTTGAAATAGGCTCCTCGCCAGCAGGAGGATCTTCCAAGCAAAGGGGAGAATTAATAAAGTTAAGATCTCGCAGCATTCTGACGTTCATTATTGAAGGTGTATCCAGTAAATGCTCAGGACGAGATAATTCAACCTGCGAATAAAGGGCATAGTCACCAAGATATTTAGAGATCAAACGACGAGGGATGGCCCGAGCAGGGATCCAACTCATGTCAAGCTCGAATGGTGGATTTGGTAGATCAAGCAGCCCAGGAGCATGGTAATCCCATAAAAAATGGCCCTGCTCTAGTTTTACTACACCCAGGGCATTTAACCATCCATGTTTATAACCTTCATTGTTGGCATTTTCAATGCGAGCATCCAAGTGACAAAGGGCCTCATTGTAGCCTTCCATACAGAACTCACGAGGTTGTTTATGGAATTGGAAAGTTAGTTTCTCTAACTGCTCGTGAAGGCTTTTGGCAAAAAGGTCCTTATTCTCTAAAGCAGACTTCGTCGCAGTAAGTTGATCCTCCAAAGTTTGAATTTTCTTGGACATTTCAGACAAAGCACGATTTTTTGCATTCAATTGGAACGCTTGAGTTTCCAAAGTTGACTGAGTACGAGCTTCTTCAATATTACGGCTAAGGACTCTTGATCGAGTAGGTGGAGAATTTTGCTCCTCGACAACATTTTGAACAGCTCTTCCTCGCCCACGAGAACCTCTTCCTCGTCCCCTAGCAGCAGTAGAAGTGCCCGACCTTCTCAAGGTATCCAACTCTTGCCTTAATTTGGCATTCTCAACTTCTAGAAAGGAAAATCCCTCGTCGGTCACTGGGATTACAGCTGTTGAAGAAGATGCTGCAGACTTATATTGTGCCAGCTCTTTCTGCAAATTGTTGTTTTCTTGCTCTAGCAGCTCGGCGATCTGTCTACAAGCTTCAACTTCACCCTTTAGGGTTCTCTCCCTAACATCGTACCCAGCAAGGATCTTTTTATGGCCTGTCTCGGCAGAAAGCTGTTGATATCTCTTCTCATACCCCTCATGCAACAGGGCAGTTGATTCTTTATACTGATTTTGAAGGTATTCTAAGGTACATTGAAGATCCTCTATCATCTCGTAATAGGCCACGTTATTGGCCACAACTCGATCAAGTAAATCCTTCAAGTACTGATATGCCTCCACTGCCTGCTCTGAAACACCATGGCCAAGGATGTCAGCAACTTCTGATGCACTTAGGTCTGTGTGACCAGCTTTATAATATTCATGGCATTGCTGCATCAACTTTGTGTCATTAGCAAACAGCAGATCCATCCTGGCCAGAAACTAACAGAGAAAGAAAAAGTAATCATCAAAAAGAAAATCAAGGCAGAGTGCAGATAAAGAAGAGACAATCATATGGAAGAAAAGAACTCAAATTTTATTAGATCATAAGGCGAAGTTACAAAGATCTGAGTTACATTTGAAAAAGAAGAAAAACAGAAAGATAGTACTGAACAACTTCACACCTTTTCCTTGTCTCCCAAGACTTTCTCGGGAGGCTGGGACGAGGAGCTTGGTTGCTCAGTGGGAACAATAATCTGGTCGGCTGGAGTTGGGATTTGTTCAGGAGGAGCAGGCAAATAAGAAATCTCCTCAGCAGATGTCTGGTTGGGTTGAGGAGCAAGGACTTGATCACCCACTATCATTGAAGATTCTTCAGATCCAGATCCAGCTTCGTCTTCATCTTCGTCTTCAATAACTGGAGGAGGACCAGGGAGATGTTGTTGAAATAGCTCGGAGTCCTCGCTCACCTTCAATTCCTGCAAAACAGCAACCCAACCATCATGGATGTATTTCAAACTTCCATACTTCACCTGGGTCATCATTGCTGCTACCCCCTATCCCATCCTTTGTCCCAACCAGTTCGAAAGGATTTCTTCACAGCTGTTTTTCTCTTCATTTTCTCCGAGGAGAGCTTCTCAGACAGAAGATCCTCGGTGGCTTTTAACTTGGCCTCCACCTCCTCCTTTTGGCGATTTATTCCTCGCAGGAGGGTCAGCTCTTCTTCAAATGATTTCAGCTTATTTTCAATCTCCCCAAAGCTCGTGAGCTTCTCGGCATATTTTTTATTCTTTTTCTCCAAGTCCTTCACTTTCTCTCCCAATTGCACTTTCTCTGCCTCAGACGCAGTCGATTTCTTCTCCCATTCAACCTTATCCTCGTCGTATCTTTGACGGGATTCCTTCAGAGATTGGGCCAAGCCCTTTAAAGCATCCTCTACTCCAGACGAGGAGCTAGAAGCCTTAATTGCTTCATCTTTCTTCACTATGGTGTTGAAACAACTCACCAGCTGAAAAAGAAGGTGATGCTAAGTCAGTACCGAGATACATATATTGAATGAAAGAAAGAAAAATTCAGGATAAGAGAAACTTACTGAAGCGATGTGACGAGTAGCTAGGGAGGTCAGCATATCCCTAGACATATTTTCTTCAATTCCTTGGACTTCAGGAATAGTCCAAGTCTTTACCGAGCTCATTGCAGAACTCGGAGGAATAATTGTTGGGACACCAGCTCCACTAGCTTGGAGCTGGGGAATGGTTTCAGTCAGAGTGACCGAGGAAGATTTCTTCAATCTCCTCAGTGGTACTTCAGCAATTTCAACCAAAGAACTTTTGGTTGGGACTACTTCCACAGGTGCATTTTTCTTGCTCGGAGCCACTGGGGGCTTCTCGACAGCCTTCTGAGGAGCAGCATAAGAGGCACCATCTACTTTCTTTGTCCCTTTTGGGACCTCAACCTTGTTTCTCTTTCCATCTCCAGCAGAGGAAGACTCCTCGAAGATAGCAGGAACTCTTCTCTTGCCCATCTTCTGACTTAAAGGAATGTGAGATTCTGGTGAAGATTCCTCAGAGGCTGGCAATGGGTCGCTAATGCTGACCACAGGACGAGCAGCAAAAGATGAGGTGTAGCTCCTGTACCGCAGCAAATATGAAGCAGACCTGATGTGCTCGTCTGCAACTCTTCGATGCAAATTCCAGATATGTTTCAAATGTTTAATATTTACTTCTGATTCTTTTGGAGTTTTTCTCTTACTGTCAACTGCAAACAAATACATAGTGAAATATCAGTCATACATTTTGTCAAACACAATGAAATCATAATTTTAGAAATGGAATAAAATGAAAACAACTTATCCCATTGCCATATGGAGGGCGTTTGGGACCTTCATATACTTCGTCTCCAACTAGAGGGGCATGTTGCCAATTTTTTATACCCACCCCATTTTCAAAATAATCCCTGTTAGCATCAGGGAGGTTGACTACTAAGGCCCTATTCAAAAACCTAGTTTTTAAATAATAAACATCATCTAGAACAACCCATCTATAACAGTACATAATCTCAGGAATTCCTATACGAGTTCCATGAGTTTGATTTAACCTATACACCCCGTTAACTATTCTCCATGTGTTGGGGGCTATTTTTGCAGGGACAACATCAAAATACTGACAAAACTCTAAACATAAAGGGTTTGGTGGAAAAGAAAATCCACATTCAGCGATAAAGAGGCTAGGGAACCAATGCCCCTCAGCCAAATTAAAATAAGTTGAAGGTTCAGAAAGACTCTCTAAAGTTACCCAAGAAGGAATAGAAAAGTCAGAACGGAACTTCTCAAGAGACTCGATAATATAAACCATGGTGAATAAAAAGAAATGAAGAAGAAGGAATAAAATCTTACAGGAAAAAGGAGATCTGTTGACAAACAAACGAAGGAGGGGATGAACGCACAAGAGAGAGAAAAGCTTTAGAAAACTCGAAAGCAAAAATTGAAAAGGTAGAAGACGATGGGATTGCCTCTGAAGCTTAAATACCTTGCCTTGGGAAACGGCGAAAGAAATGATTACAGAAAAGAAACTATTACGCTACCGGCGGTTAAAAGGACAAAAAATGCACGAAGATCGAAGCGCTTTTAAAAATGCAAAAAGGCGGATTCTGCGAATTCGGATGGAAATTTAAATACGAAGAAAAAGCTCCTAAAACCCAGGAAGGTCATTTAATATTGCCATATACCGAGAAAGAATGTTCCATACTCCTTAAAGTTCGAAATATGAAACATTGGGGGCTTCTGTTGATACCAAAATTAGTACGCTGATATGGACGAATAATACGAAGACATGTGTCAATCTACGTGGCACAATAGCAACGAGGAAGTTCATTTCCCCGACCAACTTATGTTCTCTCCGAGCAACAAGGATACACCGAGGAACTCTAGCACTCCGAGGTACTCCAGCGCTCCGAGGAACTCTTGAGTAACGAGCAACTAAGGCGGTCCGAGCTGCATCTCGGCCCCAGCATTGATTGCCAGATAATCAACAGTTCAACTATACATTGAATGCTTATTATCTTGACGTGCACGATGCATTAAATGTATTACCCTTTCATATGTATATCATTTAATGTATCACCCTTTTATGTACAGCCTAAGGGCTATAAATACCTTGTGTCACCCTCATTCAAGGGGATCAGAATTTCTGGATAGAATTTGTAATCGAGAATTCTCAAACACTCAGCAATAACATAACAGTGGACGTAGGCCATTCTTATAAGGCTGAACCACTTTAAAAATCTTTGTCCCATTTTATTTATCTGTGATTGAATAATTAGAGCGATCTAATTTTTTACATCAACAGGGACATGGATGGAATAAATGGATTTGTTATTAAAGAAGAAAAGGGACATGGATGTAATTAATAGAATTGTTAATGACTCTCTTATAATTCTTTCCGATTAAAGGTCTGTGTTTCCTTCGTTCGGACTCCGATTCGCGCACCGTTTATGGCCACGCGAAGCTTGACCCGAGGGCTATAACTTCCGTGAATTCTTCGGGAAAAAATCCTTAAGTATGAAATTACGAAAATGCCCCTGAACGTGCGAATCGCGACGAAACTTTACTGGAATGCGCCCAAACTTCATACTAAGCACTTTAATACCTATAATAGCTCAATTATACCTCAAATAACATTTTAGCATATAAAACGGAGATTGTCTGATTAACGAGCATAATTATAGGCATTAAAGTACCCGAGGGGAATAAAATGCATAAGTTTTGAGGGTATATGTGTGCAATATTCGATACGAATCATGAATTTTTGTGAAATAGATGTTAATCACGAAATAAAAATGGAGTTTTTATAGACAAATAATTCTGGGTTTATGTTAATATGGTTTATGGTTAAAATTTGAGAATTTATAGTAATTACATGATGATTAAAAGGATTTGACCCCAAAACTATGTTAAGAAGTGTTATAGGGTGATTTAGAGTAGTTTGGTAACCTTGCATTTGAGTTGCAATGGATTTAGGTTGAGATTTGAGAAGAGAAAATCTGGAAAAACGGACTTTGGAGATAAAATGGGCGACTTCGGAAATTTCGTTAGAAGTCCAGCCCAGGTCGTTCGAACGACCTCATTCAAACGAGATTCCAGTAGCCCTTGTAACGAGTTTGGTGGTTCGTTCGAAGTACCTTCGTTCGAACGAGATTTCTGGGTCTTCTAAAGAGATTCCAGAATGACCATTTTTAGGCCGATTTTTGTGCAAACTTCCCGTAGTCTTATTCATATGAGTGTTAAACCAGTATGATCGTCGAGTGACTTATATTAATAATTAATAGTGAGCAGAGAATATGTCGACCCTTGGAAGGTATAAAATCCATAGAATTAAGGAGGTGCGAAAATACAAGGTAGAGTACACACGAATAAAGTATGGGTTATAATAAGAGATATAATATACGTACTGCAAATACTAGACTGTAGGAAAGATAATGAATTTTATATAAGTTGTGTGCATGCTTATTGTTAAAAGTATTATGTGTATGACATACATAGCTACTGGCTATCGCACGGAGGTTAACGCGTTGTGGACGACCGGATCCTGTGTGCCTCGGGGGATTTAGAGTCGTACCACTAGAGCATGGAATTTAGGTACGGGTTATCAGTGAGAACGATAATGATGACGGTCGTATGGGTGCATAGGTATGCGCGTAGCCCATCGGCTTGGGACTATGTTCGCCTCCAATAGGTGTTTATGTTCTATTGGTTCTCGAGAGATTGAACCTGTTGTCCTATATGCATGAGCTTTGCAAATGGACTAGATAGCCGAGTATGCGTAGCACTAAGGGGTTTCTCAACCAAGGGTGCAATATTGCTATATTCATATAAATTAATATGTATACATAAAGCGAATAATATGTGTATACGGGGATCATGTTTCGTGTCTTATGTTGATGACACTCTTTTGCAATGTACAATTATGGTATTATCAGTTGGGCATTTACAAGAATACGAGAATAAGCTAAAGAAATCCTAATTCTATATCGAAATCATAAGTACGTCGATTTTGAGTTATCTAGGGAGACTTTCAAACATCATATTATATACTTAGTAGTCAGTCAGGGTATCATGACTAGCATGGGTAGTTAGGCTTGTTAGACGTGCACACTAAATCGAGGGGTGAGTATCTCAAGTGAGTACGCTAAGTTAACTTGATTAATAATTGTGTTAATTGAATCAATTTAAGCACTTGCTATTCCAAACTGTTTTCAACTCGGGCTCTGATCCATTTTTCTGT
This sequence comes from Sambucus nigra, assembly GCA_949130495.1. Taxonomy (NCBI): domain Eukaryota; kingdom Viridiplantae; phylum Streptophyta; class Magnoliopsida; order Dipsacales; family Adoxaceae; genus Sambucus; species Sambucus nigra. The sequence goes on from OX422207.1 coordinate 692,964,728, forward strand.
ATATCTTTCTATTGCTCCATTATTTTAGGTGCCCAGCCACAGGGGCACCAGCCTTAGGAGACTATTTTCAGTTGCCGTGCTGTAGCTGCTGTGGAAGCTGCAGGATTATTGCTAATAGACGACTCAGCTCATTCTTTCCTTTTCAGTTATCCATTCTGTTGGACATGTCGTCCTTACCTATGTTTACTTTCAGAGATTTAGTCGTTTAAATTCTCTATTAGATTTGATTTCTCTCAATGGATTTATTGTATGGGATTGTACCTGGAGATGTTTGCTCCAGACATTTATTTTACTTCAGTCAGACTTTACTTATGTTACTGTGATGCATGGTATTTATTGGTATTCTTTTAGTAGTAGTTAATGACAAGATAAAATTTGGACATCACCCTTTTTAAATACTAGGTGGTTAGTTTTCTTAAAATAAAATTTGAGTTCTCGACAGTGATGCATTATCTGAACCAACTTGATATTTTGAAATTAATTAATTAAGGACTGATCACCCGATAATTAATTAGGCGGGGTGTCACAATAATGTCAAAAATGAATAAAATAAATCTAAAGTAAATGCAATAATGCATAAAGTACAAGTGAAAAATAGAAATTATAAGTTATATAATTCATAAAGTACACGAACAATGGACTAAACAAAATCAATTTCAATTTACGTGTACTTTATGTATTATGCTTGTACTTTATGAAAGTACACGCAAGTGTTATAAGCTACACGAACATTGAAAATAATTTGTTCAATCCAGTATGTGTGTAATTTTGTAAAAAAATGCGTATACTTTTTATAGATCCTATTCACGAACAAATAAAACAGAAATGAACACTCAATAATAAAATTACATTAGTTTATTCAAATGTGATTTTCATTGAGGTTCATTCAAAACTATTGTTACTATGAATGAATTAAACAATATTAAATGGAATCAAATTAGTTCTTTACACGTAAACCCGTAATAACCCGTTTTACTACACCCAGAGCAAGTAACTTCCCTTACTATGACCTCACCATGTTGGTCTCTTTGTTAATGGAGGAAGGATGACTGAATTTTTAGGTAATGGAATCGTTAGGGACATACAATCAGGAAGAGGAACTATAGGTCATAAGTATGATTTTGTAAGAAAGAAACCTTATAATAATCCTAAATATGATCAGAAATACTTCAATTTATCTTCCGTAAGACAGAAACAACATGAGAACATGGAAAGCATCGTAGATGTCAACTCTTACAAGAGAAAATTCTTTGTTTTAAGTCAACAGTGGCTCGCACATCTGAATGAACTTCGAATACATATTGACTTGAGCGACTTATATTCAAATGTCTACTTTTATTCCAATTTTCAGTCAGTAATTTATCAAAATGAGGACATAACTCCTTTGACCATATTTCAGATTCAATAAGTTTGTTTGCTTTGAAATTCATAATCTTGATCCTCATTTTGTCCAGCATATTCATTATCAATAAATGCCTTTTCGCTAGGATCCAAGAGTTGAATGATTTCGCAACACTTGATGCCTTATCACCATAACCTTTGCCAGTGAAATTTGCACAATACCAATTCTCTCGAGGTAAATTATCAAGAAAATCAACAACAGCTCCACCTTCCTTCTTTAGGGCATCAATGTTCTTCTGAAAATCGTCAACTGTTACAGCATATGCACAACGCGTGAAATCTTGCACAAGCTTCTTTCGCAAGTTCCCACTCCCCCGTATTTTATTCATTATGTTTCCTTGTAAATGATGTATATAGTAGGAATGTGCAGACATTGGAATGACCTTAGAAACACCTTCAAGAAGACCATTATTCCAATTGGATATGAATGTGATGTTTTGATCTTGATGGTCTAGTGCATCATACAATTTAATGAGAAACCACATCCAATTATCCTTCGTCTATGAATCAACAACTAGATATGCAAGAGGATAAAGGCCTGAAAATATAATGAAATATATCATTACATGCAGATTGTATGATGTACTAAAAAATGGCGCCATTAACACGGACCATTAAACACGTAGGCTATATAAAAGAATAAATATATTTTAACATGATGATTGTTTGAATGTTTATAGATTAAACCATGTAAAGTATAAACATATTAAGTTTGTACTTTAATATATATGGTGTACTTTATTTCATGTGACCATAACAAACAAAGAATCCCAAAGTAGATGCACAACATTATAAAGTACACGTAAAATGTAATATGAAGTTCACGTGTACTTTGTAATGATGTGCGTGTACTTTGCAATGTTTGCCTAAAATAAATAAGGAATCCTAAAGTACACGCATAACATTATAAAGTACATGCAACACAAAATAGGAATTCACGTGTACTTTTTAATCTCATCCATGTACTTTGGGATTCTATGCAAATAATAAATACAGAACTCAAAGTAGACGCATATCACTACAAAGTATACGCATATATTCACGTGTACTTTGTAATGTCTTGTGTGTACTTTATATTCTGTGCTAAAGTAAAGGCATAATGTCGTAAAGTAAACTTCAATGCTTCACATTTACCATTATTTCCATTCCTTGCAGTTGCCGATAAAACTGTTCCACGGTAGCAGGTCTTCAAAAAGGCGCCATCAAGAAACAAAAAAAACCTGCAATTCTGAAATCCATCAAAGGATCCTACAAACATTACAAAAATTCTCTTGAATAATTTTCTCTCCAGTTCCACGTCAAGAATGCAATGTGATCCTAGATTATACTGCAATAGAAGTTTCATATAATCATTGATTAATGCATAGGAAACATTCTTATCATCATGCAAATCAGCAACAACCATCTATTTCCCACATCATGCATGATGATAACCTATATCAAGACTGTAGTTCTTCTTCGCATCTCTATCTACATCAATTGGTCTCAGCAACGGTTTATCCCTTAGCTCACCAGGAAGCAATGTCGAAACCAATTTGGAGTCCATCCTGCATTCAACTCGTTTGTGAATTGTACTAGTGGCCAAAGCTGGTGAATCAAAGACATATATCCAAATAAAATCAGCCTTGAAAATCACTTGAGACCGCAACATATAACAAACATCTTTATCACAAACTAACATGAATCAACTTTCATCTCTAAAGCCATACTTCAATGAAAAATAACTAACTTTCAAATCAATAAACCTACTACATAACGCATTGCATATGAAATCTAATGAGCTGTCTTAAAATATTTCAATGCAAGACATATTATCCACATAACAACACCGGTCAATCTTATAATTTTTCATTATGACCTGCATTAAATTGAAATAGAAAAATGCTTTTATTAAAGCTCAAGATTAATTAATGCCGCTGGCGCGGACCCACAAACACATGCCCAACTAAGACGTGACTAGTCTAATAAGTCATGAAACAATGTAATAACGTAAATGACATTAACATTATGCCAAATTAAAATCAAAAAATAAAATGAGAATAAAAAATGAGAAATTCATGCGTACTTTATATCAAACTACATGTACTTTATTGTAATTTTACAATGAGGTATATACAAATGACTGTACTTTTATTAAACTTCAAGATTAGTCAATCCCATTAGCGCGGACCCACAAACACATGCCCAACTAACACATGACAAGTCTATTAAGTAATGAGTCAAAAGTAACAACGTAAATGCACATTAACATTATGCCAAATAAATGTCAAAATACAAAATGAGAATTAATCATTAGACATTCACGTGGACTTTATTGCAATTTTCTTGTGAGGTATATACAAATGACTTTACTATTGTTAAACCTCAAAATTGGTCAATTCCTTTGGAGCGGAGCCACAAAGACATGACCAACAAGAACATGACACGTCTATTAAGCATGAGTCAATAGTAACAAAGTAAATGCACATTAACGTTATTCCAAATGTAACACCCCACGCAAAACACGAGGCGCTACTACGATTAAAACCAAATTAAATCCTTAATAATTAGTATATAACATCTATATTCCACAAAAATAAAAATAACGTCCAATCCAAAATTTATAACTCCAAAATAACTACAATTTAATTCCTCTAAAAGTAATGCAAAGCTCTCCAAATAGTTGCACTGCCAATCTAAACAAAAAGTAAATAAAATCCTCTAAATGTCGAGCTCTAAAATCCTCCAAAATTTGTAGCGTCCAAATCGACGCTAACCTGCCACTAAACGACAAATACGGAAAAGTGCAAAATATGACAAGAATAAATGCTCGAAACAATGACGGTGAATAAAATGCAATAATACGAATCTGAATTAAAGTCCAATGCGACATCCGAGCATTATACCAATTTAATTTCTCAATAACATATCAATAGGTCACCAGGCCTCCCTAACCTCACCTCACCTAAGCTTCGTAAAGCTTCATCCTGGCTATTGGGCTTTTTGACTATTGGCGGGTGACCATTCTCCGTGCCATATAAAAAAAATTTATGACACCATGCCCATCAATAAATACAATATCTCACTCGAATCGATATTTTAGATTCCAATAAATGTCATGATATCAACAATATGAGTACAAATAAATGAGGAATAAACGGCTACTCTCGAGAGATTTAATGAGCATATTGCGTAAACTCCGTACCTTAAAATTGTCATAAGATTCTGTCTCAAAATTTTGATCATACCACTGCGTTCCTCGTGCGAAAACAATAAAAAATCGTTCTAGCCCAAACTCGAGAAAATACAAAATAAGCCTTCAAATCATGGGTTGAATCTTAATTTAAATGGGGCTAGGGTTTTGTAGATGGAAGAAGATGAAAATAGAGGAGGCTAATGATTTTTGAGAAGGCTAAAATATGTTTTAAAAGTCCTAAACCCGTCACTTTATGTTTATATACCAAAAAGAAGTTGAGTCCTACTCAAACACAAACATCAAAAAATTTATTACGGACGATCGGACCGTTGGATTTAGCTGAAATTTGGAGGTGTAATAGCTGAAGGAGAGATGAAGCTGAACAAAAAAATTCATCTCGATAGGACGGTCGAATGCTTTTTATTTATTTACTTTTCCTAAGGTCGAATTCTCCGCCAATTTTTATAGAAAAAATTATAATTTCAAAATTTTAATCCCGATTTAAATTCCACTTTAAACCTTATTCTTATATAAAAACAAACATTTTTACATACCCAAATTAAATAGGTTCCAAAAATTTAATTTTTTGAAAATTTTAATTTATCAAATATTTTTACGGCTAAAAAATCTCGGGGTGTTAACATACTTCCTCACTAGCACAGAAAATTCGTCATCGAAATTAGACGAAGTGTTAACGTCAAACGTAAAGTCACGCAAATAAAATAAGGATTACATATGCCTGCTCATAATATACCTCGATTAGGAGTCGATACACCCAATCCTATCCGCATGTTTCTCCATGCTATCTCTCACGAATTACTACTCGATTCTATCTCTAAAAAATCATTACAACACTAAAGTCCTCAAAAACAATTCTAAATAGCCTTACATTAAGATTACTAATCCTAACCTCGTTGCCTAACACGTCCTTAACAAAAACTCCTTATCTCCAGCGAAACAAATTTAACCCGCATGCTATACCCAAGGGTTGTCGTATACCTAAGCTCTGATATCATCTGTAACACCCGTGCAAAACACGAGGCGCTACTACGATTAAAACTAAATAAAATCCTCAATAATTAGTATAGAGCATCTATATTCCACAAAAATAAACATAACGAATCCAAAATTACATAAAGTCCAATCCAAAATTTACATCTCCAAAATAATTACAATTTAATTCCTCTAAAAGTAATGATAAGCTCTCCAATTAGTTACACTGCAAATCTAAACAAAAAAAAATCCTCCAAATGTTGAGCTCTAAAATCCTCCAAAATCTGTAGCGTCTAAATCTACGCCAACTTGCCACTAAAAGAAAAATAAGGGGAAGTACATAATATGACAAGAATAGATGCTCAAAATAATAACGGTGAATAAAATGCAACAATACGAATCAGAATTCAAGTCCAATGTGACATCCAAACATTATACCAATTTAATATCTCAATAACACATCAATAGGTCACTAGGCCTCACCTCACCTCACCTAAGCTTCATAAAGCCTCATCCTGACTATTGGACTTTTGGACTATTGACGGGTGACCATTCTCCGTGTCATATATGAAATTTCATGACACCATGCCCATAAAAAATACAATATCTCAATCGAATCGATATTTTAGATTTCAATAAACGTCATGATATCAACAATATGAGTACAAATAAATAAGGAACAAACGACTACTCTTGAGAGATTTAAGGAGCATATTGTGTAAACTCTGGACCTTAAAATCATCACAAGAAACTCATTAGATTGTACCTCAAAATTCTGATCATACCACTACGTTCCTTGCGCGAAAATAATGAAAACTCGTTCTAGTCTAAACTCGAGAAAATACCAAATAAGCCTTCAAATCATGGATTGAATCTTGGTTAAAATGGGGATATGGTTTTGTAGATGGAAGAATATGAAAATAGAGGAGGCTAATGATTTTTTAGAAGGATAAAATGCATTTTAAAAGTCATAAACCCGTCACTTTATGTTTATATACAAAAAAAATCGAGTCCTTCTCAAGCAGAAACATAAAAAAATTTATTACAGATGATCGGACAGTTGGAATTGGCTGAAATTTGGAGACGAATTAGATGAAGGCGAGAAGAATCCGTATAAAAAAATTCAGCTTGATCAGATGATCGAATATTTTTTTTCCTAAGGACGACTCTCCTGATTTTTGTTCAAAAAATTATAATTTCTAAATTTTAATCCCGATTTAAATTCCACTTAAAACCTTCTTTTTAGATATAAAACCCAACATTTGTACATACAAAAATCAAATAGATTCCAAATATTTATTTTTCAAAAGTTTTTAATTTATCAAAGATTTTTACGGCTTAAAAATCTCGGGGTGTTACATACTTTCCTACTAGCACATAAATTTCGTCCTCGAAATTAGACGAAGCGTCAACGTCAAACGTAATGTCGCACAAATAAAATAAGTCTTACATTTGCCTGCCCCTAAAATACCTCGATTAGGAGCCCATACACCTAATCCTACCCGCATATTTCTCCACGCTCTCTCTTACGAATCACTACATGATTTTATCTCTAAAAATTTATCACAACACTAAAGTCCTCAAATCAATTCTAAACACCCTCACATCAAGATTACTAATCCTAACCTCGATGCCTAACACGTCCTCAATAAAAACTCCCTATCTCCAACGAAACACATCTAACTTGCACGCTAAACCGAAACATAAAGACCCGAGGGTTGTCGTATACCTAAGCCCTGATACTATCCGTAACACCCCGCACAAAACCCGAGGCGGTACTACGATTAAAACTAAACAAAATCCTCAATAATTAGTATAGAGAATCAATATTCCACAGAAATAAACATAACGAATCCAAAATTACATAACGTCCAATCCAAAATTCAAAACTCCAAAATAATTACAATTTAATTCCTCTAAAAGTAATGTTAATCTCTTCAAATAGTTACACTGCCAATCTAAACAACAAATAAAATAAAATCCTCCAAACTTCGAGCTCTAAAATCCTCCAAAATTCGTAGCGTCCAAATCCACGCTAACCTGCCACTAAAAGAAAAATACGGGAAAGTACGCAATATGACAAGAATAGATGCTCAAAACAATAACAGTGAGCAACAATACGAATCTAAATTCAAGTCCAATGCGACATCCGAGCATTATACCAATTTAATTTCTAAATAACACATCAATAGGTCACTAGGCCTCACCTCACATCACCTAAGCTTTGTAAAGCTTCATCCTCACTATTGGACTTTAGGACTATTAGTGGGTAACCATTCTCCGTGCCATATAAAAAAATTCATGACACCATGCCCATCAACAAGTACAATATCTCAATCGAATCGATATTTTAGATTCCTATAAACGTCATGATATGAACAATACGAGTACAAATAAATGAGGAACAAACGACTACTCTTGAGAGATTTAAGGAGCATATGGATTAAACTCCGTACCTTAAAATCATCACAAGAAACGCATAAGATTCTGCCTTAAAATTCTGATCATACCACAGCGTTCCTCGCGTAAAAATAATAAAAACTCGTTTTTAGCCCGAACTCTAGAAAACACCAAATAAGCCTTCAAATCATGGGTTGAATCTTGGTTTCAATGGGGCTAGGGTTTTGTATATGGAAGAAGATGAAAATAGAGGAGGCTACTTATTTTTGAAAAGGCTAAAATGGGTTTTAATGTCCTAAATCCGTCACTTTATGTTTATATACCAAAAAGAATTTGAGTCATACTCAAACACAAACAGTAAAATTTTTATTATAGATGATCGGACTGTTGAAATTGGATGAAATTTGGAGGCAAAGTAGGTGAAGGTGAGACGAAGCTGCACAAAAAAATTCAGCTCGATCGGACGGTCGAATATTTTTGTTCCTAAGGTCGAATACTCCCCCGATTTTATACAAAAAGTTATAATTTCCAAATTTTAATCCCGATTTAAATTCCACTTAAAACCTTCCTTTTATATATAAAAACCAACATTTTTACATATAAAATTAAATATATTCCAAAAGTTTATTTTTCTGAAAATTTTAATTTATTAAAGATTTTTATGGCTCAAAAATCTCGGGGTGTTACATCAAATTAATGTCAAAACACAAAATGAGAATTATTCATTAGAAATTCTTATGTACTTTATATCAAATTGTGTGTACTTTGATGTAAGTTATATACAAATGACTGTACTTTTATTAAACATTAAGATTGATCAATGTCACTGGCGAGGACCAACAAACACACGCCCAACTAACACATAACAAGTCTATTAAGTCACGAGTCAAAAGTAACAAAGTAAATGCACATTATCATTGTGGTAACAATAAATCTCAACACAAATGATAAGCAAATGCGATCACCAGAATAAGTAAAGAAAACAAAATAACTGCAATCACACACAACACAAGATATATGTGGTTCGGCAAAATGGCCTACGTCCACGGTGGTGCTCTTTGATTTTTATTTCTGTTTACTCCGAGGGAGTGTTTACAAAATCGTGCCCTTTGCCCCGGATTGAGGGTTTAATATATACCTGTCATTTCTCTTGGAGAGTGGGGGTGTTGGACTCCCCCACGTTAGCCCATAACTCCTAGAATATCTCTTGAGAGATTTTAGGGGTTGAATGGGTCATAACTGAATTAGTTATGCACGAGGCCTTTAGACTTTAGGCCTGACTTAATCGGGCTACTCATCTGGGCCGGAGTGATTAATCGAGGTACCCACAATCGGCCCTAAAATTTTTGGGTCACAATTGGGGTTTAATAATTTTACATAATAGCCCTAATGGCACTTTTGTGAATCGCATAACACTTTGGGATTGAAGCGTCTCTCTTGAGTAGATTCAGGCGACATATTTGCTTCATTTCCTGTGCGTCATGATTGGAGGGTTTAAACTAGTTTGGAGAATACATTTCCTGATATCGCTTCAAACTTCTTTGCATTATCAAGATTTTTCCAACTCCTTACTGTGCTTTCTCACTTCCAGGTCTCGTCTTTCGCCTTCGAGCTTCTTCTTTATCTTCTCATCTTTTCTGCTTGTGGTTTTGCATCGTCTCAAGCTGATTCTCACTTCGTAAGTTCTTCAAACTCATTCTCCTTTATTTTTTATTGGAATTTATTCTTTATCGATACTAGGGTTTCTCTTTTCTGATGGAAAAAATAGGAAATAGGTCGATAACTGAGTTTAGGAAGTTCTATAATATTCCAAACCGGGTAGACATTGAATGTTCCCCTGTTCGTCGTAATGTCAGGGACATTGAGGATGGTCACTGGATACATGTTATTCTGTTGTCCCAGGGGGTCTTACTTTTCTCCCAAATCGTTTGTTTTTGCATTTTTTTTACTTACTTCTATATAGTTCATGCATAGTGCTCGCCAAATATTTTGAAAATTGTCAATGGTGTTCATAGAATTAATCAGCTCTATGGCACCAATCTAGGTCTTGCTGAAATTTTCTATTGCTATTCTTTTTCCCGAACAAGCTCTGATCTCCTTCATCTCAAAGCTAGGAGTCCTGACAGAGTATTGGTAGTAAATCTACCTGATTCCCACAAGGACTACTGGCACGAGGGGTTATTGCCAGAAACTAGCAGTTTCCTCCCCAAACTGAAGGGGTGAGGTACAAGGGACATGAGATTCCCTTTTATGGGGAAGAATATGTGACACCCCGCCTAATAAAATACCGGGCGATCACTCCTATATAATATTAAAACAGGAGTCTCATATGGTTCATTCTCAGCATCACTGTCGAGAACCAATTTAATTACTAATAACCTATTAGGCTGACGTAAAAAAAATTTAATTAACTAAACTTTTTAACCAAACCATTCAAATCAATCCATCAAAATAATTTATATACAACAACCGAAATGAAAAATAACCGAACACTCGGTACAATAATACAACGAAATCGAATGCAACACAAAAGGTGGTAAAGAATAAATGAATACAATTAGGCCATCGGCCCGAATATTTCTACAATACCTCCTATCTAGATCTCAGGGATAGAAGCGTTAATAATAAACCTGCATGCATCCACATCTGCTGTAGCGAACGTCTGACTCGAAAGAATCATCATCCAGGCATCCCTGTGTCTGGACACCTAATATATATAGATATAGCAAGAGAGGAGAAATAGAGAAACGGGTCAGAGCCCGAGTTTGAAAATATTTTTGCAAGTGCATAAATGCCATATTTTAAAAATATGAAATTTCTCATATTTAAATTGGTATCGTACTCTCATGAGATACCCCTCACCCCTCTGCTAATAGTGCACAACTATCGCATACCTTTTAAAATAACTTAGTTAAGCTACCCTGCCCAACTAATCCATTTCACCCATCTTCTAAAGATCCTCATTTTATACCATCCCGTATATGTGAATAGTTCTCACTAGAACCTATGATCCATATACATATAAATCCGGATATAAATCTACCGGAAGGATAATATCACTTTATTCATCCTTTAATACATTCTAAGCTATCGCCTGAGCTTATACATCATAATCTCTCACTTATGATTCATCCTTTCATCATTAATAACTTTCACTAGTTATTTACACTATTCACATTTTAGTGTTATTAACCTCGTATATAATATTCTCATCTTTATATACGTATATCCCTATTCTTCTTTCGGATTTTATACTCCCGAAAGATTCAGAATTTATCTCACATTCCATTCTTTATTATGTCCGTATATATATGTTTCACATCTCATATATATATATATATATATACAATATACTATACACATCAAGTATATCCATACTTATATATCACACACTATATAAGTATAATAACCATCCATCAGAGCTATAACTAAATGGATGCAATCTATAAATGCTATCACCTTTCCTTAAAAGCCATATAACATTCACTAGTTATATAAGTAATACAAATTCTGTTCGTGTATTTAATTACCCGTATATAATTATCTACTCCATTATATACATAAAACCATATTACAACATTCACACATATGTTGAATATAAATATAACCCATCCTCCCGAGTAATAACTCACCGGATGTATTCTCTAAAGTGCTATCACACTAGGTATACTCACATAACCTAGTTATCCCAAGTCAAAATCGCTCATTAACTTGGCCAAGAATATAAATATTGGAGGCGGTCATATTCCTTCCCTGAAAGTGAGATAAGCCCCTCACCCATATAACGGACGCTATGACCTGGGGATATACTCGCCCTACTCCTCAAGTTAGGGGATTCACCCACATCGCGCAACCTCCCCCGATAGCACTAGAGCATATAAATTAAATAAATACCTAGTCACCGGTATTTATGAGCACATAATATATATATATATATACTATCACACAATCGTATATATATAATAATTAGTTCCCGGCATTCCCGTGCACAAAATCCGTAGCACTAGCCTTTAACTTTAAATAAATACCTAAACACCGGTATTCATAAGCACACAATATATATCGACTATCACACTACCGCATATATATAATAATTATTTCCCGGTATTACCGTACACAAAATCCGTAGCACTAGCCTATAATTTTCCCCGAGTCTATGGTCCGACTCTAATTTAATTAATATACACATTAATTAATATAATACTTTCCCGAGTCTATAATTCCGACTCTAATTTAATTAATATACACATTAATTAATATAATACTTTCCCGAGTCTATAGTTCCGACTCTAATTATTAATAATATTTACTCACTGATATTTATATGCACACACCATATATATATTTATTATCGCACACCGTATATATATATGAATATAAAATCTTCTGGCCTTACCGTGTACTGTGTCCGTAACACTAGCCAACATATTCTCGAGTCTATGGTCCGACTCTAATTTATTAATATACTCATTAATTAATTTAATATCTCCCTAGTGTCACATAACCAATGTACCCGAACTTGCTCACTTGGCCCGAATTTCCATCTCTTAGGACGTACTCCTCAAAATTTCATTATAAAGAGAACGCTCCTAATTAAATAATATTCAGCAATTTGTTATCTCCTCCTATAATAAATTATTTCAGCTATAAGCTTTAATTAATTAATCCCCCATTAATTAATTTATTATCATAGCATCACTCAACCAAAATATCCGGACACCTCTTTGGTCCAAAATACAATATCCTCAAATCTGGCTATCCATGCCTATTTCTCGTAGCATTAGCGTGTAATTCCGAATATACATATTCGATTTAATTCCATAAGTATTCACTTACTTATAATATGAATATAACATCTCTTTTAAACTCAGGATATTAAGCTTATCACAACTAGCTCGTATCCCAATTACATTCGAAATTCTCATTCGAATCCCCAAGAGTATTTATCCCATTAGACTCTTAAAAATCACAAAGTCTCACAACTTTAATTTTTTGGCACATTTCACACCTAAATACCTCTTTAAGTATTATTCCTCACGAACACCCTTATTTGGGTAAATCTTGGATTTTACTTTCAACTAACCCAAGGTACACGCCAAAAATTATTTAGAAGTCCCCACACTATTTTTAGGAACACCAAATATTTATCTCCAAACAATCCTAGCTTTTATTTTTCCAATTTCCGAGTGCATTTTCGAGTTGGTGATTTCACCCCGGAACTTCCATCTTATAAAAATCATAACGATTCGAAGAAAAATCAGAAAAATTCGCGGTCAGCACTTTCGCGACCGTATCGAAAAGATCTACAACTTTTATGTTTTGATCGAGAGCTGAATCAGTTATCTTGCTGGCCGAATCGACCCTGCAAGCTACTGCATTACTATTCATCGTCTTCTCCAAAATCCCAAACCTCCATTAATACACCCCCGAGGTTTTGATTTTCTCACCCATCATCATACAACCTCCATAAACCATAAATACACACATACAAAGGATTCTAATCATCCTAGAACCCAGATCTAACAATTAATTTCAATTAATTCCCAAATTTCTCGAATTTGATATTATACGGGTTTATTCGTTAATCTTCCGAAAAACCCGTTTTTGATTCACAAAACTCATCCCAAAAATCTTTATAGTTTTACACACCAACTATAATATGAGAAATAATCACACTAAATTAATAAAGCAAGTAAACACTTGCCTCGTGGATAAAATCCGACGACCTCGAGTCGAATCCCGCGGAGTTTGACCGGAAATCTCCTTTCTTCTTCTTCTTTCTTCTCTTCTTTCTTCTCTTCTTTCTCTCTCCTCTTTCTCTCTCTTAGGGCTTATAATTGGGGAAATAAGGCTTCTCCCCTTATAAATCCAGTTTTTAATTCCTTTTGGAGTACAAGAACATTGGGTCCATCTTTATTGCCCGAACTGTGGATAGTATTCCTCAGCTAGATATCACAAAAGAGGTTGTTGCTAACCCCATTCAATTGGACGAGGAGGAAAGAAGTTCTGGTGAAGAGAGTGAGGGAGTTGACAGGGGCAGAATTGAGGGTGGTTATAGCGAGGAGAGTTCAAGTGGCGAGGAATCTTCTAGTTCGGAGGAGGGTTCTAAGGGTTCAGAGGACTCAAAAATCTCGAGTGAGGAAGACGTGGCTCCCCCGAGGAAAAATTTGATCCGAGATGATGAAGATAATGTGCTGCTTGCTCGTAGGTTGAAGAAGCAGAAATATGGGAGTGGGGATACTGCCACTGGCTATCAGACTTCTGCTCTTGAGCAGGAGAGGAAGAAGAAAGAGCATGCATTGGTGAAAAAGAGAGAGAGAAAGAAAGAAGAAGAGAGGAAGAATAAGGAGAGAGAAGAGAAGAAGAAGTGAGGACCAAGGCATGGCAGTCTTTGGTGCCTGTATCTGCCTTGGCTTCTGTTTCCCTCCCCCCCAATTGGCTCTGGCGGTGCTCAAGAGAGCAGTTCTACCAGTTGATCATTAGAGGTCGATGGGGACTGACCAGTTAGCCTTGAAGGCAAGTCTGGGGCTAGCCTTGGTAAGTCTATATTTTTCTTCTCTATTTTCGCAGCTCTTCTTTTAATGTCTCTTTTGCTAATGTTCTTTTTTCTTTTTGTAGTTCGTATCTGATTTCACCATCCTCTATCGCAGCTGCAATGAGTTGGTGAGGAAGAATGCCGAGCTGGAGGCGAGTTTGAAGGCTGCCAACGTCTCTCAAAAGTCTTCCGACCTTGCCCTGGTTAAAGCTAACTAGGCAAAGGAGACGATGTCCAAGGAACTCGAGGAGCTGAGACAGTCTTACGACTTGGTTTGCACGAGCAAACTGGCGATGGTTGAGGAGAACAAAGTTCTTACTGAGAAGGTAAAAAAGGTGGAATCCGAGGCTTCCACCCTTAAAGAGAGTTCGTACAACGTCGGATGGGTCACAGCGTATGAGGATTCTGATACTCAGATTGGCTACATTGGTCGTCTCAACTTTAAGAAGGGTTGGGATAAAGCCTTGCTTGCTGCCGAGGTGGATATTGATTCCCCCCTCTTTGACGACCATGACCCTGGCCCCCAAGACTGTTATGGAAGAGATGCCCCCTGTTGATGACAATGACGGTGCTCCAACTGTTTAGACCACTTCTACTGATGCTCCGCTTGATCAGGGGACGGTGACTGCTCTGCCTGAGGGGGGTGCACCTGGGACTGCTACAAATAAGGGGAAGCAACCAGCGTCCTCAGAGCAGACTGAGGTGGCCAGCTAGTCTTCCTTAGGGAGCTTTTTGTATATTTTTTTTTGCATTTAAGTTATTCTTTCTTTTCGCTGATGTACTCGAACTTTGTTTTAATGAAATGAAATTCTGCTCCCTTCCGCGTACTGATTCATTTGTTCTTTACTGCTTATATGGTTTGTAGCTCATTGATGTTGAGGAATATATTCTTGCTTTATCTTAACTAGGACAAATTCTTGGTCCTGATGTGAGCAATCGAGTTCGTCGTGCTTTTGTAAGAATTTACAAGTCACTTAGGTCGAGGAACCAATAGTATAAGGATCAGTCGGAGTTTGTTGCCAAGCTGAAGGACAAGCTCCAAGAGATGGAGGAGGTCGGCGCTTATGTTCTAGAAGAAGTGGATGCTCCGAAGGCCAAGATTCTGGATGCCTCCGAAGTTAATCAAATTAAAGAGGTACTTCAACAAGAGAATGATGCTTTAAGGAGAGAAGTCTCGCGACTTAAGGAGAATGCACCGAGCATTGCCCCTCGAGTTCTGTGTGGTTCCTATTCATCAGCTGATCCGCGAGCAGATACTAATGATAGTGTCTCATCTAGGGAGATTGTCGAGCTTCGAGGTGATATTCGTAGGGCGTATGTGATAGCTTTCGATCTTCAAAGAGATGTTACCTCGCTGAGGCACCTATTCAAGAAAGGTCATCGACAAGTGTGGGCTGATGTTTATGATCAGGGTTGGATCGATGCTTGAGATATCTTTCATTAAAGGATGGTTGAGTGCTCTTAGGGAGTTGCAGGTCCCTAGGAACTCTGTCCTCTGGTATCTCCATGAGATTTCCCCTCAACTTTGATTCCGAACCCATTAAGGAAGCATGATTGGTGGGTCCCTATAGATGCTATCCCAAGGCACCTCGTGGAACCAAATTCAGATGAAGTCGAGGAGGAATTAACTCCTCACTCAGATGATGGTCGAAGAGCGTAAGTGGATGACTTTCTTGCTCAGCGACCTAATCCTCATTATGATTTACTTTACTCAACATATGTATCTCTTTATATATGCAATGATGTAATAAAATAGTTATGTTTTGGAAAATTTATCGACTAAACATGTGTTGTGTATTTTTTACTTCATTGATTCCTTGTTCAAATATCTTGGGCTTTTTTAGCCGACTAGACTTAACGTAGGCAGAGTCGGTTTGTTGAGTGAGTATCCCTCCAGTCCAGTATGCTTTCATTATACCATTCTGCCTTACTTTACCTTTTAGGTTGTACCGTCACACTTTCTTAGGCCTAAGTGTGGCAATGGCGAGGATACACCTGGCATTGGATCTTCCATCTTAGCAGGATTTTTGAGCCAAACAATACTGGCGACCAACCTGGGTTAGTCATGTTGCCTAAGGGTCCCCTGTAGGGCTTCATATATTGTTGAAGGAAATTCTAGGAGGTCATTCGTGTTTGATGACGAAGACCTGATGAGGGTTATTACATACTGACCCTGCTTTAATATGCATCTCATGGTCTTAATGTTGTGCATTAAGGGGGGGCCTGTAACTTGGAAAAGGTGCGTGAATCATAATGTATTTCAACACTTCATAGAATGCCACTGCCAAAAACTTTTTTATTAATAAAAAATTAATTGAAAATTTCAACATTGATGTAAAAAATTAAAGGAGAAAAACTAGAAGTAGAATTTCTTCAAGTTGGCTGCATTCCAAGCTCGAGGTATTTACCTGCCCTCTAGCGTTTCTAAGTGATAGGCTCCTTGTTGGTTGTCTCTTATCACCTTGAATGGTCCCTCCTAGTTTGGCCCTAGCTTGTCATCTGATGGTTTTACAGCACTGCCAAGAACTTTCCTTAGGACGTAGTCCTTAACTTGGAATGCTCTTGGAATAACCTTCTTGTTGTAGTGCCTTACTAGCTGTTGCTGATAACTTGATAGTTTCACTAGAGCCAGCTCTCTTCATTCTTCAGGAAGGTCAAGTTCAGCGAGCAATGCTGCATCATTCTGGCCTTAGACGATCAGGGTGGACCTCATAGTAGGGAGGCCAACTTCCAAAGGGATGATTGCCTCCATACCATATGTTAGTGCGAACGGGGTTTCTCCAGTTGCTCGCCGTGGGGTAATGCTGTAAGCAAATAGGATGTGGGGTAGCTTGTTTACCCATGCCCCTTTAGCTCGCTCCAAGCGCTTCTTCAATCCATCGATCACTGTTTTGTTGTAAACTTTGATTTGTCCGTTGCTCTGAAGGTATTGTAATGACATTTTGCTCATGTCCAACATGTTACATTTGTGTATGTCATACGCCGCTACATTTGGCACGTCACTTCACGATATCATATGATGACTCATATCCAAATTCCAAGAATCAAGCATTCAACATATCCATTATGTGTCCCACATCTACCTCAATGACTTCACGTTCCACAATTTTAGGGACTTAATGCAAGTGGCACGCAAGAGAAGTCAAAATAGCGAAAGAAGGCAAGATATGGAAGTTCAAGGGAATTTTGGTAATTTTACATCCACCGTCTGGAGGATCGATCAACTAGAAAGTTGAAGATATCTCCACAACAAAGATACTGAAAGAAATAGCACCTCAATCCGAGCTACAGTGAAGAAGTTAGGCCCCTTTGAAAATGGAGATAATTCCAAAAAAAAACATTGAAAAAATGCTGTGTGTTTAAGCCCCAGTTCCAGCGATTTTCTGCGAACCAAAAGCCAAACCGGTTCGGGGGCGAACCGGTTTACGGTACACCCAAACAGGTTTGGGGTACCTAATGCTAGATAGAGTTCCAGAATTTTAAAACTCTCTTTGGTTTCCTTAAAAAAGCCAACTTCAGGGGAGTTATTTTTCAAGACTTGGAGAGACATTTTTTTGAGTTCTATTAGCTCAAGTCTTTATATTTTTGAGTCCCAAACTCATGTTTTGATTCACACATCATTCTCATACCTTTTTGTATCCTTTTGAAACCCAAGAACACTGCTTTACTTTTGTTCATCTTTGTGGGGAGATCTCTGCAACCGAAGGCTGCGTGTCATTCTCGAGGGAGTCTCTACAAAGTTTTATGGTTGTGTGCCATTGAGGAGTGATGTGGTTCTTCCTTTGCTGATTGGATTGAGGTCCATGTGGGTTCGCTGCTTATGGATTCATTACTGACGACACCGACTGACGCCTGCGGGTATTCGTGTGTCACTGTATTTCATTGTAATCTGTGTAAGTTGCGATTTACTTATTATAATGAAATAAAAGGTTTTGGCCCTGCGGGGATTTTTCCTTAAACTTGTATCGCATGATTTATCTATTTATGGTTTGACATACGCACACACGTATTTACATGTTTAGGGGCTCATTTAACTTTGTTTAAATATAGACTCTAATTAAATAAGGTTTAATTGGAAACTTGCTAATCTATTTAATCAATTATCACATAGTCTCACTTTACAGGTATGCCACAACACTGAAGTAGTACCTGATCCCGTGGTCGTTACAGAAACCCTAAAAGAGGCTGCTTTCAAATTGGGTTCTGTTATCAGTGATGATGGTCTTGGGGATCCCAAAATGAGTGACAATGTTTCTCCATATGAATTTTATCATGTCTACGTCTCTAATGTTTGCCAGCGGCTCTGCCTCTATCCATTTGGTGAAATAGTCTGTTGTGATGAACAGATACTTGCAATTACCGGCTGCGGTAGGAAGAGGGCCTACGATGTCCATTCCCCATTGGGCGAAAGGCCATGGGCTGGTAAGTGACTTCAGGTCGGTGGCTGGATGGTGAACCATTGGAGCGTGAAGTTGGCATTTTTTATATTTATGAGCATAAACTCTAGAGTCTTTCTGCATGTACGACCACCAGTAGCCTTCTTTCATTGCTCGAAAAGCTAGCGAACTATCCCCAATGTGACTCCCGTAGATTCTCTCATGGAGTTCATGAAGAACTTGCTCAATGTCCTTCGGGTGAACGCATTGTAGGTAAGGACCAATGAAAGATCTCTTATACAGTTTGCCCTCAGAAGATAAGTGAAAGCGAGCAACTTTGACTCTTATCTGATGATCGGTCTTTTTATCGTCTGGTAGCGCACCATCCTTCAAATAATCCCTTAGGGGGTCAATCCAACTAGGGGCTGTCTCAATCTGGAGAACATGTCCCACGTTTGGCAGTTCGTCGATCTGGTTGATGCTTGGCTGGGCGAGGAAGTCAATCGAAATTATTCTCTTTAAGCCAGAATTGATTACTGAGCTTAAGATTGCTAGGGCGTCGACATGGCTATTCTGTCATATGGGAAATTATTGGACGCTGACTTGTTCAAAGCAGGCCATCAATTATTTTATTGTGGTGAGGTAGGCCTCCATCCTCTCATCTCTAGCGTTAAAGTCGCCACTTCTCTGGTTGGAGACCAATTGTGAGTCGCCGAACACTTAGAGTTTTTTGTCTCCAAGCGCTCGCACTTTCTGAAGGCCTGCGATCAGTGCTTCATATTCCGCATCGTTGTTAGAGGCTTTAAATCCAAGCCTGATTCCTTGCTCGAGTATTACATTTTTGAGGGTTATCAACACGAGGCTTACTCCTGCCCCCTTGGAATTGGAGGCACCGCCAATAAACAGTATCTAGATGCCTAATGCCGAGGGAGCTTCCTGGTGATGAATAGTTTGAGGTTGGTAGCAAGGATGTTCTCCTATAAATTCTGTGATGAAGTCGACGAGGACCTGTCCCTTGATGGCATTCCTTGGCTGAAACTGGATGTCAAATCGCCCGAGCTCGACTGACGACATTAAAAGTCTACCGAAAAGATCTGCTTTTCACAGGACTGCTTTAAGAAGGTGGGATGTAAGGACGACGATGGAGTGGGCTTCGAAGTAATATTTCAATTTCCTCGAGGCTACCACTAGCGCAAATTTGAGCTTTTCTAGTGGTAGGTATCGTTGTTCGGCGTCAAGGAGGGTCTTTATCGCGTAATAGACTGGGTGCTGGATCCCCGTTCTTTCGCATACTAGTGCAGAACTCATAGCATGGCTGGAAACTGCGAGGTATAGGTACAGAGAATCGTTCTCTTGAGGTATTACGAGCAAGGGTGGTGTGCTGAGGTAAGATTTTACCTCCTCTAATGCCTTCGAGCAATCCTCGTTCCACTCCACATTTTTTCTTTTCTTCAATAACTGGAAGAATAGCTGGCACCTTTCAGATGACTTCGAGATGAACAGATTTAGGGCGGCGAGCATCCTCACGAGATTCTGCACATCTTTTATCGTACCGGGGGTGGGGGGGCTACACCCTATTGATGGCGTCAATCTGGTCAGGGTTGGCTTCTATACCTCTCTTGCTGACCAAGTACCCGAGAAATTTTCCTGACTGGACACCAAAGGAACACTTACTTGTGTTGTGCTTCATTCCGTATTTCCTGAGGATTTTAAAGGTCCTTGATAGGTCAGAGAGGTGGTCTTCTTTAAGCTTTCTCTTGACGATCATATCATCGATGTAGACCTTCATGGTGATCCCCATTTAGTCCTTGAATAATTTGGTGACAAACCGCTGGTAAGTTTCTCCTGTATTTTTGAGCCCAAAAGGCATGACCTTATAGCAATATAACCCAACTGTGGTAATGAATGATGTCTTGTCTTGATCTGGCTCGTGTAGGGAGATTTGGTAATACTCGGAGTATGCGTCTGGAAACTCATTCTTTCATGAGCCGCTGTGGCATCCACCAACTGGTCAATTAGAGGGAAACTGTCTTTAGGGCAAGCTCGGTTAAGATCGGTGAGTCAATACAGGCTCTCCACTTTCCATTGCTTTTTGGGACTACTACTGGGTTGGACAACCACTTAGGGAATTGAACTTGCCATATGGATACTGCATCCAATAGCTTTTCCACTTCATTCTCCACAGCCTTGGCCTTCTCGGGTGCAGTTCGTCGTGCCTTTTATGCGATTGGCTTTAAAGTCGGGTCAATGTGCAGCCGATGACAAACCATACTGGGATCAATCCCAGGCAGCTCGTAGGGTTCCCATGCAAAAACGTCCAAGTTATTTTGTAAAAGTACTATTAGTTCCTTCTTCTCTCAATCTATGAGAGAGGCTCCGATCAAGAACATCTTATCTTTCTTATCACCGCCGGATGCGACTTCCTCTAGGTTCTCAATGACCCTTTCAGAGGGGAGGAGCCTGGTCTCCTCAACTCTAGGTCTTCCATATCTTAGCTGCTATTTGGAAGGTATCAAACCTTCCTGTTCTTCAACCTTCTCCTTGTCTTTCTCGACCTTCTTCTCTGGTTTGGGGTAGATGGCTGCTATAAAGCACTTTCTCGCCATCGCCTAATCTCCATGGATCTCCATCACTCCTCGCTCAGTCATATATTTGAGTTGCTAATGGTAGGTAGAACGGGAGACCTTCATCGCATGTAGCCACCCTCTGCCAAGGATCGCCTGGTAGGGTGAGTCAATATCGACCACCAAAAATTTGATCATCTTGGAGATATTTCCTGCCCTCACTGGCAGTACAATCTTTCCCAAAGGGATGGTTACTTTTCCAGCTAAGCCAACTAGAGGAACAGTTATTTCCTTTAAGTCGACGACGCTTAACTTTAACTTTCTGAATAGGTCTAGATACATTACTTCGGATGAGCTACCTTGGTTGACGAGCAACTTATCGACGTTATAGTTAGCTATCCTGAGTAAATAGATCAAGGCATCATGATGTAGGGTCCTTACTCCCACTAGGTCTTCACTCGTGAACACAATATACTTGCTGTAGTCGACGTCCTCTGCTCGTTGATGCTTTCCTGCTTGCATTTTAGCTGGATCGATTTGAAAAGCTTGCATTACTGCTGTAAGCTTTTTGACTTCCATCCGAGCTGAGTTTCCTTAAATCTACTTTAGATCGAATGCCCAATAAATCACTACGAACTCATGGACGACGTCCTCCTCGAGCACGTTGTCAGGCCTTTGATCTCCACTGGCAACGACCTTCTCTGCCTTCTTTTCCACAAATTCGTTTAAGTGTCCAGTTTGAGCTAACTCTTCAAGGTGAGACTTGAGGGTTTTGCAGTGCTCGGTTTTGTTCCCACCCTCTTTGTGGAAAGCACATGTCAGTGCGTTGTTACTTTTTAAGGGGTCTCCTCCCATCTTCCTGGGCCACTTAACGAACGACTCGTCCTTGATCTTTGCTAGAATTTTATAGACTGGTTCTTTAAAACTGTGTTCATTGCCTGAAATGATTTTGAGGCATCACTTTTATTCCCATTCTTGGGGCCGCTCTTGCCCCCATTTTTGCTTCCTTTCTTGTGGTTCTCAGTTTTATTTATGCCCTTTCCGGCAAACTTGGCGCGACCATTCTCCCCTGCACTGAGACGGGTCACATCTTCAACTTTGGTGTATTTTTCAATACGATCCATTAAGTCATCAATGGTCGTGGCCTCCTTCTTAATGAGGGAATAGTGCAAGAGGCAAGAGCTGGGTAGACCAATCTTACAGGATGCCACGGCGACCTGCTCCGAGCAGTCCTCGACCTCGTTGAATAACCCCCAATATCTCTTCGCGTAGTCTTTGAGGCTCTCTTGGGGTGTTTTCTTCATTGTCAACAAAGCATCCATCCTCTTCAGATGGGAGCTGCTGGTAATAAAGCGAGCTGTGAAGAGTTCTGTCAGGGACTCAAAATTTCTGATGGATCTGTGAGGGAGTTTTTTGAACCACTTTTGAGCTACGTCATGCAAGCTTGACGAAAAGATCCGACACATCAACGCATCCTTATGGTTTCAGAGGGTCATGGCCTGCCTGTACTGCCTAACATGATCAATCATATCAGTCTTTCCATTATAGATCTTGAATCGGGGGATCATTAATTTCTTGGGGGCTTATTCTTATTCTATCTTCCTTGAGAAAGGGGATTTTATCTGAGTCCTGAGAGCTCGCTTGGATAGCTCTCTGGTCGACCTGACACCCTGATGTGCGGGGTGTTGGTCCATTTCTCTCCGGACCAGATTTCTTATATCATCATTTCCTCGACCTGGGCTCTTATAACGCTGAGATGATTGTTGTTGCTCGGGCAAGGCGTCATCTGACTTGTGTCCCTTAAATCTTTGAGATCCATGTCTAGGGATCCTTCGTCGGCTGCGAGACCTACTCGCCTGAGGGCTAGGAGTGCGATAGTGATGTTGCCTCGTGCTGCGATGGAGTTCTCTCTCCATCTTCTCTAGTTTTCTCTTGAGGCGAGCGTTCTCGATCTCCCGCTTTCCAGTGGCTTCCTCCAGCTCATAGAGCCTGACCTCATAGGCATCGGTTAGCTTGGAGACTTGCGTGGACCTGGATGGTCCCTGACTTTATTCTAAAGCTTTTCGTTCTGGGCGAGGCTTAGGATTTGAGCGTCGAACCTCAGATCTAACCCTACGAGGGGCTGGTTGCTCTTGAATATCCCCTGCTTGAGGGGCATTGCTGCTGTGACCAGACATTCTAGGTTCTTGTTGGTGAAGGCTTTCTTAAAGGAAAGTAATCGCTTCCCACAGACGGCACCAATTGTGGTGACATTAAATCTCAACACAAATGATAAGCAAATGGGATCACCAGAATAAGTAAAGAATACAAAATAACTGCAATCACACACAACACAAGATATAAGTGGTTTGGCAAAATGGCCTACGTCCACATTGGTGCTCTCTGATTTTTATTTCTGTTTACTCCGGGGGAGTGTTTAGAAAATAGTTCCCTTTGCCCCGGGTTGAGGGTTTAATATATACATGTCATTTCGCTCGGAGAGTGGGGGTGTTGGACTCCTCCACGTTATCCCATAACTCCTAGAATATCTCTTGAGAGATTTTAGGGGTTGAATGGGTCATAACTGCATTAGTTATGCATGAGGCCTTTAGTTATGCATGAGGCCATTAGTTATGCATGAGGCCGAACTTAATCGGGCTACTCATCTGGGCTGGAGTCGTTAATCGAGGTACCCACAATCATTATGCCAATTTAAAGTCAAAATACAAAATGAGAATTAATCATTAGAAATTCACATGTACTTTATATCAAATTGCATGTACTTTACTTTAATTGTTTTATGAGGTATATACATGAACAACTAGTATATACATAAAGTACACACACACGAACACGAATGTATACCCACACATGAACACACTATCAAAACATATACATACACAACCTGTTACAAAATCAAAGAACAAAGTCAAAATATATTCATATAAAATTAAAATAAAAATTTAAAAACACACAATGAAATCATTCATTCAATATTCGAGTTAATTCAACACATGAGTTACACAATTACAATTATTTGATTAATCGAAAACAAATACATATAGCTGTTTTAATTGATCGACATGCAAAACATTTCTTGATAACATGTATAAACTTATATATGATCGAATTAATGCAAAGGTAAATCTAAGTTAAATAGAAGCAGAAAGAATTGATTTCTTCGAATGAATTGATACCTTCTTTCTTGTAGAGAACAAAGCTGGTTGAACAAAAGTGGAAAGAAGAAAGAGATCATAAGTTATTGGAGGAGTTGCCAATCACTAATTAGGTTAATTCTTCAAAAAATTATTGGAGAGAATGAAGCTATTTAAAAGAAATGGAAAGAAGAAAGAGGAGATCCTAACTTATTGGAAAATTTTCCAACCACTGATTAGGTCAATGATAACAAAATGATTGAAATGACTAAAAAAGATATTCATATGGACCTAATCGTTTACAATTTGTTTGATCCGATTAAAAAAGTCCAAAATGTCCGGTCAATGTACTAGATCGTAAAAACCTATTTAAAAATAGGAATCACAAGTATTTAGTCTCACTTTTAAAGATTCATTTGTAACCACTCCTATGTTTTTATTTTTTTATTGTTGGTCCAATTTTAATAATTATGGAACAAGTGTCATTCTCTACGGAAATGAAGAGAGGCAATTACAAAACGGTTGTGAGTGATTGTGGGTGGTTATGGAACTTAATAAAATTTAAAAAATACATGGGAGGGGAGCCTAACAAAACATTAAAAATGGGATTAAATCCCAAAAAACTATAAAACTATTGTATGGTTGGCCCACAGTTTTTCACTTTTAGATATGATTTTTTAACTTTTTAAAAATTTTAGTGATACATTTTTCCAATAAGTGTTGCTAAAGGTGAAAGTGGGGGTCAAACATACAATAGTTTTTAAATGAGGGACAAAACCCAAACGGGTATAACTAGTGGGGGCTAACACCCAAGTATTCCTAAAATTTATTTTGATAGTGTTTTTCCTAATTTTTAAAATTATAATCCATATCCACATCAATAAATATTTTTATCTTAGAGATGTAAGACCCGACTAATTCTGACAAGTTACCCGTATTTAATCATTTTTGGGAAAATCATCATATCCCCATCCAACAAATGGGTCCCGTTATGTACAAAAAATCATTTGATCCAAATTATAATCATCTTCGCCAATTATTATAGTTGAAATGCATCACCTCTAGATGTTTACATGATGGTAAAGGCATTTTAATTCTACCATAATCTCCCCACCCCACCCACCCCACAAGAATATATATATATATATATATATATATATATATATATATATATATATATATATACTAAGTAAAGAAAAACTCTCTTCGTTGTGATGACATTGTTAAGTGGGATAAAATAGTATTTTGTTAATTTAAATAATCAAACTCAAAAAAAATAACGATACATTGCGTAATGGTTGTATGTCATTTTCCCCTTACACAAGTGTTTGGGTCATTGGGTTGGTTTATGTATCTTGGTTAATTGCGAGCATGCGATGAAATGTTATAGTCTTGTTAACTAATTGATTATCTTAGCCTTGTGATAATCGAACGATTAGGTATCGTTTGATGCTTAAATAAGAAGAATTGTACTTCCCTTAAGGAAGACCTATGGGTGCCAAATAATTGTAAATAACTAGAACTAAAGAAGAAAGGTAATATGCATGAACTGAAATTAAAGTAAATCTTCGAAGGTAGCGAAAAATACAAGAAACAACTACATTGCAGAATGTAAAACAAGATTACACTAATGAGAGTAAAACAAATCAAATGTAAATGGAAGGTAACTTATATAAAACGTAAAAAGAGTTTCAATCTTCCTTACATGCATAGGGTTGGAAGTTATTTCTGCACATGTTATTCTTCTTAAGTCCAAGGAGTTAAAAATGAAAGCTCAAGAAGCTATTTCAAACTTCCAATCTCACGAGTCCTTATTTCTAGAGTTGGATCGGTCTAGATCTTATCTGTATTTGGAGGGAAAACATCTTAACTATTTGTGGAACACTTTCCACCGTTTTATTACTTAATCATTTTCCCATTACTATTCACTCATAAGTGAGTGATGTTATGTTTCATGGTTTAATAATTTTCAGACTTTGAATTGTCAATGGAAAATTTTTAAATCCTTGTTGAAGTCTTAAAATTGAGCCAATATGTTGCGGATATTTGATTTATTTTCTTATTTGCTTGGTAATTAAATTCTTTATTTAACCAATTTTGTCACCATGACATAATATTTATTTAGCCAACTAATGAACATTTTATGTTTTAACCAAATTTGGTATATGGCATGTACTTGTAACTATTTTTTATACTTTTAGACCTAAAAATATTTGAAGTTGGTATATTCTTCATGCATGTTTTATTATTGGAAATAGTTCCATCAAATCCCAGTTCACATGTGGAAGTGTCCAAATGATAACTTTTTGTTGCCAATTGAAATAATTAATTATTAGAAAATGTGCAACTTTTGAATTTCTCTTCAACCAATATATATTTGGCCGTCTTGGGACTCCCAGTAGTTGATTTCAATTTATTGGGATATTAATAACCCGCAAATATAATCATGGGGGTATTTTTATTGATGGATCCACTAATGGTGCCTTTTTGTCCCCCACTTTCCATGATTTCAGTTTTTGGGAGGAACATTATTGGAGACATGTGTCTGCATTTGCTTAGTGCTCTTTTACATTTTAAACGGCATAACTAAGCTATTAAATTAATTTTTTTTTCTTTATTCTCCCTTCTCCTTTTCTCCTGTTTACTTTAGTGGTGTTAAAAAAACCGACTGGACCGACCATTTTTTCAGTTTTTTAGTCAACTCCATATTTTTGGCGAACCGACTAAGTCTTTTCAGTCCACAGTTTATCGATCTAAAAATCCTGTTAGGACCGACCCAAATCGAATACTTGCAAAATAATCCCCCCCCCATATATATATATATATATATATATATATATATAGAGAGAGAGAGAGAGAGAGAGAGAGAGAGAGAGAGAGAGAGAGAGAGAGTATAATAAGTATAATGAAAGTGGTGTTGCACATTTTTTTAGTAAATATAAAAGATACAAAGAGTAAGATGGGGAAAATAATAAAATAAAGGGAAGATAACAAACCCTAACACAAGATCATTTTTCAGTTCACACTTTTCTACTCATCTCAACTTTCTTCATTTAATTATCCTCCCTCTCGCAACTTGTTGCCGCCGACCCACCCCATTATTTCACAACCTTGCCACGACCTTCTTGTTGTGAGCCATACCCAATCCTTAATGCCACCGACTCAAGCTCTTACACTGTTGACCCAAGCCTTTACACTGTTGACCCAAGCCTTTACGCTGTCGAACCAGACCTTCATTTGATAGTATGAGGTTTGTCCCCAATTTCATTTTTAATTCATCAATGTTTGATAAAAAACATGTTTATTGATTTGATTTTTCTTTAATTCATTGATATTTGATATATCAAGTTCAACAATTTTGATACAACATGTTTATTTCATAAATATTTGATATAAAAGGTTTAATTTAGCATTGTTTGATACAGACAATAAATATTTAAATGTAAATATGCAATTGTAGTCTTCTTATGATTCAAAATTTGGACATTTTTAGTCCTAAATATTTTTAAAAATGTCCTTATATTTTTTAAAATGAATTAATTCATCAATATTAGAATCGACAAACAAAACCGGACCAACCTTGTTAAAAATGAACTGAATAGGGTTGATTAACTGACATTATCGGTTTGATATCGATCCTTTTTTAGAGGATCAAAAAAGTCGGACTGTCCAAAAAAACTCAAAAATGAATCGGACCGAACTGCGAACACCCCTAGTTTACTTTCTCTCTCTAAGAATATTCTCAGCTCTTAAGGTTGATTTCTCTTTCTTCATACTCTTCACCATCATTGGCATCCAACTCTACAACCTCTGATGCTGACTTTCAAATTTAACAAAATCATCAGCAACTTTTTGGCTAATAACTCCATAGTCATTGGGAGTATTGCTTGCCCTTTCAAAACTTCCTATGGAGCCACTAACTTCATTGTTGGCCCGTTATTTAAGGATGATCTTACATTAATGTAAGAACACAAATTTCCAATTGAGTCCTTTGTAGTTTTGGCTCAATTCTGGACAAAAACGTTTGAGTCATAGGATAGAGTATATTGATCATCTTTCAAGCCTATGACGTGTTTGTTGAAGACGTAGCGGCCAAGTGTCTAAAGCTTCATCAAAATGCCATGGTGTGCCTCGTTTCAATGTCATCAACAGTGATTCCATGCTCCCAAGGTATGAATTCATTTATGTATATATAGGAGCTTGGAACTAGTTTATATTGGGTGTTAGGTTTTTAAAACTGTGTTTTGTTTTCAGATGTTCTCTATTAAAACTTATATATAAAGTTTATAATGTTGCTGGGCTTAAGAAGAATTTTTTGAACAATCTGTGAGTTCGTTCGAAGTGTCGTTCGAACGAGATTGTCGTTCGAACCACAAGTCATTCGAACGAGATGGTCGTTCTAACGATATTTCTAAGGAACTTCTAACGAGTTCATACTGGAACTTCGTTAGAAGACTCGTTCGAACGAAATGTCGTTCGAACGAAATGTCGTTCGAACGAGATTTGGCGGGAACAGGTTTTTGGCAGTTTTAAGCAGTTTTGCCCACTTTCCCACTTGGTTTTACCCCACTACTTTTTGCTGAATATCAATGTGCGGGAAACCATTTTTCTAATCGATCTTTTTCATATTCTTCTAACTCTTAGAGAGTGTTTTGAGAGCAATATTATAAAGAGAAAAAGATCAAGTTTTGAGTGATATTTTTCAAAGTAAAATTCATCTGCCACTCTAGTTTTCACCCATAGTTTTATTCATCCAAGTTCATATATATATATATATATACATCTTGCTTGGAGTTTGACACCGGGTTTATCTCTACACCGAATTGAAGAAAGTGTTTGGGTTTGCTTCTAAATCCCACAAAGAAGAAGTTGTTTACGTTGATTTATCCTCTTGGAGAAAGGCTCCTAGTTCGGGTGACGGTGACCATATAAAGTCCTATCGGTGGATTCCGAGACCGTGGTGGAGCTCCAAGGTTATCCGCTAGGAAGAGGTGTCTACAAGAAGAAGCGTCGGGGTTTGAGAGGGATCGAGTCGTGTGATGTAAGTATTTTGTCTTGTATTTGTAAAATCGTATCTAGTGGATTTGTGGCTAGGGCCGTCCGAGGTTGTTTCCCGTTGTGGGTTTTTTCTCGTACATCGCGGCGCAGTGTGATTGTTTTATTTTATCTTGCATAATGACTTAGAACTCATGATTAGGATAATTCAAGACAAAATTGGTTTTAATTGTCACACTTAATTTAATTTGGTGCATAATTAAATTTGGGTAATTGTTTAGTTAATTCAAGTCTACTGTTAAAACTGGTTTGGCCTAATTTGGAAATATTAATAAATATGACTTAGGCAAATTCTAGGACTGGATTAATGGCGTTTTAAGTGAAATTTAAATTAGTGTGTGTGTTCATCATATTTCACTTGTGTTTAATTTTAATTTAGATAGAAATTAAAATTTGGTATTAGTTGATTGAACCATCACAACGTTTCCGCATCTGTTTCATAAAAAGGAAATATTACAATTTTAAAAGAGTTTAAAATCGGGGGCTCCACACTCCTTCAAATTGGTATCAGAGCCAAAGCGATAAATTATTTCGTTAAGATCCTTTAAATATTTTTGGCTAAAATGGAATTTTCCCCATTTTTTAAATTTCCTATTTTCGATGGTTCTAACTACGCGTATTGGAAAGCACGAATGAAATCGACACTAAAATCTATCGACGAGAGAGTTTGGATGTCTGTTGTTAACGGGTGGTCCCCACCAACTCATTTAGTTGAAAATGAACGTGTTCCCAAACCGACCGATAGATGGACTAAGAATGAGTTTTACTTCTAATTTTAATTCCCATGATTTGAATGCCTTGTTTAGCGCTGTCACACCGGATGAATTCCGACGTATTATGGTGTGTGAAACCGCTAAAGAAGCTTGGGATATTTTACAACTAACTCATGAAGGAACTAGTGTCGTTAAAGCTTCGAAACTCCAAAACCTCACCACTCAATTTGAAACTATCAAAATGAACGATAATGAAACTTTTGATGAATTTTATGCTAGACTTTTCGATATTGTCAATTCATCTTTTAATTTGGGAGAGAAAATACTCGACAACCGTGTTGTAAAGAAAATTTTAAGGTCCCTACCCGATAGATTTATTACAAAAGTGACCGTTTTAAATTCTTTACCAACTTTAGCCTCTACGAAATTAGAAGAGCTTGTAGGTGATTTACAAACCTATGAACTAGATATGTTTCCCTCTAAAACTGAAAAGAAAATTGAAAAGGGTGTTGCTTTAAAAGCCCGAAAAGAGGTCAAACAAGTAGTTGAGAGCGAGAGTGATAGTGACTTGGAAGACATGGCTTTGTTTGCTCGTAAATTTAGAAAATTTCTTAAATTTAACAAAGATAAATTCAAAATTGATTTTAAGAAATTTGAAACTCCTAAGTATGACAAAGCCGAGAAAATCCCTAAACCTATTAATGAAAATTTAAATAGGGACGAGTCTAATAGGTGTTTTGGTTGTGAGGGTTATGGCCATAGGGCTTCTGAGTGCCCCACTAAACTAAGGAAAGAGGGTAAATGACCCATTGCATATAATGCGACCCTTAGTGATAGTGATAAGGAAGAGGGACCCGATTCCCCCACTAAGCCTAATTTTGTGGCTTTTATGGCTAGTCATGTGAGTGATAGTGAGAACTCATCGATTGATGAAACGTTAACACGTGATACTTCCAAGGTCATAGTTTATGGTTCTCTTGTTTTTGATGATAGTGAGAGTGGAGAAGAAAGAGAGAGTGAAAATGAAGAAGAGGTTAATGTAAGTGAACTTCAAAATGATTTTCAAGAATTATATAAAGAATCAATTAAGTTAAAAAGAGCTAATTTGAAGTTAGAAGCTAGTTTAAAAGAGCGTGTCAAGGTCATTGATGATAGTATGTTGGTAGAAGACCTTAAGACACGAGATAAAGCTCTTATAGAGAAGATTGAATATATAGAAGGCGAGATAGATAGCCTTAGAGGTTTAATGGAATCCTTGAAAAAGGAGCTTCTTGCTTTTGAAGAGCGAAATGTGTTATTAGAGTCTAACATTTTAGAATTGCAAAATAAATTAAAAGACTCTAGTAATGTCAAATTTGATTTGGAGTGTCGTTCGGAAAAACTAGATAAAATCTTAGGAATGGTCCAAATTAAAAATGACATGTGTGGTTTAGGCTTCAATACTTGTAATGAATCTACTCATAAAGCCAAAACCAACGTTTTTGGAGAATCTACTAGGAAAACTTTTAGAGATCACTCCGTAAGTAAATCTTTTCGACATGTCTTCACTTGTACACATTGTGGTTGAAAAGGTCATCTTAGAAAATTTTGTTTTGATATTAAACGAATTTCTAGAAAATCCCAACGTAAAGCAACCAATGTATTTAAAACTCCTACACCCCAAGATAGTCATTCTTCATTAATTTGGGTTAGGAAATTCGACTTGGTTGCCTTGCAAAATAGGGTTTTTGATTCTCATTTACTTTCACATGCTTCCTCCCTTGCTAAATCTAAAGGATGAATGTGTTAGTGTTTGCATACTTTAGCGTTTGTACTTCATGCTATATTCACATGCTAAATGTATGCTTGTTAATCATTTTCTAGTCTATGCTCCATGCTTATCACATGCTAGAATTATAATTTTTGTTTATCTTTTGTATTATATTTCCTTCATTTTGTTTGCATTAAATGAAAAATACAAAAAGATTTTTGTTTATCATTTGGATTTTATCTCTTTGTAATTTAAGCGTGTGTCAAAATTCAAATGATTTTTGTTTGTCTTTTGAGTATATATTTTTCTTTTTGGTTAAACATTTCAAAAACTCGAAAATATTTTATTTTGTGTGTATTTTAGTTTGACACACTTTATGAGGCACACACTTGTGTTTGAATCCCATCTTTTACGCTCTCAAGTGGCTAGAACTTTTGGTTTATATTGTCAATCCTTATGATGTTCTTTACTATGCTTACATGGAGTAGTTGGATTTTGTATTGATCTAATGGATTCTATTTTTATATGCCTCTATTCACACATGTACGAGCTCTTTTTAAACTTAACTTCATATGTATATTTGATCTTTGTGAGGTGTTCTCCTTCCAATCTTTTCATCTACATATTTGTGACTTAGGAGGACTAGTGCATGTCAAAATTATAGATACATTGTATCCCCTTCATCAAGGGCAAGGTAGAACAGATTCTAGGATATTCTTGTTGACAAGAGTACTTAGCTTTATGTAACTTCTGAAATTAATACTATTGTTGATGTAAAAAATTAGATTATATCTAATTATTTAATCACAGATAAAATAAAGTGAGACAAAGAAATTTTAAAGTGGTTTAGCCTTATAAGAATGGCCTACGTCCACTGTTTCTGTTATTGCTGACTGTTGGGAATTCTCGATTACAAGTTTTATCAAGAAATTCCGGTCCCCCTACAATGAGGATGGTACAATGTATTTATAGCCCTCAGGCTGTACATGTGAAAGGGTAGTACATAGCTGTTCATTAGGCGTATACATCTGTATGTTAATAATAAGCATTTAATACGCAGTTAATCTGTTGGTTATCCTGCAATTAATGCTCTGTTCGAGGTGCAGCTCGGACCGCCTAAGCTGCTCGGTACTCATAAGTTGCTCGGTGTATTAAAGTTCCTCAGAGAGCTCTTGTTGGTCGGAGCGTCATGGTTGATCGGGGAAGCAGAGTTCCTCATTGCAGTATGGTTCCTCGGAGAGCATCTATTGCTCTGAGTATATGAGTGGGTCGAGGTGTTGTTCGGAAGTGTTTGTTATTGCCACGCAGATTGCCACGTGTCTTCACTCAATTGAGCCATGTCAGCAGACTAAATTTGGTATCAACAGATGCCCCCAATGTTTCACAGTTCGAAATTTGAGGAGTGTGGAACATTCTTTCTCGAAATATGGCGATTTTAAATGGTCATCCTAAAATTTAGGAGTATTTTCTTTTGTATTCATTTCTCCTTCCAAATTCGTAGAATCGGACTTTTTGAATTTTTATGACCGCTTCGATTCCCGCGCCCTTTTTTGCCTTTTTAGCCGCCGGTAACGTAACCGTATCTTTTTGCAATCATTATCTTTACCCGTTCCCAAGGCAAAATATTTAAACGTTGCAGAAAATCCCATTGTCTTCTACTTTTTCATTCTTATCTCTTTGAGTTTTTCATTGTTTCTCTCTCCCGTGCGTTCATCTCTTTCATCATTTGTTGTCAACAGACTCATCCCTTTCCTGTAAGATTTTCTTCTTTCTCTTTGATTTCCTTCTTTCATCATGGTTTATCCTGTAGAATCGATTGATAAGTTTCGCTCTGATTTCTCTATTCCCTTATGGGTTATTTTGGAAGAGCTTTCTGAGCCTTCAGTCTACTTTCGTTTGGCTGAGGGACATTGGTTCCCTAGCCTCTTTGTCGCTGAATGTGGCTTTTCTTTTCCCCCAAACCCTTTATGTCTGGAATTCTGTCAATACTTTGACGTGGTTCCTGCAAGAATAGCCCCAATACATGGAGAATAGTTAACGGAGTTTATAGATTAAATCAAATTCATGGAACTCGTATAGGAATTCCTGAGATTATGTTTTGTTATAGATGGGCTGGGGTGATAATACTTTTTATTTAAAAATTAGGTTTTTAAATAGAGCTTTAGTGGTCAATCTCCCAGATGCCAATAGGGACTACTTTGAGCACGGGGTTGTTATGAAAAATTAGCAACACCCTCCATTAACTGGAGCTGATGTTTACCAGGGTCCCAGATGTCCTCCCTATGGCAATGGGATAGGTTGTTTTTATTTTATTTTCAAAATTATGCTTCTTTTGTGTTTGATAAAATGTGCCACTAATATTTTAATTTTGATTTATTTGCAGTTGACAGCAAAAGAAAATCTCCAAAAGAGATAGACGTTAACATAAGGCATTTAAAACTTATCTGGAGTTTGCATCAGACTGTTGCCGACGAGCATATTAGGTCAGCTTCATATTTGCTGCAGTACAAGAGTTACACCTCCTCTTTTACTGCTCGTTCGGTGATAAGAGACGCAGAACCAATACCAGCCTCTACGAGTTCTTCACCTGAGTCACATATTCCCTTGAGTGAAAGGATGAAGAAAAAAAGACCTCTTACCCTTTTTGAGAAATCTGCCTCTGGTGCTGGAGAGGCAAAGAAAAGTAAGCTTGATGTTCCAGGAGAGGGGACAAAGAAAATTGATGCACCTCCTTCGGTTGCTCCTGTGAAGGTTGTCGAGAAGCCCCCAGTGGCCCCGAGCAAGGCTGCTGCTCCAAGCGAGGTGATTGTCATTTCTCTGACTAAGACTACATTGTTTGTTGAGAACGTTGATGCTCCTCTGAGGAGGCTGAAGAAAAGCTCCTCTATCAATTTGGTTGAATCCATCTCTCAGCCCCCGACTAGTGGTGTTCCCACTTTTGTTGCCCCGAGCTCTGCTATGAACTCGATGAAGACTTGGATTATTCCTGAGATCCAAGGTATTGAAGAAAACCTTTCTCGGGACATGGTTATCACATTAACAGCTCGTCATATTGCTTCTGTAAGTCATATAGTCTTAAATTTTAATTCTTTCCTTTTTGTATCTGTGCATTGACTTGCTTTTAATTTCCCAGTTGGTGACCTGTTTTAATACAATTCTGAAGAAAGATGAAGCTATTAAAGCTTCAAGCTCCTCATCAGGTGTAGAGGAAGCCTTGGTAGGTCTGACGCAATTCCTCAAGGATTCTCGTCAGAAGCATGCTGATGACAAGGTGATTTGGGAGAAGAGGCTCACTTCGACCGAGCAGGAGAAGGCTCAGGTTATTGAGGTCTCCAAGGGGTTGGAGAAAAAAATAAATGATTTGGAAGAGAAGAATAAAGAGCTCGAAGGGAAGCTCAAAAATGCCGGGGAGCTTGAAAATAAGCTCAAGACTGCTAAGGAGGAGTTGGGTCAACTTCGGGAAGTAAGTCATCAGAAGGAGGAAGTTGAGAATAAATTGAAGGCTGCTGATGATCTTCTTTCCGAGAAGCTTTCCTCTGAGAAGATAAAAAGGAAATTGGCTGTCAAAAAATCCTTCAGCGCCGGCTGGAATAAAGGATGGAATAAAGGTTTGGCTGCCATGATGTCGCAAGTGGAATATGGCAGCCTCAAATACTTTAGAGATGGATGGGTCGCTGCTCTACAGGAGATGAAAGTTGATGAAAATTCTGAACTATTTCAGCGACACATCCCGGGCCCCCCTCCAACTCCTGAAGAATAAGAAGAGGACGAAGCTGCCTCTCAGGAATCTTCCATGGTGATGGGAGATCAAATTTCTCATCCCCCAGCTATCCAGCCCACTGGCAAGGAACTTCGACTACCCGTTACTTCATCCGAGCAACCTCTAGCACTTCCCGAGCAAACCTCTGTTCCATTCGAGCAACCTACCTCCTCGTCCCAGCCTCCCGAGAAAGTTTTGGGAGACAAGGAAAAGGTGTAGAGTTGTTCGGATTTCTCTCTATTTTATTTTTCTTTGTCAAATGTAACTCTAAACTTTGTACTTCTCCTTTATGATGTAATAAAATTTGAACTTTTGCTTATGCATACTGTTGATTCTTTTCTTCATGCTCTGTTTGTACTCTTATTGATTCTTGCTTTTTCTTCCTTTACTAGTTTCTGTCTAGGATGGACTTATTATCTGCTCACGATACAAAACTGTTAAGGCAATTCAATGAATATTTCAAAGCTGTTCATTCAGACGTGAGTGCAGCTCAAATCATTGACATCCTCGGTCAAGGTGCTTCAGAGCAAGAAATTGAAGCCTATCAGTATTTGAAGTGCCTGCTCGACTGTGCGGTGGCTAACAACGTAGCATACTATGATATGATTGAAGATCTCCAGGGCACTCTTGAAGAACTTCAGCAACAATATAAGGAATCTACAACCCTTTTGCACGAAGGATATGAGAAGAAGTATCAGCAACTCATTGCCGATAAGGGATACGACAAACTGTTTGCTGCTTATGATGTGAGGGAGAGAACTTGGAAGGCTGAAGTCGAAGAGCACAGACAGATAACTGAGTTATTAGAGCAGAAAAATAATGACCTGCAAAGAGAGGTGTCTCAGTTGAAGTCTGCAGCTTCCACCTCAAACGTTTTGGTCCCTGTGAACGACGAGGGATTCTCTTTATTGGAGGTCGAAAACGCCAACCTGAGGGATGAATTAGAAACCTTGAGGAGAGTTGGCCCTTCTACATCTACTCGGGGATGAGCAAGAGCTCCTCGGGGACGAGCAAGAGCTGCTCGGATTACTGTCGAGGAACAGAGAACTCAATCTGCTCTGGAGAATCAGGCCTTCCAACCGATGGCAAAGAACTAGGCATTGGCTGAAATGTATAAGAAGATCAGGAATCTGGACGAGCAGCTTTCTGCGCAGAAGTTTGCCTTGGAGAATAAAGAACTCTTTATAAAAAGTCTCCACGAGCAACTGGAAAGATTGACATATCAATTCCACAAGCAGCCCAGAGAATTCTGGATGGCTGGCTACAATGAGGCTCTCTAGCATTTGGATGATCGTATCCAAAATGCAAATAATGAGGGTTACAAACAGGGATGGTTGAATGCCTTAGGTGTAATGCAACTGGAACAGGGTCATTACCTGTGGGATTACCATAATCCTGGGCTGCTCGACCTACCAGTGCCACCATTCAAGCTTGACATGAGTTGGATCCCTGCTCGGGCCATCCCTCGGTGTTTGATTTCCAAATACCTTGGCGATTACAATATCCATTCCAATGTTGAGATATCTCGTCCCGAGCACCTACTCGATCGACCATCTGTGATGAACATCAGGATGCTTAAAGATCTTAACTTCATAAATTCCCCTTATGCTTTGATTGATCCACCTGCTGGCGAGGAACCTGTTTCAAAAGCAGAGGGGAAGAAACCAATAGAATAGGAATCTTGATGTAATAAATTTGTATTTCATTCTTGATGTATTTTTTTCTACATTTAATGAAATAATTTTATTTGCAAATCTTGACTGCCATTGTCTTATAATCATAAAACACTTTACATCTGTGCATGTATATTTGTTAAAAAGATAACAACATTGTGTTATTTGTCGATCAACTGGAGTTTGTTAAAACTTATTGTCGACTATCTTGAATTTGTGGTAATCATTTGACGACTAACCAAAATTGATGATACTTTATTTCTCGACCAACTTATTGATCATTTTCACCTACTCATATTTTAAAATGCTTCTGACCAACTATAGTTAACCTTTAGTTGGCATTTTTGGTAATAGAGTTGGCATTTTTGGGAATATATTTACTTCCTAACCAACCTTAGTTGGCATTTTTAGGAATATATTTACTTCCTAACCAACCTTAGTCGGCATTTTTAGGAATATATTTACTTCCCGACCAACCTTAGTTGGCATTTTCGGGAATAGATTTACTTCCCGACCAACCTTAGTTGGCGTTTTCGGGAATAGATTTACTTCCTAACCAACCTTAGTTGGCATTTTTAAGAATAGATTTACTTCCTGACCAACCTTAGTTGGCGTTTTCGGGAATAGATTTACTTTCTAACCAACCTTAGTTGGCATTTTTAGGAATAGATTTAATTCCCGACCAATCTTAGTTGGCATTTTCGGGAATAGATTTACTTCCTAACAAACCTTAGTTGGCATTTTTAGGAATAGATTTACTTCCTAACCAACCTTAGTTGGCATTTTTAGGAATAGATTTACTTCCCGACCAACCTTAGTAGGAATAGATTTACTTCCCGACCAACCTTAGTTGGCGTTTTCGGGAATAGATTTACTTCCTAACCAACCTTAGTAGGCATTTTTAGGAATATATTTCTGAGTAGTATGAATAGTACTTTTGCTGAATGCGTAGCACGAGTATTCCATGAAAAATTTCAAACAAAAGGAGAGAACTGGGCAGAATATTGTCACTTTATTCATACTAACGAAAATGTTTGAGAGTTTACATCACTGATAATACTGGCGCAAGTGTTCTGCATTCCATACATTCTTAAACCCCTGCCCTTCTAAAGTTGCTATTCTGTAGGTTCCTGGTCGAACAACTTCTGTAACACGGTAAGGTCCATGCCAGTTTGCTTCCAATTTGTTGTGCTTTTGAATCACTTTCTTTAACACATAGTCTCCTTCTTTCAAGTCGCACTTCTTTACCCTCTTGTTGTAGAACAAAGATGTTCGTTGTTGGTAAGCAGCATTCCTGATGGCAGCTTCTTCTCTAACTTCCTCGAGCATGTCTAAATCCAATCTTCTCATTAAGTCGTTGACAGGGGAATTAAAATTCAGTACTCTGTGTGTCGGAAGACCCAACTCGGCAGGTATAACGGCTTCACTTCCAAATGCCAGCATATATGGAGATTCCCCTGTTGCTGCTCGGGGAGTAGTTCGGTAAGCCCATAGTACTGATTGTAGCTCGTTGATCCAATTTACTTTCGCGTCATTCAGTCTTTTCTTCAAGCCATTCAGTAGCGTTCTGTTTGTTACTTCAGTTTGTCCATTGCTTTGGGGATGGCCTGGTGCTGAGTGGATCTTCAAGATATTTGACTGATGACAATAGGCAGCGAACTCCTCGTTGTCAAATTGTGTTCCATGGTCGGTAATGAATGCATGGGGAAGACCATATCTACAGATGGCATTTTTCCAAATAAATTGATACACCTTCTCGTATGTCATGTCGACAAGAGGCTCAGCTTCTACCCACTTAGTAAAATAATCCACTGCGACGACGAGATATTTAAATCTTCCTCTGGTCGTTGGAAGTGGTCCGGCCAAGTCAATTCCCCACATAGCAAATGGCTAAGGGGAAGTAATGGGTGTCAACAACGCTTAGAGAGTTCTTCGGATAGTGGAGAAGCGTTGACACTTGTCATATTTCTTGGCGTAGGCTATGCAATCAGCCCTCATCATTGGCCAGTAGTATCCTTGCGTCATAACCCTTTGCAAAAGCATCCGACCTGCTATATGGGCTCCACAGGACCCTTCATGGATCTCTTCAATCAAGTCTTTCACCTTGGTGGGATGCACACATCTTTGCAAACCTGCTATAATTCCTCGTCTGTACAGAATACCATTATTCAGTACATAACGAGCAGCTTTAAACTTCAGTTTTTTGGCTGCAAGTTTGTCAGTTGGTAATTCCCCCTCCTCAATATATGCCCTGATGGAATCCATTCAAGATGGTCCTAAATTAAGGGTAATAAAATTCATCGTCAAATCTTCATCTATACTCCGACTAGCTAAAACTTCAATTGGGATTGTTCTTCGTAGCTCGGTATGAGTAGCTGATGCTAATCGAGCTAAGGCGTCGGCCCTCGCATTCTCCATTCTTGGTATTCTGACCAGTTGAATAGCAGCAAATTATGATACCAATTCCCTTGCCTTTGCATGATACCTGATCATTAATTCTCCTTTGGCTGCATATACTCCCATCATTTGATTTATGATCAATTGTGAGTCACTGAAGACAATAACCTTCTCTGCCCCCATGGTTTTTGCCAAACTAATACCTGCAATCATGGCTTCATATTCAGCCTCATTATTCGTAGCTTTGAATTGGAAGCGTAGGGCGTATTCCATGTCGACCTCGTCCGGACGGTTCAAAACTATCCCTGCGCCACATCCTGTAGTGCAAGATGAACCATCCACATACAGACTCCATATAGGTAACTCGTCTTTAAATTTCTAATCTGATAAAGTTCCTCGGTGGAAAATTTGTTGCTTCCTTTCACCATCTCTTGATATTTCTTGCTGTTCATCGATCATCTTTTCTTGCCGTTTTACCAACCTAGGCTGGTCTGGGCTTGAATTTGATGATTCTGTAACATCTACTTGCCCTTTTACCAAGCTAAGTTGGTCTGGGCTTGCATTTGATGATCCTGTAACATCCACAGGTTGATCAGTGAACGACTTTTGCTCCTCGGGGGTATCAGGATAGGTGAACTCTGCTACCGCTTGCCCTTTTAGCGATGATCTGGGTTCATAAACTATATCATATTCACCAAGTTCTATTGCCCAGCACATCAATCTTCCTAATTTTTCTGGTTTATGATGGGCTTGCCTCAATGGCATATCAGTATATACTACTATAGTATGAGCCTGGAAGTATGGCTTCATTCTTCGACTTGCCTCGATCAATGCTAGTGCCAATTTTTCTAGCTTTAGATATCTGATCTCTGCTCCTCGGAAAGCCTTACTTGTGTAGTAGATCGGTTTTTGTACTCCATTCTCCATTCTTATCAATGCCGAACTAACTGCATTCTCGGACACTGCCAAATACAAGTACAATTTTTCTCCCATCACTGGCCTGGACAATAGTGGAGGTGCTCCCAGATATTTCTTCATGTCTTGAAAAGCCTTCTCACATTCATCATTCCACTCAAAAGTCTTTCGGAGTGTTTTGAAGAATGGGAGACATCTATCAGTTGCTCGCGATACAAATCTGTT
The DNA here is from genome assembly GCA_949130495.1 of Sambucus nigra. Lineage (NCBI taxonomy): Eukaryota > Viridiplantae > Streptophyta > Magnoliopsida > Dipsacales > Adoxaceae > Sambucus > Sambucus nigra. Next base: position 693,005,794 of record OX422207.1, read on the forward strand.
GAGTGCTGCTACTCGTCCTGTAAGACTTTGCACTTCTTTCTTCGTCGTTGGGGATCGCAGCCCTAACAGAGCTTTGATCTTTTCAGGGTTAGCTTCAATGCCTCGCTGATTGACAATGTACCCTAGAAACATGCCTTCTCGTACTCCAAATATGCACTTCATCGGGTTCAGCTTCATTTGATATTTATCTAGTTGATCAAAGGTCTGGCCTAAGTCAACTAGATGATCAAAAGCTTTCTTGCTCTTTGTCAGCATATCGTCAACATAGACTTCCATATTGCAATCGATTTGTTCTGCAAACACTTTGTTCATCAGCCGCTGATATGTTGCACCTGCATTTTTCAAACCAAAAGGCATAACATTATAACAATAAGTTCCCTTAGGGGTAATGAAAGAAGTACTCTCCCTGTCTTCAGGTTTCATTTTAATCTGATTGTAACCAGAATAAGCATCCATAAAGCTCCTTTGGGCATGCTTTGTTGAGGTCGGTGAAGTCTACACACATCCTCCATTTGTTGTTCTTCTTTTTCACCATTACCACATTTGCTAACCAGTCTGGATATTTAACATCTTCAATAAAGCAAGCTTTCTGGAGCTTCTCGACTTCCTCCTGTATAGCTTGATTCTTCTCGGGACTGAATACTCTTTTTCTTTGCTTCACAGGCTTGATCTCCTTATTCACATTGAGCTCGTGACATAAGAAATTTGGGTCTATCCCGGGCATATCCTCATGATTCCACGCAAAAGTTTGCTTTCTGCTTCTTAGGAAAGTTATCAATTTCTATTTTAGTGATACTTCCAATGATGAACCTACTTGAGTAGTTCGTTCAGGGTGCTCGTCGTCCAGAATGATGTTTTCAGTAGCTTCCACCACTTGACCCGTCACGAGTTGCGACTCATCTCTAGGATCCAATGTTTCAATTTCTGCACCTTCATCCACGTGATAGGTAGTAGTCTTTTTCCTTGATTACTCTAGTTACTCTTGCTCGGCGGATGAATAATAGCATTCCCGATCTACTTTCTGATCACCTTTCACAACTCCTATTCCAAAATTTGTTGGAAATTTTAGGCATTGATGTACCGTAGATGGTACAACCTCGAACTTCTTCAATCCTACTCTTCCCATGATGATATTGTATGCTGATTGAACATTCTTATCCATCACGAAGAAGCGTATTCTTTCTGTTCGACAAGCAGGCCATATACCAATGAATATATCCAACTTGATCGTCCCAAGTGGAAAAACTTTCTCACCAGAAAAACCCAGGAGGGGTCTGTGATAAGGCTCCAGTTGAGATAGTTTTAGATTTAAACTGTCGAAGCACGAGTAGAACATGATGTCTGCCGAGCTACCATTATCTACCAGTACTCTTGAAATCATCACTTCTTTCATCCTCATTTTGATCACCAATGGGTCATCATGAGGATATAGAACACCTTCGAGGTCGTTCTTTGAGAAACCAATGACCAATTTCTCTTTGTTTACCTTTCTCGGGCGATCCTCCTCAGCTAGATTTATTCGTTGAATGTATGAGCAAGCTTGAGCCTCACAGAGGTAAGCTTTTCTCTCTGCAGTAAGGTCTCCTCCTCCTGCATCTCCACCTGTAATAACATTACAATTAAATGACCCAAAGCGTATCAAAAATACCTCACGTTCTGGCTGCCTTGGTCTCTTGGGAAGATCGGGGTCGTCTTCTGGATCAACTTCATGGTCTCTTTTCTTGTTCTCCTCTGCTCAACGAGGAGATCTAGACCTCTCTCTTGTTCGGTCGCTGTTTTTTCTTTCATTTCTATGAATAACATACTTTGCCAGTTTTCCTCGTCTAATGAGTGTTTCAATCTCATTCTGAAGAGCTATGCAATTTTTGGTCATATGACCATGATCTTTGTGAAACTCGCAATATTTTGCCTTATTTATCCTGTCAGGGTCTGCCTTCATTTTCTCTGGCCAGTTTAATTCCTCGTTGTTCTTGATTTCTTCTAGAACATGGTTGATGTCTTTCTTCAAAGGAGTATAATTATCGAATTTCTTCAATACATCCCATGACGACCTTATTTTTGAGTGTTTGCCACTACCATTGTTCTTATGCTCTTTCTTCTTAGCTTTATCACTTTCCACCTTGGTTTCTTTGGCATCCATATTCTTCTTCGAAGCCATAGCCTCCTCGACATTCATAATCTTGGCCGCTTTTCCCATCAGTTCTGACATGGTTCTAGGTGGATCTTTGGCCAAAGTGTAGTACAACTTGTTGGGAAGTAGTCCACTCATCAAGGCGGTAATCGCTGTCTTTTCCTCATAATCAATGACTTCGAGCTTCTCGTTATTAAAACGAGTTATATAATCTCTGATACTCTCACCAGCTTTTTGTCTAACACTTAACAAATGCGCTACTCATTTAACTGGCTTTGCCCCAAAACAGAAATTCCCAATGAATAACTCGGCCAGTTGAAAGAAAGTTGAGATCTTTCCCTGAGGAAGATTATTATACCATATTTGAGCAGATCCGGTAAGAGTTCCCGAGAATGCTCTGCATCTCATCTCATCTGGAACAGCATAGATGTCGGCTGCAGCTTGGTATTTTTCTATATGAAGAACAGGGTCGGTCTTTCCATCATATTTGGGAGTCATAACAGGTGCTTTGAACTTTGACGGTGTGGAAAAATCCACAATGGCATGGATAAAGGGTGTACCTTGAACAAAAGTTCATTGTAGGGGGTTCTTAGCCTTAGCTATTTCCCCTAGTCTGTCTTCCAGCCTTTGAATAGAGCCTTTCCACACATCGTTTCCTTCCTCGGGACTGTTGGTTCGAGCAACTGATCGCGTTGAAGTGGCTTCCTGGGATCTATCTTGACGAGCAGCTGGTCGCGACTGGGTAGATCCTTCCCTTAAGTCTGATGGCCGTCGAAATCTCCTCGACGCAGCCTTAGGAGGACTTTTGTTCCTCCTAGGACCTAATCGATCAAAAGGAGATACCCTGCTTAATCTTTCTAGCGCACTAGTCCTTTCTGGAGAGAGAGTGATACGTTGTTCAGTATCTGTGGCTCGTACTGACGAAGTTCGTCCAAGTTGATAAGAAAAATCTTCAGACTCCTCAGTACGATATGAATCGGTACGCCTAGTACGCGAAGAAAGTAAACGGGTATTTCTTTGAACACTTCGATGTCCTGGATGGGTCGATATTCCGCCATGAAGGGTTTGTATGAGTTATCGCATAGTTTCTTGCATGGCTGTCTGACCCTGGGCCAGATTTATCATTATTCCAGCCAGATCTGGAACGTTTGGCGGAGCAGATGGATTTGGAGGGCTTCCAGCGTTTCGATTGATGGGTTCTGGATTATCAGCCATTTGTAATGAATTGTTTTTGATGAAAAACGATATTACCAGTCGTTTCCCACAGACGGCGCCAATCTGTTGATGTAAAAAATTAGATTATATCTAATTATTTAATCACAGAAAAAATAAAGTGAGACAAAGAAATTTTAAAGTGGTTCAGCCTTATAAGAATGGCCTACGTCCACTATTTCTGTTATTTCTGACTGTTGGGAATTCTCGATTATAAGTTTTATCAAGAAATTCTGGTCCCCCTACAATGAGGATGGTACAATGTATTTATAGCCCTCAGGCTGTACATGTGAAAGGGTAGTACATAGCTGTTCATTAGGAGTATACATCTGTATGATAATAATAAGCATTTAATACGCAGTTAATCTATTGGTTATCCTGCAATTAATGCTCTGTTCGAGGTGCAGCTCGGACCGCCTAAGCTGCTCGGACCGCCTAAGTAGCTCGGTACTCATAAGTTGCTCGGTGTATTAAAGTTACTCGGAGAGCTCTTGTTGGTCGGAGTGTCATGGTTTATCGGGGAAGCAGAGTTCCTCGTTGCAGTATGGTTCCTCGGAGAGCATCTATTGCTCGGAGTATCTGAGTGGGTCGAGGTGTTGTTCGTAAGTGTTTGTTATTGCCACGCAAATTGCCACATGTCTTCACTCAATTGAGCCATGTCAGCAGACTAAATTTGGTATCAACAACTATAACAGTGAACGTAGGCTTTCTTACATAGCTGAATCACTTTAAAACCCCGTGTCTTTTTTTTATTTAGCATTGCAATTATATGTTTTTATCTATTATTGTAAAATTGGATCAAGTCTAGTTTTTTACATCAACAATCATTATAACACTCCGAAAAGGTACCAACCATATCATGAAAAGTGGTATTCATTCCCTTTTGGATAGTGGCCCCTACATTCATTAATCCAAATGGAATTTTTATACATTCGAAGGTTCCTAAATTACCAAGGCACATAAAAGAATTTTTGATTCTAACATGAATAACCATCCATCATGGGTATGATAGCATGACCAGTAGACTTGTTAACCAATAAGTACACCACCGACATTGGATACTCATCTTTTGAAGTGGTAACATTTAAATTTTAAAAATCAATGCACATTCTTAATTTCCATTTTTCTTAATAACCGGCACTATGTTAGAGATTCATTCTACATACCTGGTTGTTCTAATGAATCTAGCCTTAAACATCCTTTTAATTTCTTTTATCTTTGTTGTCTTGTTGTGGTAGTTATTTGATAGGTTTGTAACTTTCTTTGACTAGCAGTCTATGTTACACTAATTTCTTATCCAAGCAAGTTTACTCATCAAATTCCTAAGCAAAGTAGTCCTTGTACTGATGTAGAATGCCCACAACTAATTTTTAGTCTTCCTTGCTAAGGTTTATACTGATTTATGTAACGTTCTTATTCTATTTGGTTCCCAAGTTTACTTCTAACAAAGGATTCAGTTAATTTACTATGATCTCTTCATACTCCACTGTTGAACTTGTTAATTCACCACTGATGTGAGGATATTCACCATTTCTATCTTCTTCGAGCACATAATTGATCCAATTAGTAGCCCTTTCTTCATTTATTCTTGTATTCAAATCCAGTTCTATAAATTTATATAATACCAAAACCAAACTTTCATATGCCTTTTCAACATCAATGGGCATACTATCCATTAAAAATCTTTGTTATCTTTTTTAGTTGGTCCTATCAGACCAAAAGCTAACTCTTCTCAAGCCTATTCTAAGACCTTTCATTCGGATTCCTCTGGTACCAAAGCATATTCCTTTAAAGTCCTACATTCTCTTGGTAAAGTCCAACATCTACACAGTTAAAGCTAGTGTGGAAAGACAAGGAAACTGATTCCACCTCCTCCACGTTCCTGTCCTCCTTCATAAAAAGAATTTTATGATGCATGGAATAAATACATTTGTCGGAGTGAGTCCAATCCTTACCAAGTAACGCATTGAAGCTTGGCTTACCATTAGTGATAGATAAAACAATTTTAGATTCCTAGTACGTACTTCAATTTCAATTAGCAGCACACCTTTGGTCGAATTTTTATCTCCAGCAAAACTAGAGATTATAATTTAAGTTTCGTAAAATTCAGCATTTTGTTTATTTATTCTAAAAAGTATGGAATATGGCATTATGTTAGCAGTAGAGTCATTATCTACTAATATTTTATTAATACTCCATTTACCCAGATTTTTATAAACACGGGTATAATATAATTAGTTGTATTTTTAGTAGGCTATTCGAGCCTATATATCAAATCTTGAACATATACAAATCAGTCAAAGTTATCTACCTCTGATTTATCATCTTCATTCAATTTCATTTATGGAACTTCCTATTCCTCTTCAATTTTGAACCTATTGAAGAGGATCACAACCATGTTAATATGCACTTGCTGTGCCAAAGAACTAATTATGATGAATTACTGTTGAACAATCCCTTGATCATATCGTATTGCATTCACAACCATCATTTATTCATGTTCTTTCGCACCGTAAGAGCTATCTCTAGACGTGTTGTCTCCATCCACACCCGTGACCTTTTCTAGCTCTTTAAACTTTTCAAGTAGCATGTCTGAAGAAGATTCCCTCCCCTATGGCTTTATATAGAAACTTGGATTTAGCTTCAATGATGAAGAAACAATCCCTTCTGATTTATTTGAGCATACAATCTCCGAGTCCTCTTTCCAAGCCCTATATTTTCTTTAAATTATTCTCTATTGAATGCGAGAGATCATAATAATAGGTTTTATTTTCTTTTATTTTAGTGGTTGCACTAAATGCCATATTTTGGGAGCTACCTGCTGAGGCATCACTATTTTTGACCTTCTAATCATCTTATTAAATTATTGTGCAACCTTTGGGTATTGAGCAACAAACCAATCAGGCACCCATTTTATTATTAGAACTAATTTTTGGGAATTTTATAGGCCTTGAAACTCCCAAATACTTGCGTGATTTAGCTTCATTGAAACCAGGACTGACATATTGATAGTTCCTTAGAGTTTTGATATTTCCTTTAGGGTAATGACAACAAAAAAATTATCTTATTTTTCCCTTAGATTCTTCTTGTCCTTTGAAAAAATTGGGCTTTGGAAGCATAGTCGCTATTACCATTCCTCTTGAATTTCTGCTAATATTTCCCTTTCGAGGAAATAAATTCACATATCTCAACATATTGGTCTCCACACCTATTGCATAAGTGTTTCACGACTTCTGGTCTGGGTCAGCAACTGTTTCAGGCTTCGAAGCCTTAGACTCAACCTTTGTATTAATTAAAAAAAAAACTCACCCTTTGTTTTGAGGCAGTTGAATGGACTGAATGTTTGTTTCCACTTCTTTCACATTAACCCCATGCTATTTTCCTCTTTTCCAGGAAACTTAAGTTTCCCTCTCGTAATCAACTCTTGGATCATGTCATAAAAATAGAATAAGTATTAGTTGAGCGAGTGAAAATATTATGCCATTTACAAAAGTTTTTTCTCTTAACTTCATTTTGAGTTTTTACATTATTAGAAACTTTTAATATTTTGACTTTTAAGAGGCAATCAAAGATTTCATATGCCTTAGAAATAGCAAATGAGTATTTTTAAATACCCCCTTGATTTTGGGGTATAAGATTCTGCTGTTGATCTCTTTCGGACCAGTGGTTAATAAACTATAGTTTGATTCCTATTATCTCAAAATCATTTATTTTTCGATTTTGATCCTTATAATATATTTTGAAACAATAGGTGTTTCTTTCACGCTCTTCCTCTAAAAGAGCTTCATATCTGGATATGTGACAGTTAATTCCACCAAATCTCTAAATTTAGTTGCGTCAAACTTCTTTTAAAGCCTAAATTCTAGCCCATTTTGGGCCAATTTGACAAGTTCAGACTTAGTTAAAACTATTTTACATTATTCTTGACCCTTTTGAACCTATTTATAAAGGTAGTTGTTTTTTCATACTGTTTTTGGCTTAGTCTAACCAAATCAGTCTTGTTTACTTCTAGTTCAGTTTGGAAAAATTGTGCATGAAGCATATCTTCCATTTATTGCAAAGTTTGGACAATGTTCGGAGGTAGGCTTATGAACCAGGAAAAAGTTGCATTTGTGAGAGAGCTGGAGAACAAACTTACTTTGAGGTATTCATTTTTTCCAGCATCAACACATTGACTAATGAACCTAGCAATTTGTTCCATAGTGGATTAACTCCCATCACTAAAAAAAGAGGGAGAGTTAGGAACTTAAATCCCCTTACAGTTCAATCATATATATCCATTTAGGGTATGGCTTCTTATACACTAAAGTCTGCATCCCCAAGCCATTGGTTCATAAATCTGACATATGATATCCACAATGTCGTTTCTCCCACCCTCAGAAAACTACATGTTTGGTGGAGCAATGGTTTAGTTCATTATGGGTGCTGGTTGCACCAATGGTGGTGATATCCCGTGAAGAACATTTTGTTATGTTTGAAAGGGATTTGGTTAAGATACTTGAGGGATTTGATTTTCAAACCTCATATTAATTCCCAACACCCCAAGTTCTTATTCAAAGATAAGATTGTTAAGAGCCCTATTAGGGCCTTTTTATTTAAGGGTTGCTCGCCTTTTGAATAGAAGAAAGTGGGATAGCGGAGGTGATTTTGTAAGCATGGAAGCCCCAAAATTTAAACTTTAAATAATGAGATGGTTCAATGATATACCAAATTTTAATTTTTCAAAAATTATTTAATTTTCTTTACTTTGAAAGAACAATCAAAACATGAAAAATTAAATTAAACATAAAAGTGAAATTAAACTGCACCAACATTTTAATTTTAACTTAAACAAACATTAATCCAATTCAAGTTAAACTTGCATTTTATCAAGATAAATTATTAAATTAATTATATAATTAGCCAAACTTGATTATAACCAAAATAAACAATATGTGATTTAAACCGAATTTTATCTTGATTAAACCTAATCATGCGTTCTAGGTGAGTTCAGTAAGATAAAAGAAACAATCTCACTACACGGCGATGTACGAGGAAAATCCAAATGGGAAAAATTTAGGACGGCCCTGGCCTAATAAATTCACTAGATATGGTTTTACAGTTACAAGACAAAAGACTTACTAGACTCGACTTGACTCCCTTCAAGCCCCGACGCTTCTTCTTGTAAATACCTCCATCTAGCAAATAACTCCAGAGTCCACTGGAATCTTGGAGTCCACCAATGGAGGCACAACCCACCGTCAACCACACATTGTACCTTTCACCATGTGAGAACACCACAGCGAAATAAATGTCTTCCTTTTGAGGGTAGTGAAGAAACCCAAACAATCTCCTTCAAATGATTGAGAATCAAATCGGTGCCAAACTATATCAAAACAAAGATATATATATATATATATATATATACTAAACAAATATTTTGGGTCTAAAACACTTGGTTTTGTTCTAAAGATTAAGTATTTTTTAACAAAAACCAAGGGAACTTTTTCTTGGAAGAATTTGTCTCTAAAAAACTCTCTAGAGATGGAAAAAGTTCTTAGGAAAAACTTGTTCGCGCACTTATTAAAATATGGAAAAACAAAGTGGGGAAGTGGGTGGTTAAAAAAGAAAACTGGCGAAAAACTGACGAAACTGAAATTTCATTTGAAATTTCGTTCGAACAACATTTCGAACGAAAATTCAAAAAAAAAAATCTAAAATCTCGTTTGGAATATCATTTAAAATCTTGTTTGAATGAGGTCGTTCGAACGACCTTTCTAATGAGATTTTAGGCCATTCTTCTAGATAATTTCGATACGAACTCGTGGCCGCCAGTTTCGTATTTTTCTATTTTTTTTATTTGATATGATTTTTCTATGGAAAGGTGTTCGAGAACAAAATATTTAGAATTATGAATTCAAAAAAAATTAATAAAAAAATACTAACACCCAAATTAAATTTCCAAGCTCCTATATATATATATATATATAAAATAATGCTCTTGTGCGGACCAGTTTGCATTTTAAGAATGAGGACCGAACATGTGTCACCTGACGGTGCATCTAAAAATTATCGCCTAAATTATAAACACACTCTCTCTTTTCTAGGCTCACCTCCTGGTGACTCATGTTCGGTCCGCACTGTTAAAATGCCGACTGGTCCGTACAAGAGAAGGACTGTATATATATATATATATATATATATATATATATATATATATATATTAATGCATTCATACCTTTAGGAGACATTGGAATACACATGTTGATGAAGTGAAACTTGGCACGAAAATCGCCAATGATGAAGCTTTTAAATTCTGGACCGCTATGTCTTCAACTCCTCAAACACGTCATAGGCTTGATAGGGAAAACTTCTATCCTATGACTCAAATAGTTTTGTCCGGAATTGAGCCAACACTACATAAAACTCAATTGAAAATTTGTGACCTTACAAATCTCCCCCTTTGGCTATTCCGGGACAAAACCCAACCAAAAATCCTAAAGGGTCGTCAAGCTCATCTGGACACAACATCCCGCCTCCCCAAAAAAAATAGTCGCGATGACTCCACCCAAGGATTAACCACTTTGCCGCTTTAAAGATACCGCTAAAAGAAATTTCCTGCACACTTAAGCAAACCATTAAACGCATAGGGAATATAAAAAATATAAAGTGCATAAGATTAAAATCTCGCCTCTTATCTAACAATAATCTTCCTAAAAAGATAACGCTCTTCCCCTAAGTTAGATCTCCCGAACTAAAGGTTTAGATACAATTGCTCCCCCTTTTTGTTCAGGAATAGAAAAAGGTTAAAGAATAAATAAATAACTTATTTCTCCCATAATTTAATGCAAATATCATTTCTCCCTCTTAAATCTACACATGTGATATGAATAAGGAAAACTAAGACAAAAATGCAATGGTCCATAAGGTGATAAGAACATTTAAGCATATGGGCAACAATGAAGTACAACTAGACAATATAAAGAGACATGAGTATCAACTATGATGCAAAAAAAAATAATACAAATTAAAATGTAATAAACGTAGAATAGAATATTAACCAAAATACACAATAATATCGATACCAATTATGACTTCAAAGCAAATATGGACTAGCTAGCATGGCAAAGACTCGAAAAAAAATATACCATATATATGTATACATAATGAATATTACTAACATACACGCACATATACATAGGTATAGACACAACAAATCACACAAAATACATTAAGCTTTTCACACTCGTATGACAAAAATGTATTCAAATACATGTGATAAACAGGAGTGTAGGAGTGTGAACTACAAACAATTAAATTTTGACCCAATCACTTAAAACATGTTCACGGAGTTCTCATTTGATTGCAAAACTTTATCACATTTAGATATAGCCTCACATGACAATATAAATTGAACTCAATGAACAAACATACACAATGCACACAAGCTTAGAATTTTGATGATTCTACAAACCAATAAAGTCATGATAATAAAAGCTTAACTGGGATACAAAGCCATTGTGCAAACCCGTTAATACATCCAACCAAACTCCTAATAATTTTTGTTTTTCTTTTCCTTTTGAACATATTAACTAATCTACTTTTGGCCTTGGCAAATAATATTTTGAATGCCACATTTTTAAGGCCTAATATTCAGTGGTGGCTTTTCACGCATTGTAATTTTTGATTTTCGCAGTCCGATTCCATTGATAAACAATTACAACACCGTATAAATATTTTTCTATTTTTTTACATCCAAGAAACGGTTAATATATGCAAAAATCCTCCAGAGTAATAGCCAAATGACTCCGGAGTCCATCAATGGAGGCACGACCCACCGTTAAACACACATGGTGCCTTTTACCATGTGAGAACACCGCAGCGAAACAAATGTCTTCCTTTTGAGGGTAGTGAAGAAACCCAAACAATCTCCTTCAAATGATTGGGAATAAAACAGGTACGAAACTGTCTCCAAACAAATATATATATGTAGAGAACTTGGATAGAAACTAAACAAATATTTTGGGTGTAAAACACTTGGTTTTGTTCTAAAGATTAAGCATTTTTTAACAAAAACTAAGGAAACTTTTTCTTGGTAGAATTAGTCTCTCAAAAACTCTCTAGAGATGGAAAAAGTTCTGAGGAAAAACTTGTTCTCTCACTTCTTAAAATATGGCAAAACAAAGTGAGGAAGTGGGTGGTTGAAAAACAAAACGGGCGAAAAACTGGCAAAACTAAAATTTCGTTTGAAGTTTCGTTCGAAAAACATTTCGAATGAGAATTCAGAAAAAAATCTAAAATATTGTTTGAAATCTCATTCGAACGAGGTCGTTCGAACGACCTTTCTAACGAGATTTTAGGCCATGATTCTAGATAATTTCAATACGAATGCGTGGCCGCCAGTTTCGTATTTTTCTGATTTTTTTTTGGGTTTGATATGATTTTTCTACGGAAAGGTGTCCAAGAACAAAATCTTTAGAATTATGAATCCAAAAAAATTAACAAACAAATACTAACACCCAAATTAAATTTTCAAGATCCTATATATATATTAATGCATTCATACCTTTAGGAGAGATTGGAATTCACGTGTTGATGACGTAAAACTTGGCATGGAAATCGCCAATGGTGAAGCTTTTAAATTCTGGGCTACTATGTCTTCAACTCCTCAAACACGTCATAGGTTTGATAGGGAAAACTTCAATCCTATGACTCAAATGGTTTTATCTGCAATTGAGATAACACTGCATGAGACTCAATTGAAAATTTGTGACCTTACAGATTTCGATAAACCGATGCATGAGCTGAGGCTCCTATGTCCCACCGACCCTCCTTTCCCCATAGTCTGAAGTGTTTGAGAAGCATAAATTGGTCTCATTGTGATATGGCCTAGTCCTCCCTACCTTTAGGAGGGGTTTTCTTCTTATTGGATTGTTATAAGACAATGGGTGATAAGTGTTAGATATCCCCAGAACCTTTAGAGGGTTGACCAACTGTATTTGTGTAGTTTTTCATCCTTGGGTTTGTTCTAAAATTGGTTTCACCTGCATTAGGCCTGTAATACACAAGGTAATAAAGATTGGATTGAACGATGCCATTTACACTATTTTTTTATGCATACCCTTGACCGTTGGACAATGCAATAGTAGATGTGGACAAATTACTACTTACTGTTGTCATTGTGCTAATATTTTGCATTAGGTTCCCAAGATCAAGAACAGGTGTTATGTTAATTTTTCGGCCCCTGGAGATGCTGTTACATTTATTTCATGATTGTGATCAACTGAGCTCAACTCATGAATAGTCTCAACTATTGTTTGTTGTGTAATGGCGATGTGTTGGCTGGTTGAGACAATTTCACTAGCATTCTCTATACCATCATCGCTTATTCTTGCCTTAGCCATTATAAATAATAATTTAGCACTTGTGTCCTACCGGTAATGAAAATAATATGTTTGTGTCACCGACTTGGTTTATGTATCTTAATTAATTGCGAGCGCGTCAAGAAAGGCTATGATCTTGCCTACCAATTGATTATTTTAGCATTGTGATAATCAGATGTTTCAATTAAGAAGACCTATGCTTCCCTTAGGTAAGACTTTATACTGTGACTGCTAAATAATTATAAATAACTAGAATTAAAAAAGAAAAGGTAATTTTCATGAACTGAAATTAAAGTAAAGCTTCGAAAGTACAGAACAATAAAAGAAACAACTACACTACGGAATGTAAAATAATATTACACTAAAGGGATAAAACAAACCAAATGTAAAGGTAAGGAGAATTTTAATAAAACATGAAGAGAGCTACAATCTACCTTACAAACTACTTCGAATGAAAGAAAAACTGCAAATAAATGAAAAGAAAAAGGAAAGGAGTTAAAAGGAGTAATTTTAGTTTTTATTTATTTATTTATTTATGAGTTCTCCTTTCTTTGTCCTCTAGTTGCTTATTTATAGATTTCTTACCATGAAATTGCCTTGTAACCATTTTTTGGTTACCCAATTAGATTTTCTCCCTTATGTACTTAAATGCCCCAATAACAATCACTCGGTTCTTAAACCCACGGCCAAGGCAATTTCACATGATTTACTTAAGACGATTTGGTCCTCTCATTGATTTCTAAAGTTCAATGAACGTCTATCTCCCAAGGTAGAATGACTTTATTTTGATAGAATCAAGATTTAAATGTATATAAGCTTCGACGAACCAAATTTTATGTTGTACTCTCTCAAAGATGAATTAACACACAAAGGGCCATAACAAGTTTGATAATATTAGACACTTAAAAAGTTCATTCTTTAAAATGAATGGTAAGTGGTTATGTTTATAAAATGTTAGGTATTGTTCCCGAACAGATACAACTTTTTGGAAGGGATATGGATTTTCTAAATGGACACAATCTTTTAATATGGATATAGCTCTTCACGACCACGTTAATCATCGAAATATACATTAAAAAAATTAAAATAAAATTTTCACTCAAATAAATTTAATAAATTGCATTAATAATTACAACAATTCCCCATAAAATTTTACGCACAGGGCCTGAATAAATAAATTGATAAGAATACGATAGACTACTAGAAAAAAGTATCTACATCGTGATAAGTATTATAGAGCTTTGAGCTTACCACAATTTGAATAAATCGAATATACTTGGGTAAGCAGTGGACGTAATGCCTTGAATCGTTATTCATTTATGTAAACAAGAAAATAGAAACCATACATTTACTTACATGTCATAGTTTGTGAAAATCTTAGCTCATCTATATTCAATTCAAATTGGCTTAATTACTTGGTTCCAAATGAAATACGTACACAAATAAAAAAATACAAATTTAATTATATCAATGAGAGTTATGTCCAATTTTATTTTCTACCCAATTTCATCATACAATTCAGTTTTATGTGATATGAAAAATATATATGCGTAATCACACAATACCAGTATTTAAAGTGGAGACCCTTGTGAGAAAATTGTTACACCCCAACCCAATCGAAGTCCACTAATGGTAATAATAATGTGTACATCAATTATAAAATCACAAACATGACGTATAAACATACCCGATACCAGCCACACAATTTTTATCTTTATGCTTTATTTTTCATCCTCTACTCGCACTAATCTAATTTGACTCTACCACATCTTCACATCAAATCAGTCACAATCCACAGTTCTCGGTATGAATTGATTTTAACGTTGGGTAAACCAACAACTAGGTAATTTTAATTCTTAACTCAAGCCTTCAGATGCACCAATATCTAGCCTTAGTCCACATGAATCCTCATGTTATGTTATTAAGATGATAAATAAAGGGATTTAATGAATGAAATTTTCTTAGAGTGAAGGATTTTATAAGATCTCTCAAACTCATAAGAAAACCCTTTTAAAAAGCTAGGGTTTTGTGTAAAACTGGGTTGTTTCTCAAAATTATTTTTTTTAACATTATTTATATGGAGATGCATCACATAGGGAACAAAAACACGACCTCAAATTTAATATTCTCATAGGAAGGAGAAACTTTGTACGAGGGAAAAATATTTGTACGAGTGATTATACGATAATTTCTTCTTATTTAATGAAATTCTCATATGAAGTTAAATTTTTATATGGTCCATCTCGTATGAAATTTACTCTATACGAGAACTTATTTTTCATAATTGAATTCTTATATAAAACAGTCTTTGTATGAGAGACATTTTGTATGAAGTCTACTTTGTACAAGAATTATAAAAATGCTCGTATAAACCCCCAACTAAACTATCGTATGAACGAGCCTCGTACGAACGATAGTCAGATTCAAAATTCTATTTAAAAAAATAGGTTTGAAGTGAGCAACCCAAAAAAATTTAAAATTCATTTTCAATAATAGTTTTCATACCAATCCTTTATTCATAACAACATAAAAAAATCATACAACCCATTATACTTACCAAACCTTGTGTATCAATTATGTTATCCGATTTGGTAAGGAAAGGTTCATCCTAATACAAGTCGATTCTTATATACAATTCTTAAACACATAACACACGACTTACCTTGACATATGTTTCGTCAGGAATAAAGCCAACTGGAAGGATGCCCTTACAAATATCCCCCTTTGGCTATTTTCAAAAAACCAAAAGAAGGATAAAATTAAAAAAATCCAAAAATAGATCAAAGATACCTATATGTTATATTTACCTGACCCAAGTCCCACATTACTAACTCAATATGATGTATGGATTCGAGATCCATATGCAACGGGTAATCACAAGGTCTTATGTATTGCATACTTGAGCACACCCTATGATTTACAAAAATATATGATCGAATACAAATATAAGGAGTATAAAAATGACAAATATAAATATCCATGTTCTAAACTCATCTCACAGAACTCACCCTAAATAAAAATATTCTCCCATTTTATGTCCCAAATGAGCAAAGGAAAGAATCTGGCAATGCATTACTATAAATTAACTAACGATAACAACAAAAAGTTAATAATCAACACACATTCCAGAACAAAGCTAAATCAAATGCAAAAAAACATAAATACATATAAAAAAATATGTGTAATATAATCAAGGGTAATTCATATCTCAAAATAACCTACAACATAAAATTAAAAGAACAAGTGGTTCACACATGTGAGTTGACATCAAATTCAAGAATCCCCCTAAAAGGAAAGGAAATAAACTCGAAACTCCAAAAAATAGATAAACCACACTAATGTTTTTGTATGAATCCCTATATGGAACCTATAGTTGTAAACATTTAAAAGTCAACCATATTATTCAAAGTTAAGATCATAAATTTTCATGACGATAAAGACCTATAACTAATATGTTTTAACAATTCAATACGGCCAAAATAAAGTTACATACGCAGATGAAAATGTGCGAACCCATTATTTTTTACTTATATCTCCCTCAAATTGTGCCTTTTAAATTTTAAATTTTCTCTCTTGAGAGAATGCAATATTTGATCATAGTTTCTCACTAGCACATATGAATTAAAGTTTCTTACCAATAGTAGTTTTTACCCCACGTTCCGTAGCTATTTTCATTGATTTCCTAATGAATTTTATAAATATGATGACAAATAATGGTTGTTAAACAAACATATAAAAAGTCTAATAAAGAAGAGATTAGATCGATTGAGTGAAAACAATTGTAATGAAAACTTTTTTGATTTAAATAGAAGTTACATCTTATTTGTGTATTTATATGATATGGTAAAGACCACTACATAGTCAACATAACTTATTGTTGCAAAACTATTGAAGAAGAATTAAGAAAAACATATATAGATTTGCAATTGCTTCTGAAAATTCTAATCTAAGAATAAGAAAAAAGATAGGAAGATCTACTCTTAAACTTTTAAATCATCTCATTACTATATATCAATAAAAATCACAAAGATCAAAATTATTTTTATATTTTCTCACAAACAATTCAAAATATAAATATTTTTGTTTTTTCTCAAATAACTCAAAGTAAATAAAATATTTTTGAATTTTTAATTTAAAAATAAAAAATAAAAGACCCCCAAATGAACCAAAATATACCACTTATAGTATATAAGTAGGTAGGATGAAACTAATATGTAATAATGGAAAAAAAGATCCTAACCCAAAAAAAATGTGAAATAGTATATAAGTAGGTAGGGTGAAACTAATATGTAATAATGGAAAAATAGATCCTAACCCCAAAAAAATGTGAAATGGATCACGTAGCTTTGGGTTGAGTCGCAAGACCTTCTGCCTTGACATCTTTCATAAAACTCTCAAGAGTCTTGGTCATATTTCTTCTAGTTTTCCTCTTACATTGACCATTTTGATATGAAGTAGTAATTCTTCAAAGATCGCCCATAAGACGTTTTAATAGGTATTCTACACACTTGTGAACATTTTCAATATTTCCAAAAAAGTGGATAAGGAGACCTACCAATATTCCTCTCAAGACATAAACGAAAATCCCTAAGGATCCGTTACTATGACAATGGGTGAAAATGTACAATTGTAAGTTATTCACCTGGTTTACCTTGGAAACATTCTTGGGTAGGGGATGAGTTGGTGTATTACTTGATCATTGGACAAAGATGGTCTTAACATTTGGATTTCACTAATTGAATGGCCATAGCCAAGTTTGACCTTGTCCTTGGATAAGTGGGGTAGTGATAGGATCATCTTATTTAAATTCACAACCTTTAATTATGGAATCTCATCAACCAAATTAAAGAGTTCACGATATCGGAGAGTTTAGCATAAAACTCATGAAAAGTCTTATTGTCTTGTATCGACAATATCTTAACTTGTTGGAGATTTAATGCCCATAAGGTATCGGTACCAAAACGGGTGACTTAGGTTTATACCACATCTACTTTGATGTTTCACACGCCATAGTTTGATGTAACGCCTTCGATGTGACAACTAAAAATCTCATTAATAGCCTGCGAGTTAATGTTGACATTTTTATCGCACCTAGCGATTAGTTTAGTAAGCATTATAGCACCCTCCTTATCTTTGGGTAGAGACTATCCAATCTCCACCGTAAACCACATACACTC
Organism: Sambucus nigra; assembly: GCA_949130495.1. Lineage (NCBI taxonomy): Eukaryota > Viridiplantae > Streptophyta > Magnoliopsida > Dipsacales > Adoxaceae > Sambucus > Sambucus nigra. The sequence continues at coordinate 693,023,676 of OX422207.1, forward strand.
ATCAAGGAGCTTTATGAAAAATATCATATGAGCCATTTAATGTGCATAGTTACTAGCATCAAGTATCGGTGGATGTGTTATATAATTATCCTCCATAGAAAAATATGAGGGATTCATATTTATCATTTAGAACACCCACTTTGATATTAGTTTGAAATGCCTAGGTCGTCTATGTTCAAGTAATTAATGTGAATTAGTTACTTAGTTCCAAATTCGATACCCGTACAAAACCTAAACTTCGGTTTAATTGAGTTAACAAGAATTAAATCCAATTTTAATAATTACCCAACTTCATTATACGATTAAATATTATGTGATATGAAAAATATAAGTACTAAAAATAAGAAATGACACAAAACTAGTAAACTTTTATGGGAAAACCATTGGGCCCAAACCAATCAAAGTCCACTAATGCTAATAATTATGGGTATAAGAATTATAAAAGCACATACACGACTTACATACATATGCGATACCAACCACGAATCTTATATCTTTGGGTGTTATCTTTCAAACTTTTCCTGCTCTAGATTTGATTTCTATTTACCACAACTTTGCAAAAAAGTCGGCCACAACCCTAAGTTTCGGTATCCATGAATTTTAACGTTAGCGACACCACTAATCAGGTAGTCTTGAATCATAAATAGAGCTTTTAAACACAACAATATTTGGCCTCAGCCCACACTATAAAAATTATTAATAAAGGGATTATATGAATCAAGTTTTCTTAAAGTTAAGGATTTGACACGCACTCACAAATTCACAAGAAAACTCTCAAAACAAAAATAGGATTTTGTGTAAATCTACACTGCCATTTAAATTGGTATTTTTCGACCTTATTTATATGAAGAATCATAAAATATAGCATAAAAACATGATCTCAAATTTTGAGCTTCTTGTACGAACGAGAAATTTCTCTTATAATCGAGAAACTTCATACGAAGGTCAAAATCTTTATATGAGGGATTACGTGAGAATTTATTTTTATTTATTTCAATTCTCATATGGAATCAACTTTGTACGAAAGCGATACCGTATGAAGTTCACTTTGTATGAAATATTTTATACATAATGTTCCCATATAAAACCTAATTTGTACAATAATTGAAATCTCCTATGAATGTGCTTTGTTTAAAGCTCCCGTACGAAAGGTAATTTGATAAAAATCCATATTCATAAAAATAAGTTTAAAATGCACAGACAGAACATGCAAACTTTAAAAATCTTTTTCAACAATAGTTTTCTTATCAATACTTTATTTCTAAGAAAATAAAAAATATATAAACCATTTATATTTACCAAACCTTGTGCATTAATCCTTTTGCAAGTTGAGTTACATATTTAGTTCGTTAATTCAGACACATGATTTGCTTCTATATTTTGTCTACCCGAAATGATGTCCTTAAAATACTCAAATTTGTGTTTATTTTTGCCTTAAACACATCCTGGTTATGCTAGTCTTGTATATAAGTCGTACTTCAAAACCCTTATATAAGCAAACCTTTGTCACTCATATAGGTTTATTTATGAAGATTATCCTACAAAATAATCTTCATAAGAATCATATAAGAAGTGTTTGGTTTACCGTTTAGAAGAAATTATATAAGAAGGTGTTAATTGATTGACTAAAAATGCATCATATAACAATTAATAGACCTCGTATATTATGTTTGAGTCAAGGTTCTTAGATGCATAATGTTATGTCACTGATTATAAGTGGGAGATTCTTAGGTTGTATATTTAAAGTCATGGTTCATTAATGAATTTTTAATATTTCCAATTAAATCAGAATCTTCATAAGATGTTTGTATATGTATGTGTGATATGGTTTAATATTTTTGTATATGTATCTTTTTATTGTACATTTGAGAGGATTTGTGTGTAAAGTTCCACTTACATAGAGAAAATCAAATCAGTAGTTCTTCTACAATAAAATTTAAGTTATTTACACTCCTCCTTCCATAATCTTACGATTGGAATTAACATATTTAATTAATAACTTCTAAGAACTTTGTGAATTAAACACCATGTGAATCATTAAAAAGTTAAAATTTATTTTATGAAGACAAGAATAAGGTTTTTTTATATTAACTCTGGTAAACAAATTCGTCTATTATGTTTTACACGAAAAATTGCAATATAATATACGTAGGGGATTAAAATTCACAATAATATGTATTGCTGAAAATGTCCTTATATGCACATAATAAAAATAAATAAACATAGTATATATGTGGTTCATTAAGTAATCCTTTCATACGTCCACATGAGAAAAGGGTAAAGATGGTTTAAAAGAAAAATACAAATTGGGTGTTATAATGCTAGCTAAGAGCCAATATATTAGGGTCACAAGTGAGTATTCAACATCCTCCTTGTAAGAGTAAGATTTTATAATTACTCATAAGTTAGGGATTTTGGTGTATCCCATTACAAATTTTTTCTACAAATCGAAGACTACATCCACATTTGCCTCCACTATCTTTAAAGACTTGTTAGTGATCGAGAAACGTATCCTTGATTCAATCCATTGAAGTCGTCACGAACATTTTATGGAGGTATATGAACTTGTAGTTTTAATTTTACTCGTCAAATATATTATAGGATATTCTTTTAATCAACTTATTTTTTATAAAACGATTTTTGAAAAGAAATTTTTATTTTTTTATTCGTTGGAAAGAGATTTTAATCTCGTTAGAATGAGATCCTGATCTCATTCGAACGGGATCAAATATCATTGGAACGAAATGCTTAATTTGTTTGAACCATTTTCTAACGAACATTTAATGAGATGGTCTCTGCTTGGTAGAAAAAACTATCATTGAAATTTGTTGGAAGGTCGATCGAACGAAATATGCATCTCGTTCGAATGAGACTTCACCTCATTAGAACGAAATCATGTTTTCTTTTCGATGAGAGTCTATTTTCGTTCGAATGGTTTCGCTGCCCTGAAAAATGTGTTTTCTTATCAAAGGTATTCTTTTGGTCAGTATTACATAACTCTTTTGGAAAAAATTATCTGTTATCTTTGCACCAAAACTTTTCATCTTTGTATTTGATAAAAACACTTTTCTTTTACAAATCATACATCCCTTATATTATTTATTGAGTTTTGTCCAACCCAAGTTTCCATACGTTACATTAAACCTTTGTAGATTTTCACTCTAATACTGATTTGTGGAGCCGTGGCTCTACTATTGAAGAAGAAAGGATCTTGAATCCTGAGGCTGATCGGTGGATACCAGGGGAAGAGTTGCTTCTTGTGGATGGTATTGGACTATGCCGCATCTGTTGGAGTCTTGAAGATCCCCACATTATACTTATTGGAGCTTTGAGTAGTCTATAAGTCATTGAGTCTGTTAAACTCTCTACAGTGCTAAAATATAGGATTTTCTCAAAAGGATTTTTTTTCTTGCTTCTTCTGTGCTTAGTTTAATTGTGTGATTTGGATATTTAATTTAGACATGAATTTGCATACACACCTAATTATTAATCAAGATAAATTTTGGATTAAAAATTGAACCTTTTGTGGACATAACCTAATATACGGACTATCCATAAGACCTTGGTTTCTCAAATGTGTATCAGAGTAGGTTGCACTAAGTTTTTTTTATGATCTTTTAAAATTTAGGCCTCTGTGGATAATTTGTATAATAGGATACCTATTTTTTATGGGTCTAATTATGATTATTGGAAAGATCGAATGAGGTCGTCTTTAAAAGAGATTGACGAGCGTGTCTAGATTATTTGTGAAAGAGGGTGGACAACCCCCACTATGACCAATGACGATGTCATAGGTCCTAAACATGTCACATCTTGGACGAAGGATGAACTAATATGGAGTAATTCCAACTATCAAGACATAAGTGCCACTTCTGGAGCTCTCACCCTTAACAAATTGCGCTGCATCACGATGTGCACCACGTCTAAGGAAGTATAGGATACCTTCTAGCTCACTCACCAGGGAAACAACACTGTAAAAGCTTATAAGTTGCAAAATTCGACCACCTAATTTGATACCATTACTATACTAGAGTCTGAGTCATTTGATGAATTTTATGCACGATTGTCTAATATAGTTAACTCTATTTTTAATATGGATGAGAAACTTCCTGAGACGTGCGTTGTGAAAAAGATTTTGAGATCCCTTTTGTACCGATTTATTCCTAAGGTCACTGTTCTTAACTCATTAAGAATTTTAGATACACTTAGGTTAGAAGAAATCATAAAAGACCTTCAAACTTATGAGATCGATATGTTTCCCAAAATTGTTAAACTAAAGGAAAGGGAATTACATTAAAATTTTAATCTAAAAAGAAAGAGGGGGTTTCTTCTGACTCCGAGCATGATTTTGATATCAATGATCTTTCCTTTTTTGCAAAAAAATTCTCAAACTAAGAAAAGAAAATACTTCCAAAGAAAAGAAAAGTTTTGAGCCAGATAAAAAATCTAATCAGGGCAAGAAAAGTTTTGAAAAAATAAGAGGAGAGTACCCTAAGAAAGATAAGTGGAGATTTTATGATTGAGAAAGTAAGGGTTACAAAGCTCAAGTGTGTGATACGAGATTAAAGAGACAAGCCAAAGGAAAAGCCACCTTCAATGCCACGCTTAATGGTAACGATGTCGACTCAATGGATTTTGAGGATGAATCAACGCATGAACGTAACTTCACCGCATTCATGGCTAGTCATAGTGGTACTTCGAGTACGTCTCAAGCTGATGAGGACGGTTCTAATCATGATGACCTCGACATTGAGTTTATTTCTTTCAGAGTAAGTGAGGGAGTTGAAGTTTTGAGCGAGGGAGAGTGTGACTTGTGATGTGCTTGCGCTGAACTTTACTTAGAGTCTTTTAAAATGAAAAAGAAAAATAAAAGTTTGGCGCTTAGGGTATTAGCTTTAAAGAAGGATTTGAGAGGGCCGAGAGAGAGCGAGTCCTCAATGGGAGTGTATTTGGGAGAGAGAGTATTTTTGGTTGAGATGAAAATAGTGACTTGACCAACAAAGTGGCTTGTCTTACGAGAGATCTTTAAGACTCATTATAAATTTGTGAAAAACTTGAAGCCCTTGTATCTCAACTCGAGAAAGATGATCTCGAATGTGGTTGGGAAGTCAGGGTCACTATAGAGGATATATCAAAGAATGTTGGAAAGATATTCATCGGTCCCGCTTTAGGTAGAGGTAAGGAATAGGTTAAAACGGTGCATCCACTTCCCATGCGGTACCGGAACCGATTGTTAAATTTATAGTAGATCCTTATAGGCCTCGACCTAAACCACAAAAGAAAGTTCAACCAAAGTGAGAAAATTAAGGTAGATCTAAAAAATTCTATGTTTTCACCTATTGCAAAAGGAGAGGTCACCTTTGAGAATTTTGCTACAAGTTAGGGAGAACTAAACGTACACATACTCCTATGCATCGCTATCACGACTATGCTAGTCTTAGAGAGCAAATTGAGTTCCTAGTCAAGACTTTTCACAGCTTAATGGAAGAATATAAAAGGACGTTTATGACTTTTGAAAATGCTTCAAATGCTACTACTAGAGCCAAGAATGATAAGAGCAAACAAATAGTTACCTCCTCTTAGGTACCTAAGTAAGACGATAAAGCGCTAGTTGTTCACATTGCTCTTAAGGTTCAGAATACTTCCCAATGGTATTTTAATAGTGCGTGTTCAAGGCACATGATTGGTGAGAAGTCGTAATTTACCAACCTTGTGGATCATAAGGAAGGAAAAGTCACCTTTGGATATGGGACTAGGTCTAGTATTTAAGGACGTGATTGCGTTGAAATACCCAGAGTTCCTAAACTAGATAATGTGTTGTATGTTGAAGAGTTAAAAGCGAATTTGATTAGCATAAGCTAACTTTGCGATAAAGTTTGATCGGTCTGAGTGTAACATATATGATCAATCCGATGAACTATTACTTCAAGGAGTGAGGACCGACGATAATTGATATGGGATTATTCATAAATCCTTCTTTGTGTGCAATATTTTAACAATTTCCTCTATAAACCTTTGGCATCAATGAATGGGTCATGTGAACTTTAGAGACATTGTTATTAGTAAAGAATGACCTAGTTCGTGGCTTACCATCACTCGGGAAATAAACTTCCTCTATTTGTGGTATTTATCAACAAGGAAAAAAATTCGAAGTCCCCATCAGAAGTTGAATACCATTACGACTTCTTGTGTGTTGGAGTTGACACATACGGATCTTATGGGTATTAATCATACGGAGAGCTTAGGTGGTAAGTGATGTATTCTTATGATGGTCGGTGACTTTTTGAGATACTATATTGTGGGGTTTTTAGATAAAAGTCTGATGCGATTGAGTTGCTAATAACCAAGTGCTATGTCCTCTAGAACCAACACAATGTCACTATTATTCATATTCGTAGTGACAACGACACTGAATTTAAAGAAGACATAGTGGATAGCTATTATGATGGAGTGGGCATCAAATATGAGTTTTCGACCGCTCGTAACCCTCAACAAAATAGGATAGTTAAGAGGAAGAACCGAATGATATAAGAGATGGTTAGATCCATGCTTTTAGGAGAAACATGCCTAGATGTTTTTGGACAGAGGCGGTTAACAATGCATTCCATATGGTGAATTGTTTATATATTCATCCACACACGTTACACACGCCATATGAGCCGTGGATAGGTAAGAAGCCCAACTTATCATATTTTCATTTTTTTGGGAGTACTTGCTACATCTTGAGAGATAAAGCACTTAGGAATGTTCGAATCCTAGAGCAATGAGGGTATATTTTTAGGTTATTCATCGTCGAGTTGGGTTTAGAGAGTATTTATCCTTTCAATATCTAACGTAATGAAGTTAATAAATGTCACGATTATAGATGACGAGTCATCGACATCTATTGACCCTCATCCCGAGTGTAAGGATGACGCACCCTTGACGATGATCCCATTGTTCTAGGAACTACCCCGGTGGAGCCCCCACTTGATTTAAAAGATCCACCCTCTTGGATTTGAAAGAGTCATGATCCCTATGCTATACTTGGTGATCACACACTAGGTGTCAAGACTCGCACTCAACTTGAGAATGTGGTTAGCTACTTTTGTTACACCTCCTTAGTCGAGCCCAAGAACGTGAAAAAATCACTGAAGGATGAGCATTGGATATTCGCTATACAAGAAGAGTTGCTTTATGAAAGAATGATGTTTGGGAATTAGTCCCCCGACCTAGCGAGACAAATTTGATTGGTGCCGAGTGGATTTACAACAATAGTATGGATGAGAATGGTACCATAGTACATAATTATTAGGACATTTTTTCCATAGTCCTGAGTTTATATTAAGTATATTGTATAACGTTACAACCATCAAAGGAAGTTCATGTTCATACGTTCAAGAAGGCGGATCTGAATATCAAATGACTTCAACAACAGTCCTCTATGAGATTGATTTTGGTAAGGAATGCATTTAAGTTTTGAAAACGTTTTATGATAGTATTGGTATATTTTTCTCAACTATTTTTTAATCAAAATGAGGCATTTTTCTAAGTAAAAATATTTTTTGGAAGACCTATATGCGAGCATTAAAATATATTACTTTTTTCTTTGATCGTTCAAACGGCAAAGCAATGTCGTTCAAACAATATGCTAATGTTGTTCAAACGACCTCATCTAACGAAATAACATGTTGTTTCTTAGGTCACGAGAAGGGTCATTCCTTGTTTGCTTCAAACTATCATGTACTGTTTTTCATTTTCATAGGTCATTTTTAGGGTCGTTCAAACGACATTTAATGTCATTCCAACGACATTAAGTAGTCATTCTAACGACGTCCATCCCCTCAAGTATTTTATTTGCCTATAAACACCTATTTCATGAGATTTTTCATTCAAGACTTTTACTGCACGCAAACTGCATATCTGCAAACTTCTAGTCTTCACTTTTTAGGTCAAACTTAAGTTTTTGATTCACATGAAACACCCCATATACTTTTGTGAATCGTTTTGGAACCCAAAACACTTCTTTGTTGAAGTATCTCTTGTAGAGAAGGATTCTCTACTGATGGATTGGTAGTTCTTGCGGGAGCTATTGCTGATGACTGTGGTCATTGGGGATACTCTAGGGTATTTACTACTAAGGAGGATCTACGGTACTTGAGGTTTTTGAGGGAATCTTCGCTGGTTCTAGGCTGCGGAGTTTGTGGATTTTCTGCGAGAAATTTATTCCAGATTTCTCTATGTAATTGTAAGTTACGATTTACATTTAATAGTGAAAATAAAGGTTTTGCCCTTTCGGGGGATTTTTCCTGAATTTGATTGTCCCTTGATTTGTGATAGCATGCTTGATTTATTCTCATATGTGCATGATTCAGGTTTAATTAAATTGGATTGAAGGTTGACTCTAATTAAATAAGATTTAATATTGAAAATTTACGAATCCCATAAATAATTGATATCACGCATTCTCAAATTGGTATCAGAGCAGGTAGCTCAAAGTTATTAAGTGATCCTATTTTTTTCAAAAACTTTTTTCGCCTGTTACATTTGACTTCTCACATCATCAAATTGGTATCAGAGCCGATTGCTCAAAATCATCGAGTTAAAAAATAACAATTTTTTCGATGGAAAACTTATGTAATCGAATGCCCGCCTTTGATGGCACGAATTATGCCTATTGGAAAGCCCGCATGAGATCTTGTTTAAAGACTATTGGTGAACGTGTCTGGTTAATATGTGAAAGAGTATGGACTCCTCCCATTATCACCGCAAATAATCTCACTAATCCCAAACCTGTGTCCGGCTGGACGGAGGATGATTATAAATTGAGTACCTTTAACTCTTGTGGCCTTAGTGATGTTTCTGGAGTTCTGTCGTATCATGACATGCACCATATCTAAAGAGGCATGGGATATCCTCCTCTTGACACATGAGGGTACCAACGCAGTTAAGGCTTCGAAATTACAAAATTTGACCACCCAGTTTGAGATCCATCTTAGAGTCCAATTATTTTGACGAGTTCTATGCCAGGTTGTCGGACATAGTTAACACGAGTTTTGATTTGGGTGAGAAAATTGAAGAGTCAAGAGTTGTTAAAAATATTTTGAGGTCACTCCCTAAACGTTTTATTCCGAAGGTCACTGTTTTGAACTCACTTCAAACTTAAGAGATCGACATGTTTCTGTATCACCCCGTATTTTTAATAATTAATTTAAATAATTAATTGGAATATTCGAGAAAAATAAAATTTTGAATTTTAAAATTCTTATTGGTGAAATATGTTGGTTATGATTTTAGAAGAATAAACTTTCTAGCGGAATTGAAATTGGAATTAAAACGGATTTTTAATTGATTTTTAAAGTTTACCTCTTATAAATTTTTTAAGCGAAACTGTCAAAATAACTGGGAGATCCATCGATCGACGCCAGGGGTCGATCGATCGACGCCAGCAGATTTCGTGCGTTGCAATTCTTTTTGACGAGTTTTGTTATATTAAAACTCTTTAACTCTTTTATATAAATGATATTTTGGGGATAAGTTTTTAAAACTTATATTTTGCCAACCCTTGAGCAGCAGACTCTTTCTTTGTTTATCATCTTCTACCTCAAAATCCTAGCCACCATTAAAATTACTTTTCAGGCTTATCTTTGAAGACCAAGACTAATCTGTCCCAAGTTGATTCAAGAAGGGTTTTGATCCGTTTTTCGAGAGGAACTCATATATCTAATCATATTTTTGTCAAACTAATCACAGGCATGTTTACCCTATTTTTTTTCTTTAGTGTTATGTGTCTTGATTGTAACCTCCATTAAACTTATGTTTTCTAAAATAAGATATGAATATAATTATTAAAGGGATAAATTTCGGGACTGTTTTGCATGAAATATTAATGTTACTTAATACTTATAACTTTGTTGTTCTTTGGGTTGTGTTGGCGTAGTCGGTTGTATTATGATCATGTGCATGTAGAGAAGCCCTTAGAAAGTAAATTTTGATATTTCATTTAAGAACCCTAGATAAAATTAATTACTTATGTTGGAAAATGATAACTATGATATGGCTCGCATGTAGGTACTATTATGAAAATCACAATATTTATGTGTCCTTGATTTCCACTCTTTAGATTAAAATTATTTAATTGGGAATTTAGTGTTGTTATGAATGTTGCCATAAATTGTTAATTGTGCCATTTTATGGAAGTATCATAATTTTTGATATCTCGGGGACGTTGGGTATTGTAGGTAATTGGTTTTCACCCCTTATTATTGTACACTTGTTAGGTATGGGACTAGTAAGTGGGCCTTAGTTGCGATTTATGCTAATTAGGTATGGGACTAGTTAGTGTGAATCTATGTGGATTATATAATTTGGGGTGGGGGCTCATTTTCTATGTTATGCCATTATTACGGTAGCCTAGGATTGATATCTAGGTGGAGTGAAATTTTGATAATCATCCTATACTTAGGATAGGATGGAATTTTGTTTTGGGAACCCTTAGTTCGGACTAAGGGGTATCTTGAGGATTTTCACATCGCTTTTAAAGGTGGGGGAAATTAATTTGATTAATGGGTATAAGAAATTTTGAAATTTATACCGCAGGACTAAAACGGGTATTAAAATTTAATGGCGATATAATGTGTCTAGGGCCGACAGTTTAAACAGGTTAGAGGACGATTTATGTCATGTCGTGTGTGGAACCTTGTCATATCGCGAGGATCGCAGGATAAAAACGGATCAGACGGCGGACTTGACAAAGGGATGTGTGTGTGGAACCTTGTCATATCGCGAGGATCGCAGGATAAAAACAGATCAGACGATGGACTTGACAAGGGGATGCGTATCTTGGTAAATTATCTTCACAGTTAAATTAATTAAATTTAACATTGTTGGGAAGGTGGGTTAATTAAAATCATATTGGTGTGGCACTTTTTAAAGAAACCTTGCGGGTAGTTAAAAATTTATGTTTGGTGATTAATAACCTTCGTAATTAAAAGATTTTATTGTTATGGTCGATATATATAGCACTATTGTCTTGGTTCAGGGACCCTAATTGATAAGAGTATCCGGTATTCATACTCAGGGCTTTGGCTCTTACACGTGCGTTGACTAATCTTTTTCAGGATTTATTTGGGAGATGCTGCATAGGATTCATTGGGGATCTTTTGGAGGTGCAGTTGGATTTATTTTATTACTTTAGTAGTTATATTTCTCTTTCCATTCCGTCGTATTATTTATGAGACTACATTTGAGTTTTATTGGGCCTTTCGGTTCCAAAGTTGTTTGAAGATTTCAGTTGGAATTTATTTATTTAATATTTGAGATACTTGGAGAGTTTATGCGATGGGTTTTTATATTGCACTTTGATGATCTATCAGTTGGGTGTCATTCATATTTGGTTTGATTAAAATAATTTATCTTATGTATTGAAATTTTATGTCTCATAATTGTCACATGCTAAGGATGATATTTAATTTACTCGCACCCGGCTTTGTTTTGGTGGCGACCGACGCCAAAATTTAGCGGGGTGTGACAGTTTCTTAACACTGTTAAGCCTAAGGATAGAGGGATTGCACTTAGGGCTCAATATAGAAAGAGTGAATATGTGTCTAAGAAGAGAGAGAATAATAAGAAAGAGAGAGTTTGTTAGTCTGAGTCTGAGGGAGAGTTTGAATTTGATGATGTGGCCTTGTTTGCAAAAAAATTTAAATAGTTTCTCAAATTTTCCAAAGAAAATTCTTCCAATAAAAAAGATTTTTGAGAAAAATAAAAGGAAAGAGGAGGCCAATGAGAGTGGTGAGAAAGAGTATGAGGCGAGATGTTTTGAGTGCGAGGCAAAAGGGCACAAAGCGTTTAAATATCCCACTATGCTAAAGAGAAAGGGAAAGAAAATTGCTATGCCAACCACTATTAGTGATAGTGACATCGAGGTGATTGATTCGGGGGGATGAATCATCATATGGTATGTGTGTTACCTTTATGGATAGTCATGTGAGCACACCTAGTTTGTCCCACGATGATGAGAACACTTATATACATGAGAGCCCATATGATGATTTGAGTATTTCGAGGGAGAGTGAGGGTGAAATTGGAAGTGAGGGTGAAGGCGATCTTCAAAAGGCGTTTGGAGATTTGTACACCGAGACTTTAAAGACGAATATGTTGAATGAAGAGTTAGGTATTAAGGTGTTAGTTTTGTAGAGAGAGATGAAAGTTCTGAGGGAGTATGAGGTATCGATGAGTCAACTCGATAGGGTGAAAGTTTCTTTATATGAGCAATTGATCGTCTTAGGTCAGGAAAAGAGTGAACTTAAAGTCTGTGTATCCCACCTCGAGAGAGATCTTGAAGGTGCTCAAGAAGTCAAGGTCACTATAAAGGACACATCTGAGAACGTTAGAAAGATGCTCCTCGATCCCGCTTTGGGTAATGTTGAGAGACTAGGAATAGGTTATGACGGTGCATCTACTTATATCCCGAGCCGATTTCCGAGTTTGTAATAGATACATATGGCTCTTGACTTAACCCACCTAGACGTCCGTTTACTCATAGGAGAGCGCATCTTAGACATTTTGAGAGATGTGTTCCTAGACCTATTTATGTTTTCTCCCATTTTAAGAAGAGAGGACACCTTAATGAATTTTTCTTTAAGTTGGGTAGTGTGTCTCATAGGTTTTTACCTCGTTATGCTACTACACGTGTTTCCATACGCACATCCACACATGACACTTTGCATGCTCGTGCACATCACATGAGAGATTTTGAGCACTTAAGAGACCAAGTTGATTAAGTAGCCAAGATGTAACAACCCACCCTTTTGGAGACAATTAAATTCCATAATTAAATATAAACTGGCAATTTGGGGAATTTCCTAAAATAGTAATTTTTGAGATTTTCGAGGATTAAATAATTTTCGAAGGATGTTGTGATTATTTTTGGGACTATATAGGTCGAAATATTTTAATTATATGTCGTCATTGAGTAAAGCGACAAAAGGGTAAGGTTTTGATTGGAAAAACCGCATTTATTTATTTTGGATTGGAATAGTGATTTGCGGTCAAGTACCTCGGATGGGAATTTCGACTGCGCCGTGAGTCTCGGAATGTCCGAGATAGTCGAAAAAGAGTGTCCGATTGTCAAAAATGAGTTTCAGATAATTTTAGAGGTAAAAGTAACTCGTAATTGGGTAAACGAGTCATTTTTGGGTTTTAAGGGGTATAACCCTTTTTCTTCTTATATAAATAGGGGGATAGGGAGAAAAGAAGAAAGAAAGAAAGAAAAGAGAGAGAAGAGAGAGAGGAAGGAGAAAGAGGAGGAGAAAATGGAGATTCGGGCCAAACTCCGCCGGATTCGACTCGAGGTCGTCGGATTTTATCCACGAGGCAAGTGTTTACTTGTTTTATTTATCTTTTTGCATAAATATCTCATACCGTAGTTTGGTATAAACAAACCCTAAAGGTTTTGGGGTGGGTTATCGTGGATAAAATGGATTTTTGGGAGTTAAAACAATTAAACCCCAATAACTTAGGTTTTAACCTAAATTAATTGGTGGTTTTGGGTTCTAGGATGTTTAGAACCCTTAATATATGTGTATTTGTAATGGGTTGAGGTTGTAGGACGTTGGGTGAGGCAAAAAAAGCTTGGGAGAAGCTTTACTGGCCGAAATCATCTCGTAGAAGACGATGAATAGTAACCCGTGACTTTAGGGGGCCATTTTGGCCAGGAAAAGAAATGATTTAGTTCTCGGCGAAAACACAAAAGTTGTGGATCTTTTCGATATGGTCACGTGGGCTCTGACCGCGTATTTTTTTGATTTTTCTACAATTTGATATGATTTTTACAAGATGGAAGCTCCGAGTTGAAATCATCAACTCGGAAATCAAATCGGGAATTGGAAAAATTACGGCTAGAATTAATCGTGTAGATGTGTGCGATTATTTTTGGTGTAGTTTAGAAACCCCGTTAATGAATTTGGGTTGTTGGATCAAGGAATTGAGGAAATTTAATTTGGGAGACCTGGTGTGATCGGCCGACCGCGCCCCTAAGGCCGGTCGACCGCGTCAAGGAGAAAGGGCCTACTATTTTGTTTCGTAGGCTTATTTGCAACCCGCGGTCGATCGGGGGTCTAGAATCGGTCGATCGGTGCCCTGTTTTCAGCCCAAGATTTTGGAGATTATTATTACTTCTCCTCTTTGAGTTTAAAGTTTAAGGGCCTTCCAAATTAGAGTATTATGGAGGGTTATGTCCTAAAGGACTTGATGAATTGGGAATATATATATATATATATATATATTCACTTAGAGTGAATTAGTATAATTGGAGATATCTAATAAATCCTTATATGGGATTAAGGTAGATATTACTTATTAAAGTAAGAAAATACTTTGGATTTAGTATCATGCTTATATGAATGCATGATTTTGATTCCTTCAGGGAATCTTTGGGATTATTGGTCATCGCTAGATGCTATAGGCCATTATGGCCGTTTATATATTCTAGGAGGAATATATGGTATATGTATATACTATGTGATTAAAGTATATATATATGATATGATGTAAATGATTTTGAAAATATAAAAATGAATATTTTCAAAATGGAAAGATAAATGATTTTCATAATTGATAAATTATGGTTACACACCTCCCTAAATCGCTATCACAAGGGAAGTTGCGCGCGTTATGGTGAAGCCCCCTGGCTATTGAGCAGGGTGGATATAGTCCCTAGGCCATATGGGCGATTATATATGTTTACTGCGCTGGTTAGGAGATTCTGGGTGTGGTTTTGACTATCCCGCAGGCATATGGCCGCTTACCGACGTTGGTAGGTTCCCAGGTTGTCTTGTATAGATAGGCCCTGAAAGATGATAGCCATTTAGGGGCGCGTCCAGTGGGGAAACCCGGAGGGGCGGTCTTAGTTTTATTAAAGCAATTTATGATAGTAAATTGGCTTTAATTTACATTTCCTGAGTATAAAAAGGGAAATGGGATAAAGGTTTGGCTTCGGTAACACTCCCGGATGGAAGAAGGGATGTGGAAGCATATGATATGATCAAAGCATTTTCATGATAATGGAAATGGCTTTGGGTACATTTCCTGAGTATTAAAAGGGAAATGGGATGATATAAAACGGAAAAGCATTTTTATGATAATAAAATTGGTTTTTAAAAGTATATAATTTGTTAAGGCAATTCATGATAATGAATTGGCTTTTATATTTACATTTCCTGAGTATAAAAAGGGAAATGGGAAGTTTTGAGAAAAATGAAAGTATTGATAAATACTTGATATATGAATCCTCAGTCCGGGAGATAGATCCGGATGGTTATGGTAAAATGTATATATATATATGGATGAATCGAGTACCGAGGGCCTAATGGATCCCGACGATCGACCTTGCTGCATAGTAGTGTATCGGGGGGGTTCCTTGTTTGGATTTCGCTTAGCGAGACACCCCACGCACGAATATGGCAACGTGTTGAGACTGGGGATAAGTTTAATCCTTAGTGCTCTTATATTATTAATTCTTATGGTGTATATATATATATATATATCTTTCTGTACTGAGGGACTGGCGGATCTCGACGATCGACCGTGCCGCGTAGTAGTGTATCGGGGGGTTCCTTGTTTGGATTTCGCTTTGCGAGACACCCCACACACGAACATGGCATAGCGTTGAGACTGGGGTGAAGTTTAGCCCTAGTACATTGCTTGGACTATATAGGGTTGATAGTGGTTGGGTGATAGACTAGTCTAGCAGGGTAGCTTGACTAGGATGTTTAGAGGGATGCGCTAGGAGTGCACTATCAGTGGAGAGGTGAGGGGTATCTCATGGAAGTGCGATACCAAATTTAAATATGAGATAAAACCTTTTTTAAAATAATTAGGCATTTATGCACTTGCTAAATATTTTCAAAACTCGGGCTCTGACCCGTTTATCTAATTTTCCTTTCTTCCTATATTATATATATATATAGGTGTCCAGACACAGGGACGCCTGGATGGCACTTCTTTCGAGTCAGACGTCAGCTGCAGCAGCTGTGGATGCGTGCAGGTTTTTGATAGCCGCTTCCATCCTTGTACTCTAGATAGGAGGTACTGTATAAACATTCGGGCCAATGGTCCAACTATTTTTATTTATTCTCTGCACGTTATTCGATATGGTTGTATAATTTGAACCGAGTGTTCGATTATTTTAATTTATTTTATTTTCATTTCAGTTCATTTATGCATTAACTTGTGGATGTTTTATTTTAATGGTTTAAAAAGAGTAGTTAAGTAAAAGTTTTAACGCTCGCCTAATAGGATATTAGTAATTAAATGGACTTTCGACAGTGATGCTAAGAATGATCCTTAAGTAACTCCTGTTTTAATTCGATATAGGAGTGATCGCCCGGTATCCCATTAGGCGGGTTGTTACACAAGACTTCACATGATTTGATGGATGTTTTCATAGGATGTCACCTCTTTTGGAAAACACCTCCGGACCTAATGATTGAGGTTTAGACTGTTTGCTAGCATAAAATGATTACATGATGATATTTTATGCCTATTGCTAGTGTGTACTACCTTTGTATTTTTTTTCATTTTGATATATTTTTCGAAAAACCAAAAAGATTTTTGTTTTTGAAAAATACAAATTTTTTTTTATTTTTTGAGAAAAAATTGAAAAATCCAAAAGATTTTATTTTGATAATTTTTTTTAAAAACACAAAAAGATTTTTGTATTTCATTTTAAACTGTTTATGGATGGATATTTAGGATGATCAAGTCACAAATTCATTCCATTATACATATGTCTGTTTGATAGTGTTCGAGACGCATCATCATTTCATTTTGTGCTTTAAAATGTTTGGAGTCATTGAGATGTGATTAGTTGTTACTTCCTACATATTTGACTTATGATTTTCTTTAATGAACATGTGCACAAATTTATTTGATTGTTGTGATTGTCTATCACACATTGGTCGAAATTTTTTCATTCAATCTTATCTTCAAAACGAACTAAATGTGATAAAACTTGACAATGAAAGTAGTGCATTGAAGAACCATTGTCCGTGAGAATTTGTTTAATACGAAAAAATGATGTGTATACACGGGAAAGGGCTGGGAGAAAATAATAATTTCATCGTGAAAGCCACCGTTGGAAAAGAGTCCAAGAAAAAAATTACGGCAATAAAAGAATTATATGCCAAAAAGGGGCCAAATAGTTTAGTTTGATCACCTCAATAGAAAAAATAAAAAGACTTATTATTTATGAGGGTGTTTGGATGGAAATAAATCAACGAGTTTGCATGTCCTGACAAAGTCTTGAAAAAGCATTACATAGTTTTAGATGTTATTGGTGTGAAAATCATTTTAGACTTTGATGTGTCGATTAGATTGAGTCAATTTCATATAAATTCATATTTTTACACCTAAGGATGATTTTGAGTACATTCATTAGGAGTATCCATATTTATCGTACACATATGTTATATATGTTTGAGTTGATTTTTCTATCAAAATTTTTCGCACCCATTCATTCCGTATCCACAATTTGGTTATCTTAGTGTAAATTCATGGAATGTGTTATTTTTTTTGTAAAATTATTTTTGCTTAAAATAATTGAAAAATAAAAAATATTTTGTGGAAGCCTTTTGAGTTTATCCTTGCATGAGCGTATTTGATACATTTATGATGTTTTGCTATGCTTGTCGTGACACTCTGTATTTATTATGTTTTATTCTTTTCCTTATCTATTTCGGACAAATAAAAAGGGGGAAAACGAATTATGAATTATGGGAGAATTGATTTACTTGATTTGATCTCATTTCAAACTCGATACGTCATGAAGGTATTTGTTTTGTCTATTATGTGTAGGAATTTGATGATCATTTGGAAAGCACACAAAAATAAGAGAAGGAAAGAAAAGAGATTTAAAGATGTTGAAGATTTTTTGAAGACTTGCATTTTTTGTATCTTTTCACTTTTGGGTTAATGGGAGGGTATTAGATTTGTATAGGATATTTGATTGATAGTTCGAATTGTTTTTATTTTGTATCGGCATAGACATAGGAGGAGATTTGTAAGGACATATTTTCCATAGTCTAGAGTTTAAATAGAGTATGTCGTTAACCGTAACAACCATCAAAGGAAGTTCACGTTCATACATTCAGAAGGCGGATACAAATATCAAACAACTTCAAGAACAATCCTCTTAGAGATTGATTTCGGTAAGGAATGCGTTTAAGTTTCGAAAATGTTTTACGATAGTATTGGGATATTTTTTTAAATGTTTTTTTTTATCAAAATGGGGAGTTTTTCGAAGTTAAAATATTTTTTGGAAGACATATAGGTGGGCATTAAAAAATATTATTTTTTCGCTTCAGTCGTTCAAATGACATGCTAATGTTATTCAAATGACCTCGTTTAACGACATCAAATGTCGTTTCTTAGGTCGCGAGAAGGTTCGTTCCTTGTTTGCTTCAAACGACCACGTACTGTTCTGCATTTTCATAGGTCGTTTTTAGGGTCACTTAAATGACATCTACTGTCGTTCAAACGACATCAAGAAGACGTTCTAACGACGCCCACCGCCTCAAGTATTTTATTTACATATAAATACCTATTTTGTGAGACTTTTCATTCAAGACTTTTACTGCACGCAAACGACATATCTGCAGACTTTTAGTCTTCACTTTTTAGGGAAAATTTATGTTTTTGATTCACATAAATATCCCATATACTTTTGTGAATCATTTTGGAACCCAAAACACTTGTTTGTTGAAGTTTCGCTTATAGAGAAGGATTATCTACTACTGGATTGGTAGTTTTTGCGGGAAAAATTGTTGACGATTGCGGTCATTGGGGATAGTCGAGGGTATTCACTACTGAAGGAGGATCTGCGGTTCTTGAGGAAATCTTTGCTGATTCTAGGCTGCGGTCTATGTCAATTTTTTGCGGTAAATTCATTGCAGATTTCTCTATGTAATTGTAAGTTGCGATTACATTTAATAGTGAAATAAAGGTTTTTCCCTTTCGGAGGATTTCTCTTGAATTTAATTGTCCCTTGATTTTTGATTGTATATTTGATTTATTCACATAGATGCATGATTAGGGTATAATTAAATTGGATTGAAGATTGACTCTAATAAAATAAGTTTTAATATTGGAAATTTGCGAATCCCTTAAATAATTTATATCACGCATTCTCAATAATAAGGCTAGGTTGGTCGCTCAAGGCTAAACACATATTGAGGGTGAAGACTTTCACGAGACATTCACTCTTGTTGCTAGGCTTGAGTCCGTTCGCTTACTACTCGTCATAGTATATCATTTACGCTTCAAGTTATATCAAATGAATGTCAAGAGTGCCTTTCTTAATGCTATTTTACGTGAAGAAGTATTCATGGAACAACCAAAGGGGTTCGAAGACCTAAAGCACCCGGGATACATCTTTTATCTTAATAAGGCTCTGTATGGTTTGAAGCAAGCACCCCGTGCTTCATACAAGAGGCTCAAATCTTATCTCTTACCTTACGACTTTAAGAGAGGAGGAGTGAATAAGATGTTATTTGTGAGGAGAGAGAGTGGTGCTATATTGTTTGCCCAATCTATGTGGACGACATAGTATTTGGATCCACGTGCTCTCGACATGATCACATGTTTGAGAAGGAGATGAAGAGTGAGAATGAGATGAGCATAGTTGGTGAGATTACGTTCTTTTTAGGTCTCCAGGTACGTCAATTAGAGGATGGGATATTCATATCTCAATCCAAATGTGCTAGGGACCTAGTGAAGAAGTTTAGTTTAGACTCCATTTAGCACTCACACATCCCGATTAATACATAGACTGAGCTTAGCAAAGACATTTTAGGCAAGGACATAGACCGAACCCCTTATAGGAGCATGATAGATAGTTTTGTCTACTTGACCGCTAACCGTCTCGACATTGCCTTTACCATTTGAGTCTGTGCGCAATACCAAGCATTCCCAAAAGATTCTAAGTTACTCGCACTTAAACGTATCATCAAATATGTGAGTGGAACTTTTTCTTATCATATTTTGTATTACTTTGATACCGATAATCGTTTGTAAGCCTATTCGGATGCCGATTGGGCCGAGTATGTTGATAGTTATAAGAGCACCTCGGGTGGGTGTTTTTACTTTAGAAGTGCTCTTGTATCTTGGTTAATCAAGAATCAAAGCTTCATATCTTTGTCCACGACGGAGGCCGAGTATATAGCCTCTAGGAGTTGTAGCACGTAACTCTTATGGATGAATCAAATGTTGGAATATAGTGGAATTTACCCGTGATATCCCGCCTATTTTAATCCTGGGTAATGAGTCCATTATTAAATTAAACCATAATCATTAATGGTTTCAGTCTTAGCATCACTGTCTAAAACTTTTTATTTACTAATCACCTATGTCAAAATAAGCTAATGTCAATTTTATCTTTTGTTATTAACACACGCAACAATAATTTAAATGAATTAAACCATTCCCAGATGAATATAGTATAAACAATCTCATGACACATATGAATAATTAAATAAAGGAGACCGAATAAACCATCGGTTCTATAAGCATAAAATCCAACCATAATCTGAAATAACTAAATAAAATATGAATACAGTTTGCTGGATAACTGGAATAAATAAAAAGTCTGAAGGCAACACGCGTAGATGAAATGATAGATAACTGATAATGAAAACTCCTATCTAGAGAGAACAAGCTGAAGTGTTTAAGAAATATCTTGCCAGCCTCCACAATGCTGCAGCTACGCGTTACTGGATAGGATCTCTAAGCTGAGCGTCCCTGTGGTTGGACACCTAAAATGTTTTGAAAATATTTTGACACGGGTGAGAGACTAAGTAAAACATTTTAAAAATATTTAGCAAGTATTTAAATCACAATGTAACTCAGTTATTTATTACATATTTATTATTCACTTACACTCACTTGAGATTCTCACCTCTCAACTAATGTGCACGCCTAACGTATTCTTCCTAACTAGCATTCCCTTCAAAACTAGCTAAGGTATCTGACTACTCTAGATAGTATAACTCTCACGTATATTCCCATACTATACGTTAATACGGTCTCAATAATAAATTATTTGTTCTCATTTTGTTATTGAGTCAATTATATAAGTTTCACAACTTAATTTCCTTTTTAGATATTCATCCTCTAACCATTCTACTATTTCACATAAGTAGATATGTTACACGAGTATATATATTCATCACACATATAATATATACAATAACATAGCATCCCCGAAATGACCATTCGTGATGCTGTCATACTCTGCTATCATGTCTATGTACCTCTTGTACTCAAATAAGGACTATTTGTTCGGTATGTCTCCTCAAACCCAAAATAAATTAATACAACACTGGAGGCGAGCATGGTTATAAGACTTTAGGGATACGCACATACCTAACGTACCCAAACAACCTTCCAATCCTACTAATACACGACACATAGTGGACCGCCCTAAGTTCCATGCTCTGGGGCATTAATCCAGACCTCACCGGAATCGTCAAGGTGGGATCTCCCTTTACGCATAAACCTCCTGATAGCAGGCAGCGTAGGTATGTTCACTCACATAATCAAATCATATCTATAGGTGTTCACACAACCTATTTATATTTTACTCAATAAGTATACATAAAATCTAATTCCTTCAACTCATGCGTAGTATATATATCACTCCTATATTCAACCTACACAATTTTCAGTTAGACTTCCGATTTCGTATAATTTCGAGTATCAGTAACTCCATTAATTTCTTAATCACCCATTTTGAGATCCTTACTTTTCACCATAATACCCTACTAGTAATAAACGTAAATTCACTCATCCTTACGTAATCCGTTTCGAATTTCCTTTATTCATCAATTAAGGACATTTTGTCAATTAATCCAATTCTTAACTCATCTCAACTTATATAAACTTAATCCCCACTCTAGGCATACTGAGATTTTTATATCCCATCCATAAGTTAAAAAATCTCCCTAAAATTTCCTCATGAATTATCCACAATTTCTAGGTTTTAAAAAAAATTCAATTCTGGGCGAACCAAATTGTTCGCCCAGTGGCCGAATTGATTTGACTTATTGAATCGATTCGGACTTGGGCCAAATCGATTGGAAATGTAGAAGGTGCCTTCTTTTTTTATAGATGTTACAAATTTCAACCATATCCAAATCCTCAAACTTTCATACTAATATCCCAATTTCTAAATTAACATAACTAAACACCAAAGATATATGTAGAGATGATTTCTAACATAAATCATGAATGAAATCCATAAAATTTCATCATATAGTCATATTTAACACCTCATAATGATAAATCCTATAGGTTTGTGTTCTTCATAAAAATTCACCAAAAACCCAGATTTAATACATGATTCAACTCCTAAAATTCTTGATTTTTGTTTCTCCATGTGATTGAATTTATATTACATCATATCCTATTCCGAATTATAATTTTCCTCATAAAATAATAAATATAACATGAATTATCCTTAATATCAAATTCCTATTCTACATGGGTATGATAACCAATAAAAATTGCAAGATAAATACTTGCCTTATATTGAAGTTTGTTTGATTTGATCCTCTTTAATGAAGCTTCTCTTCTAATCCTTCCCCCACTAGTAATTGTGATGCTAAATTGAGCTTGAATTCTTCCAAAACCCTTCTTTGAGCTCCAAGGAAACTCTTCCTCTCCTCTCTAGTGGCCTCCACTTACTTCTAATCTCTTTACCCTAGCTTCCCATCACCACAACTATATATAATACTAAAAATCCCAAAAGTTTCTTAACCTTAGGTTATAAAATGACTAAAATGCCCTCTTGGGTTGTCATTTATGTCTAAAACTATCTTGGGACCCAAAATACATACCCGGGTATACTATTTTGACTGTTTCGACCCTTCTGGACTTAATTGTAACCTCAAAATCATCATCTGAGTTACTTATAATTTATTTTCTATCTCTACCATATATAGTCTCCTAACGACATCCAGTTGAGATATCATATTGTCATGTCACTGTATAATTATTATTCTCTTAAAATTTTATTCAATAATCATTAATCATTTCTCTTCAATTAAAAATTTAGTCAACCCATCATAATTTAATTTCTATTAAATTACGTCACACGTGTAATTTAAATTTTTAACCAAAGTAATTCATTTTTAATTCTTTAAAAATACGGGTTGTTACATTCCCAAGGCACAATGACTATTTCATGTGATAACACGAGTGCAATTCATATATCCTGAAATCTAATCCAACACACCCGTACAAAGCACATTAGGATATGTGAGCATTTCATTCATGATCTCATATAGTAGAAGGTCGTGTCCTTGAGCTTTGTAAGCACCGAACGTCAATTAGGAGATATTTTCACGTAACCTTTAGATGTACTTAGATTCGAGAATCTTAGAAAGCCGTTGGGTATTTGCTTCATTTATTGAGTTCAGGTTCATATCATTTATCCCTATTGATAGATTGTATTTCTAGTGCATTTTTATGTTTAGACATGATTTTTCTTTTTGATATAATTTTGAAAAATCTAAAAAGATTTTTGGTTTTTATGAGAAAGCATAAAAAATTACAAAAAGATTTTATTTTTGATATTTTTTTTTGAAAAAGACAATTATTTTTGTACATTTCCCCCATATATGGATGTACATTTTAAGATAATCAGATCACCCCTTCATTCCATCAATTCATGTGATTTTTTCATGTTGTTTTAAGACATGGCTTTATTTATTTAGTGTGCTTACTAATGTGTGGACAACATTTCGTTGTTCATTGGTGATTACTTTCTTCACGTTAGACTCTTTATCACCTTTATTGCACACGTGCATGGACTTTTTAAACATTGTACTTATTTATCATATGTCGAATACGGTGTTCTTATCTTTATCGTGCTTAATAACAAACCAAATGTAAAAAGAGATAAGTTGTGTTTATAAGAACCATTGTCCCAATTTCATTTCCCGAAAAAGATTATTATATATTAAGCAATGTAATGGGGTTACGAAAGAGCAAAATTATCTTTGCGTTAAAAGCCACCATTTGCAAAAAGAGCCTAAAAAATTAATGTCACACAAAAATAGTAGTACCAAGGCCATTTATTTTATATTCATGAATGCTTCTCTACATATGAGCATTATGATATCTTCAAAAATCTTTGAGAGTGAATTCATATATATAAGAAATTTTGAGGGTGTTATAAAGTAAAAGATCAATGGGTTTGTAAAACAGACTTATTGAAAAGTATTAAATAGTTTATAGTTATTAATTTGAGAATCATTTAAATTCATGACATGTTGCATAAGTCGAGTCAATCTCATTTAAGTTCAATATTTTTACACCTAAGGTTGAAATTGAGTTCTTTCTTTAGAAGTATCTCATTGACTTTATGCGCCTATGTTATGAATGCCTATGTTGATTTACCCGTGGAAAATGTTCACACAATTACATTCCATTGTCATGATTCAAGTATTTTCGTGTTATTTCATGGTGTTATGTGTTTTTACTTATATGTACTCTTTATACATATATATTTATATACATGAAAATTTTAAAAATTTCAAAAATATTTGGTATACGTCTTTGAAATTTCATCATATGTGCTTGATTGACTATCTGTGTGATATTATTTCTTATGGATTCGGGTGATGCGTATTATTAATGCTTAGTTTCTTGACCTTTGTCTATTGCGGACAAAAAAGGGGGAGGACAAATTGAGGGGGAGTTTATTTTTCTAAACTCATACACGCTTCGATATTCTTTTATTTCACGCGTGTAGGTCTCTTCCGATTTGATGATGATTTCATGGAATGCACAAGACAAAGAATTTCAGTTGAAGAAAATGTTAGGTCCCGATAAATACCAAGTGCGAAAAATGCGTGTTTTAAACAAAAACCAAGTTGCGAACAAATTAGCTTAACCCAATTTTATCTTGTTTAACCGTAAGCATGCATCTAGTGATTAAAGCAAGTAAAATAAAGTAGAGCAATACTCATAATGACGGATATACGAGGAAAAACCCCAAAACAGAAAAAAATCTAGAGCGACCCAAGCCAGGCAATCACTATGAACAATGGTTTTACAAAGACAGATTAGCCTTACTTAATGACTCGATCCCCACGATTTTGACGCTCCTTCTGATCTTCTACCGTTCTTCAATAGTTCCCACGTAGAAATTCCGTCTTCCACGATGCTCGTCCATAACACTCGACTCCACGAATGTCTCGGTACCACCGATACGGCTTGATACGTCTACGATGTTGAACACGATGTCTGTCTCTTCTCCACCGCAAAATCAGTAATCACAAGTGTTCAATGGTGAACAAAACTCAACTTGGTGCAGCAAGGACCACATAAACATTTGATAATGAAAGCTCGGATCTTTGCAAACTCTAAGGATGTGTTTAAGCCTTTGAAATCTCAGAAACCATGTGCAAATAGGTTTCTGGATTGTAAAACAATTTTTCCAAAATGCACACCCTTCGAGGAAACATAACACCTCTATTTATAATAAAATTGGGTCGGTGTCAGAATCTCATTCGAACAAGATAACACGTCGTTCGAACGACTATACATCTCGTTCGAATGATATCAAATGTCATTTAAACGAGGTCGTGAGATATAATTTTTAATTTAAACAGAGTTTTTATTAAAACCAACTCTTATCCAATTCTCATCCGTCCTTATCTGACAGAAACGAAGTGTAAATAATTAAACACTTTTTAAAACATTTTCCTTTAAAAAAAATAGCATCCTTATTTTATAAAATTAATTTCGAGAATCATTATCATTATGCATTCATACCTGTGTGATCTCGGAATGCAATAAAACCTTGAAGACGCAAAATGGCACCAATTAAACTTCGGCATGATTAATTCCATGTAGCTTTGCCGCAACGTCTTCAATAAATATTCAATACATCATAGACTTGTGGGATTGGACAATAAAAATCTATCTATGACTCAAACATGTTTTATTCCAAGAATAAGTCAAAACTACATTAAGACTTAATTGGAAATTTGGTCCTTACAAATATCCCCCTTTGACTATTCCGGGACAAAACCAACAGTGAAATTCCTAAGCCGGGCCATCAAACCGAATGACACTTAAAACTCATCCCTTAAAACCCAAAATGAAAAATACATCATCAGTACATGATAAGATTCTTCAATAAAGGACCGTCAAGCATGAAACTGTCTCGAATGTCTGAATGTGATGTAGACTTGAAATATTGAATCTTCTTTAATCATACCTACACACATTAAACAGACAAATACCCAGTGAAGTATGAAGGAACAAATGATATAAATTAATATGAGACTTTAAATTCGAATCATTTGTTATGTGAGTAAACATGATACCAAAAATAACATAAAACTCAAAAAACTCCCCCCCACATCACAGACATCTCTCCCCCTTTTTGTCTCGAATAGACAATTTGGTAAAAAAAAAACAAATCTAGCATGTGATATATCAATTTGAATTTATGAACTCATATTATGCTAGATAAACATAAACAATCGGCTAATTATGATCAATCAATGTCAAATCAGTAGCTAGGAAATAATGAATCACACAAAAAATATACCAATCTAAGCATGCGTGATAAACAAACCAATGTAGTAAAAATATGTCATCAATCAAAAGTGAACTTCATAAACAGGAATCCAGTAACAAAATATGAAACAATATGCAGTAGGGGACTGAAATAAAACAACCAGAAAAATTCAAACCGGTCAAATAGCTGTCGTTCGAATGAGCCAGGGATGTCGCTCAAACGAGAAGCGACATCGCTCGAATGAAACATCATGTCATTAGAACGACATTATCAAACTTTTCACAGTCACCCCAGAAAATTAAACAGTGTTGCCCAGTGGAAAGATTTTAGGAAAATTCAAACTGGAAGGGGCTCAAAACTGAGAAAACAATAGCGAAACTCAAACTAAACAAATATGAGTAACATACTAACATAGCATCGATGTGCATAAACATGAACATGGAATGTATGTGCGTGAACGAAAAAAATTGAATCACAATTTCAACACATCGAAATAATCAAGAAGCTTTAATCAATAACAATATATCGTCAAACTTTATTATAGCCATATGTGACAATTAAAGTGTGAGATTAATGAACAAAACAAACATCATGCACACGAATCTGGAATTTTGACAATTCTACAAATAATAGCGTTATGACACGAATTTTCAACGTTTAGGATTCTTTGCGCAAACCCGTTTAAATTTTTAATCCATCCAAACTCCCTCAAATATATATCATATTTTCTTTTGAATGACTTAAACTAATTTGGCCCATTTTTAGCATATGATTCTTTTTATTGCCTTATGATTTTTTTGGGCTCTTTCAAACGGTTGCTTTCACGACGAGCCAATTTTACACTCTCGCAGCCCTTTCTCGTACACTCATCATATTTTTCAAAAAAATACTCACGGGTAAACGGTTATTACATGCACACCTCCTCCTTATGTCTACTTACGCTTAGATGACAAAATTGAGATAATAACGTCTCACCACACTCAAATATGCAAGAGTAGTCAAACATCCATATAAACTCGTGTATGTGGGTAATCATGGCATATACACAAAGTCGAATCAAAGCTCATATCAACTTCGAAACAACCCCATAAAACAATGGTTAAGATCAATCTAAGCATCGATAATAATGACCAAATGTCCTAGCCACATGGATAATGGAAGGAAGGGGATCCAAACACACCAATATGCCATATCAAACATGTTAACTCACGACACAAAAATCGAAAATCTTTTTGGTTTTTTTCAAAAGGTTTATCAAAAACAAAATCTTTTTATATTTTTCAATGGGACTCAAACAAGTGAAAATAATACAAAAAATAAACATGTCATAATACTAGAAAGGAGTATATCATGAATGCAAAGACTAGCATATGACAAACATGCAAGCAACTATCGATAAGAAATAGCAAGGGATGAATCATGTGCATGCATGTGAGAATCAACCAACGAAGCATTTAGCATTTAAAAACGGATTTCCTAACCCAAAAAGGTGTATACCTAACAAAACGGGTTTTGAGAATCGATGGGACACTACGTTTAAACTTGCTAGGGCCTTTTATAAGATAAAAAAAAAAAAGTCCTGAGGTGACCTTTCCTAACACAATGCGAACATGTGAAAACACGACGAGGAATGAGACCTTTTGGTTGACCTCTTCTAACACCCTTGGTTGTGGTTGATGCTCTAAAATAAACTATGGTTTTGGTTTTGACATTCGAACCACTATAATAAGATAAACCTCTACCATCACTACTCGAGTCAGATAAATCATTTTTTAACTTCAAAACTTTCGACTCAAGCAAACGATTAGACTCCTCAAACTTTTAGGACTCCTTCTTTAGATTTTCAATTACCCCTAGAAGGTTATCTCGCTCCCCCTCAATGTGAGCAAACTTATCCCTAAGAGTCTTCTCTTGTGCCACAAAATCATTAATTGAATTATTTTCCTCAAAGGCACAAACACTTGAATTTTTCAAATTCTCTAACTCTCTCTCTAAAACAAGAATTCTATCATCACTCTCCGGTTTGGAAACTTTGAAAGATTCAAAAATATTATATAAAGCTCCAAACTTCTCACGAATCATATCTCTTTGAATTTGAAACGTTTGCAAATATTCAATCATATTTTTAAAACAAGATTTTTCTTCCTCCAAAGCTTCAATACGTTTTGCAAACTTTAAATTCAAAAGATATAAGTCGTCAAAGCTTAGAGAATCCATCGAGAGACAAACAAATCAAGAGTGAGAAAAAAATCAGGAGTAAAAACCAAACAAACACACACAAGGATCTACACAATAAAATAGTGTTTTTGGCTCTGATACCAATTTGTTATCTCCCGATAAATACCAAGTGCGAAAAATGTGTGTTTTAAACAAAAACCAAGTTGTGAACAAATTAGCTAAACCCAATTTTATCTTTTTTAACCCTAACCATGCATGTAGTGATTAAAGAAAGTAAAATAAAGTAGATCAATACTTATAACGCCGAATGTACAAAGAAAAACCCAAAAACGGGAAAAAACCTCAGACGGCCCAAGCCAGACAATCACTATGAACAATGGTTTTACAAAGACATATTAGCCTTACTCAATGAATCGATCCCCACGGGTCTTGACGCTCCTTATGATCTTCTACCGTTCTTTAGTAGTGCCCACGTAGAAATTCCATCTTCCACGATGCTCGTCCATAACACTTGACTCCACAAATGTCTCGGTACCACCGATACGGCTTAATACGTCTACGATGTTGAACACGACGTTCGTCGTTTCTCCACCGAAAAACCAACAATCACAAGTGTTCAATGATGAAAAAAACTCAACTTGGTGCAACAAGGATCACATAAACATTTGATAATGAAATCTCGGATCTTTGCAAACTCTAAGGATTTGTTTAAGCCTTTGAAACCTTAGAAACTATGTGCAAACAGGTTTCTGGATCGTAAAATAATTTTTTTAGAATGCACACCCTTCGAGGAAATAGGACACCTCTATTTATAATAAAATTGAGTCGATGTCAGAATCTCGTTCAAACGAGATAACACGTCGTTCGAACAACAGTGCATCTCGTTCAAATGACATTAAATGTCATTTGAACGACGTCGTCAGATAGAGTTTTTAATTTAAATAGAGTTTTGATTAAAACCAACTCTTATCCAATTCTCATCCGTCCTTATCTGATATAAACGAAGTGTAAACAATTAAACATTTTTTAAAACATTTTCCTTTAAAAAAAATAACATCCTTATTTTATAAAATGAATTTCGAAAATCATTATCATTATGCATTCATACCTGTATGATCTCGGAATGCAATAAAACCTTGAAGACGTGAAATGGCACCAATTAAACTTCGGCATGATTAATTCCATGTAGATTTGCTGCAGCGTCTTCAATACGTCATAGACTCGTGGGATCGAACAATGAAAATCTATCTATGACTCAAACATGTTTTATTTCGACAATAAGTCAAAACTACATTAAGGCTCAATTGGAAATTTGGTCCTTACAAAAAAATTCTCTAATGTCGCTCTATTTTTTGGGTTTGGGAGGGAATTAGAACATTGTATTAAGGGTTTTATTGTAATTTGAATTTCGATATTTGTTTTATACCGGAATAGCAAAAGTGTGAGATTTGTAAGAGCAAGAATTTATAGTTGCTCGTAGCTTAGAAATTTTGGCTTATCCCGTTACAAATCATTACGACAAACTGAAGACTACATTTACATTTTCCTCCACGATCTTTGAAGACTTGTTAGTGACCTAGCTACGTATCTGAGATTCAAGAGCTTGAATTTGTCATGAAAATTTTATGGAGGTATATGAACTTGTGGTTTTGATTTTACTAGTCAAATATATTATGGGATGTTTTTTTAATTGCGACCTTTTTTATAAAGCAATTTTTGAAAAGAAAATTTTATTTTTTTGTTTGTTGGAACGAGATTTCAATATTGTTAGAACGAGATCAAATCTTATTAGAATGAAGTGCTTAATTTGTTCTAACCCTCTTATAACGAACATCTAACACGATGTTCTCTGTTTGGTAGATCAACTCTCGTTAGAACTCGTTGGAAGGTTGATCGAACAAAATAAGCATCTCGTTCGAATGAGACTTCACCTCATTAGATAAAAACACTATTTTCATTCGAACAAGAGTATATTTTTGTTTAAACGACTTTGTTGCCTCAAAAAATGTGGTTTCTTTTAAAATGGATTCTTTTGGCTAGGTTTACACAACTCCTTTAGTGAAAATCATCTGTTATCTTTGCACCCAAAATTTTCATCTTTGTGTTTCATAAAAACACTTTTCTTTTTCAAACCATACATACCTTATATTATTTATTGAGATTTGTCAAAACTAAGTTTCCATATGTTACATTAAACCTTTGTAAAGTTTTACTCTAGTACTGATTTGTGGAGTCGAAGCTGTACTACTGAAGAAGAAAGGATCTTGAATCTTGAGGCTGATCGGTGGATACCGAGGGAAGATGTGCTTCTTGTTGATGGTGTTAGACTATTCCATATCTATTTGAGACTTGAATACCCTTACATTATACTTAGTGGAGCTCTAAATAGTTTGTAAGTCTTTGAGTTTGTCAAACTCTCTACAGTGTTGAAATATAGGATTTACTCGAAAGGAATTTTTCCTTGCTTATTCTTTGTTTGGTTTGATTGTGTGATTTGGATATTTAATTTAGACTATAATTTTCATGCACACCTAATTATTAATCAAGATAAAATTTGGATAAAAAATTGAATATTATGTGTGCATAACCTAATATACGGACTATCCATGTGACCCTCCTTTCTCACTCCTCATAAATAGGGGTCTTACATATACAAAAGAGTTTATTGCAATTTGGATTATTGTAAGATATTACCAACTTGGTTCTTCTCCCATATGGGCTTGGTTACTACATCCAAGGTAAGATGTTCATTTATAATCCCGAAATCAACCCTGACCTAGTCAAGCTTTGTTAGTTGTTGTCAAAGTTCTCCTTCCACATAATCAATGGGGAATCATAAGAAGTGCAAAAGTGGATTCAGGTCCATGAGTCACACTTTGATAGGTTAGGTTATTTATTCTCCTTCATTTGACCTCAATGCTAAGCCGAGTTGGCCTTTACATGGTTTAATTAGTCTAGGTATACTTTGATTATGGCATCTCCAAGTAGGTTATCTCTATATCTAATACGCCCCCTTATATCATCATATAGTGGGTGCATAATGATGGGAAGGACTATCACACATAATCCTTAATTCATAGGTTTTTGTGCGTCTGTGGCGGTGCCTCTTACCCTTAGGCTATCGTAGTGCATGGGGAGAGTAGATCTGAACAAACATTGATATAATGAGAAACGATGGGATCTCCCCCCTAACAATCTTGAGAGACACTAAAGGGTTTTCCAAATACTTTTGTTTCCTAACTTTGAAAATTTTAGGTGCCTCTTTCTCATCTCTCTCCTCACTCTTTCTTCTCCATCCCCTCTGATACATTAAAAATTTTCTTGTTTAGTACTGGTTTTACAATTTGGGATGTGGTCACGATGACTATGAGGAATAAATATTCTAGTTTCCCTCTCATCCATAAAAAAGATGCTATGGGGAATCTAAATATTCATTTCCAATGGATTACATGTTAGTTGCAATTGTTCCTTCAACTCAGATGAAATAAAGATCATCCTATTTGACTTAAAATCGCTTTGCACGATAGAGAGTGTTGCAGAGCATGATATACATTATGGGCACACTACCTAACAGTTTAAGCTTTTGGGCCAGATGGTGATTTAATATAGTATCAGAGTTCTAGTCACAACTAGGTCTTGGGTTAAAGTCTCCAAACCTATAATTTCCCCCTTTGTTTGTGCACATAGTGAACCTCGGTTTGTCTCTCCACATTCTTGTGGGAATCACTCATGAGGGAGTTTGGAAAGCATGACATACATTGAGGGAACATTGCCCTATAAATTAGGCTTTTGGGTCTGATGGTGATTAAATAAAGAGTAAGACCTTTAGCTGTTGTCCTCTTTTGAAACCTCATGTTGGTCTTGGGAAGAAAAAGAATCCAATAACCACCTTACTTTTATTGGAAATTTGAATGAGGTTAAAAACATCAGAAGACTAAAGGAAAAACTGATCTTCGTGAGATCTTAAGGTGGAAGACCCACACCGCCTCTAGAAAGTGGATATTAATCTTTAATAAATATAAAGATAATAGAGAAAAAGAACTAAAGGTCGAGAACCTCTAAAAGAGATTCCATTATACGATCTTAACATCAAACTGAACATGACACTAATGAATCATTTGGTGGTCAAAACATATTGCTTTTAGTCAATAACCAATCACAAGCCATCATATAGCAGGCTTCACCCCAAGCAATCCCGTAGTTAATCTCTCTCAAGAGAGACAAAGACACATCACTTTGACTAACTGTTAGTGAGATTTATGAGGTTAAGTATGGGACTAACTAGAATTTCTTGATTCCAATTGATAAGTTGGTATTGGAAAGTTTATTGGTGAATAGCTTCTCAAGCAATGCATGTAATACCTAATCCTGGTAATCCTCTAGCCTTCGTCTTTCATTTTCCTTTTGACCCATTTTCCAAACTAATAGATTTTTAAAGTTTAATTCAATGGATGTAAATTCTCTAAGATACCGACACCAGGGTGATTAGGTTAGGAGGGCATAATATAGTCCTTTATAAGCAGACAAGCACTATGATAAATGAGGATATCATAAATGATAACAATATTGTCAACTTAATTAATAAGGTGAAGGAGGTGGAGTAGTGAAAGTATAAACCTGATACCGATTTTGAGACACTTTAGGTCAATTTCTCCACAACCGATTATAAACTAATTGACCCAAGAATTACCTTCACCGACTTATAGACAGAAAAATGAGGCATTAAAGAAGGGTAAAGTAGATTGAGAGATGTTCGTAGAAAAGGTTTCATATGAATTATTCATAGAGGGGATCAATCACGTGTCCACCCATCTCACCCACCACAATTTTGTTACTTTCAACGATGGTTGTATCAAAGGTTTAAAGGAGGGTAACATTCTCGAGGATCTAATTTATCCTATGATGTATGATGTTTATTCATTTTAGTATTTTTTTTATAATCTCCAGTTTATTATTCAGAGATTTTTTATTATGGGCCCGCGATGGGTTCCAGAGTTGTTTATATTCCGTTTTGGCTTTAGAGCACTTGAGACATTTGTATTGTGGAGACTTATGTTTTATTGATTCAGTTATTTGAGGCTTATAATTTATATTTTATATTATATTGTGGATGCTTTTAGTTTTTGCAACTTTTTGTTGATGATTAGAATGGTATAAATTGTTTGATGTGGCCTATTTTTGGTGTTGACACTTGAACACCCGATACGTGGCAAATAGGGGGTGTTACAACGAATTTAAGTCTAACTTTGGTGGAGATGATGTTTGTCCTTAGAGAATACATCAATGGAGAATATGTTATTATTCCAACACGAGAATATATTTTTTGAAGGACAAGTAAATGACCATAGTGCTAGAAAAGGTGTCTTTCTTCATAGATAATGACTGAGTCTCTCCCTCAGTTGGAAAGGTAAAATGGAATTTATGAAATACCCACACTATAATGCAACGCTCCACCAATTGTTAAGAGATTCATATTTTCAAAATTTACTTAAATATAATATTTAATGAAGTACTGACCCCTAGTTTCCTTTTGAAGAGGACCTTTCATTTGCCGTGGGTGAGGATACAATAGCTCGGGCGACACAAAAGATAGAAAGGTTCCTTTATCACATCAGTGGCCCACAAAAAACTCTTCGACTATGTTATTGATCATAACCCTTATCTAAAAGTTTCCTCCTAATGACCATTCCTATATTTTATGAGTACAAGAAGATGATGAGACTTAACTCTATGCTTTGGTTCGTATCAAATATTTTCCAAATGATATTGTGACGTATGAGAGTGAAAACTTGGAAGTAGAGATTACCGAGGTTAGTGAGGAAGAGAAAAAACATGATGAGGTTCATTCCATCCTCCCCCTAAATGTTGATG
Organism: Sambucus nigra; assembly: GCA_949130495.1. Taxonomy (NCBI): domain Eukaryota; kingdom Viridiplantae; phylum Streptophyta; class Magnoliopsida; order Dipsacales; family Adoxaceae; genus Sambucus; species Sambucus nigra. The sequence continues at coordinate 693,058,294 of OX422207.1, forward strand.
AAGTCTTGGACCATCTGGTTAAGGACCTCATTGGTATAGATAAATTTGTTGATCCTTGCTTTGGTAATATTCTTCCATCTCTTTCTGATTCTTTTAGTTATTACATAGATTTCTTAAACTATTAACTTAAATATTTTTTCCTCATATCCTGAAATAGACAATAGGGCATTGAGAAAGATATCAAGCCATCTAGTTAAATATGGGATATCCCCATCTGACATGATTATAGGCAAAATTTCTAAACCTAAAAACACCTTAAGTTTTCAATGCAGGTGGAAACCTGTGCATCAAATGCAAAGGAATATCTATCAGCCCCAAGACATCTATGGAGGGACATAAACCTCAATAAACATTCATTATAACCATTTACCTTAACACTAAGGTGATAAAAAATACCCAATCCTTACCTGAAGCATCTTTGAGGGTTAGTGGGATCTCCAAGGTACCTCAAGGTATGTTTTTGATTATTGGGGACTTGTATCCTCTAGTATTATAAAAGGAAACTAGGTAATCTCCCATAGTGACCTCAGATCCTCCCATTAGGAATCCAAGGTAAGAGAATGTTTAGGGGAGTTCAAATAAAGTTAATGGGTCACTTGAGAGGGAGAGTAAGAAAATAAAGGAGAGTAATAAAACCTCCAATGATTCCATTCCTCTCCAATTTTTTGAATCTATTAGTAAATACTCCAAGGCCTTTCATTTAAGGCATTAAACTAATACACTTCACCTACAGAGGCCTTAAAGGCCATGGTCAAGGTTAACTTCTCTAAGATGGTTTAAGTCTTAAGAGGAAAAAGTGTAGAAGCTAATGCCAAGGATCTCATCCATAAGTTAGGGAAGGTATACCACATATTCTACTTTTTAGTTTACCTTTAATTATTTTTATAGATCTAGCATCTTGATTTTTATATTCAATGTCTCATTATTTGACTAAGACACTCATGACGAATGATTTAGAGGATAAAAAAGTTTAGTAAAAGTACCTATCCTTTGCTAGAGGTTGGGACTAATGTAGTATTGATTTAAAAAAGAGCATTGGCATCCACACAAAGGATATATAGGCCATAAATAAAAAAAATAAGAGGTTGAGGGTGCAATTAGTCATTGTATACGAGCTCTATATGTTTCATGAGAGAAAACAAAACCATTTGTCAACTACCATGGGATTCTTACTAGATGTAGATAAGTTCTCCTCTGATCAACTAGAGTTATTTAAAAAGGGATATGATGAGATAAAGTTTAACTTTACTGAGATGAACTAGGATACCAGAAAACATATTCGTATCACCTCTGAGCTTTGTCATTTGAAGGAGCAAGTGGCTGCTATTGAGTTGGAAAGAGATAAATACTTTTAAAAATCTCGAACTATTAAGATCTATCGAACATACAATCCAATAATTCTAAGGTTATAAGCATTATAGATGATAACATCAAGGCTAAAGTTATCGTTTCCTTCAGTTTATGTGCCTAAAATGAGTAGCTTTTTGCTTGTATCCAGCTATTTTCAAGATAATAAGAAAAAGGTCAAATATTTGAGCTTGATATTTTTGGAGTCTTGTATGAGATTATGGCTTATATGGGAAATGTGACCCGATAAATGAGATTATGATGTTGGTATTGGCATTATAAAAAAATTACTGCTCTGAGAGCTTCGATTGATAATGTTTTATAAAGTATGCAAAATAACTAGATTTAAAGAATGAATTACAATATCTTTTCTGATCTTATAGGTGATCCTAATAAGGAGACTATTTTACATAGAAGGTGATTTTATTTATCCTCTAATACCATGTTAGAGTTCCCTAAATTCTGCAAATCTTATAGTATATGATCTCCCAAAGTAAGCCCTTTGTTTGGGTACTCTCGGAGATGAACACATGATGAATTATGAGAGAAATGACTTTCTCTCTCATCACCCCTTCAGAAAAATGTGAATAGTATTTATCCTCTCCCTCTGTAACCTTAGAGAATGTCTTTTACAGCTTAAACCCCTTGAACTGTATAAATAGGTACATGAAGTGGTCTTATGACAATTAAGGTTTTGAGAGAGTGTGGGCCTACTACTTGGGTAAAGGACTATACTAGGACCCAAGACTAATAATTAAATTTTCTTTCAAATGAAAATATGAAAATTCGATATTACTTCCCGTAATATGTTTTATTTCTCATTTAATTATAATTAATTTCAACAAATAATTAGAATTTCACTATAATTTAAGTACATGAGAATTACTTGAATAATGAGGTCTTGTTTGCAAAGTTAGGTAGTTTATAATATGACTCCCCACATAAAGCATGCAATACCCACCTAGTAAAATTCAATTCGTTGCTAATTGATTTAACCAACGTCTTATGTATTCCTTAATCTCAAACTTAAATTATTTGATACTATATCAGATTATAAAATCTACCGGTCGAGTTTATCAATAGAATTAAAAATTATAAGGTTATCAAGTGGGTATCACAATCTAGGATATTTTCCAGGCGCGGATTCCTCTCAAATATTATCTAGATATATCCACACATTAATTGTCTAATCTTCAGAGATTTCGATCCAATAAATTGAATCACACCCATAATAATCAAAGTGATATTTTTGTACACTCCAATCCTCAGGATTGAGATTCTATGCACCCTTTGCAAACAATGTGAGATTATGAAAGTCTAATCTAACCAACACCTAAACTTGAATCTAGCCATTGGTTTTATTCAATACATTCTTGATGTATTGGTATGATCCTGTTTAAACTATCGTGTAAGTTACTCAACCATCTAATAGGCTCTTATGGTCAAGATAAAATACTAAGATCGTACTTTCTTATTTATCGATGGAATATCGACTCCCCATCTAAGATGTGAACTATTCAATTGAAATAGAAATGAAATTTTAATTTTCTGCGATTAAACTGAACCCAGCTCATCAGAATTCCAATTAAGTTTAATTGATTTACAACTGTACAATACATTTAAGATAAATGTAAGGCGTTCTCACAACATGATTCATATTTTAAAAGGAAGATGATACGTCTATATTGAAAAATAAACATCATACATGGTTTTAAGAATAAAACTCAACAGTATCCCACTTAGTTTCAAAGAAATGTGATAGTGAATCCATTTCCCAACCCATCTACTTCGTTGTCTATATTGCAAATTATATAAGGATTAATTGGTTGTCATTTGATTCAACCTTGGCCACAAATTTATCACTTACCGTATTAGATGACTCAAATTAGGTTATACCCACATTTAATGTACTTAACCTTTTTAATGGGTTCTAGGTTCTCTTGAACTTGTAGTTGTTCCACTATTAACACAATACTATGTAATATATAATCGCATTAAAGAATTTTACCCTAGTTACTTATGAAGTTCTTGATCCATCTAGCCTCTTTAGATTCCTTCGAAGTGGTAACAACTTCAGCCTTTATGGTGGAGTTAGAAATGCCTGATTTCTTCACACTCCTCCAACTTATTGCTCCACCTCCTAGAGTAAGAACATATCACGAGGTAGAAATCTTGGAATACCTTTTGTGGAAATCCGAGTCTTTGTACCTAAAAGATATAAGACTATTCACTAAGAAAACCAACACATAATCTCTTGTCCTTTTCAGGCAATTGATAATGTGCTTTACTATAGTCCGATTATCATTACCTAGGTCAGACTGTTAATGAAAAAGTATATATTCAGTCTTACACACATCATAACACGCAAGAGGCTACCTTTCGCCTAAAATAAGGCATATTCCTCATCAACTCTACCTGTTCAGATGTTTTTAGGACACTGATCCTTCGATAGAGTGATTCTATGACTGAAAGGAACTAATCCTTTTATAGAATCCTGGACGGTAAACTTGTGATCACACAATCTACATAAGTGTCTTGGGATAATTCCAACATCCTATTAATCTAACATAGATAAAGCTTTATACTAAGGATATGATAGCTTGTCCTAATTCCTACTTCCTATAAATAATTCCTAAACTTTCCCCAGAGGTACAAATCCCAGAACAAATCTTAGGGTTTGGATTAGCTTACCTCTCCCATGCTCCACCCTAGCCTTGTACACTTTGGACTAATCAAAGGCTTCAGTCTGGTGGTGTATATGGTAAACATATCCATTTATTGAGTAATCATTAACGAAATCGATGAAGTACTCAGAACCACCTCTTATCGGGATAGTCATTAAACCATATAAATTGAAATGCACCTTACTAATATATATGTGGATTTATTAATTTTGGTCGTGATGGGTCATTTTACCTTCTAAATGGGATTCATAGACTGGTAGTGCTCCACTTTCAATGTAATACCCCACCCTAGAAAAAAACATTTTAATTATAATTTGAATAGTTTATCCAGATAAAATTATTGGAGAAACAAATGCATAGGGAAATAGGCCAAATTGTACAAAAGGGTGACACATCGCACGTAGGGATTAAAAGGGAAGATTTACATTGCATGGTCCACATGGATGAATACTCGTGTTAAATTAGTTATTATGAATACATTGGTGAAGTACAACATGAATTAGTCGAGGAACGGATGTGACACGTACATGATTAATATAAGGTAATATTGTGATGGTACGCTATGCAACAAGAGGAACTTTGCGCAATTTTGATAGGAATCTTGGTTGGGGATAAAAATATTTTGACCAAACATTTGAGGTGATAAAAATATATATAACAATGTCACGGGGTTAAAATTAAAAAAAAAGGAGTTTTTTTCACCAGGGCTGGTCGGTCGCGGGTCCCTGGTCGGTCGACCTCGCCTAACAGGTCAGGCCAGGACGGGAATTTCCTTTTTCGTGCTGTCTTAATAAGGGCGATTGGATCTCATGAGTTATCGATTGTGTGACTATTTAGGGTTTGATATAGGAAGGTTTTAGTGGTGATAAGGTTCCCTTTCAGGCAACATATCTTTGGGTGGTTTATAAGAGAGAAATCGTATAGGTTTAGAAGGAAAAAACTCCATCATATTTTCAAACTCTCTTTCCCTCTCTTTAAACTCTCAAGCTCTAGCCACTTCTTCCCCATACCTTATGGTCAATCCCTACCACCATATCCTCTATAGAACCATCTATAGAAACCCTCAAACAACCTTACACAACTATGGAAAACCTTAGGAAGATTTATGGATTTGAAGAAGGAGATGTTTATGGGGTTTCCTTAAGATTTGTGGAAGAGGTCAAGGTCTTACAATGGAGTTTAAAAGGGGTCATTTGGAGAATTGTAGAGAATACATCGATTCAAGATTTTAGAGGGTTTCTAAGAGACTCCTTTGAGGACACCTTTGGAGTGGGGGGTCCTTCATCTTCTTCACTATCTCCACCATTGTTAGAGCTCATTCAAGTTGGGTAAACTAACTTGATTTATGTTGTTTAATATAGTATAAATTCAACATGTTTATTTACATATATTAGGCTAAATATACGTAGGATTGATGTTAGTTTGCATCTAAGTGTTGATTAATAATAATCTTAGCATTTGTATGAAAATGAGTTCCAAAAAGATGATTTTTAAATGGCTTTTGAAATGTAGAAATTTCAGAATATGTGATGTTAAAATTTTAAGTAATAAAATGTGTTAGAATGGTGTTTAAAGTATAAATGATGTAATTTTATGCAAATAAATGCATTAGGCTTGTATAAACCATTTTTATGAGACAAAGAAGGGATTTCTACTTGAAAAATGAAGATGAATATGAGAAGGATAAACTTTCACTTTGATGAATATTTAAAGTGTGTGAAACTCATGTAGAAAATAAAGTGGGTTTAATATTTCAAATGTATGAAAAGTAAGGTTTTACATGAATGGTGTTATAAAAGTTGATAATGAAAGATTAAGGGTTCAAATGTGTGAATAGTAACAAGATGGGTGTTAAGATACAAAATTTCATAAATAAATTGTGTATTTCAAATGTTGGAAGAATGGGACTTTAATATGTGAAAGGATGTGATTTTGTATATTAAAAATGTCAAAATAGTAAATAAGAAAGTGGGGCTAATTGTGGTATTGAACAAGTGTTAAAATGGTTAAAGGGTGTTTGATTTGTTAAGTTGGAAGCTTAATAACCATTTTTGGTAAAACAACACTAGCTAAAGGACCAAATTACAAGTTTGGCAAACAAAGGGGTAAATTGGTAATTTACTTAAAGTGGAACATTTTTATTGAGTAAAAATGTTAAAGAATGTCTTTACACTAATGTGTGTGAAAATAAGTTAAGTACTTAGGCGTGAATGATTTTAGTATAAATCACGCGTGTGTGGATAAGGGAGTTAAAGAAGAAAATAAACAATTTTCCAAGTGTTAATGCAAAAACGGACGGTTAAGTCCGGGTTTTGGCTTTGGTCGGGTAAAATTAAGGAAATGGAATAATGTGGACACGTGTAAAATGGTAAACACATTAATGAGGACTCGGATGGAACCGAGAATAGGCAAGAAGGGCCTAGAGCCCTTGGGTGAAAAGTCCTAAATTACTGGCCAGAACATATGGTGCGCATAGCTATCGGTGTGGAGTCTGTGTAAGTATGCGGTATGGGCAGATTTCGAGAAAAGATAAAGAAAATATGAAACATTGAAATAAATGGGTTGTGTGGTAAAATTAATTAATACAACCTAACTTGAATGAATTTAATAAATATTTCGATAAAGGTAAAACGGACAAGTGAATGCGTAATTCTTTTACTATCCATAAAGAAATGGAAAAAGAGTTGAAGAAAGTAAATAAATGGGTGGTTAAGTAACCTACATGGTTTAACCCAAAATCTGCATAAGTATGTATGGAAAAAGGTTTTCAAAGATTAAATAAGTATTCTCTAACACAGTGAGTGCGTGTGTTGGAATGGTGATTTTCGATGAAATACTAAAGCGTAGTGAAATAAATGAAAGGGGTTAAATTTCGGTAAAGGAATGGGCTAGAATCAAATTAAGTGTAATGGTTTCAAGTGTTGAACTGGGTGTGTTAAGTAAGGTTAAAATGCTAAGTATGAATAAAGGAAGTTTTTACTAGATTAAGGTAAATTAATCTGGATAAGTAAGATTTTTGGAAAGCAAAACGGTTAATGCATTGGCATGTGTATTTACCAAGGATAAACGTATGTATATATATATAATTTTGCATGCATGTGGTTGTAGCGTGTGAGTACTCCTTTCTTCCATTCGTTTCTATACTATTTGTATAAATTCCACTGGGCATAAGCTCACATCTCCACTTTGTTACGACAGGTTGGGTGCGGATTCGTATTTTGAGGGCGTTATACAAGTAAGTATACTTTAATGATTTTATGTTGGTAGTGCTGTTTACTTTTACTCGGGGTGATCCCCATGAGTCCCACACGTAGTTTATTTTGAAACTGAAATTGCATTCTAAACAAGTGAAATGTTAACTAAAATAACACCTAACGCTCGGGCCGGACCGGGTTGACTCACGGGTAACCCATAAATTCGGGTCAGGTCGTTACATTTAGTGAGCTTAATTGTCCATTTTAAATGAGTCTTTGGGGGTTCTACTATGAAGAAAACTTTCTCTTTAATGATTTGTCCATTGATGTTATTCATTTTAGTGTTTAGTAGTATTGGTGCGATATACCTTATAATATACTATATCATATAAAGGATATCTCTGTTTAGATAAAAATGATGTTATTAAAGTAATCGAATATTAGTCTAAAAATAATTTAGTAACTGAAGGCAACTTTTCTTCTAACACCAGATACATAAAAATAATTTTCCAACATCATCTTTTTGTCTCCACAAAAATCAAAATATAGACGCCTTACTACTAATACTGTTGCCTTATTCTTATTTTTCTATTATTAGGAGCATCTCTTTTTCGAGGTGTTTCCTGATTTTCGAGAACCTCTGTAATGAGTTGCAAACCTAATTCATGGCTCCTGAATCTACACACCAAGTTCTTGTAGATCGACCACAAATCACACTTTTACTTTTAAGAGAAAAAACATTGCCTTATTATTTTTCTTATGGTTATAGGAAAACCGTAAATCGTTACTATCAATGTTCTAACTACCTGCTATAAAACACCCTCTTTATGGCCTTTTCGCTGCTCACCGATGAATATGAACTTTATCAACTCCATACTATTTCACTTAAAACTTGGGCTTCCCAATCTACCTCCGTTTTGGAAAAGAACTCTAGTTCTTCTTAAGAATTAACACCATTCCTATGCTTTTGAAGATGTTCACTTTTGGAATACGAAATGGATCCGAGTTTCACCATCTGTTTCTAATCCAAAGAATCCCTTGTTGCCTTGATGATGGAAATAGTTTTACAAACATGGTTCTTATTTGAGTATCATCAACCAACACCGATGTTTACAAATTCCCATGGATTCATTTTGTAAAATTTAACATGTACATATAAAATTCCATATTTGGGGGTTGGGGTGTTAGGGTGGGGTTTGGGGTTGGGGGTGGGAACATACACAACACTTAATTAAAAAGAATTACCAATTGAAGATTTTAAAATGCTATGATTAATTCTCTCCATTAGGGAAGAAAGATGAAGCTTATGTGAGGATTTTAGAATATCATGATACCATGATTTCCAATCATTTAAACAAACTAAATTATTCAACCTCTCTATTTTAATTTTTCAAAAATAAAACCATTTTTAGTTAAAATAAAATATGGATACCATAATTTAATTTATACCTTTAATTACTTACCTGATTTAATTCAATATTGGAAAACAATAAATAAAATATGATTTTTCAGAAAAAATGTGATCGAGGCAGGTCAATAAATCCATGTTGTCCATAAAAAGCGGTTCCTAATTAAATTAATAACTGACTCACAAAATTATGCAACGCTAAATATGAGATGACATATCATATACAAGCACAAATAATTATATATCAAATAAGACATATACTATCCATCATGTCCTAAAATTCTTCCTTGAGTAGAGTGTTTTTGGATCAAAACTCCTTCAAAGAAGAGTCCATTAAGAAATTGTTACTAGAAAAGGTCGAAGCCAAAACTAAGTCAAAGGCACACTGTCCTACTTAGAGACCCGTGCTCGCAGTAAGGACGATCATCGTCACACCTATAAGGTCTATAGTCACACCATAGCTGTCTTGGTCATGAATAGAAGGATCCGTGGTCATGCCCTTCTCCGTCCTCCTTAATCTTTATTCCTTTAGGGTTCTTATTACTTTTGTCAATAATACGTCCTTTCGAACTTCCAATAGACTTGAAAACTCCATTTAAGGACATTAACTTGATAAATAGCTATCAGAATCTATGGATACTCAAGCATGATTTAACCTAATATGATGAAGGATTACATAAAGTAAAAATGATTACATCCATTCACAAACTCATCTAAATACATCAATTGATGTAATAATTATAATAACCTAATTATTAAAACCAAATAAAATCTAGAAAAAGTAAATACGGATAAACCACCACAACATAAAAATCACGTGACCATGATGGATGGAGTAATAATATCTTACAAAACCATGTTAGTAAAAAACATATACATCCATGTATATATTTTCTAGCCTGTAACCCAGGGTTTTAATGGTGGACAATATGGACCTTTCTAAGACAGGATCAATCTATAATAAAGGCTCTGACACCAACTATTAGGGTTTTGAATCGTAAAAAATTTTCATTCCCTAATAAATTAGACTGATCGCATTTCAGAAAGTAAGCAAAAACAACTAGATTCAGTGAATGAATAAGGCTCCGGATCACGATAACTTTGCGGAGCTTAAAGGTGATATGAATGAGTATAAATATTTAATATAGAAATAAAGAGGATAATTTTCTACCTTATCTAAAACCTTAATAAAATGCCTTAAATGCCTCGAATATTTTAGTATATGATCCCTCAAAGTAAGCCTTGTGTGTGGCACTCACGGAGATGAAAAATTAATGATCTGTGGGAGAAATTACCTTCTCTCTTCTCATGCTTCACAAAAATATAAATAGTGTTTTTCCTCCCCCTCTCTAACACTTGAGAATATCTCCTACACCTTAGAACCCTTTCCTTTACCTATATAAATAGGTAAATAAAGCAAGCTTGGGAAATTAGGGATTCTAGAGAGTTTGGCCCACTACTTATGTAAAGGACTAGACTAGGGACACAAGACTGATAATCATATTGGTATCCAAACGAAAATATGAAAATCCCATATTACTTACCATAATATTTCCCATTTAATTATAATTAATTCCATGAAATTATTATAATTATACTCCAATTTAATGTTTTAAAAATTTATCAAATAATGAGGCATTGTTTGGAGAGTTATATATTGCATAATACGATTCCCAACGTAAAACATATAATACCCGCTTAGTGAAATTCAGTTCGTTACTAATAGAATTTTTCCAACATATTATGTATTCCTTTATCTTAAACTTAACTTCTTTGATACTCTACCGGATTATAAATTCACCACTTGGGTTTACTGTTAAATAAAAACTTATAAGTTTATTAAGGGGGTATAATAATCTAAGATATCTAATAGACTCGTATTCCTCCAGAATATAATCTCAAACATATCCACACAATGACTGCCCAACTTGCAAAGATACTCAATAAATTGAATCACACTAATAACAATCAAAGAAATAACTGTGTGGGTACTAAAATCCTTATAATCTCATGGATTGAGAATTTATGCACCATTTACAAATGATGTGAGCTTGTGAAAGTCTAATCTAGTCAACACCTAGACTTGAATATCATTCTTGGTCCTGTTCAATACAATCATAATGTACCAGTATGACCCTCTTTGAACTACAAATATTTTTTTGAACCATAAAACAAGTTTTCATAGTCAAGATAGACTACTATAATCATACATATAACTTCATTGATAGGATTCCATCCCCCCATCTTGGTTGTGAACCGTTCAATTGAATTATAATTGAAATTTTGATCATCTATGACCATGGCGAACTTAACTTATTAGAATTCCAACTAAGTTCAACTGATCGACATGTGTAAAATATATTTAAGATAAATATAAGGCATTATCACAAATATGATTCTTATTTAAAAATTAACCTGATACAACTTTATCAAATAACAAGCACCATACATGGTTTTAAGAATAACCCCCCCAACAAATGAGTCCTCTACTCATGCTTAAACTTTTGTCTTGAAAAAAGGCAGTGATTAGAGGCAAGAGCCCCTAATATTAGTTGAGAAGCCCAATGATGGTGGTTGTATCCAAGTAGACTGTTCTGTGTTTTTTCTTTCTCTTTTATGAATTATATTATATAATCCTCCTTAATATCAATGAATGAAAAAAAAAATCCCTTTTTGCCTAAAATGTTTTTTTTCTTGAAGACTTTGCCTAATTATGTATGTTTTAGCATAGAGATTTTTTACAAAACTTTTCTAAGTTTCTAAGACTTAAAAGATATCAGTAACGTGACCCATCCGCAATTTCTTCTTATCAAAGCATAGTTAACTCTTGAAAAAACCTTTACAAGTATGTTACTAAGTGGAACTAATATTTAATCCCTAAAATCCTAATAAATTCTAAGTTAAGGGTCCTAAAGCTAAGAAATTTTTAAGAACGAAGGATGAAATCCTTGATACTGTTTAATACTTTAAGCCTAGGGTCATTGGATCTCAAGACTATTTAGAACTGCGAATCTAATCTTTACAATTCCTAAAATATATTAAGTTTAGGGTCCTTAGACCTCATAAATGTTAAGAACCAAGGATGAAAGCCTTGTAATTTTTTTCAATTTTAAGCTAAGGGTTAGTAAAACCTCAGGAATGTTTGGAACTAAGATTTTAGTCATTAAAATTCCAAAAATATATTAAGACAAGAGTTCTTAAATCAGTTAAGAACCAAAGATGAAATCCTTGAATTTGTTTAAAATGTTAAGTTTATTAAGACCTTACAATCGTTAAGAACTAAAATTAAAGGCTTTAGAATTATTTAAAATTTTAATAAGAACCATTGGACTTAGTATATTTGGAACTAAGTCCTTTATTCTTACAACCTTTAAAATTGTAAGCTTAGGGTCCTTAGACCTAGAACTATTAAGAACCAACGAAGATAGAGTTGAAATTTTGTAAAATTTTGATCCAATGGTCATTAGACCTCACGTCTGTTTGGAATGTCAAGTTAGGGATCCATAAGCCTTAAAACTTCTTTGATATATGAATAAAAGCCTTACAACTATTAAAAATGTTAAGGGTCCTTAGACCTTAAAATTGTTAAGAACCAAGAACTAAATCATTAAAAATTTTAATATATTAAGTTAAGGGTCCTCATATCTCAAAACTGTTTGGAACTACAACTATTATCCCTAGAGTTACTAAAAGTACTAATTTAAGGATCCTTAGACCTCAGAATTATTAATAACCAAGGATCAAAGCCGTAATTATTAAAATATTAAGTTAAGGGTCCTTGGGCCTTAGAACTTTTAAGAACATAGGATAAAATCCTTAAAATTATTTGTAGAAGAAATCTGAACTCAATAATATGGCCAAAAAAACCTTTTTCATTCCATTACACAATTTTATAATATCTTTTAAGGTGTCCAATGTCCCATGGATGAGGGAGTTAATTCCCATTTTTTTTAGGTAATAATAATATGGCCTTGCAATTATTGTGACCAAATAAGGGTCTTCCAACTTGGGCCCTAAATTTCCTTCAATTGGCTTTCTAATTGTAATGGTTACTTATCTCAAGACTAAGTATCCCAATTGAAATTATTTACGATGAACATTTTTTTATTATAATATGATGAAATTTTTTTCTTGTATTATTCCATACTTATCAATGATGCTTGTATCTTCCCATTAAGCTCATTCATGGTAATACCAACGCCTTCTTCCTTTGCTTCAGTTTCAAAACTAATCACTCTTGGAGTAGGAAATTCAATCTCTACGGGGGTCTAGAAATGTATTGTATCCATTTATATATATGATTGGATACTCCCACATCAAAACATTAAGTTTTGTGTAAATCAATCCCAAAGATTTATTCTTATGTAGATGTCATAGGTGAGTAATTTCAATCCTAATTTTTTGTCTTTTGGACCTTTTTTGGCATCAATGGTGAAGCGCATCTACTAAAGCTTTTGACCCAATGCGTACTTTGATATCCTTTTCGTGGTAGTGAATTGACACACACTTCCATATTTTTCAATAAATAGTTATGTTTTGAAGTCATTATAGAAAATCATTTTAAAAGTTTATTTTACTTAATCCCCTGTAATAATATGGTATTTAGACTTAACCCGTTCCAAATTTCAAAAATTAGACATACCCCCGAGATCCAAACGTCCGTCTCCTACTATTTGAAAACCCCACATTTTGCTAATTTGAGTATGCCCCTTATTTTTTTGAACCATTTTCCCCTATGTTCTTCTCCAGTCACCATTTTTCCATTTGAGTTTATATATCAAATTCATCCATCATCAAACCAACCCCACCAGCCACATTCATCACCTCTCGGCACCACCAACCCAAACCCATAAACACTCATAAACTCCTCCAACCACATTCACAATCTCCTCCAACCATCTATTAAAATTTCACAAATAAAAATATCTTAAAAGCCACTTACTTTTCTTACTCATCTTGGAAAAACCACAAATCAAAAGCTTTGAGTAAATTTTCTTACTCATCTATAAAAACCCAGTTAATGGTGGTTTGTGGTGGTCCGACAATAGTCTTCTAGGGTTTGATGGTGTTTTGGTTAGTTTGTTTGGTTTGATGATTTCATAGGTGGTTTGATGGAAGAGGTTTGTGCGAATGGCAGTTTGATTGGTTTGCAGGAGTTTGGTGTTCTTGAGTTTGATTGGTTTAGATGAGGTTAGTGGTGGAGG